>CM053248.1:18482388-19088638 GCA_028583405.1 Pogonophryne albipinna | reverse complement strand
CAAGAAATAGTCCCACAGTTGTATTCCTTACACACAGAATGGCATTATGGGTTGATTCAGCAAATAATAGCAAAAAGGTAATTAGCTGTCAGCTATGGCAAGCCATTTGAGTATTTATTCCATATCCTTGATATCAGACGGCAGCTGATCTTAAAATCAGGGTAACGATAGATCCGTATGATAAACAACCTCTCCATATTTTGCCTTAGACTAATATTTACGGATGTCACGGCGATCTCTCAAAGCTGTGATCCGAAGAGGGTTACATCCTCTTTCTATCCATCAATAATGTCACTCTGTTATCACAATGCTATTCTAATTAAAGCACCTTTCAAATTGCAGCTTAATAAAATGTTTTAAAGAGGATCTATATTCCTGTCTGCAGTCCTAAGGCAACTTTCTAATTTGAACAAAGTCTTCAATGTTCTTACCTAATTTGATATACAGTCATATGATCATAATTACAAAAATACATTTGTTTTATATTTTTGTAAATATGGTCATATGACTGTATTTTAAAACACAGTGTATTTAAGCTCTTAAATAAACTATTTGGGCTGGGTGGCGCTCTATAGCTTAGGGCCAATAGGAGACCTCGATGCGTTCTTTCCCCTCCTCCTCATTAGCATTATGTGCAACTAGTGTGACTAGTGAACATTTGGGATCCACTAGTACTAGTGAACATTTTAAGCCTCACTAGTTCACTAGTTGAATTTAAACGTATCTCACTAGTTAACTAGTAAAGGGCAAAATGTTCACTAGTTAACGTGTAGACATTTTGAGCCCCACTAGTTAACTAGTAAGCTCAAAAGAGGCGTCAACTAGTTAACTAGTGAACTTTTTGCCTTTACTAGTTAACTAGTGAGTGATTCTGGGTGCTACTATTAAACTAGTGCAGAAAAAGGTATGCCACTAGTTAACTAGTTCTGCTTCTTTTGTGTAACTAGTTAACATGTCAGAGCTTTGGCAGCGCACTAGTTAACTTGTTAACTAGTTCATCAAAAAGCTTACAAGTTGGGACATTACATATTTACAAAATATAGACAAAATGTCCACGGCAGATGCATTGACCCTCCTTACACACAAATGCGAGAACACACACAGATATAATGCTTCTGGTTGGCAGTACAGACATTCAGTACATTCACTCCATCACCAAATATTAAAACTGTTGCTCTCATTTGTGCATTCCACAGAAAAGAAAATTGCAAACATACACAATTTACTTAATGTAAATATTGCAGATATTAGTAAATGTGGATTGAAGCTGGCCCCCCACTGTGGCATATATTATTTTATATTATTCACCGTTCATCAATCCCCAGAGAGGGTACTTTTTTATTATTCATGGGACGTGATAAATAAAATCTATAAAAACACTGTATGTGCATTCTTTTGTTTATAGGTGATGGTGGTGGTATGATGGTAGCGGTATGTTATAGATGTTCTTAATATATATGGTAACCCTGTTTCACCCTAGCCTGTCCCTCCATTTGAAATGTAGAAACGGAGGTTGCTCTGGTGGTGATCTTGTACTTAGGAACAAATGTTCAGCAACCCTAACCCAGGATATGTACGGGGCCGACAGGTGCAAACGAGTTACAATGACCAAAAACATTTTGATAAGGAGAAACATGCTTCAGCTTTAAAAATCAATGCAAAATAAACCCACAAATGTGCCAAAACACATGCAAATTAAGATATATTTTTAACAACTTGAAGAAACATGTGCAGCGTTAACTAAAAGCACTTCATACACAAAATGCTGAAAACACAAGCTCCAACAAGGCGTGTAGGACAGAGAGTGAATACACAGACTATACAGAGATGCTGTGAGAAACCAATGTGAGTTTGGAACATTGAACAATGTACATCTATTCTAGTAGACCTCAAAAATGGAATTATGATTTGGAGAAATAGCCATGACATGGGACCTTTAACTTATTTTATTTACTTGAAATATTTGTATTCTATTGTTCATCCTTTATTTATTTTTATTCTAAATAGAGCAACTGACAGGAAACCCCAGTTTCCCCCAGGATGAATACAGTATTGTGGTTGATGATTGTGATGATACCAGCGGCCTGTAGTGGTCTCACAGTAGTTATCACAGTGTCTGCTCGGTGTGAAAAGCTCATCCGTCATCAGAGTCATTAAAAGCTCCTCCTCACTGCCGCCTCTAATGAATCACAGGAGGATAAATAACAGGTGAGTAATATAGTGTGGATGGAATTAACTGCAGTCACTCTTACACAGGACGTGATGTCCAGGGTTGGGAGGGTAACTTAAAAAAATATTCTGTTACAAATATTTCCTATCATTAAAAATGTTAACCTTATCTAAGTATCACAATAAAAAAGTAACCTGAATTATTTTCACTAATTGGATTACCTTAATACACACATGCTGTTTTAGTGCATAAACTATAAGAAAACTGTATTTTTGTTCAATAAACCAGGTGTCCAACTACTGTATTAAAAAAAGAAAAAGAAAAAGAAAGAAAAATACAGGGAGCGTAAATTAAACCAAAAAGAAAATTCAGGCAGCACGCCTATCTATTTCAAATACTGACAAATTAGTATAATTTACAAAAGGAGATAAATACAGGAAAGATAAATACAACAATTATATTTTTACTTCAACAATCAGTGGGAAGCAAGTTAAATAATGTATTATTAAATAATCTATCATTATGCAGTCAGATGTAGACATCTTGGATAATGACATATAAAGGTGAAAGGCACATCTTATTTCCTTTTTAATTGTGATTCTGATTTGAAAAACAAATCGATGGCAACATTTGAACCCCGTAAAAACATTCTTTGAACTAAAGGCCAGGATCGTGAACTAGAAGATGATTTGTGGTTTTATTGAGACTCTATTTACTTGGTGTTTCGAGACTCGTGATGTAATACAGTATATAAGGTTGTGCTTTGTAATATATTGTACTTTATTCCAAATGTAACATTGTAATCCTGCTAATTATCCCCATCATTTATTTTTATTTTACAGTAATCATATTACATTTGTTATCTATTTAGATTATTTAGGGGCCACCAATGCCTTTATTGAAGAGACAGAGTTCAAAGGGCAAATTGTCCCGGGCCGGATTGGACCTTGGTTGGGTCCACATTTGGACCGCGCCCCAGTGTTTGGGTTTCCAGCTCTACCAAGAGAGCTATACTGCAGCCCTGATAACATCTTTGTTATGTAACTGTTGGAGAATTACCATGATTACCAGTTACCTTTTTATGTATCCAAGTATCCTACATGTATTCCATTACTCCCCAAGTCACAGCGCTTTTTCTGATCAACTACTTTTGAAATAGCATATGGGCTCAAAGTAAATGTTTTCTTTAAAAAAAATGTAATGAATCTGCGGTGTGTGTTTTTGGTATCCGTGCGCTTGTCAGAGCTGAGCCCCTCGACTAGGGGCCCCTGGCAGGTGACTGGGCCTGATTCCATTAAGCAGCCAGTCATTTGGCCCACCCTTAATCAAATCAACTTTAATACCTCCAATCAAATTATAGCAGCCTCCTGTGTCCCATCCCACTGAGCCGGAGAATAAGAGATGGAGGGAAGGAGGCAGAGAGGAATGAGGAGGGAAGAGAGAAGGGAAAATGGGATGTTGTAGAGAGGGGTGGTAAATGGGTGGTCACCACATGTATGAACAATTATCAAATGATGAGTGAATGGGCGGTGGGGAAATGGTGAGATACACAGAGAGTAAGAGATAAGAAAAGGTGTAGAAAGTGAGGAGGGGTTAAGGAGATGAAAAAGAGGTAGAAGAGAGGGAGGAGGAACAGAAGTGGGGAGAGAAATTCACAGATGAGAAAGAATGAAGCAGTTTGAAGTGGCTGTTGGTGTGTGTGTGTGTGTGTGTGTGTGTGTGTGTGTGTGTGTGTGTGTGTGTGTGTGTGTGTGTGTGTGTGTATGTGTGTGTGTGTTTTCTAAAGGGGAAAGAGGAGAGGCACTACAGCCAAAGAGGAAATTGATCCTGCTTTCCAGGAAAGTGGACCAAGGAGTAAAGAAATGACTTCCTCTCCTCACTGCCATTTGTACTGGCTGTGTTTGTGTGTGAGACACGTTTTAAACCGCTATTAAACATACATGTCGCTCATTTCTAATATGACAGATATCATGCATTCTGTTTGGTTATGAATGCTGCACTGTAAGGAACTTGTCATTGTGTTGGTGACACGTAAAACACGGGTACTTCAGATACAAGGTTTCTGTGCATTAAACAAGTAATACATGATCAATACTCATTTATCATATGTGCAATGTATTTGTCTTGTTTGATATCTTTCCTGGACGTACTTTTTAATATGAATACTTAAAATGTGCATGTGTATGATGTATGTAATGCATTCTATGTATTAAATATGTTGTTTTAGAAGTTGGACTATTACAGTAAACTTATTCAGTGTATTTTTTGTTTTTATGTAGTTTATAGATACTCTGTACATATATTTCTATTTCTACTGTTGGTATGTATATATTGACAGTTTATGTTTATTTTACCATATTTAATTCTATGTTTAACTCGTGTGTGATGCTCCTGTTACACAAAAATGTCTCCGATATGGGTAGATGATGATTTTGCCAGAGGTTGATTACAGAAAAAGATCTCTGAAGTGCACTGATAGATGACAGATTACATGTTCATAAAACGTTATTAATGGAACATGTAAAGCACTAATTTTTCTCGTAAAAAGTAGAGTAAATTCAATTGTCCTGAAAACTGTCTTTGCTTCAGGACACATATTTAAATGAAGCATTTATAACTAAAACAGGACATGCATCTGCAGCAGTAAATGTTTGAGGTGTGGATGTTATGGTTCACCTGTGACTGACTCTGACAGTGGTTGAGTCTAAAACAATGTAGAAAGGGATATTTTGATTGAAAAGAAGCTGCATGTACATCGTTCACATGTAATCAACCTGTGTGCTCCACCTGGTAATCAGCATAACATTTAAATCACACATTAACAAACCTTTACCTTGTAAAACATTTAAAATGTAGGATTTGTTTTACTCACTGTCCTTGTAGTGTGCATTAATGAGTCCTAATCCCAGAAATTTGTGAGCATTTTAGCACATCAGGGCGCCCTTGTCTCAAAGTCAATGTTGTTTGGAATGAGTTTTTGGTTCACGCAATAAGGTCTGATGTTAACACAAGCTCGACATAAAATATGACATATCAGTCAGTAAATGCCCACTTTTAAAAAACGGCATTGGCTAACAAGTTGCTAAATTAGACTGTTAAACGTTATAACCCCAAACATTAGCCACTTTCAGCTTAGCAGTGGCGACATGAAGTCATGTGACCGTCAAAGAGCAGTGCAGGAACGAGTTATAAAACCTGGAAATTAGTTCAGTATTTTATCAGGGCTCCCTTGTCTCAAACTCAATGTTCTTTTGAATATGTTTTTGGTTAGAATCCCATAATAACGTCTGTTGTATACACAAACTTAGGAGTTTATCACGTTTTGTTCTAAGACAGAAAATATCTTGGTGAATACCTGAGGCTTCTAAAAGTCTTAAAAACGGCAGTTTTAAACTACTAAATGTCATCACCTTGGACATTAGCTGCCTTTAGCTTGGCAGAGGTGACGTCATGTGACCGTCCTAGAGCGGTGCATTAATGAGTCCTCAACCCAGAATGAGTTAGCATTTTGTCCCTTCTGGGCTCCCACTTCTAAAAGTCATTGTTCTTTTGAATTTGTTTTCGGTTGGATTCCCGTTATAAGGTTTGTTCTATAACAACAGCAAAAAAAGGTCAACAAACATCTGTGACTTTTACGGGTCTTAAAAACGGCATATAAATGAGACTACTAAACGTCATCATGCAAAACATTAGCTGACTTTAGCTTAGGGGTGGTTGAAGTTAAGAATTTAGCATCTTAAAATCCACCCATGTCAAACCTCATACCCACTCCTCTATTTACTACCATCGCAACAAAGTATATGCAACAGTCCTGCCAGCAGGGGTTGGTGAACAATGGCCCTGCAGATCCTCCTGTTGGGTCGAGATGAATGGTTGCAGTACCCAGACGTATCTCGGCACCACCTTTGCTAAACCACATGTAGCAAATGTTAATGAGGTCTCCCAAATGCCAGCGCACAATGGAGATAGTCCTGTTAAACACATGGTCACTGATGGAAAAGAGAAATGCGTCAAAGAGACTATCAGCAGCACTAACTGAATAACAAAGACGTAGGTAAAAGTAAAGAGGACAAAACAGGAAGATGCAAGCATTCAGGGTGTATGGGCAAGATGAGGAACAGAAAAAAAGGTAGAAAAAGAAAGGGCAAGACATAGGACTATATACCGATCGTAAAAGAAAAAAATTCAATGAAGGAAACATGTGACAAAAAGAGCAAGCATGTGCATCATGTATTGGAGATAGAAAGCCTAATAAAACCCAGAAAAAACCTGGAGGGAGATTGATGAAGGGAAGGACGTAAAAATGAGAAACGACTAACTGTAAAGTCTCCAAAATAACGCAGAAAAACACAAACACACCGCCACAAACAACAAAACCATGCATACATAATCACAAAGAGCACAATGCTTTATTTCCATTTTTGTTGATTTAAGAAAATGTAGGAAGCCGTAAAAAAGTGGAAAGGACGTAAAGCCTTTGTTCTGGGATGAAGGGAAGAGGTCATTTGCTTTTCTTTTTCAGGGATGAATAGTTGTAATGTTGAACGGTGCATCGCTGTTTGCTTTGTGGTTTGGAAAGAAGAACCGCTGTGAACGATCCTTAATGGTTGGCTGGTTGGTGGTGGGCATGAAGCTTCTTTTTGGGTAATGGGAAGTGCTGAGCTGAAAGGATGTCAGCTGTTAATGTTTGAAACCCAGCTTCCTCACCAGCAGTAATCTCTTAGATTTAATCTTGTTTAATTGGGAGCTTCTTCCCTCAGAGTAATGGGCCTTTTTAGTTTCAGATATGTACATGCTGCTGGATGATGCTGGATCCCTATCCGACACTTTTTTTTCTCTCCTCTGAATATTTTATAGACACCATAATGCTGCTATTTGTTAATTCTGCATTGCCGCAATCCTTGTTTACCTTAAATTTGCCAAGAGACGTTGGGTTTAAATACAACAACAGAACTTTACTGGATTCCGCTAATATTCCAGAGGCACTCTTCCCAACATGGTGTAAATGAGTCCTCTTGCTGATCAAGGTATATCCATGTGGTTTACCAGATGGCAAATTAGACTAGACTGCAGAGCCACAATGAGGGATCAGGGGTTTGTCCCTTACTTAAGTGACATTTGATGAGACGAGGTGCGGTTAGAACCTTGGGATGTCATTGTACTTCTCCATGAGGACACTAAAGGGGAGGGAATTAAAGATGCCACTGAGCTGCAAGAGCACAATGGCAAACTTTATACACCATCTATTTCCCACCACTTATTCAGAGTCAGGTAGTGGAGGAAGCGGTTTTATCAGAGAGGCCGAAACCTCATCTTTCCCTGACCGTATCAACTCTAACTCGGGGTTTCCAAGGTGTTCCCAGGTGCAGCATGGAGATATAACCACTCCACCTGGTCCTGGGTCCGCCCCTTATTTGGCTCCTTTTAACGTGAAGGAGCAACGGCTTTACTCCGAGTCCCTTCCAATGACTGAACTTCTTACCTTGTCCCTTAAGGCCCGGACACACCAAGCTGACACCAAAGAACTGACACAGACGGACCCCGACTGTTGCGTCACCTCGCGTCTCTGCGTCTTGGCCATGTGTCGCACTGGAACACACCGCAAAGACTTCAGCCGACGGCCAAGAAGCACGTACGAACTGCGCATGCGTGAGTGGCAATAACTCTCCTTACCAGCAGGCGGCGGTAGTGTGTATTCGTCATTCAAAACAGGCAACAACCGGAAGACAGACTGCGTTATATAAACAAACAACAAATAGCAAATAGCGTGTGCGTTCCATTTTCACTCTACAGCGAGAAGCTCATGGGGCTTTCCCGAACCTGTGTCGAGAGCAGGGGTTAAATGAAATCTCAGATTTGCCTTCTTAATAGTTTTTTTGGGTCCCTCACTTCCGTTTCGCTTCTCATGCACTGATTCGCTAGCTGAACAGCCAATCAGAGTGATTTATTTTGCCGACTGCCTTTGGCCGACTGCCGTTTTCGGCCGAAAAGGCGTCGGCACGGCTGAAAAGACACAACGGTGCGGGACACACCAATCTGAGTAGGGCGTGTCGATGCTCATCGTCGACCTGACGCCCACCGACGGCCAAAATCGGCTTGGTGTGTCCGGGCCTTTAGGGAGGTTCCAGCCATCATACAGAGAAAAACAATTTAGGATGCTAATATCCACAATCTTGTTCTTTTGGTCATGAACCAACCTTCATGTCCATACAGTACGTGAGAGTAGGAACATTAACCAAGCCAAACAAAGTAAATGCGGCCAGAAAAACTCCCTTTAGTTTAAAGGAAGGATGCGAAAAAGAGATTAAACAGCAACAATCGCACTTGTGCCATTTGATTCTGTCAAACGTTTTATCGCTAAAAAAGGCTGAACATACTTTGAAAAACATGCCAAACTTGGAATAGCGCTTATCCTGTTGGACAGCATGCATACTGAAACTGGATTGGAAGAGATTGTCTGGAAATGTCCTGCTGCGAATGAATAGAGTCCACAGAAATGTGTCAGAGTAAGCAGGTCGAAAACAGACCTGCGGTATTACAAAGCGGGGGGGTTGTGTTTTTTAAGGTTACCATTGAGACAATAAATACAATCCAGGAAGTTCTGTTGAATGAACCAATGTAAAGGTTTATCAGAAAGATACACACTGGTGTGTGATGCTTACTAAGACAGGATTTAGCAATATGCAGTAATAATTGTATCTTCTTCACCAATGGTAAATAGCAAATGTACTGCATTATATGGCGCTATCCAGTCTTTGTGAACGCAAAGTACTTTTACATACAGAAGTCAGCATTCACACTCCCTCATAGAAGGAGAAATTAGTTTAGAAAAGTGGTGGGGATAAAGGGAGAAGAAGATTTTTAAATGATCAACAATGATTACTACAATTTAGGGATTGTAATAACATGGGTTATTATGAGGTCAGAGTGGATGATTGAAAATAATAGAAAAACTATGTCTATACAGGTTTAAAGTTACTGACCAATGCATGATCATTGAGAAAATGAACCTTTCTGAAGTTTTCTTATTTGCAGTGGTGAGCCGTCAGTGCCCTCTAGGCCTTCTCTGAGGGCCTAAGATATTCTACAAAATAATATTCAAAAACATTTTTAAAAAACGTGTTTTTTTCCCATTAGTTTTACCAAAATAACTTGATTTAATTGTATTTAAAATAACATTTCCAAAGAAATACATCCTTCGAATCTGCCTGTTCAGTATCTGTTTGAATGTGAAGGGTCCTTTAGCCGTCTCTGTGGGTTATGTGAAGATACAGTAGGAGGTGATTGGTGGTCCTGCTGTGTAAACTCACAGAGGGCCCGCTATGGTAACTCAACGAGAGAGTAATGTCAAATGACAGTACAATTGACCAATCATATCTTCCCTCTAAATGGGTGGGTTTTATTATCGCGGACTTTATGACAAGTTCCACCCGTGGTGAAGCTTTTCTTGTTTCCGTAGAAACAACAACTTCTTGTCAACAGCGTAAACTGTCAGAGGGCCTAGGTATAAAAGTCACGGCTCGCCACTGCTTATTTGTTAGATAACATTTCTTGGGGCAAGCTTTTTAATTAGAACATGTTATAGCATAATATAACAAGTTATACTTTGAAAAGGTACTGGGGACAAGATCAGCCATTTGAAAAAGGGGTAGGGACTTGTCCAAAGCGTCCCAAGTGTAAACAGTACCTGTGATACAAGGTGCCACCTGAGGCCTGTACTACGAAGCTGGTTCAACCTAACCTGGATATGTTTGAGTTAGCCGGTTGGCCTAATCCAAAACAAACGCGGTCTCGCTAAACGGTACTACGACGCTGGTTATCAAGTGGATCGCTCAAGCCAGCCGTGCCCTATCTAGTTAGGTGCACGTTCACATGAAAGGGGTGGTATTTGGAGCATTTGACCAATCACAAACATGGAGAAGCATACTGACAGCGCAGCGTCATACTTCCCGAATGAAAAGTGAACTTTAATATTAGTCAAATATGAAGAAGTTCAACTTTAAACATCCATGACTTAAACACTTTATCCAGGATCAAAGCCACATACTGTAGCTGCACCTGCAAGGTGAATACAGCTGGTAACAGAAAAAGTGTTTGAATGCGTACATTAACAGGTTTATGATATCACTGCCGTCTAAGACACGAGTGGATCTGACTTTAATTACAATTGACTCGAGTGTTTCGTCAACTTAATGTGTTGCTTAAAATAATACTTCTGCATACAGTATGTGACACTGTGAGTGTTGCACGGCCAGATACGGCTCAGCTGACTCAGATAAGGAAATATATGATACATTATGATGTGATATGCCGCGGACTGTACTTAATGTTACTCTGATCCGGTTACTTATGTTGTGGCAGATATTTAAGTAAGCTTTCTTAACGCTAATGTTATAATAGTCAGATTGCTCTGAAGATGGGAGGTGATATTCTATTAATGTTCACGTTCACACAGTCGGTGATTTTTGCCGGCCGTCTTTCCTGCAACGGCAGTTTTTCTGTATTTCCTTTCTCCTGTAATATGACTTGATAGCTTTAAACTCCGCACACTGAGCTCTGATTGGTCAGCAGGCAGTGCTTTCACTGAGTTGATCTCTTAGCCTGCAACCTAACCTGGTACCGACCAGGTTAGCCGCACAGCATAAGTTACGATGGAGATCTAGCCTGCTAAAAAGAGAACCAGCTTCGTAGGACCGGAAACCCCGAGTTTTCCCTGAAGTTAGCCAGCTAAGCGAAAATCCTGCTTCGTAGTATACCCCCCTGCTCAGGGAGACTAACATACACACACACACACACACACACACACACACACACACACACACACACACACACACACACACACACACACACACACACACACACACACACACACACACACACACACACACACACACACACACACACACACACACACACACACACACACACACACACACGATGTTTGTTACTGGGAGATATTTGGGGTTATGCATTTTGCCAGAGAACATATAGACACGCTGACTGAAAGGTAGACATATCATGTTGACGACGTTACAAAGGTATTCAGAAGTGTACACTTGCATGTATCTGATTGGCCAATGCAGCACTGCCAGGTGAGGTTAATTTTTTGTTCCAGCAACCATTGCTCCTTGCTCAACTTGTTTTACAGGAAGTCCCTTCATTGGCAGTCCATTGTGGGAAAGGACAGGCTCCAATTCAAATGGAGGAAAGGGTTTCATACAAGGCCTAACAACTCTTCTGATGGGACAGGCACGTTTTTATGAGGGGCCGTGTAGGCCAAAATTCAAACTAACCTTGCACACACACTACTGAAAACATCTGGTCTTGCACACACACTACTGAAATACTCTCACATTCACTACTGAACACCTCACACTAGGGCTGCTCGATTGTGGCAAAAATCATAATCTTGATTATTTGGGTCAATAATTGATATCACGATTATTAAACGATTATCAAATTTACTTTGACAACTTCCATTTATTGAAAAAAAAATTTGAACAGTATGTTTTTAACAGTTGATCACCCTGAACTTTAAGTATAATTCAACTGAAAAACCAATAAAACAATTAATTGAAAAAAATAAAAATAATCGTTTTATTTCGATTATGTTGTTTTCATAATCGTTGCAAGCCAAAATCGTAATTACGATTAAAATACGATTAATTGAGCAGCCCTACCTCACACACACACTACTGAAAACATCTGGCCTTGCACACACACTACCGAAATACTCTTACCTTCACTACTGAACACCTCACACACACACTACTGAAAATTAACCTCACACACACGCAACTGAAAATTAACCTCACACACACGCAACTGAAAACATTTTACTGAAAGGTTCTTAGTAGGGAATGTGCATGTGTTTCACCTATGTGTGTGAGGGGGATTCTTGCTGTAACGGAAGTCATTGTAATGAAACGGAAGTCATTGTAATGAAACAGAAGTAACATAGAACAATACTGCAGTGATACAGTAGGAGGCGATAATTCTCGTCTACTCTGTTTGGAAGTCGCCATTAAAGAAGAAGAATGAAACAGAAGGTCCAATTCAGCATGGATTTATAGAGAAACAGCACCGCAGCCGTAGGCTGGTCCCTGGGCCGAGCGGTCTACAAACTGAGACGGTCTGGTCTATGGAGGTGTTCTTGTTTACATCACCTGGCACGAGCTGTGAGGTGGCCTAGCAACCCACTAGCAACATGCAAAGCTGCAATAAGCTAACAAGCTAACTAAACCGAAATTGAGCCAGAACCTTTCCTTTTTTGTTTTACCATTTATTGAAGTGATTGATATTTCAGGCTGAGAGGACAATGGCCAGTTAAATATGGTTGATTAAGCTGTGTACTTCTAGCCAATAGTTATCTTAGCATTAGTTAGTTAGTAAGGCCCAATCCCAAACCACTCCCTCGACCCTACCCCTCCGTGACGGAGTGAACTCCGTCTGTAGCCACACTCGCAGCTCAACGAGGCTCCCTCCTGTCAGATGGAGAGAGTAAATACAGCAGCAAGCTTTGGGACAAACTCCCTGTCAAGGGGTGAACTCTGAGGCATGAACTCAAATGCACGACTCAAACTCAGACTCAGATAGTGTTAAAAAAATAAAGACTTTACTGGAATTTGGCACAGTAACAAAACAGGGAAAACAAAACACTCTTTCGAGGAAAAAACAAGAACTAAGAACAAGAGCTTAAAGGTCTGTGAGATGTCCGTGGAGTATGCTGGGACGTTGGTCCAGAATGAGGAACGAACTGGCAATGGACAGGAGGGAGCTAGCACCATATATACCCAGGTTAAGGGGAACAGGTGGAAACAATCAGGGCGGGGAAAACAATCACAGACGTAGGAGACAGATAGGGGCGGGGAGCATGGAGGCCTGAAATGAGAGGGAGAATTACTTAACGAGTTAACATAAAGCACAGAACAAAGGGTTATGACAAAACTAACATAAAGAATAAACTTTCACAATAAGTTTCTTCGACATGACACTCCCCTCTCTCCGGCAGAAACAGGAAATGCTGTAACTGTATGTAACAACGGTTTCAAATCAGCATCTCTTAGACAAAAAATGTAAATGAATAACTCAAATAAAACTCCAAACATCTTTCATTGTGTTACTTTTTTGTAAAGCTCTTTTAGTTTTAAACCTGATGTTTATAAGCTTCTTAGTTTTTGCAGCAGTCTGTAAATATACACAACTTTATAATAAAATGCACACATTTACCTTTTTCTAGACTAAACACAGGTACGATCCTAAGTTAAAAACATATGAGGTTATAATGAGGTTGTTAACATCGCAGTTTATCAGTGGATGTTTGCTGGAACTACTTGTTAACAACTTGTTTCCTGACGGACACACAGTGTTGAGACCGGTCAGGTAGAGACCGGTCTCAAGTCAGCACCGATGCAGACTCGCTGTTTGAGGGCTTGATAGCCCACTCCCCCTTCACACCGCTCCACACTCGTTGGTTTGGAACAGCACTTAATATGGCGGACCCTCCGCACGAACGCGCAAACGGAGGGGTAGTGTGTAGGGGTAGGGTGTAGGGGGCGGTTTGGGAATGGGCCTAAGTAAATATAGGAGTAACCGATGTACTCCAGCCTGATTCAAATAAGGCTAACCTACGTCTGTTGCTCCTGGTCTGCACGTTTTACGTTGCTTAAGGCAGAGGTTCCCAAACTTTTCAGCCCGCGACCCCCAAAAGAACTGTGCCAGAGACTGGCAACCCCCCGCCACGTGAATTGTCAATGGGGGGGAAACATTCTACAGATGGCCAGTCCGCCCCTGAAAAAGGTCTATGCACACGTTAACATTTTAGAGCTGTGGACAGTATTTTCTGATTCATGGAGTGATAAAAAGAGATATCCAAAATCCCTTCTGTAAAAACTTTAAATTCTAATATGACTACAAAATGAAACAAGAATTTCGAACCTGACTTTATCCAATGTTCCAATGAAATGTATTAAAATATGTGCATATTTAATGAGATGATGGCTCATTTGCAGGGGGGGGGGGGGGGGTGCCCCAACAAATATAATCAAATTGTGTGGGAAACACTTGATGATGATAATAATGATTATAATAAAAAATAATAATGTTTTTTTTTTTTTACTCATCTCGCGACCCCCACCTTGGGAACCCCTGGCTTAAGGTAAGTGAACATGAAACTATGTGCCAAAACTTTCAATAATAATCTAAGGTATTGAGTTTTTTGGATAATACATACAAATCTATAAATGCCTTCAGGTTTCTAAAATATATAATGTAGCATTTCCCTCCGAATAATGGTCGTAGACTTTACTGATGAATTAGAATTTATTTAAACTCCAGAGTCAACGTAAGAGTTTGAGCCTCTTCGGGGGGTGCTAACATTAACAGTAGTAATAACAATCCCGCTTTCGTCACATTAGTATGCATAAAAAGTGACAGGTGAACACGCCCCCAATTATGCAAATGAGCTAAGTCCCGCCTCCCATTGTTCGAAATCCTTTGATGTGATTGGGTACAATCATGTTAATGAGCTAAGTTCCGCCTCCCTTTGTTCGAGATCCTTTGATGGGCTTTATAACAGGTAGGTGTGAAAAGCCCCCCTGTGTAGTGCCTTTGTTGTCTAATTCTTTGATGTGTTGATTAAGGCAGTCTCTTTGAAGTTATGTTGTCTGGCCCCTCACACCCCTTTGTAGTCTAATCCTTTGATATGAGTTGTTATAACAGGTAGGTGTGAAAAGCCCCCCCTGTGTAGTGCCTTTGTTGTCTAATTCTTTGATGTGTTGATTAAGGCAGTCTCTTTGAAGTTATGTTGTCTGGCCCCTCACACCCCTTTGTAGTCTAATCCTTTGATATGAGTTGTTATAACAGGTAGGTGTGAAAAGCCCCCCCTGTGTAGTGCCTTTGTTGTCTAATTCTTTGATGTGTTGATTAAGGCAGTCTCTTTGAAGTTAAGCTGTCTGCCCCCTGTCCCCTCAGGGTTGTCTAATCTAATTAGCCTTTGATGTTTTCCCCTTTGATGTGAGGTGTTATAACAGGCAGGTGTGATTTCACACTGGTGTGTTATAAGCCTTTGATGTTAATCTAGGTGTCTCTTTGAAGTTATGCGTGAGACTGTCTACCCCCCCACCCCCTCCCAGCCCAGACCTCTCCCCCTTTCTCCACCCCTTCCTTTGGCTATGAGGCTAGCAGATAGTGGGGGAGGGAATTAGACGAAAATAGAAATATGCTCAAACTAATTAAAAAGACAGTAATTTCCACTTACCAAGTCACCTTGCAAAAAAGAAAAATGGTCAAAAGACGCCTGTGACAACTTACCGCCATCCGTCCGGGGCGCCAGTCAAGAAACGAATGCCTCAGCTGTGCGGGGGTCAGACGCCTACAGCCAGAGATCTGTGCACAAACTTATCTCGTGCCCTCTTTTGGTCATGTGCGCGCGTTCATGTGTGCTGGAGGAGGGGCTCTGTGAGGAAGTGGCAGATTCCCCCCCCCCGGTTGTGTACTTTCAAATTCTAGCTCACTCAAGATGGTTTATCCAAAATGACCTACCCCTACCTTTAAGAACAATTCACACACACACACACACACACACACACACACACACACACACACACACACACACACACACACACACACACACACACACACACACACACACACACACACACACACACACACACACACACACACACACACACACACACACACACACACACACACACACACACGTTGGAGTAGGCCTTTGATGTGAGGGTTGAGATAAGCCTGGGATGTTAATCTATATGTTGATTAAGACACTCTTTGTGAGGTGAGAAGCGAGGAGATGGAGTTAGTTTTTAAAAAAGAAATACGCTCAAACTAGATAAAACAGCCATTAATTTTCACTCACTAAGACACCTAAAAACGTTATTGTCCTCTCTAGATTTGATTCAGGGTTTTGTTTTAAATGATTTGTGCTTGCTACGGATGTTTCTTTTCAAGTTTTTGTGAAACTGTTAACTACAAGGAAGTATCTGTTTGCAAAGAGGGTATTCATATTAATTAAAAAAGATCTTATTTAGGTTTTAATAGTGATAACTAAGTTTCACTCTGTGGGGGGCAAAAGACGCATCGTTAATCACCTGGATAAAGGACTTGTCCTCTCTAAATTAGATGTAAGGTTTTTTAAATGATTAGTGTTAATTAAGGGCTATTGTTATTTTGGTTTATAAGGGGATAGGAGTTCAACTTTTAAAAATTGCACAGGATCATTCTAAGAAGAGTGAGAGGGCTAATGAGCCAGCACCATACCTCCTCTATGCATTTTCTTGACCTGTATCCGATTTTGAAAAACTCTGGTCAGTACTTTTTTAATTTTATTTTATAATATCATGTAATTATTAAATGTTTTTTTTTTTTTTGGTAGGGGTTAAACTAGTATATATTAGATATTTAAAAATGTTATGTTTTTTCTGTTTACAGTAGAGACCCTGTGTGCTGAAATCTACTCAAACAGAGTACTTCATGGTAGTGGTCAGCTTTTAAACACAAAAGTGTATCTTTCAGTAACTTTCTCAGAGAATTTAAGCATACATCTGTCAAATGTTTCAAAACAGCCTTGTTTCACTGAAATAGCCTTAAAATCACAAACTGCCATTAAGAGTCAGATTCTTAAGGAAATCTACTAAAACAAAGTACTTCATTATCTACTTTTCAGCTTTTATACACAAAAGTGTATCTTTCAGTAACTTTCTCAGAGAATTTAAGCATAAATCTGTCAAATGTTCAAAACAGCCTTGTTTCACTGAAATAGCCTCAAAATCACAAACTGCCATTAAGAGTCAGCATCCTAATGAAATCTAATAAAACAGAGTACTTCATGGTAGTGGTCAGCTTTTAAACACAAAAGTGTATCTCTCAGTAACTTTCTCAGAGAATTTAAGCATAAATCTGTCAAATGTTCAAAACAGCCTTGTTTCACTGAAATAGCCTCAAAATCACAAACTGCCATTAAGAGTCAGAATCCTAATTAAATCTACAAAAACAAAGTACTTCATTATCTACTTTTTCAGCTTTTATACACAAAGTGTATCTTTCAGTAACTTTCTCAGAGAATTTAAACATAAATCTGTCAAATGTTCAAAACAGCCTTCACTGAAATAGCCTCAAAATCACAAACTGCCATTAAGAGTCAGATGCTTGACGAAATCTACTAAAACAGAGTGCTTTTCATGGTAGTGGTCAGCTTTTAAACACAAAAGTGTATCTTTTCAGTAACTTTCTGAGAGAATTAAGCATAAATCAGTCAAATGTTCAAAACAGCCTTCACTGAAATAGCCTCAAAATCACAAACTGCCATTAAGAGTCAGATTCTTAACGAAATTTAATAAAACAGAGTACTTCATTATCTACTTTTCAGCTTTTATACACAAAAGTGTATCTTTCAGTAACTTTCTCAGAGAATTTAAGCATAAATCTGTCAAATGTTCAAAACAGCCTTCACTGAAATAGCCTCAAAATCACAAACTGCCATTAAGAGTCAGATTCTTAACGAAATCTACTGACACAAAGTACTTCATGGTAGTGGTCAGCTTTTAAACACAAAAGTGTATCTTTCAGTAACTTTCACAGAGAATTTAAGCATAAATCTGTCAAATGTTCAAAACAGCTTTGTTTCACTGAAATGGCGTCAAAATCACAAACTGGCTGAAACTATACAGTGAATTGGAGAAATTACAGCACAGAGTTTTCTACTACGACACAGATAGTATAATCTATGTGACAAGACAGGGGCAGTCTCCAGTACTGTCATGGTAGTGGTCAGCTTTTTAAATACAAAAGTGTATCTTTCGGTAACTTTCTGAGAGAATTAAGCATAAATCTGTCAAATGTTCAAAACAGCCTTCACTGAAATAGCCTCAAAATCACAAACTGCCATTACGATTCAGATTCTTAACGAAATCTACTGACACAAAGTACTTCATTATCTACTTTTCAGCTTTTAAAAAAGAAAAGTGTATCTTTCGGTAACTTTTTGAGAGAATTAAGCATAAATCTGTCAAATGTTCAAAACGGCCTTCACTGAAATAGCCTCAAAATGACAAACTGCCATTAAGAGTCAGAATCCTAACGAAATCTACTCAAACAGAGTACTTCATTATCTACTTTTCAGCTTTTAAACACAAAAGTGTATATTTCAGTAACTTTCTCAGAGAATTTAAGCATAAATCTGTCAAATGTTCAAAACAGCCTTGTTTCACTGAAATAGCCTCAAAATCACAAACTGCCATTAAGAGTCAGAATCCTAACGAAATCTACTCAAACAGAGTACTTCATGGTAGTGGTCAGCTTTTAAACACAAAAGTGTATCTTTCAGTAACTTTCTCAGAGAATTTAAGCATTAATCTGTCAAATGTTCAAAACAGCTTTGTTTCACTGAAATGGCGTCAAAATCACAAACTGGCTGAAACTATACAGTGAATTGGAGAAATTACACTACAGAGTTTTCTACTACGACACAGATAGTATCATCTATGTGACAAGACAGGGGCAGTCTCCAGTACTTTCATGGTAGTGGTCAGCTTTTTAAATACAAAAGTGTATCTTTCGGTAACTTTCTGAGAGAATTAAGCATACATCTGTCAAATGTTCAAAACAGCATTCACTGAAATAGCCTCAAAATCACAAACTGCCATTAAGAGTCAGATTCTTAACGAAATCTACTGACACAAAGTACTTCATTATCTACTTTTCAGCTTTTAAAAAAGAAAAGTGTATCTTTCGGTAACTTTTTGAGAGAATTAAGCATAAATCTGTCAAATGTTCAAAACTGCCTTCACTGAAATAGCCTCAAAATGACAAACTGCCATTAAGAGTCAGAATCCTAACGAAATCTACTGACACAGAGTACTTCATTATCTACTTTTCAGCTTTTATGAACAAAAGTGTATCTCTCAGTAACTTTCTCAGAGAATTTAAGCATAAATCTGTCAAATGTTCAAAACAGCCTTGTTTCACTGAAATAGCCTCAAAATCACAAACTGCCATTAAGAGTCAGAATCCTAACGAAATCTACTCAAACAGAGTACTTTCATGGTAGTGGGCAGCTTTTAAAAAGAAAAGTGTATATTTCGGTAACCTTTTGAGAGAATTAAGCATAAATCTGTCAAATGTTCAAAACAGCCTTGTTTCACTGAAATAGCCTCAAAATGACAAACTGCCATTAAGAGTCAGATGCTTGACGAAATCTCATGGTAGTAGTCAGCTTTTAAACATAAAAGTGTATCTTTCAGTATCTTTTTGAGAGAATTAAGCATAAATCTGTCAAATGTTCAAAACTGCCTTGTTTCACTGAAATGGATAAATGTATCCGAAAATAGTGTCTCTTAAGGCGGATATAGTCCCCTGATAACTCCCGTTACATTCCTCCAGAGTCAGAAATAGTGTAAGTTAACTTTTGGAAGAACCAGAGAAAAGGGTGAAAATGGATAAAATATATCCGAAAATAGTGTCTCTTAAGGCAGGTAGAGTCCCCTGACAACTCCCCTTACATTCATCCAGAGTCAGAAAAAGTCTCTACGTTATCTTTTTGGGAGAACCAGAGGAAAGGGGTGAAAATGGAGAAATTGTATCCGAAAATAGTGTCTCTTAAGGCGGGTAGAGTATGGGAATTGAACAATAAACCGATCACTGTAAATGAAACGCGGAGAGAAGCAGCAGTGCAAATCGTTAAGTCTATTACCTTGTATGCACTACGACACTAACTTGGTAAAATGTAATGTGTTTTTTTATGAAAATGTGTTGAATGTTGTGTTTTCAATTAAACAACCATTACAAAATGAAAATGTGTTTTATTTTTTTTTGCTTTCATATATAGTAATAGTATTGTAAACGAAACATTTAAAGTGTATCATGTGCTCTCATTGTATGCTCTGTTTTGGACACAAAGATGCATTACATCTAAAAAAAAACAGAGCATACATACATGTCATTTTCACCCCTTTCCTCTGGTTCTCCCAAAAAGATAACGTAGAGACTTTTTCTGACTCTGGATGAATGTAAGGGGCGTTGTCAGGGGACTCTACCTGCCTTAAGAGACACTAGTTTCGGATATATTTTATCCATTTTCACCCTTTTCTCTGGTTCTTCCAAAAGTTAACTGACACTATTTCTGACTCTGGAGGAATGTAACGGGAGTTATCAGGGGACTATATCCGCCTTAAGAGACACTATTTTTGGGATACATCTATCCAGTTCAGTGAAACAAAGCTGTTTTGAACATTTGACAGATTTATGCTTAAATTCTCTGAGAAAGTTACTGAAAGATACACTTTTGTGTTTAAAAGCTGACCACTACCATGAAGTACTCTGTTTGAGTAGATTTCGTTAGGATTCTGACTCTTAATGGCAGTTTGTGATTTTGAGGCTATTTCAGTGAAGGCTGTTTTGAACATTTGACTGATTTATGCTTAAATTCTCTGAGAAAGTTACTGAAAGATACACGTTTGTGTTTAAAAGCTGACCACTACCATGAAGTACTTTGTGTCAGTAGATTTCGTTAAGAATCTGTCTCTTAATGACAGTTTGTGACTTTGAGGCTATTTCAGTGAAACAAGGCTGTATTGAACATTTGACAGATTTATGCTTAAATTCTCTGAGAAAGTTACTGAGAGATACACTTTTGTGTATAAAAAGCTGAAAAGTAGATAATGAAGTACTCTGTTTGAGTAGATTTCGTCAAGCATCTGACTCTTAATGGCAGTTTGTCATTTTGAGGCTATTTCAGTGAAGGCTGTTTTGAACATTTGACAGATTTATGCTTAATTCTCTCAGAAAGTTACCGAAAGATACACTTTTGTATTTAAAAAGCTGACCACTACCATGAAAGTACTGGAGACTGCCCCTGTCTTGTCACATAGATTATACTATCTGTGTCGTAGTAGAAAACTCTGTGCTGTAATTTCTCCAATTCACTGTATAGTTTCAGCCAGTTTGTGATTTTGACGCCATTTCAGTGAAACAAAGCTGTTTTGAACATTTGACAGATTTATGCTTAAATTCTCTGAGAAAGTTACTGAAAGATACACTTTTGTGTTTAAAAGCTGACCACTACCATGAAGTACTCTGTTTGAGTAGATTTCGTTAGGATTCTGACTCTTAATGGCAGTTTGTGATTTTGAGGCTATTTCAGTGAAACAAGGCTGTTTTGAACATTTGACAGATTTATGCATAAATTCTCTGAGAAAGTTACTGAAAGATACACTTTTGTGTTTAAAAGCTGAAAAGTAGATAATGAAGTACTCTGTTTGAGTAGATTTCGTTAGGATTCTGACTCTTAATGGCAGTTTGTCATTTTGAGGCTATTTCAGTGAAGGCCGTTTTGAACATTTGACAGATTTATGCTTAATTCTCTCAAAAAGTTACCGAAAGATACACTTTTCTTTTTTAAAAGCTGAAAAGTAGATAATGAAGTACTTTGTTTCAGTAGATTTCGTTAAGAATCTGACTCTTAATGGCAGTTTGTGATTTTGAGGCTATTTCAGTGAAGGCTGTTTTGAACATTTGACAGATTTATGCTTAATTCTCTCAGAAAGTTACCGAAAGATACACTTTTGTATTTAAAAAGCTGACCACTACCATGAAAGTACTGGAGACTGCCCCTGTCTTGTCACATAGATTATACTATCTGTGTCGTAGTAGAAAACTCTGTGCTGTAATTTCTCCAATTCACTGTATAGTTTCAGCCAGTTTGTGATTTTGACGCCATTTCAGTGAAACAAAGCTGTTTTGAACATTTGACAGATTTATGCTTAAATTCTCTGAGAAAGTTACTGAAAGATACACTTTTGTGTTTAAAAGCTGACCACTACCATGAAGTACTCTGTTTGAGTAGATTTTGTTAGGATTCTGACTCTTAATGGCAGTTTGTGATTTTGAGGCTATTTCAGTGAAGGCTGTTTTGAACATTTGACAGATTTATGCTTAAATTCTCTGAGAAAGTTACTGAAAGATACACTTTTGTGTTTAAAAGCTGAAAAGTAGATAATGAAGTACTCTGTTTGAGTAGATTTCGTTAGGATTCTGACTCTTTATGGCAGTTTGTCATTTTGAGGCTATTTCAGTGAAGGCCGTTTTGAACATTTGACAGATTTATGCTTAATTCTCTCAAAAAGTTACAGAAAGATACACTTTTCTTTTTTAAAAGCTGAAAAGTAGATAATGAAGTACTTTGTGTCAGTAGATTTCGTTAAGAATCTGACTCTTAATGGCAGTTTGTGATTTTGAGGCTATTTCAGTGAAGGCTGTTTTGAACATTTGACAGATTTATGCTTAATTTTCTCAGAAAGTTACCGAAAGATACACTTTTGTATTTAAAAAGCTGACCACTACCATGAAAGTACTGGAGACTGCCCCTGTCTTGTCACATAGATTATACTATCTGTGTCGTAGTAGAAAACTCTGTGCTGTAATTTCTCCAATTCACTGTATAGTTTCAGCCAGTTTGTGATTTTGACGCCATTTCAGTGAAACAAAGCTGTTTTGAACATTTGACAGATTTATGCTTAAATTCTCTGAGAAAGTTACTGAAAGATACACTTTTGTGTTTAAAAGCTGACCACTACCATGAAGTACTCTGTTTGAGTAGATTTCGTTAGGATTCTGACTCTTAATGGCAGTTTGTGATTTTGAGGCTATTTCAGTGAAGGCTGTTTTGAACATTTGACTGATTTATGCTTAAATTCTCTGAGAAAGTTACTGAAAGATACACGTTTGTGTTTAAAAGCTGACCACTACCATGAAGTACTTTGTGTCAGTAGATTTCGTTAAGAATCTGACTCTTAATGGCAGTTTGTGATTTTGAGGCTATTTCAGTGAAGGCTGTTTTGAACATTTGACAGATTTATGCTTAAATTCTCTGAGAAAGTTACTGAAAGATACACTTTTGTGTATAAAAGCTGAAAAGTAGATAATGAAGTACTCTGTTTTATTAGATTTCGTTAAGAATCTGACTCTTAATGGCAGTTTGTGATTTTGAGGCTATTTCAGTGAAGGCTGTTTTGAACATTTGACTGATTTATGCTTAATTCTCTCAGAAAGTTACTGAAAAGATACACTTTTGTGTTTAAAAGCTGACCACTACCATGAAAAGCACTCTGTTTTAGTAGATTTCGTCAAGCATCTGACTCTTAATGGCAGTTTGTGATTTTGAGGCTATTTCAGTGAAGGCTGTTTTGAACATTTGACAGATTTATGTTTAAATTCTCTGAGAAAGTTACTGAAAGATACACTTTGTGTATAAAAGCTGAAAAAGTAGATAATGAAGTACTTTGTTTTAGTAGATTTAATTAGGATTCTGACTCTTAATGGCAGTTTGTGATTTTGACACTATTTCAGTGAAACAAGGCTGTTTTGAACATTTGACAGATTTATGCTTAAATTCTCTAAGAAAGTTACTGAGAGATACACTTTTGTGTTTAAAAGCTGACCACTACCATGAAGTACTCTGTTTTATTAGATTTCATTAGGATGCTGACTCTTAATGGCAGTTTGTGATTTTGAGGCTATTTCAGTGAAACAAGGCTGTTTTGAACATTTGACAGATTTATGCTTAAATTCTCTGAGAAAGTTACTGAAAGATACACTTTTGTGTTTAAAAGCTGACCACTACCATGAAGTACTCTGTTTGAGTAGATTTCAGCACACAGGGTCTCTACTGTAAACAGAAAAAACATAAAAAATTTAAGTATCTAATAATATACTATCCACATAATATACTAGTTTAACCCCTACCAAAAAAAAAAAAAACATTGAATAATTACATGATATTATAAAAAAAAAAAAAAAAAGTACTTACCAGAGTTTTTCAAAATCGGATACAGGTCAAGAAAATGCATAGAGGAGGTATGGTGCTGGCTCATTAGCCCTCTCACTCTTCTTAGAATGATCCTGTGCAATTTTTAAAAGTTGAACTCCTATCCCCTTATAAACCAAAAATAACAATAGCCCTTAATTAACACTAATCATTTAAAAAACCTTACATCTAATTCAGAAAGGACAAGTCCTTTATCCAGGTGATTAACGATGCGTCTTTTGCCCCCCACAGAGTGAAACTTAGTTATCACTATTAAAACCTAAATAAGATCTTTTTAAATTAATATGAATACCCTCTTTGCAAACAGATACTTCCTTGTAGTTAACAGTTTCACAAAAACCTGAAAATAAACATCCTTAGCAAGCACAAATCATTTAAAACAAAACCCTGAATCAAATCTAGAGAGGACAATAAGGTTTATAGGTGTCTTAGTGAGTGAAAATTAATGGCTGTTTTATCTAGTTTGAGCGTATTTCTTTTTTTTAAAACTAACTCCATCTCCTCGCTTCTCACCTCACAGAGAGTGTCTTAATCAACATATAGATTAACATCCCAGGCTTATCTCAACCCTCACATCAAAGGCCTACTCCAACGTCTGTGTGTGTGTGTGTGTGTGTGTGTGTGTGTGTGTGTGTGTGTGTGTGTGTGTGTATGTGTGTGTGTGTGTGTGTGTGTGTGTGTGTGTGTGTGTGTGTGTGTGTGTGTGTGTGTGTGTGTGTGTGTGTGTGTGTGTGTGTGTGTGTGTGTGTGTGTGTGTGTGTGTGTGTGAATTGTTCTTAAAGGTAGGGGTAGGTCATTTTGGATAAACCATCTCGAGTGAGCTAGAATTTGAAAGTACACAACCGGGGGGGGGGGGGAATCTGCCACTTCCTCACAGAGCCCCTCCTCCAGCACACATGAACGCGCGCACATGACCAAAAGAGGGCACGAGATAAGTTTGTGCACAGATCTCTGGCTGTAGGCGTCTGACCCCCGCACAGCTGAGGCATTCGTTTCTTGACTGGCGCCCCGGACGGATGGCGGTAAGTTGTCACAGGCGTCTTTTGACCATTTTTCTTTTTTGCAAGGTGACTTGGTAAGTGGAAATTACTGTCTTTTTAATTAGTTTGAGCATATTTCTATTTTCATCTAATTCCCTCCCCCACTATCTGCTAGCCTCATAGCCAAAGGAAGGGGTGGAGAAAGGGGGAGAGGCCTGGGCTGGGAGGGGGCGGGGGGGTAGACAGTCTCACGCATAACTTCAAAGAGACACCTAGATTAACATCAAAGGCTTATAACACACCAGTGTGAAATCACACCTGCCTGTTATAACACCTCACATCAAAGGGGAAAACATCAACGGCTAATTAGATTAGACAACCCTGAGGGGACAGGGGGCAGACAGCTTAACTTCAAAGAGACTGCCTTAATCAACACATCAAAGAATTAGACAACAAAGGCACTACACAGGGGGGATTTTCACACCTACCTGTTATAAAGCCCATCAAAGGATCTCGAACAAAGGGAGGCGGGACTTAGCTCATTAACATGATTGTACCCAATCACATCAAAGGATCTCGAACAATGGGAGGCGGGACTTAGCTCATTTGCATAATTTGGGGCGTGTCCATTTGTCACTTTTTATGCATACTAATGTGACGAAAGCAGGATTGTTATTACTACTATTAACCGCACACTTTATTCTTCTCTCTCTCCGTCGTTATATATAGAAGATATTGCTTTCTCCGTCATGTTGTTTCAATAGCAACAACAACTTCCTGTCACCAGCGTAAACTTGCCTTCAAAATAAAACAGGAAGTTAACCTAAATTATATTTAAGACGTATATAAAACTGCAACGAAAGCAACAAAAACAATGCAACATCCCCTTCAGTCTAACAGAACACAAATGTGGTTATTTACATATAATATGTGGTAAATTCAACAGTGAATACAGCAAAAATTCACATGTTTGCATGATTTTAGTTATTGATTTTTTGCTGTTACTTAAAGGTGGGGTAGGTAATTTTGGAGAAACCAGCTCGAGTGCGCTAGAATTTGAAAATACACAACCGGAAAAAATCTGCCACTTCCTTACAGAGCCCCTCCTCCAACACACACGAACGTGCACATGACCAATGAGGGCACGAGATAAGTTTGTGCACAGATGGAAGGCTGACAGGCAGGTAGGCCATCCAGTTATTTTAGCCGGGCCGGCTCAGATGATTGGTCGTGCTTTTTACAGTACTACGGCTTCCACAGATGACCTTTTTTCATGGATTTGTTGTCAAAGCACTACAGATATTCATTGCTATCGGGATGTTAAGAGCATTCCATGGAATATAACAAAAAGTGTATCTCGAGCCGGTTTCTCAAATGTACCTACCCCACCTTTCATTATACTTTTAAATTCAAGGCAAGCTTAGTTACATGTGATGGTAGCTAGTTAGTGCTCTTACCTGTGTGCCTCCTCCACAACCAGACTGTATTAAAACTCTTAACTACCAGTTCTATCTACTTTAAACAATTAAAAAGACTAAATCAACTACATTTATTGATATACCAATCTTTATTTTTCGGGCCTCTTCTTTTAAATTAAACTTTCAGACTAAAATACAGTAATAGCATTGTCTATTTTTAAAAATGAGCCACTCCTTACAGTTAACTTCATATTTCTTATTGTCTAAAGCATTTATTACACACATTTCCCCCTCATATTCACAGTGTGGATCAATTGAGACAGCGTGGTGTCCAGAGAGCTGCAGAGACACACATGATTGTGTTGGGCACACAGCAGCAGTGTGGCAGACACTGGTGGAGGACTGCAGCAGCTGCTCCTTCACTGCACGGTGCCTGAGGAAAGGTATCAGCCAATCAAAACCTCAGGAACAACTGTTTAAAATAAATGGCATGGGTATCACATGAACAATGATGTGCAACTGTGTGGCCAATCCTTTGTCTTAAATTGATTCAGAATGTTTTAACTGGATGGTTTAAGTGGGAATTGACCAAAGAGATACGCATGAGCGAAGAAAGCTCCTGCCTGAAAGCTCAAATTATGGTTTGTCTTTAAATTCTTTAAAGGTGGGGTAGGTAAGTTTGAGAAACCGGCTCGAGATACACTTGTTGTTATATTCCATGGAATGCTCTTAACATCCCGATAGCAATGAATATCTTAAGTGCTTTGACAAAAAATCCATACAAAAATGTCATCTGTGGAAGCCGTAGTACTGTAAAAATCACGACCAATCATCTGAGCCGGCCCGGGTAAAGTAACTGGATGGCCTACCTGCCTGTCAGCCTTCCATCTCGTGCACAAACTTATCTCGTGCCCTCATTGGTCATGTGCACGTTTGTGTGTGTTGGAGATTTAAATGTTTGAAATAACGGCGATGGTAGACATTTTTAAATTGACTTCATCTGTGTAATTGATGCAGCCCTGCTATTAGAATACAATCGGAACACCCTTTCTGAGCAAGACAGAAAAGTGTTTTAGGAGAGGAAGAGATGATGTGCACTGGAGTAACTGTCTTCCAAAATCATTTCCTGTGGCTGATTTTCACAGTCCCACATATCTCTCCATCTTTATGGCTGACTCTCCTTACTTTTTGCAGACCTACAGTATGCAGAATGGCCGTTTCAGTCCTCGCCCTCGTTTATTGTACCAGGTCCACATAAAAGCTTGATTGTAGCCATATACTGCAGTATGCTTGGCTGTGTGTTATGGCCACTGATCTTTATGTCTCTGCGCACAGGAAGAAGACCCCAACCTCAGCAAAACATCAGCGACATTCATGCTTGTGTTGTAAGCATGTGTGTGTGGAACTCTCCACCACCACCAGTCCATCTGCATACATTCTCCCAGGAGATACATACAATAGGAACACTTAAATGAGGCATGCATAAATGGATGAAGCCCCTTCTCGCGTCAAACGCAAGGCCCTGTGTGTATTTTCCTGGTTGCATGTGTTTTATTCTCCCTCCTACAAACCTGGCGGTGGCAGTTTGGTAATTGAAAGTGAGATGGAGAAAAAGAAAGAAAGAGAGGGCGGGGGTTTGAGGGTGGAGCTGGGATGAGGAGGGAGGGTGAAGTTGTCAGCGTCAGACACAATTAACCCCTGGAATAATTCAGCGATCACACGTGCTTTAAACACTTGAAATGGAAAAAGGAGTAGGGAAAGGGGTGAGACGAAAGAGTGTAACATAATAATGTAATGAGTCCCTCTGTGGTTATGAGGCTGATTTTGTGTGGAAGGTGTGTGTGTGTGTGGATAGCTATTGAATTTGACTACCTCGCTGTTTCTTTGTAAACATCTGAATGACTCCATGTCCGGCGAACGAGCGGTGAGCTGCCATCTCTGGGAGGGTGAACTCTATTTCACGGGTTAGTGCTACAGCGAACAACCACAGCATCGAGCCTACTGGCTCCATAAAGCACACTCTCCATTTTCACAAATACTGTTTGCCCATTTCCAGTTCCGTCTCAGTGGCACTATCTCCGGCAACGCCACCGCTCTGGGCCATTGAGGGGATCTTCTTCAGAAAAAACAACAAACCAAGCCAAATGAAGCCTTTCTGGGATTGTGACACTGCCCCCCCCCCTCTCTGAAGGACAGTACATACGATATCCCTCTGGACTTTACAATACACTAAAGACTTGTTATGGCACACACAGGAAGGAGGACACAGGGAAACAACATGCATGACAGATTGCAAGAGTACAACAATCAAAACATACCCATTGGTGATTTATGGTTGCAATTACCTGACAAGCAATAACTTCACCTAACTACTAACAATATCCATACTCCATGTAACTACGTACAATAACAGGGTGTTATAAGGCAAAGGAAAAGTATGCATTTAGTAACAGTTCCTACAAGTTTATCTACATTTTTTTTGTACACTTTACAAAGGCCACACGTTTAGAATTCAACAGTTTAAATTGATATATTCAATAGAAGATACCCCTGATATGATATCATGTTTTGAGATTGTTTCCTAATCACTTGTGTTTAGAGGAACTCTTGAGGAGTTTGTTAGGTACTGATCCCCAATATCACTATATAAGAAAGAGGAATAGTGAAGTGTTATATGGTCGTGAATATAATGGCGCATTTCCACTGCAGGACCTTGCACGGCTTAGTACGGTATGGTTAGGCCTTGGTAGGCCAGGCTCAACTTTATGCTGCGTTTCCATTACAGTTTACCAACTGGGGTAGTAACTATCAGAGGTGGGAGTAAGTCCTACATGTGCAAGTCGTGAGCAAGTCTCAAGTCTTGACCTACAAGTATCAAGCAAGTCCCAAGTCACTGTGGTGAGAGTCAAGCAAGTCAAGTCAAGTCATTGCTCAGGTCAAGCAAGTCAAGTCAAGTCACACAACATTCTGATGAATAAGCCCAGTTTCCGCATCAGTTAAAAGACAGTGGTTATGAAAATGGATTCAACCCACACTATGATCTTTATTGCATACACAGTTAATCATTTGAAATCTAATTTAGACCGATGAGAATCATATTAACCCTATAACTGCAGACAATATAGCTAGGACTCAAAAAGTCTGTTCAAAAAGGCAGAATTCCAGGTAAGAAAATCATATATGGCATTTGCCATTACACATATTTAATTTAAATGTGTGTTAACACTAGAACCGCCAACAGCGTCAGCACCTACAGAGATATCATTTTCAAATCATTTAATTTGTTCCTCTTCATCATTTCCTTATAAACTAAGTAGGACGATTTAAAACTCACTTAATTGGGTTCATTTAGAAATGGCTTCAGTTTATCATCATAACAGATCAAAAAGTTCAGATTCATTGTACAATAAATCAAGGAATGATGCACTTCTACAAACAAAAACAACATAATTAAAACATTTAAACAAACTACTAAAAGTAGATGAACTACATTATTCAAAAGTTTACAGTAACTTCTGATAATAACACAGGGGAAATAAACGAGGCATCTCTTTTCCTCTCTCTCTCTCTCTCCCTCTCCTGACAGCCCGTCAGTATCAGGGTTAGTCAAAATGAATCCCTGGGCGGTTCTAGTGTTAATTTACCGTTTTGTCTTCTCTTTGCTTAATCGATTTGAAACCAAGTCTAACGTAGGTTAAACTTAGCGTTAGCTTTCTAGCTAACACAACACATTCACGCACCTTTCTCTGTGTTTTTTTTGTAGTGACTAATGAAGTTGGATGTTGTGGTGGTCGTGTCACTGATCTTTATGCTGCAGACCCTGCATACTGCTGTTCTCTTCTTATTAGCGTCATCGACAAAATAATCCTTGAATCCAAACTTGACTATTTTTGGAGTAACGCTAGCTGCTGCCATGTTAACTGACACTCCTGCCGTCTAGTGGGTTGCCAGGTTTGCGCGCATAGCGCTATAATCACCCAATCACGAAAAAACTAAACGTAATATCTCACTACAAAAACAAACACAAATATTTAATTTGAAAAAGTCAAGTCCTTTCAAGTCATCTGTCTCAAGCTTAAGTCAAGTCTCAAGTCATGAATATCAAGTGAGAGTCAAGTCAAGTCTTTTATCAATGTTAGTCAAGCAAGTCTCAAGTCCAAAAATATGCGACTCGAGTCCGACTCGAGTCAAGTCATGTGACTCGAGTCCCCACCTCTGGTAACTATAGTAACGCAGTGTAGGCGGGGCAATCGGCTGTTCGGTGGGCGAAACTACGCTGCGTAAAACTGACGCGTCATCTTCAATGCGAACCACAAAACCAAAACATCAGCCGTTAGCTGTTAGCACTCAAGCTCACAGCTCCTCATATCTGTTCAGAAACTAGACAAAAGTTAAACAAGTACAAACCACAGACTGTCTGTGTCATGGCAAATACAGTCGCTGATTTATTTATGTCTGTAGGCCGTTGTTGTGAGTGTGGACGATCGGAGCGTATATAATGTTAGCTTAGCCTGATCGATCCGATCTCCATTCAGAAAACACACATTTTAAAAGGTTTTTCGCCTGCCGTCTGTCTGCAGACTTGTCAAAGCATTAATTCATGGTTTTTACTAACCAGTATCAGTATGTTGTTACTTCTGCATCATTTTGAAACGTGTATTACAATTAAATCACGGTAAAATATGTTCATGTTGTTGTAGTTGTAGCCCCCTTGCCAGCGATTCTCTCTGACCATTCAGCACTCAGCAGTCGAGAGTGTTTACGTCACTAGTTTAGCATACTCAGCCCGGTTGTTGGCCCAGTAAGAACCTCGATTTTGGAGGGCCAGAAAAAAGGTGAAAAAGTAGCCCTGAGCCGGAACTACCCCTCGTGGAAAAGCAGGCCTGGTTTGGCCCGGCCCGCTTAAACCGTGCTACATGCTGCAGACTGGGCTCTGGTTTCAGACAGAGGGTGAACAGAGGTGCTGCAGCACAGGCAGTATGAGAAAAATAAAGATCTTTTTGAACATTAAAGCATGGAGACATTATCATAATTAATTTAAAGCCTGCAGAATGTATGACAGGTATGAGGGAAATGTAAAGCATAACTTAAATTCAAACAAAGTAAAGAAGCTTATATTTAGTAGTTTAAAGTGGTAAGAACGAGAGGAGCTAGTGGAGAACATCATCTCGTTCCAATGGTCTATTGTGGAAAAGCACTGGGCTACAGAGGAGTATATTTGGTCCATAGAGGCAGACACACACACACACACACACACACACACACACACACACACACACACACACACACACACACACACACACACACACACACACACACACACACACACACACACACACACACACACACACACACACACACACACACACACACACACACACACACACACACACACACACACACACACACACTGCACAATACTTCCAGGAGTGCTAAAACTGCTGAGCTGAGAATAATCTAAGCTAGCATTTTCAGTTTGTGTCAGTGGGAAACAATGCAAGACTAATGGGCGGGCTAGTGGGTGTGTGCGTGCGTTTCTGCATGTAAATGTGAGGATGCACACGTCTTTGTGCGTTTGCGTGCACAACAGTCTTCCAGCGGTTGTTACCTTAATGCTAACTCAGGCTAATATATTCAGCATACCTTGGATTAATGCGTCTGCAGAGGGGCTGGAAGAACTTCTGCTAACTCAGGTGAAGCTGCTAGTTCACTAGCATATGGCAGGCCATAAAGGGAGCTCGCTGTTTGCTGGATGTAAAGCACACAGACACAAATCTACGAAGATAAAGGCGTTTAACAATCCCCCTGTATGTCCAAACGCTGCAGCCACTGTGACACCTCTATCATCAGGATTAATAATCCTCATCACCATGATGGGCTCCGGTGTCCAGTAATGAGACACACACCCAGGCAGGACTTACAGTGTATAGCCTGAGACTGGCTTTGTTCTGTAATGTATTCATCTAGTAAAAAAATAATGTCTTCATTGTTTGCGGTCATGAATTATTGCTTGTAGTGACACATCTCTTGCACAACTGTAAACTGTTACTCATATTAATCTTTAATTAAACTGACATGATATTAAGGTTTCTGTTGCTACGACAGCATTTTTTTGCAAATGTAATGTTACCTAAATCATATTTTTATTAATGTTTTAAGATTCTTTGTATTATGATGTCAATATCTGACAGTTCTTGTTTTTGGTGATTTGCCATGAACAAAATTGAAGTCTTCTTAAGAGTGTGTTTCGATCATGACGCCACATTACGCTATGAAAACAACTCCTTTGTTCTGTAACATAATGACATCACTATGTAACACTTGTGCTTCTATTTGCTAGCGCTCCAACACATTGTTCATGATATAAGGGGTGGGACATCTCTAAGTGGCTGACCAATCATCATAGATTGAGAGCAATAACCAACTCAAAAATGTTGTTAAGAGACAGCATTATCGAACACACACACACACACACAGACAGACACACACAAACACATAGTGTGTTCTATAGGTTTTTGTGCATGTAAATGGTCTGCAAAGGCTACAATCCTAAATTCTCTCCAGAAGGAATTTCTCTTCCACACACTCCCCCATAAAAGGGCCCCTTTAAAGGGGCCTACACACCAAACTGACACCAAATAACACGTCCAGACGGAACACGACTGTCCGCAAAGACTTCAGCCGACAGCCTAGTAGCACGTACGAACTGTGCATGCGTGAGTGGCAATAACTAGGTAGTGTGTATTCGTCATTCAAAAGAGGCAACAACCGGAAGACAGACTGCGTGATACACCGAGAGAAGAAGAACAGACTGCGTGATACAAACAAACAACAAATAGCGTGTGCGTTCCATTTTCACTCTACAGCGAGAAGCTCATGGGGCTTTCCCGAGCCTGTGTCGAGAGCTAGAGTTAAATGAAATCTCAGATTTGCCTTCTTAATCGTTTATTTGGGTCCCTCACTTCCGTTTAGCTTCTCATGCACTGATTCGCTAAGCTGCACAGCCAATCAGAGTGATTTCTTTGGCCGACGGCCTTTTACCGACAGTCTACCGATTCAACATGTTGAATCGGCGGCGGAAGGTGTCGGCACAGCCGAAAAGACAAGACGGGGCGGGACACACCAATCTGAGTAGGGCGACAGGACGCTCATCGACGGCCAGACATCTATCGATGGCCGAAATCGGCTTGGTGTGTCAAGATGCAAGATGGATTGACAGACAGACAGACCCATGCATACACTAAAACACCCACACACACCCACACACACACCCACACCCACACACACACACACACACACACACACACACACACACACACACACACACACACACACAATGTGAAACAAAGCTATAGACATTATATAGTCAAGCAAAACATGTAAGGGCTCTTTGTAGCCCTCCTAATTCAAGCATAATCACAAACACTTACTCAAACGCACACACACCACTAATATTCACCTTATTCGTAAACCAGTTCCAAGCTGTTGTTGTTGTTGTTGTTGTTGTTGTATGTGTTTGTGTGTGCAGCATGTGTCTATGTTCTTGTATGAAAAATGTGTTTGATAGCAAGCAGAGAGAAATAGTGAAAGGGAGGCAGAATGAGAGTAGTGGTGTCCGATTCTGTGTGTAAACGTGTGTGTGTGTTTGTGAAGTGAGATGGACACAGAGCAACCCAGAACAAATAACCCATTAGGTGGTCATGCTAGCCTCTCAGGGGCAGCATTGTGTTTGTGTGTGGTTTCTCTTTGTGTTTGATTGTGTCGGTGTGTGCGTGCGAGCTTTTGTGTGTCAAAGATGGAGAGAGGGCCCTCTCTGTGTGACATGATTGGTACGCATAAAAAGCCCCATTCTGCTGACACTGGCAGAAAGACACTGGTGACACACACACACTTCCACACACCCCCCATCCCCCCCTTCTCCTCCTGCACCCGCTCGTCTCGCTGCCATCACTTTATTGATTCTTAATGACACCAGAGTCACTGTCATGGATCTACTGTGACCACTCTGCTGGTCCTGTTTCATTATATCTGGAGAGGAAGAGGCAAAGAGACACAGAAAAAGAGACTGTGAGGGTGTGTGTGTGTGTTTCGGGTTGCCTGCGGACACACACACATCAGCTCCCTAATTGTCAAATCTTCCCATTCTAATAAATAACACTGAAGGAAAAGTGGTTTAGGATGGCACAACCTCCTAAAACTATGAACCACTCTCCAGTATTTTGCGGGTGAAAAATCTGTTTACCGCTTAGTGATGACTGAATTCATTTCTCGTCCCCTAACAGAGAGCTCTCGCTGCTAAATTGTTCACACATCAGCAGACTTTTAGCTAAATGACTAATGTAATTTGGTTTATCATAATTACTTTCTCCACTCTGGCCAAATGAGCAACAGGGTAAGTCTGTTAGCTCACCCAGCACAGAGACTCATTACAGAGAGAGTTTTGACTGCTACTGGACAATAAATCCACTGCACAGACATGCCGCTGTAAATACTGGATGGATAGACTGATATATGGGTCCAATTTTGGGCTTTTATCCGAAAAGTAATTTGGTTCAGTCAGCAGTAAAGGTTTCATTTAGTCAAATGTTGCGCAAATGTTGGAAATGTTCCGCCAAGCTAGTGTTCATTTCATTGACTAAAACTATGACGAAAACGAGACGATGACGAGACGGCAGTAAACAATAACTGTAACGAAATCATCATGCAATATCGTTGACGAAAAGTGACGAGACGAAAATGTAGTTTACTAAATAAAAACTATGCCAAAATCTCTCTTTACTTTCGTTGACGAAAAATTAGGAGACGAAATATTATCAAAGTTAACGTTACATCTCTGATAGTCAGTTTTTCTCCCAGCAGTTCCACTTCCGGTGCTGCGGCAGGGCAGCAGCTGTGTGTGTCTGCGGTGCGCGCGGCGGTACATTTGAATTACAGCGGACACTACGTCCATTTATATATACAGTCTATGGTTAGACCATGAGTTAGACCCATAGACTGTATATATAAATGGACGTAGTGTCCGTGACGTCACCCATAGGATTCTGCAGAGTTGCCGTGAAGCCCTTAGTAGGCGGAGTCGGCCACTAACGGCTCGACTCTGACGTCAGAGTCTAATCCCGCCTGCTCCAAATAAGGGCAAAGAGGCGGAGCCGAGGCGGGACCTGCTGCCTCCGAACTGGAAGTAAACAGAGCTAGCTCAGGCTAAGAAGCTAAGCTAACATGAAATACATGCATACCAAGTTACTGCTAACAGTGTAGTTCCCCTATATAAACGTTACATTCATAATCAAATGAGACAATCTGCAAGAGAATTAGCTATATTTTGTTATTCTTAATGCTTGTCATTCACACGTTGAGAAAAGACGGACTCCACTGCCCGGACCTAACGGAGCCGCAGTGGGCTAGCTCCGGGACGCCGGCTGGAGCTAGCCCCCTGCTGCTCCGTTAGCTCCGGCGGCCACCACTTGGATAATTGGGTCCCCTATTAACATTTGCTCCCGTTTAGCATTATGGGCGTCATAGCCATAGACCAGGGGTACTCAAATACAAATGTTAAAGGTCCAAAAAAATGGTTTCAATAAGACAAAGGTCCGTTTATTACGGTCATTTAACCCTTTAAAGAATTGCAACAAGATTCTTAACACGAGGTTGCAAAAACAAAAAGTCTCTGTATGCAGCAGTTTTCATTGTTATTGTGTCTGTGCTTGATCCCTCAGAGTCGCAGTGTAAGAGCTGCAGTTATGAATAAAGGCAGCTGCACCCTCTTTCATTCAGCATTCCCATTATTGCTTTATAAATGTCTTGCCCCCTTGTGTGTCCACTGAGGTTCGTCAGGCCCAACACATCTTCAACAAACTCCCCCTTTGCCTCATCATAAAAACTCACAAACACCAGCAACTGAGCATTGTCAGTGGTGTCAGTGGACTCACCCACAGCTAAGGAAATGCACTGTGCATTTTCTATTCCATCACAAAGCTGATTAATCAAATCACTAGCCAGTATTTATGTTCTTCTGGTTGCTGTGGAATCTGAGAGGGGGATTTGCTTGATTTTACCTGTTATTTCCTCTTTTTGTTTGCCTTCAAACATGGTCTCTATCACTTCAGTCATGCATTCTTTTATACTTCAGTTATTATCCAGTGGAAAGTCCTTACCTACTGGCCTAGTTAAATCAAAGTGGTTACTTTTTTGTGGCTGGGCAGTGTAGTTTTACACACGTCTTATTTGACTTTCTCAGGACTTAAAACTGTTTTTTGGGGGCAGACCCCCACAAATAAAAATTTGTATTTACACACGTAAGTTCATCATTTTAACAGTTTGTTATGCAGCTCATCCGTGAGCAGAGCATCAAGTTGACATGTCTATTACAGCTGAATGCGGCGATTACCATTTTGTTCAGCAAAACGCCTCACAAACGTATTAAGATCAACAGCTTTAGTGCGTTTTGATTCAATGCTGAGTACAGCCAAACTGACAGTCTCTTCTCTGTCATTGTAGACCGCAAATACCTCATTCCTTCAGTGCTTGGGTCCGAATGCTTCTCGTTTTGCACCGTCCCGTTCAAATGAAATCGCCGTCAATCATATTTCCATGCTCGCGCCAGGGCCGGGGGAGGGGTTACAAGCACAAAACGTGCGTATTGTGCTGCATTCACTTGCACTCGGACATTAGAGACTTTCTCTCATAAATGTCCCATGAGCCACAACTTTTCTTTCAAAACAAAGCTGCCAACTGGGGTGGCAGCTGGGATGTTAAGGCCTATTTTTAGGGTGGCAGTTGCCACCCCGGTAGGTGAAACTATAGGCTACTAGCTACAGTACAGATGCAACTAGATGAGCTGTTAACTCTCGCTCTGACTTTTTTTTTTTTAAACTCTCGCTCTAAATCAGACAGGTTGAAAGAGACGACACACGCATTTTTCCCACTGGCATTCCGCGAAGACTCGCCCTACTGTGCCTCTGATTAGCAGGCTGTTGGTGGTGGGAAAAAACGCTGACGGGATGCTGAATGTGATTGGACCAATGCGTTGACAGACACACACAGACAGTGGAACAGTCGGACATGCAGAGCGCTGTTTGCAGTGGACATAGCGGAGAATTTTGACTCGTTGTTTTGTGTCGATGTCTCGCAGATAACACAGATAATACAGATAATATATATGAAAAGTATAATTTGCTCAGAGTCCGGAGACAGTTGTGGTTCGGTCCGGACCCGGACCGGAGTCCGGACTTTGAGGATGCCTGTCATAGACTATAAAAGTCTTACCCAAGGCTGAATCATAAACTAAAATGTATATGTATGCATAAAGGGTTACGTCCTTAGCTGGCTAATAAGTAACAAGCTAAGCTACCAAGCACACAAACACCTGAGAACGGGGTTAACATGTATAATATTATCATTTTAGACTTCTTGGAAGTTCTGTTAGTACATTCAAGCGCACAGCACAACATTTTAATTGTCTGGTATTTGTAACAATATTCCCTAAAAGGCACAATCACCACGAACATGGCTAAAGCTAAAGGGTCAAGTACAGTACTATGACTAACTAACGTTGTAACCTCTATGGTTGTAGCCTAGCAGAGTGGACAAGTTGCTGTTAGCTGACAGTGAGGCATGTACGTGTCCATCAAAGTGACCACGCCCTAATTTATGCAAAAACTTTAAGACCTAATATAAATAAAAGGGTCGTGTTAGAAAACAATTCACTCACAGATTCATAATTATGAAGGTGGAATCTAACTATATCGATAATAATATTTATTGCATCCATGGGTAGAAACATGTTTTTTTCTGCTGTAAAGTTGGGCATTTTAACATGGGGTCTATGCAAATTGCTCCTTTCTGCAGCCAGTCCCTAGCGGCCCATGTATGAACTGCAGTGTGTGGCACTTCCGTATTGGCGTCCCGGCTGTTCCCCAGAGTTTGCCGCTTGGGTCTAACTAACCTTATTTAACAGAAAATAAAATGGCAACAACAGGGCTTGGGAGCAGTGGTCGCACTCGCGTTAACCGAATACCCCCCCGTCAGCGCGAGTGATTGATAAATTGTGCACTCGACGGGTAATAATGGATTATGACGGAAATGTTACGATCCTGTCCGTCAACATGACTGACAACGAAAAAGTCTAAAGCCACCACTGCTTTGGAGAAAGAAACAATGTGATATTTGAGCCCATTTTCGCTACAATGAGGCGGAGAAAAAAAGTGAATGCATTGTTTTATCAGAAGGGAAGCACAGCTGGTAAAAACACCACAAACCTGACCAGATACTCTCTGCAAAGCTGCATTCTTAATCATTCAACCTGTGTTTTTCATCAAATAAGGACAAGATATAATCTTATTGTGAAATACGTTTGACTAAAATGACAAATTATTGGTTTTGGCTAGACCAGTTTGACTGAAATGTTCTATATAATCTGATGACTAAAAAAGACTCAACAGTTTTCATTGACAAAAAGTAGACTAAAATAATTAGTTTTCTTTGACTAAAATAAGACTAAAATGCTCAGACTTTTAGTCGACTAAATCTTGACTAAAATGTTTACTGTTTTAGTCGACTAAAATAAGACTAAAATGCTCAGACTAAAATGCTCAGACCTTTAGTCGACTAAAACTTGACTAAATAAAAACAGGATGAAGGTGACTAAATATGACTAAAACTAAAAAGGAAATTTAACACAGGACTAAGACTAAAACTAAATTTAAAAATAGCTGACGAAATTAACACTACGCCAAGCATGAGAAAACAGAAATGAACGTGTGCTACCATTATCTAGTGTAAATAGATAAAGACAATAGGTGGTGGCTTATTACAGAACAAGTGCAAGTGATGCTTTTCTAAACTGTTGATGCTTTACAACTAATATGGCAATCATATTAAATGAATGAAAAAAAACATTCAGTCTTGCCTGGTGTTTATTTGATCACTTTTTGGTGGCACCTGGAGACTGTTGACATCTACCTTGATCCATCTTTTTTACTTTTTTATGTACATTTGCAATATCATTCGTACAATTTGTATCGTGTGTTTTAAATGTATTATTGTTTTTAACACACAACATCCTGAGAGAGGGACCCCTCCTATGTGGCTCTCTCCAAGGTTTTTTCTCTATGCGTTATTTTGGGGTTTCTTTGAGTTTTTACTATTATGATGTGACGGTCTAAGAACAGAGGGTTTAAATATACTGTACACAATGTAAAGCACCGTGAGAAAAGTTTGTTATCTTTGATTTTCGGCTTTATAAATAGCATTCTATTGATTGTTTGATTAAGTAAATGCATATGTCTGTCAATGGGATTTTAAAGGTCACCTATTATGCAAAATCCAATTTTTCATGTATTTTATACATAAACATGTGTCCCCTCTGTGTAAAGAGATTCTGAATGTGTCAGGTAAAAAGACTCACTCACTTTGTGTCCTGATCCATTTAGATAAAAACCTGTCTGAAAATGAGCTGATCAGATTTTGGCCACTTTATGATGTCATAACGATTTTTTGGCTTGTGTAACCATTAGCCAATCAACAACCAAGGTACCCCCCCTCCTTATCACCTGAATCTCCTCCTAGAGCACCATTGAGTTCTTTGTAACTAAATGTCTCTCAGAGGGGCGTGGGGAGGGGCTCCTTATTTTCATCTAAAGTAACAGACAGAGAATCAGCACTTTGGAAACAGGGCTGAAACAGAGGGGATTATGGGTAATGCTGCAATGATCTGTTTGGTGTTTGGAGCCAAACACTTCAGAGACATGTTTTATATATATCTGAGACCTATAATATATTGATGAAAAATAGTATAACAGGTGACCTTTAATCTGAGTTTTCTTTTTACACTTTTTGTTGGTAGTTCAAATCATCCTTAGGGACATACTGGCCATCCGGGAGTTCAGGAAGAATCCAAAACAGCTAATCCATTCCAAGCCAAAGAAGATGGTGGCTATAGATTTACAATTTCACGTTTCTGATGAAGAAATTACTGTAAGGTCCTCGACCGTGGCATTGGCAGCTCAGAGCAGAACTCAGCCTGTAAGATTGGACCAATCCAATTATTTTGATATCGAGGGGGGATATGAGTGGCTCCTTCCAATTTGGAATGATCCTGTTTTTTGCTGAAAACTGATTGGCTTTTTCATCTTGACTGCATTTGTTGATAATATATTCATATATACAGTATAATATATATATTTAACAACATTGAGTATGTAAGTGTGCATCGGCTAGGTATAGGATAAGGGTGTTAGCATAGCTTTTTTTAGCGCTCTATTGACTGACTGGACCCATTTTGAGTTAGCAGTAGTTGGCATTATTATATGAATGAGTGTCACCTTGGTTCTTCTGGCGGTTCTTGTTTTGATTCAATGCACGGGTGACCTGCAATACGAACTGAGGAGGCAAGAGTCAGCAAGATATGCTCTTGTCTTGAAGCTTTCCAACATCATCAGATTTACTGCCACATTGTCTTCATCTACTGCTCTTCTAAAAGGCCCCTCAATCTCAGAGTCTTGAGCTAATTTTTTATCCCCCATACATTATTGTATGCTTTAATTTGCACGACACTCCAAATGTGGAAGTAAAAACCATCAAATTACATCAAATTACATTGCATTTGCACATTTTTGTCAATGTTTCATTTCAAATGTGTCACATATGATCATGGAGTCTTTTAAGAACTTAATCCTGAGCTTAAAACTAATTAAAACGCATATTAATGTTGGTGCAAAACCATAAATCTGGATGAGAAAAGCAGATCATTTTATATATGCAGTTCTCTGCATAGATAAAAAAAGTTACTACTGTTTAAATCCCACACACAGGAGGATGGAGCGCTACAACTGCTTTATGATGACAACACTTTTTTATGGTTTAATGTGTTTAAACCACTCTAGAAAACACTTCCATCTGTATTTGCAATTTTGAGGCAGTGTTTGGAACCTGCCACAATTACCAAAACATGGTGGTAAAGATGTGGCTAAGCATAAATAAAGAAAACAATTGAAAAATTGATATATGCAGTAGGGCTGTGCAATTTAATCGATCCTGCGATATATATCGATATTTTGTTTCCCAAGAAAGTATCGATATTTCAGCCGCGGGTATCGATACATTAAGTCCCATTCAAATCCTCCGTGTTCCACCTGGCACTCTCACGCGTGCATGAAGAGCGATTACGTAAGCCAGCCGAGCCGCTAGTGTCGCTGTAGAGCATTTCTAGATACACAGACGCCGGTTTCTTCTTCTCGCAGTGAGTGCGAAGCGGTTCAGGAGAATGGCGGCAAATATTATCCCAGCACCTTCGTGCTTAAAAGCAGATGTGTGGGAGCACTTCGGCTTTAAAAAGAAGAAGGAAAGCAACAATTTAGATAAAACTATGGCGGTTTGCAAGCTGTGTCACACAAACGTGAAATACTCTGGAAATACCACTAACCTACGAACCCACCTACAACGTCACCACCCGGACAAGGTAATGCTAACTGAGGAACTCAAGAAGCTGCGGCCGCGGCGTGACCCAAAACAAACCGTGCTGGACAGCGATGGCGGTTGTTCCCACAAGTTCCCATCTACTTCACCAAGGTCGCAGAAGATTACAGAGTCCATTGCCTACTTTATTTGTCAGGATTTGAGACCTTATTCCGTGGTGGAAAACATAGGCTTTCGGCGCATGGTGAACGCGATGGAGCCCCGCTATCCTGTTCCAAACCCCGCCAACACCTCACCAAGGTTTGCGTTCCCAGGCTGTATGTTCAGACAAAGGCACACGTCAAAGCCTCCCTGGGCAAAGCGGAGAGAGTTGCCCTGACGTGCGACGGGTGGACCTCGCGAACAACTGAAGCATATGTCACCATCACGGCCCACTTTATTAACGAGGAATGGGAGCTTGTTACGTATGTATTACAAACCAGGGACATGCCCGAGAGCCACACCGGACACAACCTGGCAGAACATCTAAGAAAGGCTGAGTGGGAAATCACAGAAAAGGATCCAGTAATTGTCACTGACAACGCGTCAAATATGACAATAGCAGCTGAGGAGGCAGCGTTCACACTTCACGTCAAATGCTACGCACACACCCTAAATCTGGCTGCACAACGTGCCCTCAAAATCACAGCAGTCGCACGCCTGTTGGGAAGAGTGAGACGCATTGTGAACTTCTTCAGACGAAGCACCACAGCCAACCACATGCTGAAAGAGAAACAGAGGCTTCGACAACTACCAGAGCACAAGCTGATGACGGACGTGGTTACAAGGTTTGTGCGCAGTTACTTTTCAATTGTTTATTTTGTTTTTATTACTAATTTATTTTGTCATTAATAAATCAATTTAAATAAATCTATAAATAAAGTTTCTTACTTTTATTTAACTACAGGTGGAACAGTGCACACGACATGCTGGAAAGATTCCTTGAGCAACAACCGGCCATCTGTGCAGCCCTGCTCTCGAGTGAGGTGAGGAAGACCGAGAAGGATCTGTGCACACTGACTGAGTCAGACGTGACAACAGCTGAAGAAGTAGTCAGCGCGCTGAAGCCCATGAAGGAGGCTACACAGTACATGTCCAAGGAGAAGACCCCCACGCTGTCAGTCATCGCACCCCTCCAGGACACACTGATCAATGGACTGAAACCGATCGAAGGTGAATCTGCAGTCATAAAAGAGATGAAGGCTGCCATGTCTGGGGATCTTCAGAAGAGGTACATCGACCTCAAGGCAACTCTCCATGCATGTTCAGCAATGGATCCAAGATTCAAAAGTCTTCCCTTCCTGACTGAGAACCAAAGACAGGAAGTTTATGATGGACTGATTGCAGAGGCTCAGGATCAGCCAATGCCATCAGAGATAAGGCAATGATGGTACTGCTAGGTTTAACCCTTGGCCTTGTATCCTATGTAACATCTCCTGGTGAGAGTAAGGCAAGGCAAGGCAAGGCAAGTTTATTTATATAGCACTTTTCAACACAAGGCAATTCAAAGTGCTTTAAAAAAAATGAAAGACATTAAGAAAATGGCATTTAAAATCATTAAAAAGAAAAGCGAATAAAATAAACATTAAAAGAAAAAATACATGGATAAAAGTTAGTGATAAAAGTTACAGTGCAGTCTAAGATATGAATAGTTCAATTAAAAGCAGCGACAAAAATAAAAGTCTTCAGCCTAGATTTAAAAGTAGTCAGAGTTGCAGCGGACCTGCAGGTTTCTGGGAGTTTGTTCCAGATATTTGGAGCATAATAACTGAACGCTGCTTTACCATGTTTAGTTCTGACTCTGGGGACAGAAAGCTGACCAGTCCCTGAAGACCTGAGAGATCTGGATGGTTCATAATTTAGCAGGAGGTCAGAAATGTAATTTGGGCCTAAACCATTCAGTGCTTTATAAACCAGCAGCAGTATTTTTGAAATCTATTCTTTGACACACAGGAAGCCAGTGTAAAGACTTCAGAACAGGAGTGATGTGATCCACTTTCTTAGTGTTAGTGAGGACTCGAGCAGCGGCGTTCTGAATCAGCTGCAGCTTTCTAATAGATTTTTTAGTGTGACCTGTGAAGACACCATTACAGTAGTCGAGTCTACTGAAGATAAAAGCATGGACAAGTTTTTCCAAATCCTGCTGTGACATTAGTCTTTTAATCCTAGATATATTCTTTAGGTGATAGTAGGCTGATTTAGTAACTGTTTTAATGTGACTGTTGAAACTCAGGTCAGAGTCCATGACTACACCTAGATTTCTGGGTTCATCTGTTGTTTTGAACATTGCAGACTGAAGCTCAGCGCTAACTTTTAAACGTTCTGCCTTGGCTCCAAAAACCATTACCTCAGTTTTATCTTTGTTTAATTGGAGAAAGTTCTGACACATCCAGTCATTGATTTGTTCAATGCACTTACTCAGTGTTTGAATTGGAGCATAGTCTCCTGGTGAAATTGTTACCTAAATTTGTGTGTCATCCGCATAGCTATGGATCATCCTGCCTACACCGTGCGTCGGCTCATGGATGTCAGGCGCCGGGGCAGGGGCTTTCAATACCTGGTTGATTGGGAGGGTTACAACCTGGAGGAGCGTTGCTGGGTGCCTCGGTCACGCATTATGGACCCTGTCATGTTGAGGGAGTTCCACAGGGCTCATCCTGACAAACCTGGTGGTCGCCAGGAGGCTCCCATTGAAGGGGGGGGGGGGTACTGTGAGGATTTGCAGTTCTCCCTCCTTCTTCTCCCCTTTGTTTTGTGTTTGTTATTGTCTGTCTGTCTGTCTGTCTGTCTGTCTGTTTGTCTTCCTGGCTGGGCGTAGTTGACCCACTTCTGTTTCCCGCCAACTCATCCCCTCAGCTGTTGCTCATCATCCGGATTACAACTACTCACCTTCACCTGCATATATACCCGGTTCCTCCATCCAGTATTCACCAGTTCGTCGTTTCACCACGCTGGTAATACGACTTGGTATATTCGCTATAGCTAAACTATACTCTCTGTGTTCTTGTTATCCTTACCTTGTGCTCTCTCTGTCCAGTATCCGTCTGCCTACTCCTCTGCCTGCCACGTCCAGCCATCAACCCCTCGTCTGTGTTCCTCCGTGCTTCCACGCACACCGGCTCAAGCCTGTCTACTCTCGCCGGCTCTGGATCCCCGGCTCTCCTCGCCGGTGCTTCCCCTGCGCTTCCCCCGCGCTTCCCCCGCGCTTCCACGCACACCAGCTCCAACCGGTAAACTCTCGCCAGCTCTGAATCCTTGGCTCATCTCGCCAGTGTACCTCCGTGCATCTCCGCACCTCCGCTGGTGAAAACCCTGGCCCAGGATTAAGTGGACATCTAATCCCTCTTTTTGTCTCCTGAAGGTTTTTTTTGGTTAATAAACCTTTTTTACCTCATAAACTCTGTCTCCTCTTCCTGGTGTTCAGCATTATGAGTTCAATCCTGTAAACTCGTGGAGAGCGTAACAGAAACTTTGGCAGTCTGCGTGATCTGCCTGTAGGGAGGGGCGGGCCAGCCCTGCGAGTAAAGTAACGAGTAAAGTAACGAGTTATATATATTACTTTTTTTTTTAAAAGTAATATGTAATATATTACTTTTTTTTTGTAACGACCCCATCTCTGCTCACGGCGTAAGCAGGGGTAAAGTGGTATTTTTACAAGTGGGGAGTGGAACTAACATCCTCTAGGGTGGTCCGGGGGCATGCTCCCCCGGGAAGATTTTTTTTTTTAAATATGAAATTAAATGCATCGATCTGGTGCACTTTGAGAGCAAAATTAAGAGATCTATACATCTCTCAACACCCATATGAAACAGATTTACTATTTCTTAATGGATATTTTACAAATCACTCCCCTTTTAAACTTTTTTTTTTTTTTTTTTACTGTCATATAGCATTTCATACCTGTTTTTCATTTATGCTCTTATTTTTGTATAAATGTGTGCCTCGGAAATAATTGTTTACATTAATCGTGACCAAACCGTTTGAGACCCACTGAGATAACTTAGACTACAGTTAACTATCTAAACACTCAGAGAGTCCTTTAGTTCACTGAGCCTCTCAGTCTGACAGGAGACTTGTCCACCTTGTTGTGGAAAAAGCTCCTTATATCCGTTAGCGTAGCTCGCTAGCACCAGAAGCTAACAACAACGATCTCCGGTACCGGTGCTCTCTCATGCATGGGTATTACTGGTCTCTCTCTCTCTCTCTCTCTCTCTCTCTCTCTCTCTCTCTCTCTCTCTCTCTCTCTCTCTCTCTCTCTCTCTCTCTCTCTCTCTCTCTCTCTCTCTCTCTCGCTCAAAATGGCACACACACAGAGGGGCTTGAATGAAACACAGAGACCCAGACGTACTTGTACTGTACTGTATCATATTCTTTTCTAATCAATAATTTTCCAAATTACGATTTTTTTTTTTTTCATAACCATTTTTCCTCCTGGTCTCTCGCGCCCCCCCTGTCATGCCTCTGCACCCCACAGAGCCCTTGGCTGGGAAGTATTGCTTGCTCATTGTAAATAAAACATAAAGTTCTTGTTTACCATGAGGAGCGGACTTTACTGTTTCTGCACAGGACAGCAGAGTTGCAGCTACTGTTGAGAGGTCTCTGTGTGTGTGTGTGTGTGTGTGTGTGTGTGTGTGTGTGTGTGTGTGTGTGTGTGTGTGTGTGTGTGTGTGTGTGTGTGTGTGTGTGTGTGTGTGTGTGTGTGTGTGTGTGTGTGTGTGTGTGTGTGTGTGTGTGTGAGTGTGTGAGAGTAAGGGGTTTCCAACTATATAGTGAAAATCAATAGTGCTATAATAATACTCATTCATACTGGCAGTCGGAGAGGAACATTTGCGATGATGATTAGAAACATTAACATTGACAATAAGGCGATGAGTCAACAAATCCTTGTCTTAATCCAAATCAGCTGTTTTACTGCCAAGATATCTAAATAAAAGATCTACATTTATCCATCTTATGCTCATACATTACGGTCTTTTTAAAAAGACAACATGGCAGAGGCGAAACCATATTGCATAAATGTATGTCTCTTATGGCCTTGTCAACCACACCTTTATGAACCTGCTGATATACTTATACCAGTGGCCTGTACTACGAAGCCGGTTCAACCTAACCTGGATATGTTTGAGTTAGCCGGTTGGCCTAATCCAAAACATACGCGCTCTCGCTAAGCGGTACTACGACGCGGGTTATCAAGTGGATAGCTCAAGCCAGCCGTGCCCTATCTAGTTAGGTGCGCGTTCACATGAAAGGGGTGGTATTGGAGCATTCGACCAATCACAAACATGGAGAAGCATACTGACAGCGCAGCGTCATACTTCCTGAATGAAAAGTCAACTATATAATTAGACAAATATGAAGGCGTTAAACTTTAAACATCCATGACTTAAACACTTTATCCAGGATAAAAGCCACATAGGTGCAAGGTGAATACAGCTGGTAAAAGAAAAAGTGTTTGAATGCATACATTAACAGGTTTATGATATCACTGCCCCGTCTAAAACACGATCTGACTTTAATTACATTTGTCTCGAGTGTTTCGTCAACTTAATGTGTTGCTTAAAATAATACTTCTGCATAGAGTATGTGACACTGTGAGTGTTGCACGGCCAGATACGGCTCTGCTGACTCAGATAAGGAAATATATGATACATTATGAAGTGATATGCCGCGGACTGTACTTAATGTTACTCTGATCCGGTTACTTATGTTGTGGCAGATATTTAAATAAGCTTTCTTAACGCTAATGTTATAATAGTCAGATTGCTCTGAAGATGGGAGGTGATATTCTATTAATGTTCACGTTCACACAGTCAGTGATTTTTGCCGGCCGTCTTTCCTGCAACGGCAGCTTTTCTGTATTTCCTTTCTCCTGTAATATGACTTGATCGCTTTAAACCTGGTCCCGACCAGGTTAGCCGCACAGCATAAGTTACCATGGAGATCTAGCCTGCTAAAAAGAGAACCAGCTTCGTAGGACCGGAAACCCCGAGTTTTTCCTGAAGTTAGCCTTCTAAGCAAAAATCCTGCTTCGTAGTATACCCCCCAGGTCACAGGATCAACACATACAGCCTTGTTTGTGTCCAATTCCAAGACCCCCCCCTCCATCCTTTACCTTCCAGTGTTTCCCCTATATGCAAACAGCGGCGGCGCAGCGCCGCTGCTGAAATATGCGCGCCGCTGCTAGGGGGCCCCCTAGCAGATACAAAAAAAAATAAAAATAAAAAAATTAGAGGTGCCGCCCCCTAGCGCTCGCGGCAACTTTTCGCGCTACCGATACGCGGGAAAGCTGTCATTTTCAGAGCTGAAGGAAAGCTGCCTGACAAGACAGACAACAGCAAGTTGAAGCAGACATAACTTTATTTGGACACAATCACCTCAAGAAGAAGAAGAAGGTCATAACGCCATAAATGTAAGTTATTATAATTTAAAATGTTGTTACATTTAGATTAAGTAAATTAATACTTTGATAAAAGCCTACAGTTAAGAATGAATGACAGCTAGCTAACTTAGCTAGTTTAGCTAGTGAACACCCAGTGTAATAGATTGTTCATCACATCTTATGTTATTTTCAGATGAGTTTAAAAGGCTGGATTGTCAGCAAACGAAAGAGAAGTGATCATCGTGGTGATGAGGAGGAGGTTAGTTGGGTGAAGTTAGGGAGGTGGGTCTCTGTTGTCTGGCAGCAATGTTTTGAAAGGGGAGCAAATGGATACACACTTTTTGGGAAATAGTTTTTAAGTAGTTGTTTAAATTTACAGTTGTATTGACTGATATCTCGTACTAGACCGGACATGCGATGAGAGTAGGTCAGAGCAGAGGAGGTGAAGGAGCAGGTCAGGATAGAAGAGAGGAGCAAGGTGCAGCTGCTGCTGTCAGAGGGTCAGAGGTAGGAGGATCAGAAAGAGCAGGGCACCGGCAATCAGGATTTGATCCAGGGTGGATGGAGAACCCGAGGTTCAAACCTTGGCTGTACAACACAGCTAACCATGGTGAGTAAGGCTTACTATATGGAGCAGTTAGGGGCTTGATCTCTCAGATGTTTTAACGATCATACAGTAGCCACAACCTCTTAAAGAAAAAAATATATATCAAAGATCTTGTCCCGACAGGAATGTTCTGCCGCTTGTGCCGCCAACACAAGCAAGCACCGAAGCGGGGGGTTTCTACACGGCCATTTATTGAGGTTGGGTGCATGCTTTTCCGAAGCGACTACCTTGATAAGCATGCTGCCACTAAGCACCATCAAGAGAGTGTGAAGGCACACGCCGCACTGATTCAAGGTAAAATTCACTAATACTGTAGGCCTACTGTTTCAGTTTATTTATTTAAAAGAAAAGAATACACATTAATCAACATATCAGGTTTTACATCAATGTAAATGTGACAGATTAAGCTAGTAGACCTAAGCTAGTTTTCATCTGCAGTCTCTCAGCAGGTCAACATAGTACAAACAACACAGTTTTGTTTTGTTTTCTTTAAGATCGGGAAGACCAACTACACATCTCACCGAATCATCGATGAGATGTTAGAAATCCTGGGCAGTGTCGTTGAAGAGCCTATCTTGGCAAACATCAGTGCTTCTGTGGCAATTGGGCTTGAGGTGGACGAGACCACAGATGTGTCTGTGAAGAAGCAGCTCGATGTTCACGTTAGGTATAATTTTATTCCAAGAATGACAACAATTAAGACTTAAAATAATTTTGAATGACGTGTCTTTATTATGTTTAATATAGTCTTGCATAGCCAGACCTAGGAACCTGGGACCTGGGAAACGCTCTATTTCTTTAAACCAATCACAGTTGGTTGGCGGTTGCTAGCTTGTTGTTCTTTCACGTAGTCTGGATTGAATCTGATCGGGGCAACAACATATTCCACCGCCACTGATTGGGTAGTAATAATAAACAAATAAGGCTTATCCCAAAAACCTACATCTGTTGAGTCAGTCTGACTGTTTAATATGTTCATCAGATACATGGACAAAAATGGGCTGCTTTACAGCCAATTTCTGGACCTGGTGACAGTCAGCGATGGCAGAGCTGACACCATAGTCAAGGCAATAAGAACGATCCTCACAAAAAAGAACATTCCCACCCAGAGGATTTATGGCCTGGGGACAGATGGAGCAGCTGTCATGACTGGTATGAACTAACAACAAAAACAAGGTTGATATTCACTGCAGCTTAAAAACTAAAACATGTTTGTCCTGAAACAGGGAGAGTGAATGGAGTGGCCAAGCAGCTACAGGACACCTTCCCATGGATGGTGTCGGTTGCATGTGCCGCACACCGCCTCGCCCTGTGCTGCAAGGACGCCTCATCAGGAGTGGCTTACATGAACTCCTTCAGGGACCTTCTACAGCAGCTACACCTGTACTTCAGGAACAGTGCGAATCGCACAGCTGTACTCCAGGCTGCAGCAGAGTGCTTGGGCCTGGATAACTTGAAAGTGAAGGTAATTTAAAAGGGAAAAAACATCTTCCATATTTGGAGGCACCTGATATGACTTAATATGCTTTCATCTTGTGGCTCTAAATATTTTTAGGAAGTGAAGGACACACGCTGGCTTTCGCAAGCCATGGCTGTTTCCAACCTACAGCGGAACCTGACCGCTGTCCTAGCAGCCTTGGCTGAGGAGACGGAGCATAAGAAATGCCCAACAGCCAAGGGGTTGTATGGCTTTCTGGCCACCTACCGCTTTGTGGCATCGGTCTACCTGCAAGCAGATGTGCTGCCACATATCAGCAGGCTGTCAAGGCTGTTCCAGAAGGAAAATGTCAACTTCCTTGCTCTGAAAGTGCAGGTATACTTTCCAATGTTTTATTTTTGACACCACTGTCCATACACTGCTCATACTAACCAGATATCTGCTGCTGCTGCATTTACACCTACTCTGTCTTTGTTATTAGGTCCCTGTGACAATGGCCTGCCTCCGAGCAATTAAAGATGCTGGAGACCATCAGCCACCAGGGTCTTTCCTTTCAAAGCTCCACGCAGACCTGGACAACCCTGCGGGACTTGGGGCTTACAGTATTGTCCATGAGGAGGAGAGGAACAAGAGAGGGACAAGAAAGGGACTGACCAGGGAAGAGCTCTGGGGCCGGTTCAGGAGCCAGGTATGTTTGTTTTAGATTTAGCATTTAGCAGACGCTTCTACTCACCAGAACTCACAAGTATATCTCCTTTCTAAACAAGCGACTAAGAGCATAATCTAGAGCTAAAGTCAAAGTGCAATCGTAGCAAACAATAATACAAAAGGTGCTTAAGAGGGAGGATCCTGTTAATACTAGATGCCTATTAAGTGGTTTGAATATGGACACAAGTTTCAGTTTAATAATCTGTTGCTGTTATGGTTAGGTGATGGATCCATATTTCGATGGCCTGCTGGAGAGCCTTGAGAGGAGGTTCCAGAATCTGGACCTTTTAGGGGCCTTCCATGTGCTGAGCCCTCAGGCAGCAACTGGAGATGAGGCCATTTACGTAGCCAATTTGCAGCTCCTTGCCGGAAAATTTCTACAGGCTGACTGTAATGAGGTGCTGCAGGAATGGTCCTCTTTTAAACAGCAGCTGATAGTTGGGCCATTCAAGGTATCATAATGAATTACAGTAACATTCCTTTTCAGGAGTTCTATAGCCTGGATTGATGTTCATGTTGTGTTTCATGTGTCTCAGGACTTGGATCAGCAGCAGGTGATGCAGGAACTGGCATCAGAGGTGGGTGAATGGGGGCTGCTTTACCCATCTCTGAGCAAGCTGGCTGCCATTGGCCTGACCATCCCAGTTTCCAGTGTAAACTGTGAGAGGGATTTCTCAACATTGAACCGGGTAGGATACTTGAACAAGTGATATCATTATTTGACTTTATTCAAATCTCAACCCCATGGGCTCCACATCCACTTGTCTGTTGATTATTATGTTTGTATTTACAGGTGAAGACTGACTTGAGAAATCGCTTGCAGGGGGAACACCTTGCCACCTGTATGCGATTGAGCATCAATGGCCCCCCAACCAGAGACTTTCCCTTTAGGAGAGCCTTAGAGCTATTCTTTAAGACCCCCAGAAAAATAAAGTGCTCTCAGGCAGGATGCCAACTGTGCCATCATCACTAAATCGAATCAAGTCAAGTCATTTTATGTATAGAGCATAACAAAAACATATATGGATCAAGAAACAAGGCAGGACAAATGATATATGAGAGAAAAACTAAGGAAGTAAACCCGTTGGCAGAACCCAAGATATTCAAGTCACTGGGGCAGTGGAACGAAGTGGAGACATTTGGCACATTCATTACTACTGTAGGTGCCATGCTCTTTTGACACCTGATATTAAACAAAAAAATTGCCAGATGAAAGTGATGTAAATGAACAACAAAAATAAAATAAGTTACATATATGTGTTATTGGCTATGGTAGGTTATTGGTATGTTAAATTATTTGATTATTAAAATGTAAAACGATCTTTTTCATATGGGTGTTTAGAGTTAGATCTAGTCTCTAGTCATTGTGTGCTCAAAGTGCACCAGATTGAAGCATTATATATTAAAATGTAAAAAATAATCTTCCCGGGGGGGCATACCCCCGGACCCCCCTAGAGGATGTGATGTCCAACCACCAATTATAAAATGTTCATACAATACTGAATACATTTGAAGCCTTTAATGATGTATGTGTCTTTCTTGTGCTGGCAGACACATAGAAACACAATGACGGGGCGCACTTCGCACGCGCACACACACTTAAAATGTCCACATGCTCCGCGCTCACATTTTGCTGGGCCCGCGTGCCTTAGCACCGCTGCTATGACTCCATCCTAGGGGAAACACTGCCTTCCCTTTATCAATTTCCCTATCTTACCCCATCTTTACCCACATCCCGTAGACCAGGGGTTTTCAAAGTGTGGGAAGGTGAGCCTCCCCTCAGAGAACATAAGAACAGCTGCGCCCCCCCCTCCTAATTATTATTGCTATTATTATTATTGTTGTTGTTGCTATAGTGCAGGGGTATTCATTTGCATTTCAAAGAGGTCCAGTAAGAGAAAATGTCATTAAATGCTTTGTTTTCCTTTGACATCCACTTTTACAGCCTTTATGGCGAGTTGGGGGAACTCGGTCTCCACAGACAGCCAAACGTGTGCAAGTGACACTTTACTCATCTTTTTCTCGTTATTTCTTTCTCACGCTGCGCCTCCCCTGAAGCTCTCTGGCGCCCCCCCCCCCCAGGGAGGCGCGCCTCACACTTTGAAAACCGCTGCCTTAGACCCTTCCTCCCTCCCTACAATAGGCGCTTTCACACCAAGTACTTTGCCGTACTTAGTTCCCAGCACATAGTTCCCAGCACTTAGTTCCCAGCACTTAGTTCCCCCATGGAACTAAAGAGCAGATCGCGTTCACACCGGAATAAGTCCCTGAGGGAAGATAACGCAAATGAAGCCGCTGACCTCACTTCTTCTTCTTCTTCTGATTTGGGTTTACTGGCAGGCCGCAAACAACTTTGCGGCGTATACTGCCACCCGAAGTCCCCGGCCGGAAGTCCCCGGAATTAAATCGCCAGAACGCCGACACCTCCTCATCACTCCCATGTTTGCTTTTGTGTTGTCATAAGTTATTCTCTCTATGTTGGTGCTAATGCTAATGCTAATAATGCTAATGCAAGCAAATACAATGCGGCTTCACAAAACATTTCCGAGTTTTACGGGGCGTGGTTTTGCAATTCGCCCAGCCAATCAAAAATTGGAACTTTTTTCTCCCCAGGAAATTACCTGCTCTCTAGCAGGGACTGAAAAGGGGGGAAAAGTTCTCATGAACTAAGTTCTCTTTTTGGTGTGAAAGCAAAATTCCAGGAACTATCGGAACTAAACGGGAAAAGTACTCCGGTGTGAAAGCGCCTATTGCTTCATCCATTCATCCCTACATCCCTTCCACTCTTTAGCATAAGTCATGGCCCCTAAAGACCATATAAGAACATGTGTAGTTCTGTTTACCCAAGTTCTTGAGAATTGTAGAGAAAACCAAAAAAAAGTGCAAGAAGAACATCAGCAGTGGTGAAACTGAGGTAGTTTTAAATACGTTTAAACTAAAGAAGCTGATGATAGTACTAGCATTACAGGTAAATCAAACGCACACAGTATCATTTAAGGGTTTCCATAGTCAATGGACAAATAGTAATTCTTAGCTGACAAACATAAAAGTGAAAGCGTTACAATTAAATCGTTTCCTTTTGTTGGACTTACAAATTGTTGACTTATTTTCTTGTTAAGTCTCCTCACAGCCACTTTCTCTTACCTAAGAAAACAGCAAAAATAAGGGTAACATGGGCGATTCCCAAAAGCCATTGGGTACCAATAAATGATGGACTAGTATTGGTTAGAGGTTATAAGGCCTAGGGTAATTCATGTTTGTGTTGGGAGTGGTATAACTTATTTTCAGTTATTTTCTCTATACAAATGCTATTCTTGTGTGTTTTTAAAGCCCTGAAATATTTCAAACATGTAACACTCTTACCCTCTCACTTCCTCTCAGTGTGGAGTGGACTGGATAAACCTCTAAAGCAGAAGGACTATCAATACATTCTTTATTGTGGCTTCCGACAAAGCCCTTTTGAGTGTTTTATGTCGGCACTCGGCGAGCCTGCCATAAGTAGCTGTAATCATTCATAAAGAGTTATAGCTAGTGGCTGCAACGCGGCCGAGTGGTGGAGGAAGAGAGAAAGAGCAGAGAAAAGGTGGAGGAACAGAGGCCGTAGAAAACTCAGCAAGGATTGGGATATATGAGAGCGCCATGAAGACAAATAGAAGACACAGCAGCGTTATCTTTTGGAAGGGAATGTGTATGGGTTGTCCGGGTTATTTTATAAACCACGGTCTCAGCAGGAAGTGCCACTTCAATGTCCGAGTTGGGCACTAAAACCAGAAGAAACGTAAACTTTAGCTGCCTCACCTGCTACTCTCACACTAAAGGTGTCTCATCTTGTAATACTGTTTTGCCTTCTGAGCTGCATCAGCTTCAATGTTGTTAAACTTTTCAAAAGCAAACTTAAATTAAAATTATTATTATTGTATTTATAGATGTCAAGACATATCACTTTATGAAACAGATTAACGTAAGAGGACATATAAAGCTCATTTTCAGGTTCATATTTGTATTTTATGTTTCCATGCTTTAATGTTCAAAAAGCCCTTTATTGTTCTCATACTGCTCTTTTCACCCTCTGTCTGTTGTTGTATTCAGTCTTGTCATCTCCATCTCATCTCTCTCGTGGTTAGCCAACATTTCTTAAACTGCATTTCGTTTAACTGTTAGCATCAGAATTTCAGGGGCTCACACATGAATAAAAAAAACACATGAATGATGCTGTTTTGCTCTGACAATATGAAACATGACTGGAGTGTTTCAGTTACAATATTTGAATTTTGAATACATCTGCATGGCCAACTGTTGGCCAAAAGTGTACCCCATATCTACTAGTTATTATTTCCTTGGAGACAAAAACACACTCTTGATTCATCAAGTGCTATCAATCTGCCCTGCTTGCTACTGTATGTTTAAAATCCTCTTTCCCCGATTGATTCAGAATTTATCCAGGAAAGATTATTTGTAATCAATTGTCTGATCAAGAGGACCATTGTTAACTCTGCGTAATACTAAGTCATGTGCTTCTATTTTTCAAGGAAATAATCAAACAATCACAGTGTACAAAGGACAGATGGAGAAAGTTGCCTCTGAGTATGTGGGAGATAATATGTCACACATACATTAATAACTTATGGATGGATAGAAAGCATTTTCACCTTGCCTCTCAGGGCTTCCCTAACTTCGCCTTTTAAAACAAAATGACAGGCCAACCAAGATTCCTTTTACAAAAAAGTGGATGAAACACCAGAAGCAAATTAAGTTAGTTTGACTTGTCAGATTTTTTAAGTTACCATATGAAGGGTTGCTCAGAAGAAATGTTGCATTTAAAAGTTTAGTTGAGTCTAGCACAGTGCTCCATCCACATAAAACAAACAGGAGATGCTTCATGTCCAGCAATCCTAATGGAGAACAAAGTTAGCCAGACAACATCACCAAACTGTTGGAGTTTCACAAAAATAATCAAATGAAATATATGAGAAATGATTGGTTACAACCAGCAACACTTGCCCTTTGGCACCGTGTTACTTATTTGATTTTTCTTGAGATTTAAATCTAACATGGCAAAAGACATGATCCTGTGTTAGAACACAGTGAAGGAGAGAAAGTGCAAAGGAAGTGGAAAAAAATCAGGAGAGGGTGAAGAGAAAGAGTGGTGGGAAAAAGGATACAGGGACAATAAAGAGATATGTAACTGATGAAAGGGTGTAGAAAAGACATGGAAAGGGAGAGAAGGAGTGGGAACATGGGGAGAGAGAGGCAGGGCTTCTTAAACTAATGAGATATTGATTTGGAAGGGACACACCTCCTCAGGGCTTCCGGCTGACACTCAGATAAATGGGCAGCAATTCATTACCCAGAGAGAGAGAGAGAGAGAGAGAGACCAGTAATACCCATGCATGGAGAGGGAGAAAGAGAGGACTAGAGAAAGTAGGAGCAGTCATGGATGGAGAACAGGAATCTGTAGACGACAGAAGCAGTTAAAAACAGAAGTGGTGATGTACAAAAAGCTGGAAACAAATCTGACAGAGGGTTGAAGAACACACAAACAATGCGTTAAAAAAATATGGTCGGTAAAAAAGCTTGTGAGTGTGTGTTTGGTTTCAAGGAGGAAATATGTTAGGATCAGGCGGTGTCAGGTCCAAGCAGAGGGCTGGATTCAAAGGAACGGCTATTACTCAGCGAGAGGCTGCCGTATAGATCGATACAACACGTTCTCACTCCCAACCCGTCACATGTTGACGGTCGGTCAGGCCCCCTCCCCGTCCCCATAGACTTTCATAGACCTCCCATAGCGTTGATAATAGACGCCATGAGAACGCTCCCCGGCAAATGCTACCCCGACGGTCGGATGTTACGGCCCCTACACACGGCGGCGTGCGTTGTCGCTTGCCGGCGGGCGTGTCTGAAACTCGACCAACAACCAATCACATGAATCTCCCGCCCCAGACACACAAGCACGCGGTTTGATTGGCTAGAGCTTGTACTGGCATATGATTCGATTGGCTGACGCCTCCGTTGAGACGTCAAAAGTAGAACATTGCTCTACTTTTGCAGCGAGCACCGCGAGAGAAGCTACGCTTTGCTCCCACAATGCAGTTCGGCGAATCGTGAAGTCACCCCATTCAAAATGAATGGGCAGAAGCGTTGAAGCGGCAACGCACGCCGCCGTGTGTAGGGGCCGTTATTGTCAATATTAATATAATAATGATTTATTTTTTAATAGTCACACTCGATTTCGCCGATTTTCTTGTTGCCCCAGCTGGTCGACACCTCTTTTAACAGAAACCAAGGCTACATTAATGTATTAAATCGATGTTAATCCATGTGTGTGGTTGTGGAATTAATGGACGTGCCGTTGTGTGATTGTGTTGCCAGGCAACGCAATAATTTACAAACTTTTCAACTACAACCCTAATTATATTTAAAAACATTTTAGAAGGCCTCACGAAATACTTTAATGTAAATTAAAATGTAAATGTGAAGGGATGTGTGTAATGTGGTGATTGACATTATTCACCCACGGATCTATGGGTTGGGGTATTGTTCCGCACGGACATTTTAGTTAACCAGACTTCCTGTTGATGTGAAATCCGAAAACATTTAAAAAAAAAAAATAATACTTTATTCCGAGTTTGCTTCCTTTTCTCTTAGGAGGTCATCACATAACGGCATTGTAATACACAGTTCGGCTGCATTAAATATTACATATCTGCCGTAGTTCTCTATTTATAGAGCCCTGATGAGAAGACTTCTAGACAAACATGAGGAACTACCGCCGAAACTGAATATGTGACGTGGATCATAAATATATCAGCAATTAAACAAAATCTTCAATTTCTCTTCACAATATAAGTCTCCTTGCAGTATCAATACTAATTCGGCTGACTTTTATATTAGATCCAATTGGTATATTTACACCATAACGGTGCACAGCTGATAGAAAGGGACACCTGGTGGTTAAAGCACGTTATTGAAATGTATTATTTTTATTATTAGATAAATAGGAGACACAGACAGACAAACTAATAAGGCTTTATTTAAACATTAAAGAATACTTTAGGTTAAGGTCTTATTTTGAATAAGAAAAAAGCTTTGGGGGTATAAATATTAAGCCTGACAAAGTACTAATATATTGCTTCCTGCAATGTTAACTACTGTATGTTTAAGCACTTATTTTAACTGATATTATACGTATTATACTCTTATAAGATGTATGTAGATAGTATAAGAAATGTGCAGAATACGACAGTTTAATTGTGGAGGTACACACATATTGATAGATGTCTTGTAATGCACTGTTGAGGAACCTGTGACCCAAGGTTTTCATCTCCGACCTGTCAGGTGTTGAATACTCAATAAATAAAACACAGAATGTGTGTGATTATACTAAATGATTTACAAATAAACACCACTGCATATTTACAACTGTTACACATGCTGATGTAACGCAAATGTTTCCAACTTGGGATCAATAAAGTATATCTTATCTTAAGATGATCGATGGCTACTGCCATATTTGCAAAATGTGCCTCTGAACCTTGACAAGTGCATGTTTCAGGCTTATCAATGAACAACAGAACGGGTCACAGACATAAGACCAGCTGTTAAATAAAGCTCTTCTGACCTTAGCTGTCATGTGGGTATATATTAATGCTGCCCATTATGGGCACGAGCAATTTTCACCAATTTATTAATTATATGTTTTAAATGTGAGTGTTTCCTATCCCCTAAACCTCCAGGGATGTACACAGTTTAATACTGGCAACTTCTTATTATGGGAAATACGAAAACGTCTTTTAAAACTACAACTCCCAGTAGAGACGTGCCATAGGACATGTTGCGAAACACACAATAGCCAGCATGTGTAGTTCTGGGGACGGGGTGGGGGAGGGGGGGACGGGGTGGACCCGTTCAAATCCAGTTTTGAAAAGTCTGCCGTCGTTCCATCCCATTTCAAAGTGCTGTTCGACATCCAATCACAGAGCTTGAGGACTATCACGGGGTTTGTCAAGCGAAGCGGAGAGCAGTGGCAGCCGGCCCATAGGGACGCTAGGGGCGCCGCCCCACCTCTTCCCACATAAAAAAAAAATATTTAAAAAATATATATATTTTATATTTTTATTTTTAATGAACAAGGTAAATATCATACAATTGGTATCAGTAAAATGTATAATCTACAATAAAATCTCGTTTAAAATTGTGTTACGATGTCTAAAGTTACTGATAAGTCACATGTTTCCTGCCTGGCCTTGCCCGTGGCATTAGTTTATCATTACCGGGCACCGTACAAGGAGCCCCCGAGCCAAACAGCAGCAACCAGCACGTTGCAAAAGTCTCAATAGTAAACTGTGCCGCCGAAACATAATTTCAGCCAATCAGCGCCGTCAAATATTTTGCTCACGAGGGCGCTCACGTTGGCGCCCACGTTGGCGCCCACGTTGGCGCCCACGTTGCTTACATGCGTTGACGTGAGTTGTTTTTTAGACTCGTGAGTGACCAAGGTGACGCAGAAGTTGGATGAGAATGGCTTCGTGTGCAGGTGGAGTCGCCGGACCTCGGTCCGCACCCAATTCCGTGCAAGAGCTACTCTCCAATCCTTTCGAAAGGAGAAGTTTGGAAGATAAACTGTTGCTTAAAGACCTTGGACCGGACCAACCCGATTTGTATATATCGCAGCAAGCTCGTGAAAAAGACAAAACGTATCAACGAGGCTTCTCACGTAGCTGGTACACCAGAAAGGCATGGCTAGCTGGATGCAAACAGGTAAATGCTGTCTTTTGTTTCCCATGCTTGCTCTTCAAACAGCCGGGGAGAGATACGATCTGTTCAGAAACTAGACAAAAGTTAAACAAGTACAAACCACAGACTGTTTGTGTCATGGAGAATACAGTCGCTGGTTTATTTATGTCTGTATAGGCCGTTGTTGTGAGTGTGGACGGTCGGAGCATATATAACGTTAGCTTAACCAAGCTCCATTTAGAAAACACTCATTTTAAAAGGGTTTTTCGCCTGCCGTCTGTCTGCAGACTTGTTAAAGCGTTAATTCATGGTTTTTACTAACCGGTATCAGTATGTTGTTAATTCGGCATCATTTTGAAACGTGTATTACAATTAAATCACGGTAAAATATGTTCATCTTGTTGTAGTTGTAGCCCCCTTGCCAGCGATTCTCTCTCTAGTTTAGCATACTCAGCCCGACTCAGCCTGGTTGTTCCTGGCCCTAGAACCACGATTTTATGGGGCCAGAAAAACTGTGAATTAGGACCCGCTAGCCGGTACTAGGCCAAGTGGAAACGCAACCAAAAACGGGCCCCGCACGGCTCGGCACTGTCTGTGTCATGGCGAATACAGTCGCTGGTTTATTTATGTCTGTAGGCCGTTGTTATGAGTGTGGAGTGAGCATATACAACGTTAGCTTAGCCTGGTCGACCCAATCTCCATTCAGAAAACAAGCATTCTAAAAGGTTTTTCGCCTGCCGTCTGTCTGCAGACTTGTCAAAGCATTAATTCATGGTTTTTACTAACCGGTATCAGTATGTTGTTACGTCGGCATCATTTAGAAACGTGTATTACAATTTAATCACGGTCAAATATGTTCATTTTGTTGTAGTTGTAGCTCCCGAGCCAGCGCGTCTTGTTTGAATGATGCGAGTAAACACAGCTGGCAGCCGCGGTGAAACTCAAGCGACTAGAGCGATGCGATAGGAGCGTTTAGAGCTAAGCGAATATTCGCATCGCGTCCGATCTGAACGCAGCATTAAAGCGAGCTCCGCTCTGCACTGGAAACGCGCCATTACATCAGCAGAAGTTCTAATTTAAGGGGTCATTTCTCCCAAAAAAAAATTTTTTACTCACTATATCAACAGCCCCACCAAAAATATTTTCCACCAGCCGCCACTGGCGGAGAGAATACTTACTTCCGGGTGTAAAATTCTCTAAAGCAGCTACTATGAGCTGCTCCGACCCTCGGTCCTGACGGACTCCAACTTGTGTTTATTAATCAAACAAATAAATAAACACAAGGATAATTGTGTCTTATTGTTGAGTAAATAACAGTGTGTGGTTTAGAAAATAAAAAAACTGGAGGAGTTTTGAGAAAATAATTAGATGGTTGGTAGTCCACCTACTGTACCAGCCAAATGTACCTCAACCCAGTTCCACAAAACGTTATCGATTATTAACAACAAGCTTCCTAGAAACAAATCCTAATTACCTCAAGTCATCCAGAAGATATGGGATTCATCCTTTCAATTCTTTGGTGACTCATTTCAACATTTATATAGAATCATAAATGTGACATGTTTTGGCAACAACATTCTAGGGAATGGCTCAGCACTCAAAATGGCAGGGTCAGAAAGCTTCCTTAAATTATTGTATAGGGAGGCATCTGGCGCAATGGACTAGTGCATTGGTGTTCGGATCAGATGGTCACAGGTTCAAACCCCACTGCAGTCAGCATGTTGTTGTGTCCCTGAGACACTTCACCCCAAATTGCTCCTGTGGGGATTGTCCACTGTATTGAGTATGTAAGTCACTTTGGATAAAAGCATCTAACATGTAATGTATAAATGCATTTCCTTGATGGCCTCTCTTTCAGCCCTGCAATACACACCTGTTCAATAATTACTCGAACCTCCATCTAATACATATAAATTGGTTTGAAACAAAATTACTTCAAAGCAATAAAACAATGGGATTTATAACTGTGTATCTTTTCAAGGGGAACCTTTACTATTTGACTTATAGCTGTAGCATTGCTGATACTATCACAGGCTTAGTAGGCCTAAGTGCCAGGAAGGAAAGACTAATTGTAATGTTCAAACTTTGATCAGCCTACTAAGTGCAGAAAGAGACAGAAAACAAGCAAACATAATATTGGATATTTTTTGTCTGCTTTGCTGATTAAATTGTTAAGTTAAGGCCTTTGTTCACATTTGTATGAGTGCTAGCATCAAGCAAGTATGCCGTTGCATGCACCGTCTTTAGAAAAAGACATCCAATATATTCCAACTTTTGTATTAGATGCTTTTCACCAAAGCAAATTACATACTCAATACTGTGGGCAATCCCCATAGGAGCAATTTGGGGTGAAGTGTCTCAGGGACACAACGACATGCTGACTGCAGTGGGGTTTGAACCTGTGCTCCCCTGAACCCAACCCCAATGCACTAATCCACTGCGCCACACCCCTCCCTATACAATAATTTAAGGAAACTTTCTGACCCTGCCATTTTGAGTGCTGAGCCATTCCCTAGAATGTTGTTGCCAAAACATGTCACATTTATGATTCTATATAAATGTTGAAATGAGTTAAACCAATGCAGAAATTGGAGGAGACAACAGAAAGATTTAAAGGTAATTGTGGGAGCAGATGGGCTGGGCGCACACTGGATGTTGCTGTAGTTAGTGTTGTACTTTTCTTGCCGTACGCAGATTGTCTGCCTTACTATTCAGTCAAACTGAGCGCTGAAGCTCATTCATACAAAATGGGAGAGAAAGAATATGTTGGTTAGTGTGGATGGTGAAAAAGCAATACCAAGCAAATAGCATCACAAAAAGATAGTAAAATCCAAGGGGGTGATGCTAGTCTGTCATGCAATATCGTTGATACGTTGGCGAGATATCATTGTCATCGAAACAATAAAAAAGTGCTTGGAGGAGGTTCTCCCTAGCACCCGAACGGCTCCATTCTGACAAAAACAAGGTGCTCTTTGGACACAGGGCCTAAAAGTAACTACACAAAGCTAGACCACCACATTGCTTGAGTCTAAGTAGAAGCTTTCAGTGACTTTCATCCAACCAAGGTAAAATAATCACGAGTCACCAATGCTTAACCAACTGTAACCACTACTGTGAAGCCAAATCAACCAGAACTAAAGTCTTAAAAACTATTATTTCAACAAGTACAATTATAAAACAGTATATTAGAGGTTTAAGAAGGAATATATGTAGAGCGTCTACTGTGCCTTTCCCCCTCGATGCATCTGAAATTGGCTCACTACCTGGAGACAACTGCAGGTCTTTAAATTGAGCCGCAGCTCTGAGCTAAAGCCTACCTCTCTCATTCATCATTAAGCATATAGATGCATGCATCCACCACTGCGCGCGTGCACACGCACGCACACACACACACACACACACACACACCACCACTACCAAGAACACGGTCACGTCAGCATGTGGGGCCATAAAAAGGATACTTAGTGTACAGTTTGTTCCCTCAGAAATGCAACAGAAGCAAACAGTGCTGCACCAACCCAACATTTTCTCCTTGCTTTATGATCTAATTTTACTATCCAGTGAAACAGATGACCACATTAGCCATCTCTATTGTATTCTCACACTGCTTAAATGCGTTATGTGTGTTTTTAGTGCAATTAGCTGTGTTTAGATATTGTTCCTGGGAGTGTGCTTGCATTTGCCTATACGATTCTTAAGTGGGCTCGTGGTGGAAATACATTAAGGCACACCGACATATAATAATTATAGTGAACTGCCAAAGAAAGTAAAAAGTTTCCATGAGAAAAAGAAAATATGCTTTTTTCTAGGTGGATATAGCAGTGTGCTTAACTCTGGATCTCTAGTTGATTGGAGAAAGGAAATATGAATAATGCATGTGGAGAGTATGAAATTACACTATTACAGCTTTAAGATAATTTGTGTTTTGAGAGCTGAATATAATTGTTTTGAGAATATAATTCTCCCTTCGCCTTCAACACACCTAATTGAACTAAATGGAAAGAGTTCCTGGTAAAGAATGAATATGTTCCCTTTAAACAGTCTAACATCTAGAGGTACACGGATACATATCTAAAAGCTACAAGGATCAAGAAAAGGCTTTCGTAAAAACGTCTGTGTCCATGAATCCTGGTGTTTGACTAATTTAACAGTGAGATAATGAAAGTTTCAGCACGAGAACAAAAGAAGGACGCATTGCAGGGAGAGAGGGGGGACGATATGAGATAAATCAAAAGAGTGGCAAAGGATATTTGAAATGCTGTTAAATATAAAATAAATTCAAAGTATACTGTAACAGGAAGTAGTGGAGATAAACAGAGCAGACCAGCCTTGTGGTGGCTTGGTTCGTTGGGCGTTAAATCAAATTGACATCTCTAGTGGCCAAACTGTCACGATCTGTCTGTGTTGTGTTTTGTCTTGTCTAGATCTGTCTTTGGTTTTCTGTCTGCGTTGTGTTTTGTCTTGTTTAGATCTGTCTGTGGTTCCCTGTCCTTAGTTTCCCTGGTGTGTCTAATTTACCCGATTGTGTTCACCTGGTGTCCCTGTGTTTTCTCCTCCCTCCTCACCTGTGTCTTGTTTGTATGATTAGTCTTGTGTGTATTTAAGTTCTGGTTTTTCTGTCTGTCTTTGTCGGTTCGTCTTGTGTAATGACTTGGTCTGCGATGAGTGTTCTGTTCAGTCTTTGTTAATAGTTTAGCCTTGAAATAAAGGAGTTATTTTTGTCACTTTAATCTGCATTTGGGTCCTGCTTCCTACACGCACCGTAACATAAACAGTGTTTATGTAACAGTCACTTTATGCCATTGGGCCCAAACCTAATTGTACCGATTGATTAACATTGGGTAAGATGTCTTTACATTTATGTAACATTTTGTAAAAGCCAAATCCAAAGTTATTTTGCCATCGATTCTGCCGAGTCTGGACATGACGTAGCCGATGAGAGATGGGAAGTTAACCTTATTTCACCCTTAAGTCTAAGTATACATTATTGACTCAGAAATGACAAGTTCTTCTTGAGTCTCATGGCTATGTTATTGAAACCCAATTCCACATACTCACCCCGAGGACTGTTGTTGATGGCTCAAAAATCCATATCCATATACAGGTTTTTAAGGATAACAAACATTATCACAAGCAGATGAAGGTTAGCCTTGTTGATTGTCACTTTCTCTTTGAGGTTTCCTAAGTCAGCGGCGGAGGCTCAAGTTTTTCATGTACGTGTAAACAAGTGCTATGTTTTTTCCACACACTTGACTAAAGGTCACTGTTGATTCAGATGTAATGCCTTGGATAACTGGTCCAATGTTGACCCTTCACATTCAGTATCTGGGCTTTCCTATCAAGTCACAACTTGAAAATTACATTCTGATTCTTAAACTTTGACCTGGATGTTGCTACAACCCAACACCGTAGTTCACACATTTTCCTGTAACCGTCTGAACTGCAAATAAATGGTATGACCTTTTGCATTCTGACAGCCTCGGGGTAAACCAGTGCACCTGCTGCTTAGCTGGGTTGTGAGGCTGCCTCAATATTGCGTATTTACTTTTAAAAATATATAAAACTGTTTTTAAAAAAATGCATTTCTCTGAAAGGTGTCTGTAAATAGAGAGCAGTGCATAGGCATCGAGGTGAGAGCTTCAAAATCAGTCTGTTCATTTTGGTGAAACATTGTTCATCCACAGCAGTAGGTAGAACATACCTAATACAGCTTCTAAACATTACTAAAATCCTACTGCTTATTCTCTTCATAGAAATGAGCCCAGGTCATTTGATTAGGTCTTAATGGAACCAGACATCCATTCCTTACTTATATGGAGGGAAATGCTTGGCAATGTTACGTTTAAATGTTTGCTGAATGCATTGGGAACAGAATCTGATGGCTTGTTTTGTGCACGTTTTCACTTTTCATTTAAAATTGAATATCCCTTTATTTGCTTTTGTCCCTCTCTGCGCATACTTTTCGCGTTTCAGCATCTGTGCAAATTGGGGTTTAGAGCAAAGTGCAGTGATAAAGTTTAGGTTTATGTCACCAATAAGCAGCAGGGACAAGGAAAGCATAAGGATAAAACAAGCTGCGCGACCACAACAGGGGTCAAAACCCAATGAACAAGAAGTGCTAAGGTGCATGGAAACATCTCAATATGATTGGTGGTTCATATCTTATCGGAAAAACTGTCTCACTGTCCCAGGTCGCTGTCACATTTGATAACAGCTGTCATCTCATTGGTAACACATTAACAGACCAACCAACAAACAAGTCAGGTCAATTGGATTGCTGCAGCCAGGCGTAAAACCTGTGTGGTGCACAACACCCAAGATAGCATTTCTGCAAGGTTCAGTGTTGTTGCTTTGTCCATAAAAAACAACCCTCCTGCCCTCTTGCTTTTATAACTCTCTCTCCTCTTATCTATCATCCCGCCACCTTTGCTTTTCCAATGTCATCCTCCCTCCCTGATGATGCAAAAAGCTTCTCCACGAGCAAACACCACAATGATCCTCTCATGACCCATCCAGAATCCCCAAAACAGGCCATACATTTCAGCTTCTCCTTTCTCTCGTTCGATCTCCTCCTACTTCCTAAACAGTATGGAGTATCTTCACTCTGCCTGTTATTGCCATTGCACATCTTAATGGCTGGGCTATTGAGTGTGTGCTGATTGTTTAAGCTAGTCGAGGAGGGCCATTGACCCAAGGGGACCATTGACCTAGGACTCTATGGGATGACAAACCATGTCCATGGACAACAGATGCAGAGTTAAGTGCCCTCTTCAGAGACCAAGAGGACAATCAAGAGGATAAACAGATGAATAGAATAGAATAGAATTGGGGAGGGATGAAACCCTCTTTAATGGTCACACATGCAGAACACACAGCACACACAGTGAAATGTGTTCTCTGCTTTTAACCCATCCTAGACCAGGAGTCTAGTACTAGAGGGAGAGTAATAAAGGCCAGTGTCAATCAATAAGCAGAAATGATGAGAGCTGAGAGCCAGATAACTGAGAGGACTGTTGAACTGCTTAGGGTTAGAATATTGCTTCGAAAAACATTCAAATGTGTGTTTGTTTGTTTTAGTGTACATGTGTTACCAGAAAGAGTGCAGGCTGCCTTTACACAGATTTCTGTTTGTGGCGTGTTGTGGTCCATGTGCATAATGGTTGCACCACAGTACAAGGTTTGACCCTGTCATGGTAATTCAACGGAGCAGTTTCTTTAACTGCGAGGCAACTCTAGAACTGGATGTTAGCTCCATCGGAAAGCCAAGGGAGTGAACAGAAATTTGGGGAGGTATTTAAGCAGTAGCGTTCTGTAATAACCTTAAGGCCCGGACACACCAAGCTGACACCAAAGAACTGACACAGACGGACCCCGACTGTTGTGTCGCCTCGTGTCTCTGCGTCTTGGCCAACAGTCGCACTGGAACACACCGCAAAGACTTCAGCCGACGGCCAAGCAGCACGTACGAACTGCGCATGCGTGAGTGGCAATAACTCTCCTTACCAGCAGGCGGCGGTAGTGTGTATTCGTCATTTAAAAGAGGCAACAACCGGAAGACAGACTGCGTGATACACCGAGAGAAGAAGAACGGACTGCGTGATATAAACAAACAACAAATAGCGTGTGCGTTCCATTTTCACTCTACAGCGAGAAGCTCATGGGGCTTTCCCGAACCTGTGTCGAGAGCTGGAGTTAAATGAAATCTCAGATTTGCCTTCTTAATAGTTTGTTTGGGTCCCTCACTTCCGTTTCGCTTCTCATGCACTGATTCGCTAGCTGAACAGCCAATCAGAGTGATTTATTTTGCCGACTGCCTTTGGCCAATTGCCGATTCAACATGTTGAATCGGCGGGTTTTCGGCCGTAAAAGGCGTCGGCCCGGCTGAAAAGACTCGGCGGTGCGGGACACACCAATCTGAGTAGGGCGTGTCGACACTCACCGTCGGCCTGACGCCCACCGACGCCAATAATCGGCCTGGTGTGTCCGGGCCTTTAGAGTGGGTGGCAGACACTTTAGGTTTCAACAAAAATGAGATTGTGGTATAGTAGCAGAAGAAGCTCCAAAAACAGGCTATTGCTCTAATGTTTGCTGTGATAAAAACAACAGTTGGTGCTGATGTAGCCACCACTGGCCGCATTCTGTCCATCAAATGTAACTGTGATTAATGTTGGTCGTTGTTCCTTTCGCTTAAGAGGCAGGCCTTATTGAAGATTGCACCAGTAATTTAATCAGAATCAGAATCAAGAGAGTCAAAGAAACATGTCTCGTCTCCTAGATTGAGTTGCACCTTTTTATTACTAAAACAAGATGGAAAAAAAATGACCTCACTTGTGTTTATAAGTTTCCCAACTGGATTTATTTTTGCAAAACTTACTGAAAAGCAGCCATTTTTTAGCTGCACGTATGTTATAGCTCAGAGATCAGATTTGTTTTCATTGTCTTTGGCCACTTTCGTAAAATTGGTGAAAAATATGTTGAATTGAATTCTCTCGTTTTAACACAATTGAGATACTATCTCTCTTGAAACATTGTCTAAGCTGGTTTTAGTGCTCAAACCTGGGCTTGTCAGTTGACACAACATCCTGTAAAATGTTCACGTTATGCTGTTTTAAGTTCAACTCTGAGGATCTCTTATACATTGCAAGTTTATTTTACTTGATGTTTAACAACATTCTAAACGGACACAGTCTTTCAAACATGTCGGATGTGTTAAAATGCATTATTCCTACTTTGCTATCCTGTGGGTCTTTTCCCATCATTCCTTTAACTGTTGACACCAGACAGACTGACTCTGGTCAGGCCTTTAAACCAAAGTTCTTCCTTTATCGTTATCTTTGATTAAGTTGCCAATTTCTTTACTACTTTAGACCTTGTGCCTGTTACCAGTAGCTGTTACCATTATTCTTAAAGTTGGTTGTACTCTGCCTAGAATTTATAGTCCATGTTTGTGCTGAAGACGACAATACTGTGAAATGTCGGGGGGGGAACAGAAGATTGGCTTTGATTTTTTTTATACACCTATATATAATATCATTCAACCACTGTGCCTCCTTCTCAAATGACTGTCATACACCATCAATACAAATAAAAAGCCCAACACATCTAATACTTCTGTTTTTAGTCCTGTGAGAGGGACGCCTCCTGTTTTGCTCTTTCTGACTTTCTTTTCCTGTTAAAGTCACATGTGATTTTTAATTTATTTGGCTTTATAAATAAAGTGTACTTGACTGTACTGTCTATCTTCTCATTCATCTAGGGGGAGCGGATGACTGGAGCCCAATGTAACCCCTGGGTAAAATGTATGTGTTTGTGATGCATATATATACGCAAAGCAGATACAAACCTAAGTAGATCTACATTTACATGCAGACACAAACTCTGTTACACACAAACTCACACACATAAGCACACACAAATATACCAATCCTGCCGTTCTTAAGGGGCCCTGCATCACCAGAACAATAGTTTTGCCCTACAGAATGCCTGTATGAAATATAACCCAATTCCCCCAGCCAGGACCCTGTGGTTTTGTGATAAATTGCTCTCCAGGCTGCTATACAAGAGGAAAACATGCATAACCAGGACCTGGGCACAGGACAGCTCTGCGGCTCAGAACCCCAAAAAGTCAGAGCTGAAAGGTGGGGTAGGTAAGAATGGAGAAACCAACCGGAAAAAATCTGCCTCTTCCTTCAGACTTCCTCACAGAGCCCCTCCTCCAACACACACGAACGCGCACATGACCAATGAGGGCACGAGATAAGTTTGTGCACAGATGGAAGGCTGACAGGCAGGTAGGCCATCCAGTTACTTTAGCCGGGCCGGCTCAGATGATTGGTCGTGCTTTGTACAGTACCACGGCTTCCACAGATGAATTTTTTTTTAATGTATTTATTGTCAAAGCGTTTAATATATTCATTGCTATCGGGATGTTAAGAGCATTCCATGGAATATAACAAAAAGTGTTTCTGAAGTGAATTACCTACCCCACCTTTAAAGTGCATATTCTCATCAGTGTTTCACATCTAGCTTAATTTGAGGGTGTAGCTTTATCTGAACAAGGTTGAGAGAACTCATTGAGAGGAAATGAGCCCGCAGTATGACTTTTAGTACAATATTTTCATCCCCAACGGTAATCGTTTTTTGTTTTGTTTTTACAGGATATCAGTTCCATAAAAGCCCTGTAGCTGCTTTAGCTACAGAATGCATTGTCACAAACATATCAACTCAGCAACAAGCACATTTTAAAAGCTCTCAGTGCTACGGTATCACAGCGCCAAACCAAAGTCGAGCTACATCCTGGTCTTTAAAGGCACTCTATTAAGATTTGTTTTCTTTTTCTCATTATGTTAGGTTTTAGTGCATGTAAATGGTCTGCAAAGGCTAACGTCCCTGTGTTCCCTCCAGAGGGAGTTTCTCTCCCATAATCACACTTCTAATTGAACTTGTTGGAAAACAGTGAATTTCCTCTCGGATATCATGATGCACCAGTTGCTGGAACGGAAAGCCTAACCCGTAAACTTATTCCATTTGTTCTGCCTGTCCTAATGTGTCAATTCAATCTGCTTCTTTCCATATGATATGGTCCGTTTTTTTAAACCTAGGATTGACCCCCTCACTGACCTGATTAAAAACAAACACGTTTTACTATATTAATGAGAGTTGTGGGACCTTTAAAGGAGACATTATGCACATCTTTTTTTTATGAGCATCCTTGTGTATACAAATGCTTAAGGCCAATATGAGATTAATTATATAAACAACTTGTCTTTTAAAAAAACAAGACATACAGTTAAGTAAGGTCACATTGTAACATTGGTAATTTGCATGTTTTATTAATGGCATTGCAATCTTGAATTACATTCTCTTATTTTGAAACAGAATTCAGACATTCTGATATCTCGTAAAGCTTTTTGTTTCATAATTTTTTAATATAAATGTTATTTCTGCATTTGATTGAGAGAAAAGTGTAGTTAAGAAAAACAGAAGTCTCTAGCACCAGCAGAACATTTTATTTCTAAGAATAAAATACAATAAAAAATGTCCATGCTGCAAGCACATAGTGTTTTTGTAGGCCACTGTTTCACTTATATCAGCAAGTTATTAAAATCATTAGCCAGAAATGTGTTGCCTGAACAATTATACAATGCTGTGTTCTCCTGTGTTGTGTAGTTGTTTCCTTTATCTCTTCATTGAGCCATGCTTTAAATCTCCCCTGTGTTATCCTCAGTGGTCAAACCATGGTGACAAACAGAGAGGAGCTGTGGGGAAGAATTACAGTGCAGCAGCCTCTTGATAGAGACGCATTATAAATTGAATTTCTATCCTTGAGAGGCCGACGTTTTTCATTAATTTGTCCTCACTGCAAACACTCACTCCTTAAATCCCCCTTTGTGTCCTTTTTTATTGTTTGAAAACTTTAATACCCAGCCATATTAATTAATGGATGCTCTCTGTATCCAGGAGTAAGCAGAGTTTGTGCTGGAAATGCAGGACATCAGGGTCTTTTGCGTGAACGATTTAACTCTCTGGGTGTCTATTTAAGATACTGTCACAACACTGGCTTACTTTTCCATGTTAGCCTTTCTGTATTTTTCCTTCCTGCATTACTCAGCCTGCAATTTGTCTTTTTCATCCCATTTTCTGGCCTCTCCTTAAAGAGTCACTGGACTAGAGGACAGTTCCCTACTCTACTCTAATGTTCAATATAATATGTGCAAGAAGGAATGAACCTCTCCTAGTTGCAGGTATAATCCCCATGTTTATTTCTAACTAATTAAAATATGTATGTGCAATGACGGTTTTCTATGTTCATCCGTTCTTCAGAGTTGAACCATTGAAGCCGCCAGATCTGGTTAAGTTTGCGTAATCAGACTTGGGGAGCAATGGATTACTGTATTCCCTTACAGTTACTAAAAAAAATCGCAATCAGACTACTGTTACATTTCTATAAACATGGGGATTACTAGCAGGATTACAATGTTACTTAAAAGAGCATATATATGTAAAAGGGGCAGATTTTATTTTGTTATTCTGTGTAAGCTTTACTGTTCTGTAGACTGATATTATAATAACCATGATAGAGACAGTCTGTTATAATGGAAATCCACTAATATGTTTAGTGATACCGATATCGTTATATTACCACTAGAACCATTACTACAGGACATTTGGGAGCTTTATTTCTCTTGGTCAAAAGCTAGTGTCTTTCTACTCAAACAGAAACAGAGCAGCAGCAGCAGCAGTGAAGCTGCAAAGGTGGCCTTATGAATAGAATATGACAAGAAGTCTACGAAGCAGGATTTGGGGATAGCGAGGTCACTTTGAAGTTTATTTTGGGTTACCGAGGTGGATCACCATGATAACTTAACCTGCACGCTAAACTCCTGAATTTCCCAACGGGGATAATTAAAGGTCCATCTTATCTTATCTTAACTTACTCCGGAGCATATCATCATTATAAGTATAAGGCTAAAAGAAAACACAGTATCAACTGCCATATAACTTCCCACAGGAAATGCTCTGACTATTTGTGTATTGTATAGATATTGCCTGATTTTATGAAATAGAATGACAGATAAAGCCTTCTTTATAGATGAGAAATTGTTATGTTTTGCATGGGGCTTTTGTTATTTTTGTGTTTTACTTGTTGTGTGCTCCTTTTACCCCTCACTACTCTGTCTTTCCGTCTCTGCAGGGCTGGTGTGTGACAGGGGGGCGTGGCTGGTTTACTCCTGGCTGCAGATGAGGCACACCTGTTCCCACTCTCATGATTAACCTGCTCTTTAAGAGCCTGGCCCTCACCTCACTTCTCTGCCAGAGTATTACATGCTGTCCCGTGGTCAGGAGTGCCTTTCTGCAGCCTGGAGTCTGTTGTTGTTCACTTTGCAGTTAGTTAAGGAGTTCTTTTTGAGTTTTTGTCGGGAACGTTTTCCCGCAGCTTTATTTTTGGATTTACTACGGCCAGCCAAGCTCCCTGTCGTCAGTACCTGCCTTGGACTAACTTTGTTTATTAAACACATTGAAACATTATTTTTGTCGGTCTCTGCTTTGGGTTCCAAGTAGTATCTAAACGTCACAGAATACTCTGGCCACATGGACCCCGCGGAGAATGAGAGACTCAGGGAAGCGCTTGCTGCCCAGGGGGTAATTATAGGGCAACATGAAAGAGCCCTGCAGAGAGTAATGGAAGCTATTCGGGATTTAACCTCCGGTGTGACCAACCTCGGAAGCCATATGGATCAGGTCGCAGCACACCTCTCCACGCTCCCGCTGCCTGCCACTGCTCAAGCTCCAGATCCTGCTCCTCCACCTCAAGCGGATCCGGAACGACAGCCCTGCAATCCTCGTGAGCCCTTTATCCCCACACCCGTCAGGTATTCAGGAGATTTAGGGTCTTGTAGTCAGTTTTTACACCAGTGTTGTCTTGTGTTTGAGCAACAACCATTCACTTATTCCACTGATAGATCTAGGGTTGTTTTTATTATGAGCTTACTGAGTGATAAAGCAGCAGCATGGGCCCTTGCCATATCTAACAGCAACTCGCCTATCAGTCAGTCTCTGTCGTCATTTTACTGCAGAAATGCGTAAGGTTTTTGATCTTTCACTCACCCAGGGTTCAGGCTCTGTTGCTAATTTTGCTGTTGATTTCCGCATTCTTGCAGCAGAGAGCGCTTGGGATGACATGGCCTTGCTGGGAATTTTTTGAAAGGGGCTAAATGAGGATTTAAAGGATGAACTAGCTGCCAGGGATGAAACCTCCTCCTTAGAAGAGTTGATTTCTTTAGCGATACGATTAGATAACCGCCTCCGCGAGAGGCGTAGGGAGAGATCAGGAGAGCATAGCCCCACCTCCCTTCCCCCGCAGTCCAAGTTTCCTAGACGGCCTGCGTTCCCTGGACCTTCTCTTCATCCTCCTGACTCCTGGCCTTCCAGTGCTTCTCCAGCTACCAAGGTTTCTCCCTTCCTCATGGAGGAGCCCATGCAGCTGGGAGGGATGACGCTTACCCAATCTGAACGTCAACGCCGTCTTCATCAGCGACTCTGCCTCTACTGTGGCCAGGCTGGTCACTTCAGCGCCGGTTGTCTTTCTCGGCCAAAAGACCTGGCTCATCAGCGACAGGGGGAGCACTGATGAGCCGTACCTCTATCCACTCAGCCTCCTCCAACCGCATCCCAGTCAAAGGAACTATGTATTGGTCTCAGAACTCTGTTCCGCTTCAAGTCTTGATAGATTCTGGTGCGGATGACAATTTCATTGACTCTGACTTTGTTATGCAGTCTAAACTCCCTTTCGAGCCTCTTCCAGAACCTAAGGATGTGTTTGCCTTAGATGGGAGACTCCTAGCCCAAGTCACCCACCGTACTGCTCCAGTTTCCCTCAAGCTCTCTGGTAACCATCACGAGATATTCTCCATGTACCTTATCCCCTCACCCATGTCACCACTCGTTTTAGGTTTTCCGTGGTTGAAGCTCCATAACCCCCACATAGATTGGGCCAACTCGTCTATCGTTAACTGGAGTTTATTCTGTCACTCTCATTGCTTACACTCTGCTGTACCCCCCAGTTACTAGAGCACCAGACCCCCTCAAACCCATTGATCTCACCTCCGTACCCCCTGAATATCACAGCATCAAGGAGGTTTTCAGCAAGGCCCACGCACTATCCTTGCCGCCTTACCGACGGCGACTCACTCGCTGCTGGGCTTATTCGCCCCTCTTCATCGCCTATGGGCGCAGGTTTCTTTTTTGTGGACAAGAAGGATAAGACCCTACGCCCTTGCATAGACTACAGAGGTCTTAATGAGATCACAGTCAAGAACAAGTACCCCCTTCCACTCATAGACTCAGCCTTTGTTCCCCTTCATGAAGCCACCATCTTCACTAAGTTGGATCTTCGCAATGCGTACCACTTGGTGAGAATAAGGGAGGGGGATGAGTGGAAGACTGCATTCAATACTCCCCGGGGACATTTTGAGTATTTAGTAATGCCTTTTGGGTTAACGAACACACCTGGGGTTTTTCAAGCTATGATTAATGATGTCTTGCGTGACATGTTAAACAGGTTTGTTTTTGTGTACCTTGATGACATCCTAATCTTCTCTCGCACTCTTCAGGAGCATGTCCAGCATGTAAGGCTGGTACTGCAGAGACTTCTTGAGAACAGACTGTACGTTAAGGCTGAGAAGTGCGAGTTTCATGCCTCTTCTGTGAGTTTCCTGGGGTTTATCGTCGACAAGGGACAATTAAGGACTGACCCCGCCAAGGTCCAAGCAGTGACCGAGTGGCCCACTCCCTCTAACAGGAAGCAGTTGCAAAGGTTTCTGGGCTTTGCCAACTTTTATAGAAGGTTTATTCGGGACTATAGTAGGGTAGCAGTACCTCTGACCAAACTTACCTCTGTCAAGTTGCCTTTTGAGTGGTCTCCTGCAGCTGAGGCAGCTTTTGTAAGACTGAAATGTTTGTTTGCCACTGCTCCTGTGCTCTCTCATTCTGATCCAGGGGTCCAGTTTGTGGTGGAGGTGGATGCCTCTGATTCTGGAGTGGGGGCAGTTTTATCCCAGCGTTCACCCTCAGACCAGAAGCTCCACCCTTGTGCGTTCTTCTCTCGTCGGCTGACCCCTGCTGAGAGGAATTACGACGTTGGTAATCGGGAGTTGCTGGCAGTGGTTCTGGCCCTTCAAGAATGGAGGCACTGGCTGGAGGGAGCCAACCATCCTTTTATAGTATGGACGGACCATAAGAATTTGTCTTACCTTCGCTCTGCACGCAGGCTCAACTCGCGCCAGGCTCGGTGGGCTCTCTTCCTGGGACGGTTCAACTTCACCTTGACCTACCGGCCTGGCTCCAGGAATGTGAAGGCCGACGCCTTGTCCCGGCAGTTCGCTTCCCCAGTGGAGGATTCAAGAGATGCAACCATTCTGCCATCTTCCTGTGTCGTGGGAGCAGCTAGATGGGAGATTGAAAGGGTGGTCCAGGAGGCCCAGGAGGACCATCCAGCGGCTCAGGATTGTCCACCAGACCGGCTGTTCGTTTCCCCCGATGCTAGATCTCCAGTGCTCCAGTGGGGACACGCGTCCAAAGTTGCCTGCCATGCAGGTTTTCATCGGACCCTGGCCCTAATTCGACAACGCTTCTGGTGGCCCACTATGTCCGCAGACACGAAGGAGTATGTCTCAGCTTGTTCCGTCTGTGCCCGCAGCAAGGCCTCACATCAGGCCCCCGCTGGCTTTCTTCGCCCCCTTCCCATTCCCCACCGGCCCTGGTCCCACATTGCGGTGGATTTTGTGACTGGTCTCCCACCATCAGACGGGAATGACACTATTCTGACCATCGTTGACCGTTTCTCTAAGGCTGTGCACTTTGTCCCTCTGCCTAAACTACCTTCTGCCCTCGAGACTGCCACTCTTCTCACCCAGCATGTTTTTAGGCTGCATGGTATCCCACAGGATATTGTTTCGGACAGGGGTCCGCAGTTTTCCTCCCAAGTTTGGAGGGCCTTTTGCCGGGCATTGGGGGCGTCGGCCAGTTTGTCCTCTGGGTACCATCCCCAGACCAATGGCCAGACGGAGCGGGCAAATCAGGACCTGGGAACGGCTCTTCGTTGTGTTGCCTCTCGAAACCCAGCCTCATGGTCTCTTCATCTGCCATGGGTTGAGTACGCCCACAACTCCCTGGTCTGCTCTGCCACAGGTATGTCACCCTTTATGGCTTCCAACGGCTTCCAACTCCCCCTTTTCCCGGTTCAAGAGAGAGAGGTGGCGGTTCCCTCGGTACAGGGGCATCTTCGGCGAGCCCGCAGAGTCTGGCGTGAAGCCCGGGCAGCTCTTACCCGCACCTCCGCCCGGAACCAGAGGATGGCGGATCGTCATCGACGACCAGCTCCGGATTACCAACCGGGCCAGAAGGTTTGGCTTTCCTCCCGTGACCTCCCTCTTCAAACTGATTCTCGGAAACTCACTCCCAGGTACATTGGACCTTATGAGATAGAACGGGTCATCAATCCTAGTGTGGTTAGGCTTAAGTTGCCTCTTGCCTTGAAGGTGCACCCCGCTTTTCATGTGTCACTCCTTAAGAGAGTTTCCTGCAGCCCTCTTTGCCCTCCTACCGAATCCCCTCCACCCCCCCGACTCATCGACAACCACCCGGCCTTCACTGTACGGAGGTTGCTGAAAGTTCGAAGGCGGGGCCGTGGATACCAGTATTTAGTGGATTGGGAGGGGTATGGGCCAGAGGAGCGACAATGGGTTTCTCGCTCGCTCATTTTGGACCCTAAACTCTTGAGAGACTTTTATGTCCGTTACCCGGATGCCAGGAGGCGTCCTTTGGGGGGGGGGTACTGTTATGTTTTGCATGGGGCTTTTGTTGTTTTTGTGTTTTACTTGTTGTGTGCTCCTTTTACCCCTCACTACTCTGTCTTTCCGTCTCTGCAGGGCTGGTGTGTGACAGGGGGGCATGGCTGGTTTACTCCTGGCTGCAGATGAGGCACACCTGTTCCCACTCTCATGATTAACCTGCTCTTTAAGAGCCTGGCCCTCACCTCACTTCTCTGCCAGAGTATTACATGCTGTCCCGTGGTCCGGAGTGCCTTTCTGCAGCCTGGAGTCTGTTGTTGTTCACTTTGCAGTTAGTTAAGGAGTTCTTTTTGAGTTTTTGTCGGGAACGTTTTCCCGCAGCTTTATTTTTGGATTTACTACGGCCAGCCAAGCTCCCTGTCATCAGTACCTGCCTTGGACTAACTTTGTTTATTAAACACATTGAAACTTTATTTTTGTCAGTCTCTGCTTTGGGGTCCAAGTAGTATCTAAACGTCACAGAAATGATGCTATGCAACCTTAGTCTAATTCCTTTAGCTGCAACCCCCAGAAACTTTAAATTAAAAAAATAAAGAAATATTCACTGAATCACAGCACCTAATTAAACCATCAATATTACTCATAGAAATATTAAAATAAAGATATTAAATGTGTGATCATTATGGTTTTGTACTCAGCATTTTGATTCATTTTGGGAGCGTATTGTCTGGAAAAGGAAGTTCATCAATGTTGGTGCATTTTCAAGTTTCGAGTTGAAATTCCTGTACAGGCATGCTTGCACACAGTTTACAAAAATCCCAACCTTCCATTGTTAAATAATTTTTGGGTGAAAATAGAAACTAAACTAAGAATTCCATAAATGTAGAAATATAATGAACTAAATCTAAATAATAAAACCGTTGGACCATTAGTTCTTTAAAAATAATGATGAGTCTTTTTGATATAATCCACCTGATTAACTCACTCTATAATAACATGACCTGCTGGAGTGGTTATATGTTGTCAAAACATGTATAGTAATTAATAATGAAAAAAGATTTTGGCACATTAAAACATACAAATGTTTTACCATTGAATTCTACCAACTTAACGTGGGGTATTCCAACAACTGGCATTTCCTTTTATCTATTTCTTTTTTGTTTGTATTTTAAATGCCGTTTCCATTCTTAGCACAACCAAGGTTTTCTGTAGGTTCTTCCAAGGTCCGTTGGTCAACCTCCACCCTCCTTCACTTTGTCTCTTCTCACCTCCTTTATCTCTCAACTGTCTGACCATCTTCTTGTCTTTAAATTGTAATCCTTCCTCCCTCATATCATCTCCTCTCTGCCCTTCCACACCCCTCTTCCTCAGCAAGTTCTCTTTAATTGCATGTCATAATGAAATCTCATTTGATCCAGTGCTGCCTGATCAAATTAACAAAGTCCTCCTTTGATTTTCAATTATCTCTCCTCCATCGGCTGCCAGCCACAGACAAGAGATGGATGGGTAGATCATAAACACACACACACACATGCACACACACACACTTCAGAAGCTAATGCATGCTTTAGAGGTATATACACAGAGGAATTAGGTCAATGAGCATTTGGAAATAATTGCCGGGGTTGTTTTAACCCATGGGTTACCACATGAGTAGTGGTTTAGCTAGTAGAGACAATTAAAACGGTGTCAGGTTAAGACAAGATACATTTACTTTACTTATCCCTGCGGGGCAACTGAGTCGATGTTGCGGCAAATAGCACCAGGAGAGACATGACAAGGAAATAATGTCATGTTACAACCATGAATAAAGATTTCATTAAGGATTCAATACCATGCACAACATGCAAGATATTAATAAAAAGTGCACTTGTGAAACCACGGCATCTGGATGCAGCCATTGCATTCAAAATTACATCCAGGAATTATTGGTCAGTTATCCAGGGGTTCCCAAAGTGGTCGCCGAGTGGGGGTCGCGAGATTATTACAAAATTTTAATTTAAAATGTAAAAAAAAAAAAATCTTTTTTTTGGGGATTTTTTTATAAATTATTATTAATAATAACATGTGCATAGACATTTTTCAGCGGCGGACTGGCCATCTGTAGAATTTCCCCCGTAGCGAAGCTCCCGCCATTGACAATCCACTAGCGCAGTGTTTCTCAAACTTTTTCATACCAAGGACCACTTAACCAATAAAAAAACACTCACGGACCACCTAACTCCACAAATATCCAAATACAATAGGCCTGCTTACCACTCTAACAGTACATAACAGCCTAATAATGACAGCTTAACTTCTCTATATCGCCTCGTTCACACAATAAATCAACAATACAAATACAACTACAGATTATATAAGCATTTAGTTCAAATGCGATTTAAAATGCTCACAGGTTTTACACCTCTTGTGAAATGTAGACTACATGTATTACGGCTGGCCTGCATGGTCTGCCTACAAAACAAAAATAAATGTTGCTTTATGCAGCCCCAACAACAGCCTCTGATCATCAACAGACTTCATGCAATGCTTCATTGGATGCATATATTAGATAATAATCTCTATCTCACTCCTAAATCTACTTTCAGCATGGATAAATGTTCATAAAATACATCCATTGTTTGTTCTATTTGCTTCTTGAAATCCAAAAAAACACATCGTTTTCTAGAACAGATTACAAATCGCCTGAAAATGGTACAAACAAGTGGCAACATGTTTGACGAAGGTGTTGCGCTGGGCTATATCATGCAATCGAAAGTGATATTGATATTAAGAGATATTCCCGCGAGAGTGTGAACAACTTAAATTAATTCACTAGCCCCCTCCCCCGTTGACAGGGGTCGCCAGTCTATGGCACTGTTATTTTGGGGGTCGCGGGCTGAAAAGTTTGGGAACCCCTGTCTTAAAGTGTGCCAAGATATTGGGCAAATGTGGGTTGCTTATTTCTCCTATGTCATTCTGTCAGTCATTACACAAAGCTGATAAACATATTTTTAAATGTTTATGCCTGTTTAAAAGCCTTTTTATCACCTGAAGACCAGTTGCACTAAGGAAGTCATCTCACTACTTTATAGGTCTGCTTTGAGAACATAGACTGGGAACTGTTTTCCAAGGGGGCAGAACACAGGAGGACATCTCTTCTGTCTTGGCACATATTGACTACCATACTGAGGCAGTTCTAACAAAACAAAACCATCAAGGTGTTTCCAAACTCAAAGCCATATTTGAACCAAAATGCATGGTCTCTATCTAAGGTATAAAATATTGCCTTCAGAACTGAAAGACCCCCAGGAATGGCCGAAAGGAACTTAAGCAGTGCATTAGAGAAGCTTAGCGCGGATACAAGCAGCAATTCAAGCATTATGGGGTGATTTGTAAAAAAAAACCTTGGATCATCCACTTCACTCTGCTTATAGATTATGGACTTCCTCACAAACAACCAGAAGTTGTCGACACAACCACACACTCTTTACCCTCTTTCTGAACACAGGTGCACCACAGGGCTTTGTGCTCAGCCCAGTGGCTTTTCTGCCTAAAATAATCTCAAAAAGGCCAAACTTCCACAGTTATAATAATAATTTTAATAATGCCTTGTTTCACGTATCTTTATGCAGCTCACCAAGAAGAAACTTGAAATATGAGTGAACTTATATGTTATAATTCAGTATACTACTTTGTTCTGCCACTGCTACACAACCATTTCCATTGAGAGAACATTATATCTTATCTTATTAGAACCATATTATAATACGTGTTAGTAATAGCTAACAGCAACACTGACCTAACTGCCAGCTCCTTTGGGTGTCACTGATAGGGGCCCGTCTCGTAAATGTTCTGCTTGTATTGCGGTGCTTCTGCAGGTCACAGCATGGACATGCAATAAAATGACACACAGCCCATAATCCCCTCGTAACGACCACAAAACCAACACGTGGAGACATATTGATGTATGCATAATATGCTAGGTGAGAGCAGGCCCCGGCAACAACCCCTGTGTGGGGAACATATTGAAAGGCACTCTGCCTGTGTAGATGCATAGCTTTTATTAGCCCCTGACAATAACTGTCAGCCAGCATTTCATATTCAAAGTAATGTGTATAATTACAGTTTTACAAGCAGCCTCTGAATACATTTAGACAGTGACTTTATTTCTGAATGTGATGCTGCTCCACATATTATCAATAGTTAATGTGTTCTCTGTCTTCCTCCGGATAGCCATATAGCAACGAGAGAGCCAAAGACTAAAGATAGAGAGAGGCACAAACCTAATAAGAATTGGTATAGAAGTTCACTACAGCAAATTGTTTGAAATGTAACACATGTAAAGCCTGTATTAAGCAAGTGTTGTGTCCCGTCAAAAGTGTTGAGTCTAGTCATGTTTCATGTTTAGTAAATGTTTGAATTGTCTCCCACTTCCTGTTTTATTTTTACACTCACCTGTTATGTTCATTCCAGGTTCCTTGACTTCCTACCCTTGTGTGTTTCTCCCGCTCTCATCAGCACCAGCCCCGCCCCTGATTGTTTTCAGCTGTGCCTAGTTACCTCGTTTATATTCCCCAGTCTCCCCTTGTCTTGTGTCAGTTCGTCTTTTCCTGTCTCCATGCCAGTAGTCAGCGTACCAACGACTAGGTATTATGACTCAAGCCCAATTTATGCTCCAGAAGTCTTTAGTAAGTTTTGTTCCTCACCTTCTGAGCGATTTTCTTTTGTGCTTTTCTGAAACCATTTTCACCTCGTCAAGAGTGTCGATCCTTATTTTGTACATCCTTTTTGGAATAAAGTACTTTTTTGCATACTATACCTTTGTCTCTCGGGTCGTGCATTTGAGTTCAGTTCCTTGTGATTCCAAGTTCATGACACCAAGTTCACAATATAATCCTTATGCCAGTATTTTGGGAAGTACGTATTGTTTTTCTAAATGTTCACTCGTCGAATATTATTAGGTGTGAGAGCAGCCGTCGCAACCAAGCCAGGCTTAGTAGTTTGTACAAAGTACAACAATAGTGCAATAGAGTGGTGAAGGAGTGTGTCCTTAAATCCACAAATTAGTCCGAATTTCAACAAAGTTTCTAGTTCCCTCGTCTCAAACTCAAATCATCGCAAAATAAATGACTCTGATTGGCTGTTATAAATCAGACAAACAACTGAAAATAAATGTTAATGTCTATCTCATCTATTCATTCGTATACACAGATATATGCCAGCTCATCTGGAATAATAGTAAGTGGTGAGTGCGATTGATGTCAAAATGGTCGGCAGAAGCTTCTTTTTTTTATGTGCGTATCATTACATCAGCTTGTTGATCATTCCTAGATTTCCCTTTCTGAATGACAAATAAAGACTACTGCCGCCTGCTGTCATTTTCTTGAACACCTTTTCTCTTTTGTCAATCAGCTCATAATGTAGGAAAACTTTGAGGAGCATAGTGGAAAAAATACTGGCTGCTAAAAAAATTATTTGTATACAGCATGTTTTATTTTTACTATTAATTCGATTAAGTTCCAGGCTATTTATTTTATGTAGCTCAATAAGTGTTGTTGTGTACACCAAGTGTTTGTCTGAGTTTTATAATCATTTATGGTTAACTCAGGTAAGGTTACACTGACAAAGGCTCTGTAATTGATAAACTACGGTGGCCCTGAGAGCTCATAAAACTTCAAGTCATCCGGCATACACGCATGTCTCATCATTATCCCCTTTGCATCTGCTCCAGCTTGTTTTCATCCTTTCTTTACATGCTTAGGGAAGCAAAATGTCATTTACAGAAAGGGGTGATATGGCTTACACTCTTTAAGGCATTCACTCTGCTCCTTGCTTATATTTAACTCATTACTTTTCCTTAATGCATGCAGATTTGCTTTCTGCCTGACTGAGCCCCCCCCCCTCACTGTCTTTCTCTGCTGTTTCCCTTTATACCAATCATTTCAAATTTGAATAATGTTGATATAACAACAGTAGGAAGTGGATCCTCTTTTCAACTCAGTGTGTGTTTGTGTGTGTGTGTTTGTGAATATAAGGGGAACCTCTCATTTCCCATTCATCATGGTCCTGACAGCTCTTTGTAGTGGGGGCCCTACCTCCTCATATCCAGCAGTGGGAGAGGGTAATCATGGGTGTCATTCAATCATTCCGAAACAGAAACACACAGACACACACACACACACAGATACAAGCACACATCCCTTTGATCTAATTACACACCTGACCTTTAGTTGAGATGATTTCTGGCAGAACCGCTCATGGGCCGACACACACACACACACACATACATATATTTTCTTCACACACAGACGTCCTGCATTCATGTTACATGCAATGTCTAAACATACAGTACTGTGCACCATCACACACACACACACGCTCTTATCTACAGATCTTCAAGGACTGGGTCTGAATTTGCTCAGGTGTATCATGTTGCATACATAAACACGCTAATAGGAAATTAAAATGTAAAATAAGAGATAATATGGACAACAACTATTACAAAATATATATTTTGGGGGGCTTGTTAAAAATAAATACAAATAATCCCGCCAAAAAAGAATTAATAACATTAAAAATGAAAATTACTGTAAAGAAATACTGACATTATATTTGAAAAATGTCAGAGGAATGGGTCTGCGTTAACAGTATGGAATACGATGAAGAAGTTGTAAAAAACAGATATTCAATCCAAAAATGTTCATTAATGTAATGCATACTTTAATGTAATGCATTATAAGAAAAACGTCTGTTACTGTGGGACAGTGTTGTAGTCACCAATTCATGAGTCCAAGTCACTCTCGAGTCACCACTCTTCGAGTCCGAGTCACCAAGGGAGAGTCGTAGTCGAGTCCGAGTCCAAGTCCGAGTCACCCAAGGAGTGTCCAAGTCGAGTCCGAGTCATCATTACCTGTGTTCGAGTCCGAGTCACCCAGGGAGTGTCCGAGTTGAGTCATCATTACCTGTGTTCGAGTCCGAGTCCAAGTCCGAGTCACCCAAGGAGTGTCCGAGTCGAGTCCGAGTCATCATTACCTGTGTTCGAGTCCGAGTCCAAGTCCGAGTCACCCAAGAAGAGTCCAAGTCAAGTCCGAGTCACAAGTCTTCATGTATTAATCTTCGTGGATATATGTGTTGAAATATAGCTGCTCCTCTACATTGCTTTTATCCTGTCATGTTGTACTAATCTGTCTATTGAACTGCTGTGAAGCGAGTTTGGCTACAATTCTTGTAATAGGTGCTATTGTAGAGCCGATGAATGGGAGTCATAAATATAAAGCTTATTACTAATATTAATATTATATATAAATAAACTATATTTAAAATGAGTTACCTTTTAGGGAAGTGATTATATTTGTATGCCAATATTTTCCTATGGTAAAGTTTTCGTTTTGCACTTTTATTTTGATAGTAATAAGATCGGGACTCTTATTTCGAAGGAACTTTTACTGGTTAAATCGGTTTACTGATAAAGATAAAGGTTGCGGTCGGATAGTTTAAAAATCAGCTCCTAAGTTCTAACCCTATCTCCTATTCCTTGGCCTCTGAGTGAAACGTCACGGGGTTAAGGGATAGTGGATAGGAGAATTCAAAAGGATTTAGGAGAAGAGACTGCGGTACTTAAGAGCAGTGCTTCTCAAACTTTTTTCAGTAATGTACCCCCTTTGAAAAATTTTCTCAGCCAAGTGCCCCCTTACCGATCCCGAACATTTTTGATCGAAAAAGCCTATATAAATAATTACAATATAGTGATGTTCCCTCAGTGTGTGATGTATTAACTCCTTCGTGGTATGCATTACAACAAACTAAGGATATTTTCATTTTATGCATGAAAAAAAATAACATAACACTTTTATAAAACAGATTTTTCCAAGGAGTTTTTCAATTTAAGTAATATGTTATTGTGAAAAACTATAAAATACAATACACACATTTGACATGTTTATATGAGGACCCCCTTGGTGGTTCTAGGAATGTTTTATATAAAAGTGTGTTTTCTATTTAACTTCTTTTACTTAGATTATTTTTTTAATTAACCTTTTTTTTTTTTTTTTTAATCTCACGTACCCCCTGCAATACCCCAACGTACCCCCAGGGGTCCGCGTACCCCCATTTGAGAATCACTGCTTTAGAGAATCCGAATGCACTTTCACTATCCGACGTGTTTATGATGCGCCAGCGGACGTCATTTTGTGCGTCTGCTGCTGTGGGGAAACTATGGAAACTACAGTTTTCTATACAGCGGACTACAACATGGATGTTTAATAAGAACGGCGGACTCATCTAGAGACTCTGCACCGTGCTCTGATGCTGCTGCTTTGCTTTATGAACGTGGACAACAGAGAAACATATTCTTCATGACCAAAGTTGGAGTTGAAATAAAAAATGAAAGTGAAACTTATGCTCGTCACCCTCTCCCTCCGGTCCACATTAATACAAATGATCCCAATACGTATGATTGTATGAACTATGAAAAGATCTTAAAATCAATACAAATGTATTTATTATAAACGTTAGTCCTTAACACCTATCACTGTGTACATCACCATTCAAACATCTTTTAAAAGTTGAACAAACCCCACACAGCTCAGTGAAATGTTGACTTTATTTGATCATTTCAGTAAAAACTAACGTTCATATTTCTCTTTTTGATTATAATACTGATGAACGTTCAAAACAAAGCACTTTGGCAACTTACCACATAGGTTTTAAAATGCTTAATAAGCACCGTAACTTCCATGATATCATTTCTCCGTCATAATCGTTTGTTTCCGTGAACGGCCGACTGTTGTGTGACGGGCAGCATTTTCTCCTCTCCTTTCGGGTAGGGAGGTCCAGTGGTTCCTAAGCTAAAGGAGGTTATAAAGGAAGTTTGAAACCTCCTTTCCTATCATTCTAGAGAATTTGAACGGCACTTATCATGGCTGCCACTGAGGGACTTCCGGGTCATTTCACTCCATTAGGAAGGTTCCTAAACTAAATGGACTATTCGACTGCAGCCTTAGTCCCAGAAAGCACATGGCTTCTTGGCATGCAAAATGACGTCATTCTGCATGTTAAGTAGCCATGTGTTTTTGTGTTATCGGCTGAATCTTTATTTATTGATTAGAGTGCACGTTACTCTGATGATAGTGTTCAAGACAGCCTATATGTCTGAACTCGATCCTTAGAGTAATGTGTCACGGAGCCTTCTCTTCAATATTGTTCCCACATAACGAGCATTTTGCGCTGCTCTTTTCCAATGTGGAAGCAGAATGTGTGAAAGCATACAGCACGATGCGGGGTGTGTCTCTAGACATCTCTAGACTGGAATAGCGGGGCCAGTACGTGAACTCACCTCACAGGTGCACACGCCAGAATAGAGGACATCAGACTCCAGAGAAAATTAGCTCGAGTCCGAGTCCAAGTCGGAGCGTCAATGTACACGTCGAGTCCGAGTCATCGTGGGGGGGGAAATTCACGAGTCCGAGTCCGAGTCGCGTCAATCAGTGCGCGAGACCGAGTCGAGCCACGAGTCCCGAAAATCGGCACTCGAGTACTCCATCTCTGGGTCTAGGCAGTGAGTGCAGTCATGGGAGGCAGATTGAAGAACTGTCATCCTTCAATGAAGATAGCTGTTAAGAAAAGTAAAAAAACAAAATACGATCAAATGAATCCATAAAGATCTATCCTCATTTCTGTATGATTCCAATTCGTTTTTATAGTCAAAGTCGGCAGATGTGCAGAGCTCTGTTGCAAACACAGAGAGAGATGACAGCTTTCCTCTTATTGTGCAACCCTTTCTGAAACTGAATGGAGGGCGGGCAAAAAGCACGTGCCTGTTACGATCATTGAACTGCAATGAGAGGAGAGGCAGGGACCAGCTCAGCCTCATCTCTGAAACTGTATGAAGCACGGGTATAAAGCACATCTCTCTGTATTCAAACCAATGCATGTTCTCGCCTTCCATAGTCCAGGTAAACTTATTTCACTTCAAAAGATGTTAAGGCTCACTGTTCCCGTCATAAGAATGCAATGAAAAAGCTCCCGGGGAGGCAGCGATTACTTCTGCCTCACTGAGGGGCGTGTCCTGAGGCCACGTAACTGACGCTAGCTGTGATTTCAGCGCTAGCAGAAAAAAAGAGACGAGAGACTTCTAAATGTAAGACAAAAAAAAGAGTACTCCTTCTACAAAGTCACTGAAATCTTTGTCCATGGGGGTTGAGTTGAAGTTCCTTACTTATTATGTTCAGTGCTTAAACCTTTCACCTGATACCATGTATGTTCCGATAAAGTAGTTAATATAATGTGTTCTGATGTTTTAGGCATGAGAGTTTCATTCGATCTTAATGTTAGCAACCAAACAACATCAACTATGCAGAAAAAGGAACAGGACTTCACTTCAGACACCTGAAAGAAGTCCATCCCACTCAAAACTTGAGAAAATATATACAGTATAGACAAATAAGTTTAGAATAATTTCAGATTCTCCCCAGGACTGTAAGGTCTACTACAGGAAATGGTGCAATCAACAAGAGAAACAGATACAAAAATATATAGAGAGAAATACAACAAGACATAGGAATAAGGGTAGCTGACAGGAACACGGCTGAACTTGCAGATCGGAAAATGAAGGAAGGAGAAAATGTAAGAGAAATATGGAACAAAGTGTGTGAGTTTGGAAGAAGATGATGCTGATGAGAGCCTCGACAGCCTCCGCAATAAAACATGCTAAGTGCAAGCCACCAGATTTACGGGGCCTTTACACCACAGCCGAATGTGCCATCATTTTCTCTTCCAAAACGTTAACGTCGCGCGGGAAAGCCATAAATACATCACCATGCTAATTTAAGGGAGAAAACCCTCCATTGTTCTCTCCTGGGGCTCAAAAATGCTCCTGGAATAATGAGCATTCTTATGAACATGTGGGAAGAGAATGTTCATGATGGCGTTCTGGAGCCTCTGCTCCCACAATGATAGTCAGATGTAAAACACACAACAAACAAATGAGTGAGAGCAAATGGGCTTTTCTGAAGATCTGTCATTCTAGTGGCTCCGCATAACAAGCAGTGATAGTCAGCCTTTGCCTAATAATGGCTTGGAAATGCATCTTATTATGCATAATATGCACTCTTCAGCAGAAATATGTTTGTTGTTGGGCTTGGTGCTGGAATTTGTCATTTGTCTTCATCTGCAGCGCTGCACCAACGCAATGTAAAGCTTCGTACTGTAAGAAAGGGGGAACAAGGAAAACTCATCTACAAACCATTTTATATTAAGTTTCCACAATGCATAACCAAGGTGTGACGCTACAACTCAAAGAAAAGGATACACAAGTTGCACAAAATAGGGCAACACCATTGAACTGAACTGGAGGGCCACTTTTGCATTGTTACATTTTGCCAGAAATATTACAGTGTTTTGCACTTACCACAGATATAATCACAAAGGTTTATAGTGCAGTGTTGTGCACCGACAGAAATGCTAGAGAGGTTCATTTTTATGTTGTTTTATGTTTGTTTTGTCACTCACCATTTACCTCTCATTCCAGGCTTCTGATTGTCCACCCCTTGTGTGTCTCCTGTGCTCATCAGCGTCAGCCCCGCCCCTGATTGTTCCCACCTGTGTCTTGTTATCCTGTGTTTAAATTCCCCTGTCTCCCAGTGTTTCAGTGTCAGTTCGTATTGTCTCTTGCTATGGTCAGGTCGATGCTCTCTGTGCTCGTGAAAAGTTTTGGTTCCTCACTACGTGAGCGCTTTCATTTTGTTCTCTATTTTTGTCATCTCAAACTTGAGATTTGATAGTGACTTTTTTTTGTTGTTCATATTGATGTATTTTAGAAAAATAAAGTATCTTACAAATACTTTACCTCTGTCTCACGGGTCGTGCAATTGGGTCCTACATCCTAAGTGTCTGAGTTCGTAACATGCAGTTTGCTCAACATAACAATCAAACTTGACAGCCAATAGAAGGAAGGTTCATGTTACCCATACCTACATCTAATATGAAACAAACAGTCATTTACAGAGCCATGGGTCAGCTGGAATTCATTGTCGGTCCATATTTTTCAGGAAAATTCCCACGTACTTTTCAAAAGTTTGCTTAAAAAACCTCTCTGTATTATAAAGTATAATTGAACTTTGGCTGTGGGTATGTACAACTGATTGTATTATACATGTGTGGCTTAATGATGGATATAATAGGATGATCATTTCTGTTTTCACTTCATATTGAATTGTGAATTGCACGAAATGATGAGCTGTTTTTGTATGTTTGTTTGATTGTTTGTGTGAGGATCCCATGAAGAATAGCCAATGCTCACGCCAATGGGGATCCTAATAAAGAATATGAATACACAATGACACTATGCTATCAATTGGCATGAAAAGCAAAGTATAAGCATATACAAATATGACTATAGTTTGCACTGATGAGAGAAAAACACACACACAAAAAAAGAGAAAGCAATACCAACAACTAAAGTAATCCGTCTATAAAATCGTCTATTATTGAAGACAGCAGGACGGCCAAACAATTTAGGGACAATTTGTTATATTTGCGTATTCTCAGCATGTAAAAAAAAATGGAAACCATTAAAAAGTACAAACCTCGAGCACGGAGTCGATGCTGACAAGCGAACGGCGTGAGAAATGAAACAGACAGGTTTTTTAATTTCTGCCGGCATGCCGGCGGAGGCCTTTCACACAGGTAATACATGGCAACAATTACACAGCGTCTCATAATGAGAGGTGTAAGGGAAGACAATGGCTAATAAGCGAGAGAGGGCCATTCGGCACTTCCCAGGGAGCTAATGAAAGCTTTAATTAAGTGTCAAACAGTAGCGAGAGTGTGGAGGAAGAGGGGAGCGCTGCTGGGCCCCATACTGGGTGTTTCCTCAAAGTCATCTGAGACCAGGGCTCAAACTGACGGCTGCACTGCTGAGCACCGGCAAGAACACCTTCACACACACAAACACGCACAGACTGACTCCATACACTGAAAACAGTATAGAAATGAAGAAATATACCATGTTTGGATGCTTTAAAGGGGACCTATCATGCAAAATGCACGCTTTGATGTCTTTTATACATAAATATGTTCCTCTGTACCCAAATCTCTAAAAACGTAGGTACAACGGAGCTGATCCAGATTTGCGTTCGATATGACGTAAATTACGTACAGCTAACCTGTACTGGAGAGACATGTGTAAAAAAGCAGGAGATGAAAAAAGGAACTCACCTTGTGGTATAACCAGCAAGAGAAAGAGCATTTAAGCTCCATACTGTTTCAGAAATAATCCTTGATGTGGTTTGGAACATGATGGCATTTAATCACTGCAGAATTAATTTCTCTAACAGGCCTGAAATAGAGGGATATGAGGGATGTCCAAAATGCATGATCTGTATGGTATTTTGAGCAAAACACATCATAGACATGTTTTGATATATCTTTATATATCTGAGACCCATAATATATGCCTAAAAATAGCATAATAGGAGACCTTTAACCTGTTAAGCCCCAAGGTCCACGCCGACACTTGTCTCAGGGGATCTTAATATTTAAGAACCTATTAATGTGTTATACCAGATTAACGGGAATAATCTCAGCTAACTGACGATACAAACCATTTTTACCAAAACAAAACACAAGTCTCATAAGAAGCATATAAATGACCCCTGAGCGAAAAATGCTAACGCACTTTGGCACAGAACTCAAGATAAAAGTACCCTTATTACTTATCGTAGCTTTTTTTTGGACGGACACAATAATTAACATTTTTTTACTGTGTTCAATCTCAATTTACTTTAAAATAAAAACATCTATATTGATTCTGACACTTCTACATCCAACTCACAGATGTAACCTTGCTTTGAGAGAAAAGATTATTAATGTAACCCTTTTAGAAGGGAAGATATGGTCATTTGTTCCGGGAATGTCATTTTCGAGCCTGAGACCTGAAAAACAGGCTCGGGGCTTAACAGGTTAAGAGGCCTCACTTGTCTACACTGAAAAGACGGTGCATGACACTTTCTAAGCAAACTTTGGGATAAAAAAAAAAAAGAATTGACGGGAGAATGTGCAATCGCACACAGATACTATGGCCCCTGCGTTCCAAGCCCCCAGGAAGTGTTCCTGCATTAACGCCAAACGGCAATATTACAACTCCCATGTCAGTCTGTGGCGTCATTGAGCCCAAAACATTTTTTTCCCCATCGATTTACATTGGGAAAGACACGTCTGTAAATCAAAGGATCACTTTTTTTACAAAAAATCTACTTCCAGGACAAACATTTGAATAGCCCTTATTCAAATAGGGCCAAAGTGTTGTAAAATGCACTTTTAGTTTTATGAGCAGAGACCGAATGTGACACAGGGGAAATTGACATTGTTACAGCAAAAGTGAAGATAGAGAAAAAGTAAATACAAATATAACACTATTAGATAAAAGCTATAAAATAAGATAACATTTTAAAAATGTAAAAGTTATTCAAATGTACAAGTTACATTCGAAGTAGATTCTACTAGTTGAAAAATGGCACATACGTCGTGGTGTCTTAGTTCTCTTCATACTGTACATTAATGATGTAATGAACACGATGGAGAGATAAAAAAACGCTGACACTGATGGCAGAAGCACAGAACGTTTAAACAATGTAAATGTTTAAACTGTTCTGTCGCCGTTTGCCATGATCATCTTCCTGCAGACATTAAAAATGCATAACACTAAGGGGCTTTTTCCTGACTACTCATCAGAAACTTTGGGCGTTAAGTGAAGCTTACTCCGGTTTGGCACATTTTGTGTTTTTTGTGATTTATAAAGTGAAACTTAGCTGGATGTGTGTGCACTGTGTGGTGTATCAGAATACTTTTGTTCGGAAGTCTGCGTTTTATTTAAACTCCGATTCAAAAAGGCACCTCGTGACAGCACTATCATGACGTTTTCTCAGAGCTGAGTGGTGGTGGTGGAAGAGAACACTAAAGAAAAGCAGCAAGGAGACTGCACTTCAATATTCAACTTTTGTTTTCTTTCTTGCAGCATTTTTAATGATCTGTGGTCATCTCTAAACGAGTTTAGGTAGACCAGTGAGGAGGACATTGCAGTACAAAAATGTACAAATGTTTCAACATGCATCCAACCCCATTCAATACAGGATGATGTATCTCTCAGGTGTTTCCTGTTATAACCAATAATGAGCAACAAGCCATATGTAAAAGAGGCATATTTTCACTACCAACGCAAAAGGTATCATTAATATAAAAATGGAGTTAACATACTTCTGACCCTGTCGCTGAGTGTTTCTCCACAGGCATATATGACCGTGTAAATGGCCGTCCCTCTGGCTTGTATCCTGCTTTCAGAGCTGTAGTTGAATGGTAACTCTGTGCAGGAGCAGTTCATCCAGTAAATGTGGTTCAAATGTTCCTTCATTGAGTAAATCAAGTAGTTTAATTTGCGATGACAGTTCGCACAGAAAAAGAGAAATGACAGATTTGAACATGAGGCAACTGACCTGCTTCTTCCTGTCTACCGACTCAGACTGTCCCGCCTGATCTAACCAAAGTAGTACCTTAATAATGTCTGGATTGATTTACAGCCGTCAGCTTTCTCTGCTATAAACATTATAAATGTGCTGCTCCTATGAGCAAATACACATGTTCCAGAAAAACAAAGCAAGTGGACCACAATGTGTACCAAAAAAAAGGAAAATAAAGAGGTCATTTATCGTCATAAGTATACTTTGAAAATCGTCAATAAATATTTTTTAAATAACTGCAAATGTAGGTGTTTTTTTGTAATTGTAAGACATATGGGCAGGCCAGACGTTTGCTGGGAGAATTTATTTTGTTACTGGACCTCTTACATTTTTTTACAAAGGGTCTCTGAATTGCTCAGATGCTAGAGATGTTTTCTCAGTGCACCGGACCCAGGTTAGATTCTGACCTGGGGACCAATCACACGTCATCCCCTCTGTCTTCCCCATTTCAATCTGTCTCTAATCTGTCCCTAAAGTAAAGGCACTAGAAGACCAGAGATATAATCCTGAAAAATATAAATCATTATTGTATAGTTTTCCAATCTTTATTCCAGACTCAAGGTCCATATCACATACAAAAAGACAAAACACACATCAATAAATAAGATAAAAAGCTAAACAAACAGATAAAAACATAAAATCAGTCCAATCACAGCTAGCCACACATGCTCACTGTCTGTATAGGCTATTGCGCCAATGTCTCCAAATCATGGAAGAGAACCGGGTAGAACTCTTCACAGGGTTAATTAAAATCGAGATAACGTGATTGTCCGAGTCTTCTAGGCGACACATGAATTTGTACATTCATTTTCTTAAAAGGGTAGGTACCCCCAAGTTAACAAACAGCTGGCTGGCACTGTGCCATCTTGGTACCATCAGCAGCAACCGTAAAGCATCATTGTATGCAACTTTTTGTTTTTGCATGCTTCTAGCCTTGTAGTTACTCCACAGGTGAGCCGTGTGTACAATGGTGTACAGAAAGCTTTAAAAAGTGAGACCTTGACATCTACAGAGCACTTGTGAAACTTACGCATTAATATGTTTGCCTGGGCATACAGTTTGCAGCGCTGTCTATGGATGTATAGTGGAAGAAATAACTTGATTTTCTTTGTGGTTGCCGTACACAGTACTGCACGGAGACTGAGATCAGGATCAAGAGATAGTATAATAAAGTGTCTCTAGAAATAATATACAGACTAAAATAAGTCATGTTTAAACTGTCTGTTTTCTGTTGTGTTGATGGCCCTCTTCAGTCTTCAAACCTTGTTTCTGATCTCTACTTTGAAGAGTGATTTATTTCCAGAGAAAGACCTGTCACACAGCAGGAGTCTGAAGCAGCGAGGAGAAATGCCAAGAAAAACATTCAACACAAGCCGTTTAATCATCTTCTCATCTCTCCTCTCCCTCTTCCTCTCTCTGTAATCCTTCTTTTCCTCCTCTGTCTGAGCCCCTTGTTTCCTCCTCTTTTTTTACGTTTGTCCCTCTCCTCCCTCTCTTGTTCTCCCCTCTTTCTTCCTCCCCCCTCAGCGGGAGGAGACAGCAGTAATGACTATAATTAATAATGGAAATAAATGCAGCTTTTTAAAACTCACCGGGATTCCGCTCTTATTGAGTCTTATTTCTCCCGTACAGCTGTGCCTCTGTGCGTGGACTGATTGGAGTGAACACACACACATGCACACACACACACATGCACGCACACACTTCATTTGCATGCAACAGACAAACCCAAGGTATCTTCCTTTGTTTTATTTCGTTTTATTTTATTTTAAAAGAGAGCATAAGATGATGTTTGTGGCAGTGTTTTTATATAAAAAAAGGGAAAGTGGAAACGCTGAAATAAACAAGTTGTAAAATATGTATATCCATGGCGTTTCTATATTCAATATTTAACATTGCATTATGATGGAATTAAGGGATTATTGCCATCTTCACCTGTGAGTTAATATGTGTGATCTTCATGCATACAGCCATCCTGTCAGGCCTGAAGGAACACACGTACATCCATAAAGAGTGTGTGTGTATAGCGCTAAAAACACTGTTGGTCAGTGCAACAGAGTTATTGTGAGGGGATCTGTGTGTGAGGCAGTACTGCAGCTTCACACTGCCATCTGTTGGCAGCTCACACACTCTGCTGCTCACACACACTGCAATCTGGAGGTGTGTGTGCATTTCAGAATAGAACTCCAAGATCTAGCCTAGTGATTTGAAAGGTCATTATATGCTGACTCATGATGTCAAACCTAAAAGATGTGAGAGCAAAACACGGATGATGACAGATCGGATGACAGATTACTTAAATAATGAAGGGGAAATGAAACAAGACCAAAACAACTGATACAACTGATAATAAAGAACCGATAACTGATCATAAGACCCAGCATCAAACATCACCAAGAAATTGACTGTATGAACGAACATGATTTGAAATAATTAAACAGAGAAAGTACAGTAAGTGTGTTCACTAAAGAAAAAGCAATGATTAGAGATATGTTCAAATCAAGAATTTGTAAAGAGGAACAATTCAATTTCAGTGTTAAAATGCTCAAATGAGAATATCTTAACACTATTAAGATAAAATTATTGTAGGAAATCAATTCAATGTAACACTTTTTGTTTTTGTGAGTTAAATATCATTACTACAAATCATGCGTGAAGTGGAGCTGCCTCGCCACTAGGTGGTGGGACCAGTACAGGAATAGCAGGGATCCTGCTCCCTCTCCCTTAGAACACTCAGCAATACCAACACATATCAAGCATGTGGTGATAGTGCTATGCTATGAGACAGAAACAACTTCAGTTTTATTATTACAATTACTGTATTTCACATTTCAATCTCAATCCAGAAAAAAAGCATGTGCACATCAGGCTTTGACCTTTCATCATTTTGTATATTCAGACTGCTGCTAACATTTATCCAGACTCAACTTCAAGACTTCTTAATTGTCACATCTTCCACAGAAGACGATGACAATTTGCATGGCTGTTTTCTCCTTTCTGCTACTTTTATTTTGTCTCATAAACATACTAACGTGATGTTACGTGAGCCCAGGGCCGCCTTTAATTAGGAATTGTACTTTTATTTCATTGCTTTTTATTGCTTATTTTTTCTATACATTCTTATATATACTTATGTATACTGTACATATTTTTATTCTATTTCTTTTAATTTACCTTTTTTATCAGTTTGGTTGATGATGGTTTGGTATGTTCTGCGGTTGGTGATATTCAATTGCACGTATATATAATGTCTAAATGACTGTTTTGACCTGGTCACTTTTTTTGCAGGTTACACATTTCAGGCAAAACTTTCTTTAAATATACATTTCCATTCTATCCCGTCTCTCTGAGGTGTCCTTGTGTGAGGCATTGACCCCCCCCCCCCCCCCCCTCCCCTCCCCTGCTCGGGGCGCAGTGATATCAGCAGCCTCATCACCCTGATATCCCTCCACTAACACACGTCTATAGATGAGTGTGTGTTGGAGCCTATGGCTGTTCAAAACATATAAATACCACAAAATCTAAGTATGTCCTCTTCTTTCAGTGTTTGTGTCAAGTGTGTATTTATTAGCCTAGCTTGTAAATGTTAAACTAAGTCGTTCTGGATTTTGGACAACACAGGTATTGTAGTTTTTGTTGATTTATTTGAAATGCAACTGAAATAATAGACAGCAAAAATACTTCTACTCTGACCTCCAAACAAATGAAGTTGACTTTGTTTCAATGATGCCATAATGTTTTCACACTGTTGTCGAAGATGATCTATAATAAATAAACAACTGAAAAAACTCACATCTTTTCCGCAGTGACCCACAACACACATGCATAACTAAATCAAGCTCATGAGGGATTGGGATGGAGGATAGATTAGCAGAACTTCACAGAAAAAGAGAATAAGCTGCAAAGAAAACAAGAGGGGCAGACAGTGTGAGAACCCTGCCAAGATAAGCAGAGTGGATCAGAGCAGAGCCTCCCGTCCTCCAAGGAAAACCAACTTCAACAATTAACAATCAACTGAATTTGTGATGAGCGAGCACTTTCTGTAGCGGGACTGGGGGGGGTGGGGTGGGGAGGAACAGGGAGGAATACAGAGGTGATCCTCCCCATCCTCTGTTTGCCTCTGGCCTCAGGCTACAGCTGAATCCTTTCATCATCCCCCGGCATCTGCATTCAACCTGCTCACCTTCCACGGATAAACAATAACCGCTTATCCTCCGTGGAGGAACACCGCTCTCCCAGAGTTAACTCCCCATGTCTCTTCCACTTTTCTGAACTCTTCTAAATAACATACCGCAGGGGTTCTTTGTGGGGAATAACCAGATTTGGCCAGCAGAACTTCAGGGCGATGGAGTTTAAGTTTGTCTCTTAAGAAGTCGGATTGACTAACCCTAACCCTAACCCAAATGTTAAAAGTAGATTTCTGATACCTGTCAAAGCTCCAGCTCCAGCTCTGTCTGGAGACCTTTTGCCTCCAGACTGATCTCTTATCTCCAAAGCAGCCACTCAGATAGACCTATTTGTTGTCTGCATTCAAAGAAGCTCTTCTCAGAGTCTAGACAACGTCTGCACTTTGCTTAGAAATCGGAATAATTTAATCTTGTCTTATAAAATACTTAACTTAGTCCCTGATAAAGACCAGGGGACAGTAGATATGCTTTGGTCACAGGAAGTCTGCACAGAGGAATTTTTCTTGAGCATTTGCAAGTTGGCGCATTTCCAAAAACATTGACACTGCTAACCTGTGAGCAATTGAAGAACCTGAGAATCTGAGATGGAGCTATTGCGTTCGCTGTGAAGACTCTTTTTAAGACTTCTGTATATAACTCCATAAGAGATTATTCATAAAGGTCAGTGACACAGGACTAGATGGTCCGTACCACTTTAATTAAGTGTGTTCTCTACTGCCCAGTCACCGACAAAGGGCAAAGGTAATCCCTGAATCACAAAGATTACAGCGCCATCTTTGACATGCAAACTATTTTCTCTGTGACATTTTCTGGTTTGAGTAGGTGCTTAAAGGGAGAGATGTAGATGAAAGTTTGTTTCATCACAGCTTATCATGTTACCCATCTACAGTATCTCTGTGAGACAAGTTTAAGGACTAATGAGTCATTTTGAGTCGATCTACACTCTTAGTTTACACATACTGTAGATGCGAAGTTTTGCGAAGTCCGATATGCACAACCTCAATTCAGAGTTAAAATTGTATTAAACTGATTTAAATAACTTGTGGACATGATCTTGTTACTGAGCCCCTAAAGGGACATGGAAAAAAAAAGAGAGAAAAGTCGGGATAACGGTTTAAGAGACATAAAAAAAAAATATGAGAAAAAAAATAAAGTCAGGATAACGGATTAGTTTCTCGTGCGCACGAGAAACTAATCCGTTATCCTGACTTTATTTTCTTTTTTTTGGAGAAAGTTACCGATGCGCCAAGGAGGAAGTGGAACACACAGGAGACAACCATTTCATTGCAGACTGTTATATTTACGTGGGGAAATGACAGTGCATTAGGGGTGTGTCCCGTACCGTCACGGTTCGGACGTTACGGTTCGGCACATGCAGTCACACGACGAATACGCCTTTTTTTTACGAGTGGGAAAAAGGTCTGTCATTCAGGGCAGTATCCATTACACTATTTATAATCCAGGGGGCGGTATTGCGCCTAAAAGCTGTTTGCCAGCCGCCCTTAAACAACAAATGAAGAACAAGAAGAAACACAACAACAAAACGAACAAAATACAAGAAGAAGAAAAGTTAGTATGGCGATTTCAGATAACACACAGGAGCTAGAACCCACCTGCTTCTTTTAAATCAGCTGTGTGGGAACATTTCAGGTTCCCTGTGGACTACAATAACGATGAAGTGTGCGAGTGGTGGTTCGGACGAGGACGGTGTGTCGGTGTTGTTCGACAGCGGTGCGGTATGCTAATGGTGACACACGCCAAACATGCTAAATCATATCAGAAGGCATCACCCAGATTTGCCAATCACCGGAGCCCGGCAAAAGACAACAGCAGTTCAACAGCTGATCCCCGCTGTTTTTAAGAAGCCAATAGACATGAAAGCCGAGAGACCAAAAGAAATAACGGAAGCTATTGGCATATATATTTCAACGGCTATGCGCTCTTGAAACACTTTCTTATTATTTATGATGTAATATTTTCAAGACATTCTTTTTAGTTTTACAGTTTATTGAACCTTTTTGTTTGACATCAGCCATTATAGATAATCTGGACATCTGAGTGTGTGTGGTACTGTTTGTGGTTTGTTTTGTTATCTTTAAACTGAAACTTGCACTACTGTTCAAAAATAAATAACAACAAACCTGGAATTATGCATTTGGGATTTTTTTTTTTTGCTTTTTCTTGTTGTACCGAACCCGTACCGAACCGTGACCCCCAAACCGAGGTACGTACCGAACCGTGAATTATGTGAACCGTTACACCCCTACAGTGCATACATTATTTGTGATATATTTCAAACTCAGACTTAATTTTATGGACATTTCGGCCAGAGCTATTTGTTTAAGCACCGGATTGGCAAAACAGGAGAGTCTGTAAACCAGTCTGCTTTGATCTATGAATTCATGTCCGTGACTCTCATGCCCCTTTCACACCAACGCGTTTTCAGGGCCGGCTCGGAGCTAGTACCTGAAAAGTACAGTTGTTTCCTCTTCACACCGCAGCGGCGGAATCCAGTTCGTTTCCAGCTCCAAAAAATTGTCGGTCTAGCAGCAAGATTCCGGACCTAAGAGGCGGCGCCGCTTACGTCTCTCTTACGTCGAGGCGTGCAGGAAACTAAACCCACCTCCCCTGAACATGGGTCGACTGAAGAGTCTCGTCATGCCTGCCTACAAGCAGTAGCACTGAGCAAAGTGACTAGAAGGCAACCACACACTTATAAAAAAAAACACACTTTATAAAGTCAGGCAACACTAACCAGGCTTCATGTGATTCTGTTTATTTGTACCTTACTTTGACCATCCGTTCGCTGTTATTGATCATTGTGGAGAGCAGGCAGACGTTTTGTTTTGTATTATAGCAGCTATCGGATGGAATCAATACATGGGCTGCACAGGTTGTCATGTCCGACTATCACAAGTAGAATCATAATGAAAAATACGCCGGTAAAATGTGCCTGTCGAAAACGGCTTATGCCACAATAGGAGAGTAACAACAAGTAGTCAAGATCAGGGTTGCCAACTTTGGGTACCTGGCTGGAGTGAGATTTTGATATCATGGGTTTAATTACACATTTGCGCACGAAATGAATGCTATCGTGTCAGTAGCGGGACCTTAGCATATATATAGGATGTATATACAATATATACAAATACACAATATTGGACACAAGACTATAAAGGGCACACAGTTTCATTCACTAATGAAAGTCAAACACATGTTTGTTTCCACTGTTTTATTGTGTGCCTGTCGCGATAAGCAATTAATTGACTTATCGTACGATAAATAAAAATGACCTCGATAAATTGCCATTTACATGAGGATGTGACTAGCAGTTTGAAAGGATGTACTTGAATTATTATTATATATTATCATTATGTCAGTGGTCTAAAATGGTCATACAACGGTGCCGACAATATTATCCTTTATCGCAATAATTTCCGGGAAAATGTATCCTCCAAAATTAATTATCGTGAGAGGCCTATACATGAAACACACACACAAACAAATCTACAGACTTACTCCAAACTGCCAAACATAATAATTAACACACTCTCACTCTCATATACTCTTTGACTCTATTTTGGCCTAGTAATAAGCAGCAGACTTTTACTTTTTATCATTTCTACTGGATCTTAGATCTGCCCATGCGCAATACGGGGCGGGGATTGACCTATGCTAACATCACCCATTTTATACCAGAGATGGCAAGTAGTCAGTTTAGCTTCGGTTGCTATGCTAACATCACCCATTTTATACCAGAGACACTTTCATAACAGCGTTGTGATGCCAAACAGCGTCAATTCAGACTGACACACATTCACTGGGGATATGTATCAGCTGCTTGTGTGACAGTCAGACAGTGACTACTTTAGAGCGGCCGCTGCCGTGTGAGCTAACCAGGAGCTAATGGGAGAATAAACTCCCGTGGAAGAGCAGCACTGCAGCGGTCGGTAAATGCCGCTGAAACACATTAATAAACAATGAACCACGGCACTCTGGAGCAAAGTATAAGGTTGGAGAAGTCGTTATTTTATTTAATCTGGCTTTGTATGATTAAAAGAAACACGACCATCGACCCGACGCAGTCCCCCGTTGTTGTTGTTGTAACGCCGTTGGGGAGCAAATCAGCGATGTAAACGGTGACGTCATGACGCAGCAGCGGCAGCACCAGTCGGGCTCTGGGCGGTGTGAACAAAACGGGAGCAGAAAAGGGAAACCGGAGCTGAACTAGAAAAGCTCTAGCACGGAGCTAGAACGGGAAAAGCGCTGGTGTGAAAGCCGTTTCAGAGTACCTGCTGCCCGTAGCTGTTTTAAAGGAAAACAAGCACTCAGAACACACACACACAGAGCCAGTGGCGGACTGGCCATCGACGTTCGGGACGAATCCCAATGGGCCGGTACCGAAGTGGGCCAGTTCGGGCCACTAGGTCCATCGTTTCCCCGCAGCGAGGCTCTCCCCCGTTGACAGTTCACTAGTGTGTGTCCTGTGGGCTGGACTGGGTGAGATTCCCGGGCTGGTTTTTAGTCCCAGTCCGCCCATCATGCGCCCTGGTGACCGGACATCTCCTTCATAAAACTAATAAAAGGGGGAGTAATCGGGCAGTTCGATGTGTGTGGTTAAGGGTTGAGTGGTTAATAATAATAATAATAATAGATTTAATTTGTTAGCGCTTTCACAGGTGCTCAAAGACGCTTTACAGATATAGTGAAGGGAAAAGAAAAGGAAGGAACAACAAATAAATATATAGTTAAAGTTAAAGTCAAATAATACAAAAACAATCACACATTAAAAGCCAGATTGAAGAGGTGAGTTTTTGTGAGTTTTTTGAAGGTGGTGAGGTCAGTGCACTCTCTGATGGGTTGGGGGAGTGCGTTCCAGAGGGAGGGGACAGCGACGGAGAAGGCTCTGTCCCCCCAGGTCCGGTGATTGGTGCGGGTGGGGATGGATAGGAGGTTGGCTTCTGATGAGCGGAGGCAGCGGGAAGGGGCGTGTTTGTGCAGCAGGTCTGTGAGGTAGGGGGGGGCCTGATTGTTGAGGGCTTTGTGAGTAATCAGGAGGAGGAGTTAAGAGTGACCACAGCCTGTGGTCACTCTTTATAGCTGTTCAATGAAGTTGTAACTGAAGTGTAACTCTGAGTTACACGTCCCACTGCCTCCTGGAGTGACCACACACCCCTGGCCGAAATGTCCTTAAAGTGAAGTCTGAGTACGAAATATATCTCAAATAATGTATGCACTGTCATTTCCCAACGTAAACATAACAGTCTGCAATTAAATGGTTGTCTCCTGTGCGCTCCACTTCCTCCTTGGCGCACCGGTAACTTTCTCAAAAAAGAAAAACTCGTGCGAAAGTATCTTGTCAAGATACTAACCCGTTATGCTGACTTTTTTTTTTTTTCATGTCCCTTTAGGGGCTCCGTATGTTACTAATTCTAACTGTTATTATTTTCCTTTTAATGATCGCCATATTTATTGACCAGCTGATCAGTGTGTGTATACCCAGACTTATTGTGGCCTTCCAGCCTCACAGTTGGGAGAACTGGTCCACTGACAAGGCGGGGAAACCATAGCAGCTAAAAATAGAGTGCCAGTGTATACGTTTATGTTTCCTGACAGAACAGATACAGGAAGCTTTTATTCTGCCATGTCCATCTGCTCTAGCCAAGGACCATGTCTTCCGGAGGCCGGAAACACACAGGAACTGATTCCTGGCTCTGTGTGTTTCCGGCCTCCAGAGGGGGAGAGAGTCGCTTTCCAAACTGTCCATTATCATCTAATCACAAGCTATTTCAGAGATGATCCATGGTTCCACTTTTACTTACAGTATTTAACAATTGTACTTGTTTTCCAAAAATCCTTATGCCTAAACGAAAAACTTAAACCCATGATGAGTGTTTTCAAATGTCATATTTACTGTATCACAATCCAGTGTTAAAATCAGACACATGTATTGTATTACCGGAGAGTAAGTCTTTACTAATTCCCAGTAAAAGCTATGTTAATGATCCAGGTGGTTATGCATAATCAAAATGCAATAAGGGCTTTTAACCAGTGGCGAGCCGTCAGATATTCTACAAAAATAATATTTAAAAACATTAAAAAAAATAATATATTTTTCATTAGTTTTACCAAAATAACTTGATTTAATTGTATTTAAAATAACATTTCCAAAGAAATAAATCCTTCGAATCTGCCTATTCAGTTTCTGTTGGAATGTGAAGGGTTAAATGAAAGAAGCTCGTCTCTGCGTGTTACGGCCCGTCTACACTACAGGCATCAAAAAATCTTGATGCTGGGCGTGTCTGAAGCTTGGCGATTTTTTGCGAGCAACGCGACCAACAACCAATCACATGAATCTCCCGCCCCCGACATACAAAGCAATAGCAATGTTAAAACGAAGTAAACTAGATATAAACTCCCCAAACAGACGAAAACCTACCAGTTTCACCCACTGTCTCTGCCACCTCCCTCCATGCCTGGTTCCTCCGGTTTGTATCCCGGTAAATAGTTCTGGTCGTACAGAACCGGTTGATTTGCTACCGTAATTTCTCGTTTGGAATATGAGGAAATGAACTGCGGTCTGGCTCTCCCAGCTTGCACGCGGTTTGATTGGCTAGCGCTTGTACTGGCGGGAATTGCATAAACGGGATTTGATTGGCTGATGCCAAGCATCGAGCCTCAAAAGTTGAACATTGTTCAACTTTTGATGCCGATCGATGCTCGTGATGCTTGCAAAGCCATGCCATGCTCCCCACAATGCAGTTTGGCGAAGATTAAAAATCTTCTACGTCACCCCATTCAAATGAATGGGCGAAGCGTTGAAAGCATTTTTCGATGCCTGTAGTGTAGACGGGCCGTTACTGTGAAGAGAGGAGCTGTTGGACGTCCACGCGGTCCAGCTATGAATTCACAGAGGGACCAGCTATAGTAACTGAATGAGAGAGTAATGTCAAATGATAGTACAATTGACCAATCATATCTTCCCTCTAAATGGGTGGGTGTTATTATCGCAGACTTTATGACAAGTTCCGCCTGCTGTGAAACTTTTCTTGTTTCCATAGCAACAACAACTTCCTGTCAACAGCGTTAACTGGCCTTCAAAATAAAAGCATGCCAAATTATACTTAAGACATACAACTGCAACGAAAGTAACAAACACAATGCAATATCCTTTTTGATTTCAAAGAACACAAATAGGGTTATTTACACGTGTTGTTTTGTGTGATAGAGGGTCGCTTTCATTGATGCGTTTTGCACCCCGGGCCGTTGTTTTGATATTCCGCTGAAATATACACTGTGACGTAATAACTCGAGGGAAGGGGTGGGGGTCAGAGGGCCTAGGTATAAAAGTCATGGCTCGCCACTGCTTTTAACAGTGTAACAATAAAAGCATGGGTAGATAATTCGGAGATTTTTGCATACTTTTAAATAATAAGTAAACAAAACATCAATTACGAATTTTCCGGTTGGCCAAAATAAACATTTTCTTTGGCAAAAAAACAGATCATTTAAAAATCCAGGAACAAGTTCATCAAATGTCTGTTTTTCCAAGCACACAACTATCCAAAAGTCTGTTTGTTTACATCTTGGCAAATCTGCAGTCGTGGAGCTTTGAATATTAAATGGTCAGCATTTATATCGTTTTTATAGTTTTGAGTGCATCCCAATGTGAAGTATTGCAAAATGCAGTGTATTATGAGCATCAATGGTGCACATAACTGTCATAAAGTTCAGTGTGTAAGCAAGACAACCCCTTCCGCGATTCATTCTTGAGAGTTCATTTTTTTGTGAGTGATAAAAGCCAATCAGTGGTGGTAAGGATCTCAGCCTGTCGTCACTGACGTTGAATCAGAAAACCAAAACAAAACACCAGCCGTTGGCGCTGGGCGAGGGCACAAAGAGCTCACAGATCCTGATATTTGTTCTGACACTGGACACATATCATTGCTTGTAACCAACAGACTGTCTATGGCATGGCAAAACATTATTCATGTCTGTGTGATGTTATTGTGGGTGTGGACACAGCAGCTACGAAAAGTAGCTTAGCCTTTTTGATCAGAGGCCTGAAGCCGGATTTTTGCTTAGCGAGCTAACTTCAGGGAAAACTCTGGGTTTCCGGTCCTACGACGCTGGTTCACTTCTTAGCGGGCTAGATCTCCATGGTAATTTATGCTGAACGGCTAACCTACTCCGGAGCAGGCTAGAGAGGCTTCTCAATTCTTAAATTTTGAACCGAGGAGAGAGGAGGGGAAGCAGCAGACGTTTAAAGAAATGAGAACTCCTATCCTCTGAGCGGTCATTTTAAAGCGACGTCCGTTCATTATTACGTGGCAACAGCTGCATCAGCTGTCGAGTGTTTTGTCATAGCACTGTATTTTATAATCTCTGTTAGATCAGCTGAACATTGTTCCCCCACATATTTACTTTGAATTCATTGAGAGTGCGGTATAATGAGACAATAACAGGCTACAGATGCGGACACACACACACAAATATATTTATATAAATATATACAATTTAAAGTATGAGAGCACTCATAATAACGTAACACAATCAGAGACTTGATATATATATGAAGCCTCTTAGGTTCCAGGATAAGAGATCAACTCAGTGAAAGCACTGCCTGCTGACCAATCAGAGCTCCGTGTGCGGAGTTTAAAGCGATCAAGTCATATTACAGGAGAAAGGAAATACAGAAAAACTGTACTGTGACTGACTGTGTGAACGTGAACATTAATAGAATATCACCTCCCATCTTCAGAGCAATCTGACTATTATAACATTAGCGTTAAGAAAGCTTACTTAAATATCTGCCACAACATAAGTAACCGGATCAGAGTAACATTAAGTACAGTCCGCGGCATATCACATCATAATGTATCATATATTTCCTTATCTGAGTCAGCTGAGCCGTATCTGGCCGTGCAACACTTACAGTGTCACATACTGTATGCAGAAGTATTATTTTAAGCAACACATTAAGTTGACGAAACACTTGAGTCAAATATAATTAAAGTCAGATCGTGTCTTAGCCGTCTAAGACACGATCTGACTTTCATTACATTTGACTCGAGTGTTTCGTCAACTGATGGCAGTGATATCATAAACCTGTTAATGTACGCATTCAAACACTTTTTCTTTTACCAGCTGTATTCACCTTGCAGGTGCAGCTATGTGGCTTTTATCCTGGATAAAGTGTTTAAGTCATGGATGTTTAAAGTTTAACTTCTTCATATTTGTCTAATATTAGTTTACTTTTCATTCAGGAAGTATGACGCTATAATAATTCCTTACATTTATTATAGCGCTTTTCCAGATGCTCAAAGCGCTTTACAAATACACATTACACATATCATACATGCCATGGTCACCACTGTGGACAATACCCACAGGAGCAAGTTCAGGTGAAGTGTCTTGCCCAAGGACACAACGGCTTTACAGACGCAGCAGCGGCGGGTTTCACCCCTTGATCTGATGATCATTGCACAGCGCACTGCGCCACACCTTCCATCTTCACGCCTCAAAGTCATCGAGGCGCTTTTACAAGTACACATTGATATCATACATGTTCTGTGGACATTACCCACAGGAGCAAATCCGGGTGAAGTGTCTTGCCCAAGGACACAACGGCGGCAGGAGCGGGGTTTTGAACTGGAGTTCCCCAGCACCCCCTTGATCTGATGATCAGATGCACAGACCACTGCGCCACCGGTCCCATAAACCAATGCGCTGTCAGTACGCTTCTCCATGTTTGTGATTGGTCAAATGTTGGTATCTGTGGCAAGTACTTCATACAGTACAGATCAGTTCGATAAAGTCATGCCTAAGCAGCGACATTTTACACGATAAATACGGGTTTAAATAGCAGCATTTGCCACGGAAGGCGAGTGGCAGCTACAGTAAACCTTCTCTTACTCTGGCATCTTGTGGCAACTCCCGTTGAGCAGTGGCAGATGTCTCGGCAAGTTGTGGCATCTGTGGCATATGCCGGAAGTACTTGCCACAGATGCCACAGAGTAGTGGCATATGCCGGAAGTACTTGCCACAGATGCCACAGAGTAGTGGCATCTGTGGCATATGCCGGAAGTACTTGCACAGATACCACGGAGTAGTGGCCTCTGTGGCAGATGCCGGAAGTACTTGCCACTGCCTGCAGATGCCACGAAATGAGCCAGGCCCTACTGAGTTACCGAGTTGATAACCAGCGTCGTAGGACCGTTTAGCGAGAGCGCGTTTGTTTTGGATTAGGTAAACCGGGTAACTCAAACATATCCAGGTTATGTTGAACTGGATTCGTAGTACAGGCCTCCGATCTACATTCAGAAAGCACACATTTTATATGTTGTTTGTCTACTGCCTCTAGCCAGCACGTCTAGTTTGAGTGCCGCGAGTAAACATGATGCCGGGTAACACGATGAAAATAGTTTCTTGTTCTGGTATGAACGCAGCATAACACCATTACTTATTGGTTTCAAACCTCCCCTCCCTCCTGATATAAATCACACTGCTGAGCAAAGGGCCCTCTCTCCTGTCTGAGCAGGGAACTTTGTATCGTCCTCTTCAGCACAAACACAGCCCAACACACACACACGGTGTCCGCTGTTTTCTATTTGATTTGTATTTGAAAAAATATTAGATTTGTTCCTGAGCCCCCCCCCCCCCGGGCCATGAGATAGTGCAGGGGGGAAGCCACCGCAGCCGGGCAAATAACAGCTGAATCGCTAAAACACTTCCGCTGCCGGCTTTATTCATGAAGAGAGAGAGAGACAGAGGGGATGTGTCTTCAGGATTTTCGAAGGTCGCCACATGAAACAAAGAATGTCATTTGAATCCCCCAAGGTTTCCCTCAATGAATATCAATAGAGAGCATTACGTTATTTTCATTCAGCACTTTCACAAAATAGGAAGGATGAAGAGAGAGGAGATGGAACAAGGTCGATCAGCGAGTAGTCCCCACCCTCTGTGGTCCTATTGATGTGACCCTCATGCTGATGGGGGGGGGGGGGAGCAGCTTGTTTTAACGGCTCGTGTTATTCTCACCCATGTGTCAGCTTAGCAGGTAGCGTGTAACCTGGGACCTCGGCGTATCAGAAGCATGTCACAGCTGGTATTAACAGTAGATAACATTTCCCTCTGACCCCAGCAGAGGATTAGATAACACCCTAGCTCCACTCTCTACTCCATCCTTCTATCTTATCTTCCCATCAGAACCTGGGAAATCCTGTGAGGTAGACCCTTTCCTATTTTAACCCTCCTGTCGTGTTCATTTCTCCCTCCTTACTTTGGTGTTCCTAGTCAAATTTGACTAATTATTTTTAACCGCTTTCACCACATTTTATTTAACACCCTTTTAAGCGGTGAACAGTGTCTCAGACTACTGGTTTACATGAACAACTGCAGTGAATATACAAATAATAGACACTGAAAATGTAATCCAAAATTAACAATGTTGATTTGGTTGTCTACTATCAGATGGATGAACATAATGTAGGGTTACCAATTCATTTCCTATGGCGGTAATTTCTGCCCGGGAACTCCATAGATAGAGGATACAAAGTTGACTTAACCACTCAAAATTCAATGAAAAGTGGTGATCAGCTATTTTGTTCAAATGCCTACTGTGGAGGATATCAGAAGGCCTTGATGCAATCAAATGTAAAACACAATATGTATGATTGATGAAAGTAGTTAATCAGTCAGATTTGACCCCAACACGACAGGAGGGTTAAGAGTCCTACATACAGGAATTTCCTTTCTTTTACAATGTTAATATAAAGTAAGGTTACACTTAGGCCCTTAATGTTTGTATCTTATTGTGACTGTGTCCAAAAAGTGTTTTTCTCTGAGCTCCAGCATCTTTTTATACAGATTTCAATGGGGAGAAAAAACGCTAAGCCTAATACCTCTTTACCTGTGAGTATTTTTTCAGAGTGTGCTACCCTTCTTGTGTGGCTGCTCCAAGCGTTTCATGTTAAAAATATTGAAACTTTTCAGATAAAGCGTTGGTGACATCACTTTAGAAATTGGAGGAAATGTTTTTTTTTTTTTTTAAATAAAAGCGCTGGAAGCATTTTCTTTTTGAATTACTGGGAGGAAGGCTCTGCCCAGCTCCCCATCAGCGCCACAAGTTGCCATGTTTTCACAGGCGCTAAGTGTACAGAAAGAACAGAATGATATCCTGGGTCAAAGAGTTCAGTTGTCGGGTGCTTTTTGAGGTTGCAGCTAGGTGGTGTTCCGTCATGATGCTGTTAAAAGTCTAGTTTCTCTGCTGTCTCTCAGTCACATAGAATCTGTGGGCGACTTTTGCTATTTTAGTTGGGATATAGATCAGATAGTGTGTTGATCAAAGGTGCCATTCCACAAGATCTGGCCTGGATTTCAGTCAAAAACAACAAACGTATTCAACAGAAGGGGAAGAACTAACACCTGCCCATCCTATAGTGCCCTCAGTCCAACATGAGAGCAGGAAGAAGTAGAACAACTGCCACACGGTCTTGTCAATCATGTTAAAGGTTGTGAGCTTTGAGAAAAGTTGTTTATTGGATTAAGTCCAATGTGCCAGAAATGAGAGAACTGTTGTTTCATCCTCCCCACCACCAAGAGGGGAACGGGCAGTACGTTTAATCATTTGTGGCAGCAACAATCCCAAAAATAGAGATCCTGGGTAGAAGTCAAGTAATAAATAACACTTGATAATGATAAGTTCTTATTGTAGCTGCAACAATGAGGGTCCAAGCAGATTGACATATACTGGTAATATACTATATAACAGTAAGGGGATTGGATGTATCGTCAGCGTTTGTCTTAAAAAGTCTTAACTAAGAACAAATTAGTTCTTATAAATGAGCAATATACTATTGCTGTTTCTTCTTAAAACCTTAACTATGGAATTTGAAGTGCTCAGAAAACTGGCAAACCACCTTGAGAAAAGCGAGCTAGCAGACTCAGAAACAAGCGGTTGCATAATGCTCAAATATGATTCTGATCTTACAAACCCATGCCCTTGAGCTCAAGCTTTGTGCTCTCCTTTGTAGACGAGTAGCCCTCAGAATTGTCTTATGCAATATATTGAATTTACTCAACCGAGCTCATGAACAGAACATTTGCACCATGTTAGGAGTGATGCAGTGTTTATACAGGTGTGTTTTATGTCAATGTATTTAGCATGTCACATTAACACAAGCTCAAACGACAATGCAGTTTGTATTTGTACTCCGAGGAAGGAAATGGAGAAATTTGCCTTGATGGTAAAATGTGCCTCGATAGAAAATAACCTCCATTAATCATTGAGTGTAACGATGGCAAAATTAAATATCCACATCACACAACACAAGTTAAAAGAACCCCTTACAGTCTTTACAACTAATCAGTAAATGAGTGTGTTTGTGTGTATGTGTGTGTCCTGCTGCTGCAGTTTTGATTAAATTGAAAGGCGTGCTGGGATAAATGAAGTGAGGAGTTGGTGTGTACAGAGCTGACATGTATTAATGACCCTGGAGAGGATGGAGAGACACTGGTAATAACCCGTTCAGCACTGCCTAACAGCGATGGGAGGAGAGGAACAATGGAGAGAGGAGCAGTGATTGAAGGGCTTCTGATGTTTGCCTCCGATGATTACAGCACGGGGGGGGATGACTTGATGAGCTCACAGTGACTGACCGGTTGACTCTGGGAAATGTGTGAAGACTCCGACCAGCTGTGCTGTACACAGCAAGGCAATGCACATAATACCTGTTTGTGCACATACGCTAAGATAGCTAATGCTGTTAAAAGTGTAGTTTATCAGCTGACATGGGTCTGTTTACGTCTCAGATTTCTGTTTGTTGGCATCATGCTTACTAAACAGGTTGTTTATTAAAGAACTGAAGACCTGAAACATCTCTACAAAAATGTTATATCGCTGTGTAAGTTCTGGTCAGAGTCTTCACACATTTCCCATCAGGAGCCAGCGGCTCAGTCACTGTGTATTTAATCTAATTAACAGCCTATAAGAACTTGTATATGATTGACAAGCCCTCAGTGCTCTGCTTCTTCGTTCTCTTGACACTACAGTGACTTACTAGTGTTGGTTTTGACTCAAATCCTGGCCATATCTTTAGAAAAAATGCACTTTAAATCACCATACGTTCTGTTGCACTGCTGCACAACTTGATCCGTCATTGCTGTCTGATGTAGACCTCTATAGCAACACATTCCTGTTTGTTTGTTCACATAATACAACCTGATCTCACCAGAATGCGTGACTCCACCACGACTCCTTAACACCGCATTGCGTAGTGGAGTCACAAACTTTGCTACATGTACGTGTCTGCACCACGCAAACAATACCCAATGTAATGTGAATGAGGCTCAACACACTCTCACTCTCTAAACGTCCAGGAGCGACGCTTGGTCAGGGTGACCGTGGCGTGCAGTTGCGACGCGCCGAGGCTCCTTCAGCTTCATAAACGGACGCAAAGAGCTTTCAACTGATTGCAATGTATTCCCATTGGCGGCGGTATTTGACGCTCAGGGAAGCACCGCACCCGTTTATGTCGGCAGCTCTTAAAGGCAATGTGAGCGTCCATTCCCATTGGATAACAGAATTGTTCACCCGGAAGTAAGTATTCTCCTTACTGTCGATTGATTTGACAGTGATATCTCCACCACTCATCAACTCAAAAACACCAGATTACCTTTGTTAATTAAACGACAGTGATAGGTTTAAATTATGTACAATGCTTTTGTGTTTTTCCCCTTCAATTCTGAGAAACAACTTGTTTTCTCTGAAATGTGGAGCGCCAAAGAGACTACACTACCCACAATCCCCAGCTATTGTTGTGACGACGCCTGTCCGCTTTACGACAAACCCCGTGATTAATCTTCAAGCTCTGGAATTGGATGTTGGAGTGGCAGTGCGCCAAGGTTACGCCGAGCGTCAAGCTCTTTGAAATGGAACGAAACCAAGGCAGACTATTCAAAACTGGACTCGAGAAATACACATGCTGGCTATTGTGTTTCGCAACATGTTCTCTTTGGCACGTCTCTACTGGGAATTGTAGTTTTAAAAGACGTTTTCGGTTTTCCCAAAATTAGAAGTTGCCAGTATTAAACTGTGTACAGCCCTGGAGGTTTAGGCGATAGGAAACAAATTGGTGTGTACAAATTTAAAACATGTAATTACTAAATGGGTGAAAATCGCTTGTGTCCATAATGGGCAGCATTAATATATACCCACATGACAGCTCATTGTTACTTTGTAATTCTACTCCACTACAATTCAGAGGTTAACCTGGTATTTTTACTCCACTACATTTATTTGAGTTACTTTGCAGATTCTGATTAATGATGTGAAATATAAACAACCCTTAAAGCAGACTTTAGTTACACCTGAGTACAATTCAGGGAAGGTGATTGTCAAGTGCCAACAATCAGGAGAGATATTTGATAGTTGGTGCTTGAGAAGACTAAACATTTATCTGCAGATCTCTATAAAGTCATCCCTTTCATGCATGAATTATGAAAACCTCAGTCAGGATTTTTTTATCAAGTGTTTTTATTGCTCTTGGTGCATGAAAAACAAGATTTGAACTTTAGTTTTTTTTTATCTAGTTTTTTTAAATAGATTTGTTTATGTCCACTCAGGTGGACAGTATGCGTTCAGGGTTTGAACTGAAGAGATGTACATTTTGAAAAAATGATAAATAAAGATGTGCACACTTAAAATTACATTATAATAACATAAAGATATTGCAGATGAAGTATTTTCAAGAATTACCAGGGCCAGGGGCCAATTTGAGGCCCCACGCACAGTTATTTGATGAACGCTAGTGGAGCCTCGCAGCGGCGAAACACAGTCTGCATGATCTGCCTGTAGGGAGGGACGGCCCTGGGAACAACAGCAGCAGTACCAGTACGAATTGTAGTTGAAATATAGCCAGTGATGCATGACGTCCACTGTAGTGGACAGGTGGTTAACCATGATTTCCTGCAAACATAAAATCAATACTTTGATCATTTATGAATTCTATGATTCCTTAGTTGTTACTTGATGTCACCACATTTTTTTATACCTGCAGGGGACGCTTTCCATAAAAGGATTGGCAAGATATAGATGGGTGACTTGGTCCATGTGGCTTTCTGTCGTCCATCTTGGTTTAGAGACATGTATCATGCACTTACACTGACTTGGCACTGAGTGGCAGTGTATGGGATGATGCAATAGGGTCCTATGTAGTGGCTGATGGTGCAACTGTGCAAAAAAAAACAATGCATATACAACAAAACACATTTTGAATAGCTGTCCACTGTAGTGACCTCTATGCATGAAAGGGATCATTACTCGTTATTCTCTACTAATAGTTAATTAAAGACTGTATATAATGGCTATTTTGCACATCCCTTTCAAGATTTCAAGATTTTCAAAGGTTTATTGACATATCATATACACAACTACAGTGTAGTTATGCAATGAATGAAAAAACTTGGGTCACAGGTTCCTCAACAGTGCATTACAAGACATCTATCAATATGTGTGTGTACCTCCACCATTAAACTGTCATATTCTGCAAATTTCTTATACTATCTACATACATAAGAGTATAATTAATGTGTATAATATCAGTCAAAAATAAGTGCTTCAACCTAGTTAACATTGCAGGAAAGCAATATATTAGACGTTAAGTACTTTGTCAGGCTCAATATTTATCTGTAGATAGATACCCCCAAAGCCTTTTTCTTATTTGAAAGAAGACCTTAACCTAAAGTACTCTTTAATGTGTTAATAAAGGTTAATTAGTTTGTCTGTTTTGCACATCCTCATATTAATATCTTTGTACATCCTGCACTAAACTGTTTTATTGTAGAGATCACTTGCAGTATCTTCTTGATTTTTTATATTCTATATTTCTATCATTGACCTTCTACTTTTCCCCTATGAAAGTATGTACTCTTAATATTTTTTTCATCAAATTACTACTATTCAACAAAAATAACATTATTCAACAAAAATAATTCAATAACGTGCTTTAACCACTAGGCGGTGCACACAAGGTACACACAGCATACTAATAATAACTTTGTATTATTAGTGTAGGACACTTATGTATGTATGACATCTGAAGATGTGTGGTTTTATTCATGTTTTTACATAATTTTACAGGATATTGCTATACTATTTCTCATGTTTTACACATTAATATCTGATTTGTAAAACATCACAGACAGAAAGTTATATCCGCCATTTATTGGTAAGCTATTGAAATTGTGATTCCATAGATGTGTCTCCCATCACCCAAATCCCCTGACTATTCTCTCAACTCAGTATTTACATTCTTATATTCAAAGAAAATCAGTAAAATCTTTAAAAACGTGCATTGCGGCTAAAACATCCAATCAGCGAGCTGAGGATCTTTCCTATGTCTGTTTCCGGTATTGTTACTGTAATGAGAGTTCACATTTATGCTACATTGAAGGGTGGAATTGACTACACATCTTCAGAAACATAATTTGCTTCAGATATAACTCATAGCAAATAAAGTATAAACATATAAGTAATAACAAGATAAAACACTGGCATGTAATTTATGTTAGAATAAATAGAATGGTTTTGAATAATAGATGAGAGTAACATCTACGTCACGTTACATCCCCGCCCACTTTTGGGGAAACCAACGCTGTCATTTGAACGGCGATCAAGCCTGAAGCCACAGAGATCTTCTTTTACTGTCCTTTCTTCTTAGAGGAAGTACAGAAACACGTAACTGTGGATTTGTTTTAATGTTTGAGGTGCAATAAACGACACAGCAGCTTTTTGGCATGATACAACTATTATTTTCTGCCTCGCTCATGAGAGTAACAGCTGGCGAAATTACAGCCTCGCCTACTGATTTTAATTTAACCATATATCGAGCCCGATTCTCGATTTCAAATGTGTGCTTTAAAATGATATTTATAAATGACTATTATCATTATTATAAGCAAGACAATACATGGCAAAGATATGTAGAAAATAAACGTATTTAAGATACGTTCATAACAAACGTAACGTGGGAGAAAATACGTTTCTAGCTAAATGTAATTGAGAATGCAGTTTAGTTCTGTGGGAACAGGGTTGGACTTTTTTTGTATGAATTTATGTTTCATCCAATCATAGAGCTTGTTGACTTGTCACGAGGTTTGTCAAAGCGGACAGGCGTCGTCACAACAATAGCTGGGGATTGTGTGTAGTGTAGTCTCTTTGGCGCTCCACATTTCAGAGAAAACAAGTTGTTTCTCAGAATTGAAGGGGAAAAACACAAAAGCATTGTACATAATTTAAACCTATCAATGTCGTTTAATTAACAAGGCTAATCTGGTGTTTTTGAGTTGATGAGTGGTGGAGATATCACTGTCAAATCAATCGACAGTAAGGAGAATACTTACTTCCGGGTGTACAATTCTCTGTTATCCAATGGGAATGGACGCTCATTGCCTTTAAGAGCTGCCGACATAAATGGATGCGGTGCTTCCATGAGCGCCAAATACCGCCGCCGATGGGAATACATTGCAATCAGTTGAAAGCTCTTTGCGTCCGTTTATGAAGCTGAAGGAGCCTCGGCGCGTCCCAACTGCACGCCACGGGACCCTGACCAAGCGTCGCTCCTGGACGTTTAGGGAGTGAGAGTGTGTTGGTTTTGTCGTGGTGCACACACGCATTTCTACAACGTCCAGCAGTGAGCTTTTATTCTATAAAACGTTTTTAAAATCTACTTTATAGCTTGTAGTAACTCACGGGAGGCTTCTTTTATTTTATTTGTATTCATAATCATTTGTATTTTTCGTCAGAATGTATTATGGTGCATTAGTTACGAATTTTTGTTCTCAAAAAACAGTGCATTGTGTGTAATACAACTGTGATTTGTATTAAATGAGTTAGTTTTTAAGGAACTCAGCAGACCGCAGCAAAGAAGAGTGCACTGGCCACAACAGACTGGTAGAAGATCTCCAGCATCTTGCTGCAGACGTGGAAGGATCTCAGCTTCCTCAGAAACTAGAGTCTGATCATCCCCTTCTTGTTCACAGTGTCAGTGTTGATCCTCCAGTTCAGCCCATAAGTGCTCTCCCAGGTAATTGTAGTCCTCCACAACAGCCACATCCTCTCATAGAATGCGGCTGTTGTGCCAGACAGCAGCAGACAGAACAGTTTGTGGCTGGGGTGATGGAGGTATTTTATAATCCTGAGGGCTTTCTTTAAGGTTAACCTGGTATTTTTACTCCACTACATTTATTTTAGTTATTTTGCAGATTCTGATTAATGATGTGAAATATAAACAACCTTTAAAGCAGACTTTAGTTACACCTGAGTAAAATTCAGGGAAGGTGATTGTCAAGTGCCAACAATCAGGAGAGATATTTGATAGTTGGTGCTTGAGAAGACTAAACATTTATCTGCAGATCTCTATAAAGTATATTCATTACTCGTTATTCTCTACTAATAGTTCATTAAAAACTGTATAATGGCTATTTTGCACATCCCTTTCAAGATTTCAAGATTTTCTAAGGTTTATTGACATATCATATACACAACTACAGTGTAGTTATGCAATTAATGAAAAACTTGGGTCACAGGTTCCTCAACAGTGCATGACAAGACATCTATCAATATGTGTGCATACCTCCACCATTAAACTGTCGTATTCTGCACATTTCTTATACTATCTACATACATCTTATAAGAGTATAATACATATGTATAATATCAGTTAAAATAAGTGCTTCAACATAGTTAACATTGCAGGAAAGCAATATAGTAGACGTTAAGTACTTTGTCAGGCTTAATCTGTAGATAGATACCCCCAAAGCTTTTTTCTTATTTAAAAGAAGACCTTAACCTAAAGTATTCTTTAATGTTTAAATAAAGCCTTATTAGTTTGTCTGTTTTGCACATACTCCTATCAGGCACTAAACTGTTTTATTGTAGAGATCACTTACAGTATCTTCTTGATATTTTCTATTCTATATTTATATCATTGACCTTCTACTTTCCCACTATTTTGTATGTACTCTTAATATGTAAATATTTTCATCAAATATAACACATTCAAAAGTGCTTTACAAAAATGAAAGACATTAAGAAAAAGGCATTTTAAAACAGTCATTAAAAAGCAACACAATCTTCCTGCATTGCAATTACTCTAAACGTGTAATAACGTGCTTTAACCAGTAGGAGGTGCGGGTTAAAAAGCTGTCAAGTTTACAGTGTTAACAAAATAAAAATATACTGCTGTTTCTGGTTTAGTTTACGACGGATATATTCTGTTATTGTTTTGATATTTGTAACACAAAAGCGATGGAAAAAAAAACACAGCAACACAGAAAAGATGGTCTAAACACGACCCAGCGGTCTAGTAGTTAATAAAAAATAATAATATCAAAACAAATTATTACTACTAACTTTATTGTGAAATTAAAACAGAACGGTAAAAGAATAGTTTCCGGTCTATTCTGAGGCCAGGGCTGCAGTCGAATAGTCCAAAAATCAGCTCCTAACGCCTAACCCTATCGTCTATCCCTTGACCTCTGAGTGAAACGTCACGGGGTTAAGGTAGGGTGACCAGACGTCCCCGTTTTCCGGGGACAGTCCCCGTTTGTATTGGCCTGTCCCCGGTTGAAACTGTCCCCGGAAATGTCCCCGTTTTTTAATATACGTTAAAAACACATAGCAAGGTGAAACAAAACGTTTCATGTCAGGAAACACTGCACAGACTGCGGTCAAGCCAGCCCCCACTTCGGAAAACACAGTCAAGCCAGCCCGCACGTTGTATTGCGGTGCGCGAATATCCTGTGCATTACGGTAGAGGCCTGTAAAAACTGCCTTCAAAATAAAAGCGTTTACTCGGTCAATAACAAATATACCTAAAAAACACACCAAACATATTCATATAGGCTATACTGGAGCTTAAATTAAGAAATATGTACTATATAATGTGATCAATAATCATTTAAAACAAACTACGTATAACTACCACATTATAACTGAGTGAATGTAAAATGTAAGTATGCAGTTATGAAGACATATCTGACATTTCCACTGGGTGACTACTTTCGATTGATGTTGACACCATCTCACAACACTCCAAAAATAATATTACTTTCTGAAGCACAATTTAAAATGTATGCTGTTTAAAATCTCCAATTAGATCTATTGTCCATCTATATTTTGATTATTATTTAATGGAAACCGGCCATAATCAAAGAGTCATTCGAAGTCAATCAAATACTTATTTCACTTCAGGGTGATAGCAGGACACCCCATCTAGTCACTCAGAGAGAATCAGGACAATCTGATGTAGAGTTTCAAAATAAAAGACCTTTGAAGTCTCATATATGAGCTATCATCCCTCTGTTTTTAGAGAAGAATAAAACAAAAACTATCCTGTATCAAAGATGTATTTCACTCCAGGGTGATAGCAGGACACCCCATCTAATCACTCAGAGAGAATCTGGACAATCTGATGTACAGTTTCAAAATAAAAGACCTTTGAAGTCTCATATATGAGCTATCGTCCTTCTGTTTGTATCCAACAGTTAACATTTTCGAATGACATTGAACCAGAATTGTCCCCCTTTTTTCTTTAACAGTGAAGAAAATTGGATATGTTAATGATATATTGACGGCAAAACTCAAAATGACCCCGGTTTTAATTTTGAAAATCTGGTCACCTTAGGTTAAGGGATAGTGGATAGGAGAATTCAAAAGGATTTAGGAGAAGAGACTGTGGTGCTTTAGAGCAGAGGTTCTCAATTGTTTTTCAGCCAATGACCCCTTACAAGATAGAGAATACACCAAGGACCCCCTCATTCTGATTTGTGATTTTGGGCTATATAATTAAAAATTGACTTGATTTGACATGTATGTCCCTTGGAATAATCTGACGTAGCCTATTTTTTACACTTCTATATTCTTAGTTATGTGAAAGAACAACACAAGAGAAATGTATTAGAAAGATATTAGATATGTATTAAAAATATTTGCACCATCTCAACACAGAATACCCATAAAACAATCAATCAATTAGCTGCAAGTAACACTGTACCTAAACAAAATATCAAAGGGAAATCAAGAGAAAAGTGATCATTTGAAGTGCATTTCAGAACATACACACACACACACATAAAGATAGCACATCAAGTGTTTCACTCTTAGTTAAATGATTTATAAAAGTCTAATCACAAAATAAATGCAGGCTATAAACAATTGAACACATGCCTGCATTGCAACATATATCAAGTAAATTGCAAAACAACTGCAACTGCATTGCTACAATCCCAAACCACTACTTGTAATGGCAGCCAGCTCTGGACACTATTGGAGTGATGCAAGGCAGTCCATGAAGCTGATTGCTTCTCTCTGCAAGTGAAGACACGCAAGGTGTGACCCTTAGTGTGGGTGGGACCTTGGACATGCTGCGTGATGTTAAAGCACTCCAATAGTGACAGAAACTCAGCGGCAAAGGTGCAGGTGCTGGAGTCCACGTGGATGTTAAAATCACCTAGCAGTAGTGTGGATGGGGACATGGAGCAGATTGAGGTGAGAAGCTCAGACAACTCAGACATGAATGAGGTGGAAGGTTTGGGGGGGCGGTAAATGAGGACGACCTGCTGCTTTGAGGGGGCAGCCACTGAGAAGGCAATGCACTCAAGTGAGATTTTATTTGTCACAAGCAGCTGTTTGACAGGGATATCTGCTCTGTGGATGACTGCCAGCCCACCACCACGACCAATGGAGCGGGGCTGTTGGAGATAAGCATAACCTGGGGGGTGGTGGCTAGGTTGAGTGTGAGGAAGTCCTGTTGGTTTTGCCATGTCTCAGTGAGGCAGAGAAAATCCAATTTCCTATCAATGATGATTTCATTAATAAGTGATGCTTTGTTGTTAAGGGAGCGGGTATTTAACAACATGAATGTGTGGGAGTTGTTATATGTTGCAATGGCTGGTAAAACAGTGATGCCATCAACACAGGCCAAGGGCTTCAGGTTAACACTGCACACGTGTGGTTTGTTGTGATGACGTAAGTGGGCGGTGACGGGGCGCCGGGACCACACAGTTGGGATAGTGTCAGCTGAGCCGTGTAAACAAACCCACGTTTGGAACCTCTATGTACATACCTGGGTCTGCCAACTCCTAACAGCCCGAGGTATTCAATGACTGACAGACATAGAGGGGGTGTAGTGAAGTGGTTGATCCTAAAAAGTTGCGAGGCGGAGTAACGAAGCATCACGATGGTATGATGCTAACGTTAGCACAGCGTTAGCTGTGGTCGCGAATCGGCCGGGAGAATGCGCTATCAGCCAAGAGTACAGATGAACCAGGACAGCAGGCAGCCTGTCCAGGAAGCGACTCAAGGACGGACAGCACTGAGGAGAGATGGTGGAAGTTGAAGAAGTTTGCAGCAGAGGAGCACCGGTGGTGGCCAGCGCAGGCTAGCATGAGCAGGTAGAACTAGGCTAGCTTCTGATCGCCGTCAGACTGGCTGGGTGGAGAGGACCGTTGTTGTGTCTTTTGTGGCAGAACAAAATCAAACAGCAGCTAAGCAGGTGATACAGTGAAGCAGGATCGGGACTCAAAACGGGAAAATGAGACGGAGAATCGGGCTTGTCGTCAGATGGAGCCACTAACGTTGGCGATAGCGTTAGCCCTGAAGCAGGAGCAGGTGAGCAACATTAGCAGGTGTAGCAGGGTGGACAGGTCGGAAGCGGGGCATCCGTAAAAAGTTGCGATCGGGTGTTACAAAAGTGTCCAGAACAGCGTGTGCAAGCCACTGAACGTATGGAAACTGAGGTAGAAACGTTGGTCCAAAACTCGGCAGATACATTTTCGGACAGAGAAGCGGCGAACAGACAACGCCAGCGTCCTCTCTCTCCAAAAGCGTTGCGTCACAAAAAAAATTAAAAAATCTAATGAATCTGAAAACTTTTCACGGATCCCCTGGCAGAGTGCCGCGGACCCCACTTTGAGAACCACTGCTTTAGAGAATCCGACTGCACTTTCACTATCCCACGTGTTTATGATGCGCCAGCGGACGTCATAAATGTGCGTCTGCTGCTGTGGGAAAACTATGGAAACTACAGTTTTCTATACAGCGGACTACAACATGGATGTTTAATAAGAACGAGGGACTACTGTAAACTCATCTAAAAACTCTGCACCGTGCTCTGATGCTGTTGCTTTATGCTTTATGAACGTGGACAACAGAGAAACATATTCTTCATGACCAAAGTTGGAATTGAAATAAAAAAGGAAAGTGAAACTTATGCTCGTCACTGTTAAATGTTGTACCATTATGTGCGCCCTTGCTCATTGTGTCCTGCAGAGGGCAATGTTGTCTGCAGTGCGTCCAGGACGTGACGTCTACCTTATCCGGTCAGATGTTGTTTGGATCGAATACAGAGCGGCAGCACAACCACATCTCTCCTACCACGATATAAATAAATATGCCTAATGAAGGCTAAAGAAAGCTGTCTACTACTGAGTTCTATTAAATCTCCACCGCAACGCACTCCGCCTAACAGGTTATGGGCCCAGGAATGCCAGTCTAGAGCAACAAGGTAACAGAAGAACGAGCTGTTAGCCAAGAGAAGCTACTAGTGGGACCTGGATGAAGACGGCGCTGAGAGACTCCCGCGTAAACTGAAGACACGGTGTTTCTACAAGCCGCAACCCAATGTTTGGAGATAAGTGAACTGTATAAAGAGAAGACGTGTTAAAAAATGGCCGAAGCAGGAACACCCCATCAGATTTTATTCGATGGAACAGAAGATATGTATGATCTGTGGGAGACGAGATTCCTTAGCCGTTTGCACATTTTGAAGCTAAAAGACACTATTTTGCGAGTGCCCACGGGTGAAGCCACATTAACTGCAGATCCAGGAAAAAATGAAGACTGTTATGCACAGTTAGTGAATGCCCTGGATGATAAGAGCCTGTCATTGATAAGACATGATGCCGCCGAGGATGGAAGGAAAGCCCTGAAATTATTGAGGGAGCACTATTCAGGAAAAAGCAAGCCAAGGATTCTAAACCTGTATACATCATTGACCACCATACAAATGGCAGACAATGAAACTGATTACATGATAAGGGCTGAGAATATAATTGCAGCTCTACGTGATGCAGGAGAGAACATGAGTGATGGGCTGCTTGTAGCCACCATTTTGAATGGACTGCCAGATTCATTCAGGCCACTGGCTGTCCATGTAACACAGAACGAGGACGATGTTACATTTAAAGACTTCAAGAGAAGACTGAGGGTCTATGAAGAATCTGAGAAGATGAGGACGACTGGATCTATGGACAGTGTGATGAAGACTAACACAAGGCAAAGTAGACAAGGAACCAAGACACACAGGAAGAATGGAGAAGCCACTCTGACTTCAGTGACTTGTTACAAGTGTGGAGAAAAAGGACACATTAGAAGCAAGTGCACCCAGAAAGTGTGGTGCAGTCACTGCAAGAGCAACACACACACAGAGTCCCTGTGCAGGAAAAAGGGAAAAGAAGACGGAGCCAGGAAGGTTGCAGAGGAAAAAGAGGAGGACAACGACGACGAGGATCATTGCTTTATGGCCAAGCAGGCAAACAGCGAGAGGCCATCAGCCAACGTAAAGAAGAAAGGCATCATGGTGGACGCCGGAGCGACATCCCACATAGTGAACGATATCGCCAAGTTCAAGAGCTTTGACAACACATTCCAGCCCGACACCCATTCAATCGAGCTGGCGGATGGGACCAAATGCAGCGGGATGGCACAACGCAGAGGGACGGCGCTGATCTACCTGCTAGACAACGATGGACGTCAACAAAGAGCACAACTGCATGAGGCACTGTATATGCCGACGTATCCACACGATATCTTCTCAGTGGCAAGAGCAACAAATGGAGGAGCGACAGTCACTTTCAAGAAGGGGGACAGCCACATGATCACCAAGAGTGGTAACAACCGGTTTGACCTCCATGAAAGTGGTAATCTGTTTTACTTGCCAAATGTTCAGAAAAATGTTGATAAATGTAATGTGTGCCACGACATGCAAACTTGGCATGACATTTTGGGACATTGCAATTATGAGGATGTACAAAAGTTACTGGGTGTGGTAAAAGGCATGGAGATAAGAGGCAGTGCAGTCAGGCCAGCACAGCTGTGTGAAATTTGTACAAAAGGAAAATTCACCCAGACAAGGAATAGGGAGCCAGACAGAAAGGCTACAGAACCTTTACAGCTGGTCCACACTGATTTAGCCGGTCCTATGAGAACCCCAAGCTTAGAAGGGCACAAATATGCACAGTCTTTTACAGACGACTATTCGGGTACCATAACTGTTTATTTTCTCAAATCCAAAAGTGATGCAATACATGCCACAGAGAGGTTCTTGGCAGACTCCGCACCTTATGGAAAAGTAAAATGTTTACGTTCAGACAACGGTGGCGAATTTACTAATAGAGAATTCAAATCAATGTTAACCAAAAATAGGATTAGACATGAGACATCTGCACCCTATTCACCTCACCAAAACGGCACAGAGAGAGGTTGGCGAACCCTCTATGAAATGGGCAGGTGTATGCTGTTAGACAGTAAGTTGCCAGACACACTGTGGAATTATGCTGTACAGACGGCAGCCTATGTAAGAAACAGGTGTTACAGTAATCGCACAAAGAAAACACCGTATGAGATGCTCACAGGCAAGAAGCCAGACATGTCCAAAGTTCAGAAATTTGGATCTGTGTGTTTTGCCTACACACAAGAGAAGGGGAAGTTAGATTCCAGATGTGAGCAGGGCATTTTTATTGGATATGATAAGAACAGTCCAGCTTATCTTGTGTACTGTCCAGACACAGATAAGGTCCAAAAACACAGGTTGGTGAAATTCACAAACAAGACAGCCAAAGAGAAAGAAACACAGACACCAGGGTCACACATTGAATGTCAGGACAGAGAGGTACACCCCAGGGTCCTTGACAATGAGGAAAATGTTGATGAAAAAATGGGAAATGCATCAGGTCAAAGTGTTCAAGGTGATGTTTCTGTGGCTGAATGTGAACAGCCAGGCACTGAGAGTGAGGCTAGAAAGAACCCACCTAGAGCTAGGAGAAAGCCAATGCACTTACAGGATTATGAGACTGAGGATACAGTAGACCAACTGGTAACATGTGTAGACTCTTGTTATAGAGCAGTTTGTGACATACCACAAAATTACCAGGAGGCCATAGGGTCAACCAAGTCACGGCAGTGGATCAATGCAATGAATGACGAAATGCAGTCACTAGAAGAGAATGACACATTCAAGATCACCCGGTTGCCTCTAGGCAAAAAGGCAGTGGGGGGTAGGTGGGTCTATACTCTCAAGTGTGATACTGATGGGTCAGACAAGTATAAGGCAAGATTTGTTGCAAAAGGTTACAGCCAAAAACAAGGCATTGACTATGAGGAAACTTTCTCACCTACAGCTGACATGACAACTGTTAGAGTTGTCATGCAAAAGGCAGTGCAGGAAGATTTAGTTTTACACCAAATGGATGTGAAAACGGCATACCTGCATGCACCCATTGATTGTGAGGTCTATTTGGAACAACCTGAAGGTTATGAGAAAAAGTCAAAAACTGGAGAAAAGTTAGTATGCAAATTACAGAAGTCCCTATATGGTCTAAAGCAGTCAGGCAGAAACTGGAATGCTCTGTTACATGCATATCTCACTGAAAATGGTTTTGAACAAAATCCTGCTGATCACTGTCAATACACAAGGGAAAAACAAAACGAAAAAGTGATTCTGATTGTATGGGTTGATGATCTGATAATTGCTGCTAACAATGAGGAGGTTGTGAAAAGTGTCAAAAATGATGCTCACTGATAGGTTTAAAATGAAAGACCTGGGGAAATTAAACAATTTTCTTGGTATATATTTTAACCAGTCAGAGGGTCAAGTCACAATGTCACAGGAAAGGTATGTGAACAAAATCCTCTCCAGATTTGGAATGCAAGATTGTAGGGCCAGAGAAACCCCATGTGAGTCTAAACTTGAATACACAGAAAATGCTGAAAAAATGGAAGAGCCAAGGATGTATAGAGAGGCAGTAGGAGGTCTGATCTATTTGGCTACATGCACTAGACCAGATTTAAGTTTTGTGGTCAGTAAACTTTCCCAGCATTTTGCTGAACCAAGTGAAGAGCATTGGAGCACTGTGAAGCATGTGTTCAGGTATCTTAAGGGTACAACAGACCGTGGATTATGCTTTAAAAAGGATGACGCAGGTAAACTGGGCCTAATAGTCCATAGTGATGGAGACTGGGCCTCAGAGGTTACAGACAGACGTAGCACCACAGGGTACTGTGCCAGTCTGAGTGAGAGAAGCTCTCTCATTTCATGGAAGAATAGAAAACAACCAACAGTTGCACTGTCTACCTGCGAGGCAGAATACATGGCCTTAGCGTCAGCCATACAGGACAGGGTTTCCGCTAGGATTTTTTCTCGCCGGTCAAATGTCCGAACAGAATTTATTTTACCGGACACATTTGAAACTTACCGGTCATGTTTCAATAATAATAATAAGAATTGTGTAGCAGAGTTTCCGTTAGCAGGTAATTACCGGACTAGGACCGGATATGCTGATGTTTAAAACTCAGTTAATGGGGCTCGTTTTTATATTGCTTCAGTTTATAATCGTAACAGATCGAAAAATTCAGATTCATTTTTCAATAAATGATTCCACAAACAACATCATTATTACATTCAAAGAAACTACTTGTAGTAGATAAAGTACATTATTCAAAAGTTTACATTAACTTTGAATAATAACACGGGAGAAAAGGATCCTCTCTTTTCCTCTCTCCCTCCCTCTCTCTCCTGACAGCCCGTCAGTTTCTCATGCAGCGCGCTAAACAGTGGGCGGGGCTTCAGGTCAGACTCAGCAGCTGATCTGATCTCTCTCTCGCGTCCGGTTACACTTCACTCGCGTTTATGTCCATATCGATCAGACCCAGCTCTCCTGATCGGCCTATAGAGAGCACAGATCAAGCTATTAAGAGTGAATATCGGCCGATAATGATCGGCGGCCAATCGATCGGAGCATCGGACATTTTGACCGGCAGATTTTGAATTTACCGGTTTTTATTCAATTTGACCAGCTAAAAACCGGTAATTACCGGCTAACGGAAACCCTGATACAGGAGTGTATGTATTTACAACAGCTACTCAAGGGTATTGATGAGTATCAATATGGGCAAACCAAGGTTTATGATGACAACCAAGGAGCTATTGCACTTGCCAGAAATCCAGTAAATCGGCAGCGGTGCAAACATATCGATATTAAAGAGCCTGTGACAGCATCCCAACAACTGTTGTGCAATGAAATATTGGGCTACTAGTCATCTCGAACCGTCAGTTTAAAAAAGAAGATGCGATACCGTTCCGATAAATATCAATAATTTCGAACATCGCGGGGAAATTCCTTCGAGTCATTTTGAAGTTTTGGGGGAAGCCGGAAGTGACGTCAATGCGGGAACGCTTCACTGTGCGGTGAAAGAGCGAAACACAGACAAAGTGTGTTGTCATGCGTAGAAATGGTGAATTACTGAGTTTTGGCACGTTAATAACGTTTTAATGAAGTTGACTACAGTATATTCATATTTGTCAGTGCTTTCATGTCAATTCGGCGAACATAAACATAAATGATCGTGGTGAAGATGATGATTAAATTAGGATTACAAATCGGTAGTGAGAGCTGCTGAATTTCCTCCCGTAGGATGTGATATAAAAACAAATCGATTATTTTTGTAGTTGTAAACTCAAGTGGATTAAACTACATTTATTAGTGCTTTCATGTCAATTCGGTGAACATATGATACATTAAATGATCGTGAGAATGATGATTACAAATCGTTTGTTTGAGCCGGTCTGCATTTCCTGATGAGAAAACAAACCGATGCTTTTTGTAGTTGTAGTACACCAACATGGATTAAACGTGTGTTTTTTTTTACCACAATGTTGGGGAAATTAATGGATAAAATGCACGGATTATTATTATTATTATTATTATTCCCACTCCGATCGGGACACTAGGTCCACCGTTTCCCCGCAGCGAGGCTCCCCCCGTTGACAGTTTACGTGGGCTGGGTGCAGTGGCGGACTGGCCATCGGGACGAATCCCGATGGGCCGGTACCGAAGTGGGCCGGTCGGATAAGTCACTAGTACATCCCCCATAGGCGGCGCGTGAGGCTCAGGTTTGGGAAGGCTAAATAATTTTTTTTACCTGACGCTGCCCGCCTCCGGCGTCTATAGAAAAGAGATCAACTCAGTGTGCGGAGTTTAAATCTCTCAAGTTATATTACAGGATAAAGGAAATACAGTTTAAACTGCCGTATGCAGAGAAGACGCCGACGTGTCGCACTTATCATTCATATTACATCATCAATCAGATCATCGATCATATAATATCATAATATATCATATATTTCCTTATCCGAGTGAGCTTCTCCAGCCGTATCTGGCCGTGCAACACTTACAGTGTCACATACTGTATGCAGAAGTATTATTTTAAGCAACACATTATGTTGACGAAACACTCAAGTCAAATGTAATTAAAGTCAGATCCACTCGTGTCTTAGACGTGAACGCGCTCTCAGCTGGTGAGAGAAACCCTGGCTTGATTTACCGAGTTAATAACCAGCGTCGTAGGACCGCTTAGCGAGATCTCGTTTGTTAGTTTGTTGTTGTTAGTTTGTTTGTTACTCAAACATATCCAGGGTATGTTGAACTGGCTTCGTAGTACAGGGCACAGGTGGCTAGCAGCGGTAATGTCAAAGACACAGACATTATACATTATATTTGTATTTTACCAGGATGCAGTGACACAAATATTTGGGAAGGCTTAGCCTTCCCCAGCCTACAGCACCCGCCGCCCCCGACATCCCCCACTCCCCCCGTTGACAATTTACTAGCGGTACCGAAGTGGGCCGGTCGAGAGTCCCGGGATGATTTTTAGTCCCAGTCCCCCACTGGTTACATGACCGTATGATCGCCCATATTGACGCACCTAATTCCTAAACTTCTAACAGATACAACATAAACCGATCCTTCAGCCTCATATGAGCTCTCAGACACGTTCAAAATTAAACTGTCATCGCTGTCTGAGCTTGCTGCTGTGTGCGCCATCGTGCGTTTACATGCAGATGCTGGGATCCTGAACGGTGCAGCTGGAGCGCTGTGCCCGCAATGACGTCACCCATAATTTGGCGGGACTTGAAGAATCCCCGAGAAGATCCAGAAAATGGTCAACATTGAAGGGCAGATTAATGGTTATCAAAGTACAAATATCCAAAATCAGTTCAGTAACGGTTTTCAAGGGGACAATATTTACTCAAATTGATGGGTTTGGATGATGGGGGAAACTCGTGTCACAGGCTCTTTAAATATCACTTTATCCGAGAAACTGTGAACAGTGGGAGGATATCTTTGGAATATTGTCCTACTGACAACATGGTAGCTGACCTAATGACAAAACCAGCCACTAAGCTACAACCGAAAAAGTTTGCTCAGTATTTGTTTGGCACTTAAAGTGCAAGAAATGCATATATGTGCCATTGTATTTTGTTGTTTATTTTGTATTGAAGGCCAAATGGGGAGAACTGAGGTTACCTACTGTAACCCAGCTTCTATGAGTAAATGGCGCAGCCCTCTAAGGCTATCGCTATTGGGTTATCCCTCTGCGCCCCCGCGCAGCACTGAAACACTTGTAGTCCACGCCCACCCGCCAGATGGGCCCCACCCTCGGGCCTCCTTCCGGTATAAATAGGAAGGGGGCCCGGCAATCTGCTCCCATACAATATAACTTTTCTTCAGCTATTCGTAGAGCCAGTGGGGCCCAGCGCTTAGAGGGCTGCGCCATTTACTCATAGAAGCTGGGTTACAGTAGGTAACCTCAGTTCTATTTCGTATATGGCTTCGCCCTCTAAGGCTATCGCTATTGGGTTAAGGGCGAAGCATGATGTAGTCTGCGCCCCACTGGGTCCGTCCGGCACTAGAAGCACAGACACACCTGCTCAATAACACCCCCCTGCCTGTTGTGCCATGCGTAATGGCGCATCACCGTCCCTGGAACATAGCCAAACATGCCTATCTTCCCGACGGGGTGAAGGCTGGGAACAATACATACCGGCCGCTGTGAGAAAGTAGAGACGAAGGTCCCACCTTGTCCTGCGATCATAGAGAGGGAACAGCCGCTCTCTCCGTGTCAGACAGGTAGGAGAGCGCTCAGCTGGATCCCTGACGTGTGTCAGAGTAAAGGGAACATCCCTCTCATACGAGGGGAAAAGGGCCGCTCTCTGTGTGCCGAGAGGCAGGAGAGAGGCGCACCGCTGGATCCCTGATGTCACTCACTCCGACAGGACACCCAGTACAGGGTGCGTCAGAGAGGAATGGGAAACCTCCCTCAAATAAAATTGAATAAATGAACAGGGGGAAGACCAAGATGCAGCCGTGCAAATATCTTCCACTGACATTCCTCCGTGCAACGCCGTGGAGGAGGAAATTCCTCTGGTGGAGTGCGCTTTGATATTCTCCGGGGGCTCCACCCCAGAGGAGACATATGCCTGTGACACAGCCTCACACAGCCAGTGTGACAGCCGTTGTGCAGACAGAGGTTGCCCGATCGAGCGCTCTCTATAATGCACAAACAGGCGCTGAGAACGGCGCCATGCCGCCGTGCGCGCCACATAGCAGGTCAGCGCGCGCACCGGACAGAGGAGATGAGATGTGGCTTCTTCCTCCGATTTATGAGGAGGCGGAAAAAACCCGTCCAGGGTGATCACTCTTGACCTAAAAGAGCTTGTGATGACCTTGGGCATAAAGGCTGGGTTAGGACGTAACACAGCCGAACTGCCATCCCCTTGGATCCGGAGGCATGACGGGGCCACAGAGAGAGCGGATAAATCACTCACCCTTTTCGCCGATGTTAGAGCCAAAAGCAGTACTACTTTGGCTGATAACATGTTGAGGGGAACCTGCTCTAAAGGTTCAAATAGCGCTTTGCTTAGTGCTCGTAACACCAAAGCCAAATCCCACTGAGGCGCCAGTGCACGTGACACCGGTCTGAGTCTTCGTACCCCTTGCAGAAACCGTTTCGTCAGGGGGTGACTGAACAACGTCCCTGCTCCGAAACCCACGTGACAAGATGATATGGCAGCCGCATATACCTTGATTGTGCTGAACGCCAAATTCCTGTCCAACAACAGCTGGAGGAATGACAGCACATGAGGCAGGGGGCACGTAATGGGGTCCAGGCTTCTTTCTACACACCAACGCTGGAACGCTGCCCACTTGGCTGTGTAGGACGCTCTGGTAGACGCGGCCCTGGCTCCCTGAATGGTGCGTACAACATCTTGAGAGAGACCCAACCTCTCTAAGTGTTCCCGCTCAGGGGCCATGCCCATAAGGGCTGGCCTATCACTGGGTGACTGTAGATCGCTCCCTCCACCTGTGAGAGAGCGTCCCCCCGCCACGGAATCTCCCACGGCCTGCCTGACAGCGTACGCTGTAGGCATGGAAACCCCACCCTGAGAGAGATGCGTCTGTGAACACCGCGATGTGTGACGTAACTCTGCCCAGGGCCACCCCCTCTGACAGGACGTGGGGACTTTTCCAATAGGTTAAGTCTGAACCCACGGACAGAGGGATGACCACCATGCGCCTCTTCTGTCGTACGGGGTCGATGCGTAGGCTGATAAACCACCTCTGCAGTCTCCTCATGTGCAGGAGACCCAGGGGAATCACCCCGTGATCTGCTGCCATCATGCCGAGCAGCCGCATCACGGAGAGTGCCGTCACCACGCTGCGGGGTGTGACGCGTCGAAGGAGAGCTGTCAGCGTCTCCACTCTCTGCCGTGAGAGTCGTGCTCTCATGCGGGCTGAGTTCAATTCCACCCCCAGGTAAACCATACTCTGGGAGGGAAGAGGACAGCTCTTTTTCCAATTTATTATGAAACCCAGCTTTGACAGATGCGATATGAGTTGTACCGTCTGTAAAGCCGCTTCCTCCCTGGAGCGAGCCAGCAGCAGCAGGTCGTCCAGGTAAAATAGTACTCTCATCCCTCCTCTGTGTAGCGGCTGCAATGCCGTTTCTACACACTTTGAAAAAGTGCGAGGAGCCAGGGAATAGCCGAACGGCAGACGGTTGTACTGGTACGATATTCCCTGGAATGAAAACCGCAGGAATTTCCTGTGTTGCGGAATGATGGGTACATGGAAGTATGCATCCTTTAGGTCTATAGAGGTGAACCAGTCTCCCTGGTGAACACACTCTAACACCCTTTTGACCGTCAGCATGTGAAAAGGCCTTTTCATTATTGCCTTGTTGAAAACTGACAGGTCGAGGATGGGTTTCATTCCCCCCGTCTTTTTCGGGATAAGAAAATAGCGGGAGTAATACCCCTGATTTTCTTTCTCCTGGGGAACCCTAGAAATAGCCTCTTTCAACAGGAGTTCCCGTAGCTCTGCTTGGAGCGCAAGACACTGTTCTCGGGATGACAGGCGTGTCACCTGTATCCCGTTGAACTGTGGGGGGGGGGGAGGCGAACTGCAGGGTGTACCCTCCGCTGATCAGCCTGCTCATCCATCTGTCCATCAGACACACGCGCTGCCACTCCGAGAAACACTCTGAGAGCGGGCACACATGCTCGAGATGTGTTGTGGTCGTCATGACGACGAGCCACGCCAGAGCCCTCGCCGCCGCTGCCCGTGAGGCAACCCAAGGTGGGCCTAGAGCGAAAGGGCTGTGATGACTCAGACCACATGTTGGGAAATAATCTTTTTTTATTTCCCTCACACTCCCACTCCTCACGCTCTGTTTTTTCGGCGGCTCTCGTGGAGCAGACGCGGAACGGGAGTACCTCACTCCCTTCTTACCCCCCTTCTCTGGTGGGGGGGCGGAGGCGCGGGACGGTGCCCCAGCCGCGGCTGACGGATGAATCTGACGCCTCGGCTGTTGTTGCTGCGAGTGTCTCTCTGTCTGCCGCTGTGGCCGGGTTGGCTGCTGCTGCTGCCGCTGGTGCCGCTGATGCTTCACCGCTGGCTGGAGCCAGCCGACGTGCTGGCGGATGTCATCCGCTTGCTCCGATGCCGCCTTCATGGACTCAACCATGGCCAGGAACTGGGGTCCGAACAGCCCGTCCGAGCTGATCGGAGCGTCCAGCAAAACCTTCCTGGCTGGCTCTGTAACCGCTGCTTGTTGCAACCAGAGGTGGCGCTGGATCTGAGTCATCCAGGCTGTGATCCTTGCCTGGGAGACCGCCACGGCTGCGCACAGCGTGAGTGCCGTGCTGGCCGCCTTGGCGATCTCTTCCGCCTCCTCTGGTGCCATGGTGGTGGACCGTTCGACCAGCGTCACCACCGAGTTGGTCAGCAACGCAATGTTATTCGCTGCTGCAGCCTGGAACGCACACTGGTGTGCCCGGTCAGCCTGGCGGGCGACATACTGGTCCTTGGGGGTGGCCAACATAGGGCGCCGTCCGGCGACCAAGTTGGCCTGCCTAACCCCGAAGAACGCCGTTAAACTCGGTTCCAGAGTGGGGGTGGTTGGAAAACCCTCCTCTGTGAACCCCTCCACCTTAGTGAAGGGGACAAAGGTGGCCACCGGAGCCCTCAAGGTCCTCGGGTTCGCCGCTGCCCCTTCCTGGTATCGCCTAATGGCGGGGAAGCGCGGCCAGATCGGGTCACTCCTGCCCGTCTGAACCCGGGAAAACACTCGGGCCAGGTCATCCAGAGCCACCCTCTCCCGTCCTCGGGGAACGGGGAGACCTCTGCATGCTGCTGCTTTGCTGATTATTTCCGGCAGCTCCAGCATAATGCCACCCAACGCCGGTAGCGCCGTGGCCACGGAGAAGGGGACCGCGTGCTCGGCCGCCACCTCTGAATCTCGCTCCGACCCCGTCTCCCCCATCCGGGGAAGAGGGGGGAGAGGAGAGCCGCATGGCGAGCCATCGAGGGGGACGGGGTAGGAGTCGTCCGACTCACGCCCCCCACTCGCCTCCAGAAACAGGCTGTCGTCCCTGTTCTGGATGGGCCAGGCGTCCTCCTCACCCGCAGCAGCTAGAGCGTCCGCCCTTCGCTTCCTGTCGGATGATGGGAGACGAACACAATGTGAACATGCGACCTGCTGGCTGAGGTCCGCGTGCTCTGGCCCCAGGCAGGATTCGCATATTGGGTGCAAATCATAGCTCATGATGTATCCCGTTTTGCATGAGGGACACTCGCGGACACACTATCATTGCTCATGATTCGATCTTCTTGTGCTTCAGTACTGCTGGTTGCTGAAGAAAAGAGGGAGCAGATTGCCGGGCCCCCTTCCTATTTATACCGGAAGGAGGCCCGAGGGTGGGGCCCACCTGGCGGGTGGGCGTGGACTACACGTGTTTCAGTGCTGCGCGGGGCGCAGAGGGATAACCCAATAGCGATAGCCTTAGAGGGCGAAGCCATATACGAAATAGAATATTTGTTTTGTTTGTATTCTGTTATGAAAATGTACCACAATAAGCTAGGATCGAGTGGGCGTGTTAAATGTTGTACCATTATGTGCGCCCTTGCTCATTGTGTCCTGCAGAGGGCAATGTTGTCTGCAGTGCATCCAGGACGTGACGTCTACCTTATCCGGTCAGATGTTGTTTGGATCGAATACAGAGCGGCAGCACAACCGCATCTCTCCTACCACGATATAAATAAATATGCCTAATGAAGGCTAAAGAAAGCTGTCTACTACTGAGTTCTATTAAATCTCCACCGCAACGCACTCCGCCTAACAGTCACCCTCTCCCTCCGGTCCACATTAATACAAATGATCCCAATACATATGATTGTATGAAAAGATAGTTAGTCCTTAACATCTATCACTGTGTATATCACCATTCAAACATCTTTTAAAAGTTGAACAAACCCCACACAGCTCAGTAAACACTGTGAAATGTTGACTTTATTTGATCATTTCAGTAAAAACTAACGTTCATATTTCTCTTTTTGATTATAATACTGATGAACGTTCAAAACAAAGCACTTTGGCAACTTACCACATAGGTTTTAAAATGCTTAATAAGCACCGTAACTTTCATGATATCATTTCTCGGTCATAATCGTTTGTTGACTGATGTGTGACGTCAAATGCTGCGGCCGCAAGGCATTGTGGGGCAGCATTTTCTCCTCTCGTCAAGGGAGGTCCAGTGGTTCCTAAACTAAAGGAGGTTATAAAGGAAGTTTGAAACCTCCTTTCCTTTCATTTAGAGAATTCGAACGGCACTTATCATGGCTGCCACTGAGGGACTTCCGGGTCATTTCACTCCGTTAGGAAGCTAAACGGACTATTCGACTTCAGCCCCGATCTCTGTAGATAAATAAAGAACTACGACAGATGTGTAATATTTAATGCAGCCAAACCATTTATTACAATGCATTCATGTGATGACTTTCAAAGAGTAAAGCAAGCACTGCTGAATAAAGTATGATTTTATCTTTTACGAAACGTTTTTTTTCATTTGGAATGCAGTTGGAGGTCAACCAATCACAGAGCTTGAGGCAAAGCGGAACAATAGCTGAGGATTCTGGGTAGTGTAGTGTCTTCGGCCATCCTAAACTGAACAAATATTTGTTTCTCCGAATCGGAGGGGAAAATTACAAAAGCATTGCACACAATTGAAACCAATCAATGTTGTGTAATCAACAAGGATAATCTGGTGTTTTTGAGTTGATGAGTAGTGCAGATATCACTGTAAAATCAATCGACAGTAAGGGGAATACTTACTTCCGGGTGTACAATTCTCTGTTATCCAATGGGAATGGATGCTCACATTGCTCTCCGTAATACAATAAAGGGGACATGATCAAATCGGAATATAATGTTCTTTTAAAAAACGTTAACTAAAAGGGAACAATCTATTTGACACAGCTGAAGCTCTGGCCTTCCTTAAAAACTAATTTAATAAAAATCACAGTTGTATTACACACAATGCACTGTTTATTGAGAACAAAAATTCGTAACTAATGCACCATAATACATTCTGACGAAAAATACAAATGATTATGAATACAAATAAAATAAAAGAAGCCTCCCGTGAGTTACTACAAGCTACTGTATAAAGTAGATTTTAAAAACGTTTTATAGAATAAAAGCTCACTGCTGGACGTTGTAGAAATGCGTGTGTGCACCACGACAAAGGAGCCTCATTCACTTTACATTGGCGTTGTTTGCGTGGTGCAGACACGTAAATGTAGCAAAGTTCGTGACTCCACCACGCAATGCGGTGTTAAGGAGTCGTGGTGGAGTCACGCATTTTGGTGAGATCAGGTTACATAATACTAACATACTAGCTACCAAGGATCTCAAATAAGACACGTTATTTACACAACTATGAATAGTGAGGTGTGACAGTGGTCGTGGTAGGTGCTATTTTTCATAAAGGTTTGGTAGCAGGGACAGTCTCTCAAACTTGAACTGATTTAAATGAAAGTCAGACTCAGGTTTCAGGTTTAACCCTAACTCTGCCATGTAGGTTTATGAGGAATTCGCTTTGGTGTAAATGGTGCGAACATAAACAAAGTAAGAGAAATGAAGCAGATAATTGAGGAGTTAGGGATAATTGTAGAAAGGGATCTAAAATACTATTTAATAATTACTAATGTGTCTCAGAGCATGGCATCAGCAGAGCCTGAACTAAAATGTATAATGCTGCAAACATTTGCATTATCATATTTGTATTTAGTGCATGTAATATGACATGTTTTTTTTTTTTTAGCCTTTGCTGACCATTTACATGAACAGGAAACTATAACAACTACAGGAAAGGGAAAACCCCAAAAAGCATAGTGGGGCTTCTTTAAAACCTAGACAAGGCTCCTGGTTGAAGTTTGGTTTAGGGATAATCTGAGATTTTTAACTTCAAAGAAGAGGGTTAAACAAAATGCATGCATTGAGAAGCCTATCAACCTCCCTAACCTTCTCACTGTGCTGTTCACTGTATGAACACAACACTACTGCTAAAGACTGCTGAACAGGGGCCAAGAACTCAGTTGGATTTCTGGACATTCTGTCTTAAAGAAGTCTGCTCCAGAGTGTTTAACGTCTGTGTTCTGACGGTACAATACTCTGAATTCAACAACTGACAAACACTGCCATTATGTTTCAAGTCAAATATATATATATATACACTTCATATTCCGTCATGGGTCGAATGACGAGGGATGATTTCACAAACATTCATACATTCACACACTTACACCCTATCCATACACACGCGCGCGCACACACACACACACACACACACACACACACACACACACACACACACACACACACACACACACACACACACACACACACACACACACACACACACACACACACACACACACACACACACACACACACACACACACACACACACTCTCTCTCCTGAGCTTTAATCTATCCAGTGCCTTTCAGCTTTTGGGTGTTTAATGTAAACACCGTGATAACACAATCAGTGCTAGTCCCCTCCATCCTCCTCTCCTCCTCTGCTCCTGGGCCAGATAATGAAATACATAAATGCAACATGGGATTTTTAAGACAGTAGGCTGTTTTCCTCCCCTCTCCCATTTTGCCTTTGATGTCAATGCGTGTTTCACTCCAAAACAAAATGCACAACAGCCAATGAATAATGGAGCCAAGCGCGGCGTTGCCACCTTCTAATCTCAGCAGGCCTGCAGCCCAGCGCTTCAAAGCTCCACCAGCCCCTGAAGCCACGGCAACACCACAATTATCATGCACTATCACCACAGCAACAACAGCTTTATAATAGTGAAGCAACGCAAGTGCAACAACAACATTGTGGTTCTACATTACAACAGAAGGGGTGTTCCAGAACAATGTGATGGTGCTACAACAATGCTAGTGACCATTTTGCGATGGAATGGCACACACGACACAATGGTATCAACAGATACTTCATATTCCATAGCACATCAATGAAACATGCGTTATGGAGATACTACAATGCTCAGCCATTGAGGACATTGTCATTATACTCTATAACTGTAGGAAAACATAATAAGTGTTGTAAATCCCCCTGCCTATTTTGATCTTGTGGGAGGCGGGGCTTAGCCTCCACCTACCAGGCCACACCTGATCCCACTTAAGGCCTAAAGTCAGCCCTGCTCAGTCTCTCTCTGTGTCTGTAGCAGCAAGCTGATTCCCATGTGCTCTTCACCGGTTGACTGTTGATGCATTCTATGAGTAAGTTGTGATTATGCTTTGTAGTTATTGATAGCTTGTTTAGGCTTACCCTGCAAAAGCAATATTTGATTTGTTTGTAACAAAGTGTTGTAGCTCTTCCTGATTTTCATTTGTGTTTATTTTCTAGCCTTAAACATCATCATCATCATCATCATCATCATCATCAACAACAACATCACCTTTAACTGTAACAGTCAACTGCTGTGAAAGGAAATAAATGATTAAACCACTCTCATCGTGGGTCCTCGTACTTTGACTGGTATGCCAAGACAGAGGCACTTTAGGCAATTCTCCCTAAAATGACAGTCTAGTTTTTGCAATAATAAACTTTATTTATTTTGCAAAGTAACTAACTAACAAATCCACGGACAGCAAGTTCATAAAAAAACAACTGAAACTCAACATGAGAATAGATAGTCAAAAACATAGCAAATAATTTAACTGAAAAACATAGAATGAGAATAAATGAAAAATTAACTATGACTAAAAGTAGGATCACATAAAAGCAATTCTAAAAAAGTGAGTTTTAAAAGAGCAGACAGTTGTTGCAGCCCTGGTCTCCTCAGGTTGGTCCAGAGTCCAGGTCCTCTGAAGGTTCTGTCTCCTTTGTGTTTGGCCAGTGCAAGGCAGCCAGGATTGGTGTGGTCATGTTTCCTGGCCTGGGTTCAAATCTTTGCAGCAGAGTTTTGGATGAGCTGGAGGCGGGAGAGGGATTTCTTACTAATACCAGAGAGGAGTGAATTACTATAATCCAAGATACTGGTGATGAACGCATGGATGATAGTTAAACATACTAACACATAACTGAATGACAATAAGCAAATAATGCACACAAGGTTGTGAAAGTGTTGTGTACATCAGAGCTTTGAGATCAGCAGCTGCTGACTGGAAACAATGTTGGTAAAAAAGTATTTCAGATTGATAGAAGATGAGAGTTTGTGGGTGATGAAACGGTGTGCAGCTGGGCTGAACTGGACAGTTTGTACAGCTGATATTGATGCATGCAACTTTGATACAAGTATATTCTGAATACATATTTTGTGGCACAAGGTTTTTAAGAAGAGTTTCAGAAGATTAGGAAAGGCTTTCTGGAATTTTCAGAAGAATTTGATGCATTGCTTTAAGTTTTATAAAAGCTAAGTCATTGGACGTCAAGGAATGTGGTCTTTTGGAGCCTGTCATTTGCTTTAGTGTTCACAGTTATTGTTGTACATTGACAGGTCACAAATAACTACTTTGTCCATGTTTGTGTGGGTGCAGGATAAAACCCTTACAGTTTAAGCTTTTCAATGGATGACAGCAGGGCCCCCATCCCTGGACAACTTGGGGCCCCAAGCGACATTGTGAGATGAAAAAAGTAATAGCCATCGATTAAAGTATATTCATTACTCGTTATTCTCTACTAATAGTTAATTAAAGACTGTATAATGGCTATTTTGCACATCCCTTTCAAGATTTCAAGATTTTCAAAGGTTTATTGATATATCATATACACAACTACGGTGTAGTTACGGTGTAGTTAAATGAATGGTAAATAAAGAATGCTGGAAATAACTGCATCTCCATTAGCCTATACTATGCAGAGACTGCCTTCTTCATGTCGTGAATTGCAGATGATGTTTTAATATGGCAATTGGCAATTTTACTTACAACATTCGCAAGTTGTACATTTGACTCATACAATAACCCACCTTCGAGTGATGCTCTAGTTTCTTCATGTTTTGCTTTTTTCCCCTCTTGCTTGCGCGGGACTGAAACTGTCTTTTCACCGACATCTCTTTACCTGCACTAGTGGCAGTATCAAAGCCGTGATTGGTCAGATGTCGATTCATTGCAACGGTGTCGGGTTACAGACGTGCCCCCCTTGTCACCTCTCACGCTCACTCTCACTCTCGCGGGGGGTGCGCGGAGAACTGCGCACAGCAGCTGAGGCCCTCTGGGCGGGGCCCCCTGCGCAAGGCGGGCCCCCATGCAGCCTGCGTGATTGGCCTGTAGGGAGGGGCGGCCCTGGATGACAGTGTATTTCCCGAAGCAGAATTATGAAAAAGAAGATGTATGCTAATTAATTTATACAAATAGTGTCTTTTTGTTTTTTGTATGTAATGCCATGATAAGAAGTGTTGCCTATATATCAACATAGAGGCAACTAAAGCCATTACTCAGCCACAGTCTACCAAAAGAGGAGTTTCAGGTCATTATGCTTGAAGCTGTGGCTCAATTTTATCATTATCACACATGCACTTTTCACTTTTGACTTACATTGGCAAAGACATCTGTTTATCAGCATATACTTTTCTCTCTTATTTATATCATAAACAAGTTGTAAAATGTGCCAAAAGTTGAATCCAGAGTAATGTTCTCTCTCCATTCTTTGGACTGAACTAAGACCGGACTGGTGGATTGGCCTTGTATATGAAAGGCTGGACTTACCCCCAGTTTCCACCGGGTCCGTCTGCGCCGCGTTACGGCTGCGCCGCGGCGGTCGTAGGGATCGCGGCCACTCTAGTCAATGGGTGCTATTCCACCACACGCGCCGCGTTACGGCTCAGACGCGTCCCAGACGCGTCCCAGAAGCGGCTTGGCGCAGTGGCTCGGCGCAGCGCTTCTCTAAAATTAGGATGAATTCTATTTTTGCCGCGGCGCAGCCGTAACGTAAGGTCGGGCAGGCAGCCCCCCCTCGCAGGAAGTAGAAAGGTGAGCATCCGGGCCAGGCCCATCCCCGACATATACTAATTTAGCAGACCCCCCTCCTTCATCACAACACCTCCACTACGATACGCACAATGGACGACGACATTTTCATCATGGAAGTGGAAAAACACACTATTTTATATGATGTAACCAATGCTTACTACAAGGACAACATCAGAAAGGACAAGGCCTGGTTTTTAGTCGCTGCAGTTTGTGGAGTGGAAGGTAACAACTACATATTAATGTTTTAAAGTTAATTAATACTTGTAGGTACAGTACAGAGCCATTCAATAAACACCATTTAAACAGACACAAAAATAAAACATTTACTACGTAGTCTACTTACTTTCTTGTAGAAGTACAAATGTCCAGGATGCCCAAATCAATAACAAAACTGTGAGCCTGCACGCACGACGCTACGCTTCTGAAACGCTTCTGAGACGCGTCCGGTGGGTTATGGCGCTAGAGGAGGTCGGACCAAAACCGCGGCGCAGCGTGGCGCAGACGGACCCGGTGGAAACTGGGGGTTAGGGACAACGGAAATGTGCATGCTATATGGGCTAGAGCAGGGCTATTCAATTAGTTTGGAATGGGGGCCGGTTGATGAAAATTGTAATTGAGCAATCATATTAAGAGCTTCGGATACAGTAAATACTACAACAGCATAGTGGAGTGCATATTGTGTTTAATTAAATCAAACAACATAGCCCCAAGGCCTTTATAGATCTAAATGGCAAGTTCAGAACTCAGTAGGCCTACATGTGAAGCTCATTTAACCATCAACATCATTTCATTTCATTTGATTTAATTTAGGTGAAATGACCTAATCATTCACGCAGAGATGCAATAAATGACAGGAGTTGTCACGACAGTAGCTAGTAGGTGGGTTCGAAACCCGAGCCCGCAGCAGTTTTCAGGCATTGTCTTCTGCTCTATCTCTCAATTTAACACCCTCTCTGGAATAAAGGCACTCTGGCCCAAAAAAAAATCTTAAAAAAAAAAAAAAGTAGATTACTTTTTAACATTATACTCAAAGGGCCAGTGAATATCACCCCGGGGCCGGATTTGGCCCGCGGGCCGCCAATTGAATAGCCCTGGGCTAGAGTCTCTGTATGAGTCAGGCCATTTTGGCTTCATGCACCACTGAGAAACGTCACATTGTCTTGTTGTTCAGCTAAATACTCAAACCATAGAGCTCTTCCTTGTGTGATCAACATGAACATGTGTATTTTCACTGAGGTAGTTTGTTTACAGACGTGTGTCCACCAGCAACATTGAAGCAGTCTATGTCCGTATTGTATTGATTACATGAAGAAATCCATATTGCCCTAGTTGTCTTTTTTGGGAATGCATACTGTAGATGTTTGATCAACTCAAGACCCAAGTTAAAAAAGGGGTCATTGGTTGGTCCCTTGGTGGCAGGTTCCAAAATTAATGTTTTAATGTTTTCAAACACAAAAAATAGTATGTCAAAGAGGCTCCTGGCTGTGTAGTATACAGGTGGCATGCAGTGTATAACAATGATAACAAGGGGAGGGCAGCGCTGTTTCAAAGCAATCATCATGCTTATCATGGAATAAATGATAATCCCCTCATATTGAAACAAGCAAATGAGCAAGACGGCTGTGAGTAGGATCTTCCATTAGGCTAATCATTCACAGTGCCACTCTTCCAGACGTTATTTCATTACAGCACGCAGAGCGCACTGCGCAACGCCTTTGTTTGCATAAACACCGCAGAGGGATATCTGATTAACAGAGTTGAAACGATAAGAGGCAGCTTCATTTTAGCTCGGCTGTTTGTTCAGAGGGACGCAGTTAACTGACTCTGTTGTGTTTCTCTTTTCTCTGTGAGCCTTATCTTGTGCCTCGATTCTCCACCAACCTCTTTCCTTCCTACTGTGTCTATAACAAGTATATCATTATCAACAAACGTAGGTTTAAAGGAAACAAGCTAATGGACATCGAAAGACATACGTTATTATTAACCCGTTAAGCCCTGAGCGTGTTTTTCAGGACTCAGGCTCGAAAATGACATGCTCAGAACAAATGACCATATCTTCACTTCTAAAATGGGGTACATTAATAATCTTTTTGCTCAAAGCAATGATAAACCTGTGAGTTGGATGTAAAAAAGTCAGAATCAATATGGATTTTTTTTTAAAGTAAATTCAGATTGAAAAAATATAAATGATAGTGTCCGTCCAAAAATAAAACATTACTTATAGTGAAAACCACCCTTGAATGATGGGATAGTAAAAGCTTTAGGAATCCAAACTATAACATATAATAAGTACCCTGTATCAAGATTGATGCAAAACAAGTTAAATTTGACTTTTTTAGAGAGGTTTAGCAACAAAAAAAAAACACTTCTGGGGTCATTTGGGTGGATTTTCCATATCTATGGCCCCCCTCGGTCGATTTTGATGATTGACACCTCTTTTTAACCGTTAGAGCCAATAGAATCGAGGGGAAGTTCCTAAATCCATCTAAACATTACCCATTGGTGAATGAGTGATGCGTAGCCCGAATGCCCAAAACCGGAAGCTGTCATACACTCTGGTAGCTTTCATAGCAACTATATATGAACACTCCGTTATTGACACAAATATGAAGATGGATTATCAGTAATAATTTCAGACACATTGGATTAACCCAGTGGTTTTCAAACTGTGGGGCGCGACCCCTGGTGGGTCGAGGAGTTACTGCAGGGGGGTCGCGGGAAGATTTTTTTATTTTATTATTTTCTCCTTTTAGCTTTGTGAAGCACCTTGAGATGACGTTGTTTTTAAAGTGCACCTAAATAAATCAAATGTATTGTTATTATTATTATTAAATTGTAAACAAACACTGCTCGAAAATATCTCATTGGTCAGAGAGCTGTGGGCATAATGCTGCCTTTTGCAACATCCTACTTGTGTGAGATAGGCTTTTTCTGCTGTTGGTTGCTACCATCAAAACGAAATGCAGATCAAAGCTGAACATTGAGAATGAACTGAGAGGGGCAGTCTCAAAACAACAGCCCCGGTTTGAGAAGATCTGCAAGGGAAAGCAAGCACACACAAGTCATTGATAGGCTATGTGTGGAATAGGAATGGTAAAGTGATGTGATCGTTTGCAACCTGCAGTAGAAATAGTAATTAATTAATATATTTTCCTTAAAGACATTTGAATTTAAAAATCTACTACTCAGGGAAGAAGGCCAACCAGTTTTAATTAATTCACAGTATCTATTACAAGCCCTTTTGTTCATGTGTAATCCATAATAAAATATAAAATTATAGTATTTAGTAGTATCTTTGTATCTTCTTATTATTAGCAGAGAAAAAGTAATGTTTTTACAACAATATACAATTAATCCTACCAGATGGGAACCGGGTTGGAGGGTCCCGAAAATATTTCCAATACCCAAGGGGGTCCCAACTGAAAAAGTTTGGGAACCACTGGATTAACCTATGGATTAACCTTCAGCAGCGTTTTTATCGTTTTAATGCCATTGAACACAACTTTTGATCAGAACAACAGCATGAGCTTTGTAAGATGTGTTCATGACCAGTTAACCCTCTCTCCACTATTGCGGTAAGCGTGTTGTCACTTCCGGTTGCTGTTGTCACCTCCGGGTATCCTGTGTGTCTGTTCTGCTGCTGATAGCTTATATGTGACCCGCTCTATCGAAATCAGTCGGAAGTCGCAACGGCTCATTTCAAAATAAACGTGGATTTGCGTAAAAAAATAATTTTTCGGGGTTCGGGAGTTTTGTTTGATTTTAAATAAACAAAGTCTTGGCTTTCAGAATATGAAACTTTTATTTCCAAAATCACACGATAAATACATTTTTGAAGCTTTTAAAGGGAAGATGACAGCTCTCACTGCCTCCCCTCCCTCCGCTGAAATTATGAATGTAAGGAGTATAGTAATCATAGATAACACGGCAGGGTCCGTCACAGTTTGTTTTCATCTGGTTTCAAATAAACAAAGTCTTGGCTTACAGAATATTAAACTTGTTTCGGCAAATTCAGATGATAAATACAACTTTGAAGCTTGTGACGGCATAATTACAAGCGGAGAACGGAGTAACTTGATGTCACAGCAGGCATAACAACAGCCAGTGTTCTCATTCATAACACTCTGTTCGATGTCTCACTATGGGATGCGCCTCAACGCGTATGCAAACAGAAGCATCAATCTCATTACGCCAATCCTGATTGGCTGGTGATCTTGACGTCTACGTCAGGGAATCCACCCACCCTTTAAGTAGCTTGCGCTACATCGCAGCGTCATTCAAACACCTCTTCTCGCTTCAGAGCACATCTCGAATATCAGTAGCCGGGCTAGCTTAACGGTCCACAGACTGAACCCAAGCTAACATTCGGTCGACGGGCGCTTGCCGGTTACTTTTTTTGCTTTGCAGAAGAATTGAACAAATATTAACACACCAGTTAATATTGTAATCTGCCCCGCCGTTTTTTCTTTCGGAATAACGGTAAGGTTTGATTTTTTCTTCAAACAGTAACATACCTGTTGCTAGTTTATCCCTCCGCGCCGACGGACTCTTCTCTCCCTCACACCAGAGGAGACGGAGATAAAAAAGATATTAACACACCAGTTAATATTTTTTGGGAAAAAAATCTACCCCCACGTTTTTTCCTTTCGGAATAACGATAAGGTTTGATTTCTTTTCTCGGTAACATACCTGTTACTAGCTTGTCCCTCCGCCGACACCCCGGCAAACGAGGATGGACCCTTCTCTCCCTCACACCAGAGGAGTCGGAGGCTCGGCTCTGCGGCTGCGGGTTTAAGATCTCGAGCACGGACTCACACCAGGTCTGCTCGTCCTGCCTTGGGCTGGAACACGCCCAGGAAGCTATCGATACCCCCGGTTCGTGCGGGCATTGTGTCCGCTTCACCATCAAGAGCCTCCGCCGACGGCTAGCGCGCCAAGCTAGCCTGTCGGGACAGGACCCCTTCATGTCCGTTGATTCGCCGGCCGGCAATCGGGACATGGTGGCGACCGCCGCGGAGATTGAGCCCCGCGCTGTGTCAGGCTGGGGCTCAACAACGGCGGTAGCCGCGGAATCGGAGCCCCGCGCCGTGTCAGGCTGGGGCCCGGTGGCGGCAAGAGCCGCGAGAGCGGAGCCCCGCGCTGTTCCAGACCGGAAAAAAGAGGACGAGGGCATATTTGGCTCCGCTCTAGCTTCGATGCAGCAGCGGTGTGAATCCAAAAAGAAGGAGGATGAGGCTCTCCAGCTTTGTCTTCCCCGAAGGGTCCAGCCGCCGCCTTCAACGGCCCCGCGGCAGTCCTTCGCTCAGGCTGCCTCACGTCCTGCCCGTTTCAAGATCCCGAAACAGCAGAGGCCACAGCCCGCCCTGGGTCTCCAGCCCAGACACGAGGCGAGGACGGGCTGGCCAAGAAAGTCTCCGGTTCCGGCAGCAGCCGCTCAGGCACAGCCGGCCCAGACTTTCAGCCACCAGACGAAGAAGAAGAAGAGGGCGGCCTGACAGCCTCCTCTCCTCGATAAAAGAGCTGGAAGTTCCCTGTTCTCCAGCTCCAGAACACGTTCCAGTGTTAGATGCTCATGTGTTTCCGGGGTGCAACCATGCCCCCATCTTCCCGCCGCCTCGAGTGATGTCAGAACGTCATCCTCAAGTTCGCGCCATGAGGGAAATGGACTTAACATCAACGACAGCAAGCTCCGCTGCTCGTTTAAGTCACACAAACACATGTCATCACTATTGTCTTTTAATAAATCATTTTCCACTTTCGTTTCCAGGCTTAAAGCCAAGGGCGCAGTCAATAAAAATGAAAAGAAAGACAATAAAAACAATAAACAGTCTGACGTCTACCCCCCTTCTAAGAGTGGCTGCTACCTCTCTCAGAAGGCGGACGATGGACGGGGCTGTGAAGGCATCACCGCCACGCGCATGCGCAGTGTCGACCGGGGTTGTCAACCTGGGGTACCATCGTGTTCAGACACTAGAGGGCCCCATAACACAACAAATAAAGACACAGAGGGCAGACGACAGGGATGTGACATCTCCACTCGCTTTGAGAAGCGAAAAGTGGAGGATGCTCACAGATTCTGCTTGGGTTTTCAAGACAATAACACGGGGTTACAGACTCCAATTCGCTGTCACCCCCCCTCACTTTTCGGGCATTCTGCATTCACAAGCCCAGGGAGAGTCGGCCCATATTCTAGAGCAGTGACCACCAACTGGCGGCCCGCGGGCCACATCCGGCCCGCCAGACATTCTCATCCGGCCCGCACGACGGGGGTGACTGTGGCGTTGGCGGAGTGGTTACTGCGTTCGCCCCCCACCCATTTTTTTTTACAACGTCTCGTGAGTAAGGTGCAGTACCGGAGTCCAACAGAGAGGCAGCAGCTGCGGGACAGTAGACTGCGTACTGCGAAACCTTCCCTTCCTTGAAGAAGAAGAAGAAGTGATCCTTCGTTGTGAAGAGTCTGCTTTGTGCGCTCCGCACCACAGCAGCAGCCCCGCTGCGACAGAGTTCAACAGAGAGGCAGGAGCTGCGGGACAGTAGCCTCGAAGCAGGGTTGGGTTGTAACGGAATATATGTAACGGCGTTACGTAATCAGAATACAAAAATCAAGTAGGCTAACTGTATTCAGCTGGCGTTACATTTGAAAAACGAGTAATCTGATTACAGTTACTTTCGTAAACCTGAAGTGAATACATTTTGGAATACTTATTGGAATTATTGGTGGAAAAGTTTCCTCACAAAATGTAATATTCATTACCGGCAGAACTGTGTGCACACTGCACAGCGCTGCAGCATGTCTGTGAGCGAGAGAGAGAGATGCAGAGTGTCTGTGAGGCCCCGCCCCCCAACGCAGATGAGAGAGAGAGAGATCTCTTTTCAAATATATTGAAAGTTAGAAACGGAGATGGTTAGATAAAATGTGCAAGATAACGTTGATGTAGCATTTCTTTATTGTCGAAATGATGACATTTATAACGGGATCAAATCAAAGTGAATGGCCTGCTGCTGCTGAATGCATGGGGCAAGTGACTGGAACAAGTTTTAAAAGTTATTACATCGTTTGAGATAATAATAAATAATAATGATAATTCATTCTATTTAGGGGCGCCTTTCAAAGCACCCAAGGACACCTTACAATTCATAACATATTCTAAGGAAAGGTTTACAGTAGGAGAATGCAGTCCGGGTGATGTTTTTTATGTGGGGTGCAGATGAGAGAGAGCTGTCCAGAATGACACCAAGATGTTGTGTTTGAGTTCTTGATACGCCATTAAAACAGTAAAACAAGTGTCTCCTGCTCACCAAAACATATCCATCTGTTATGGAAAAAGGAAGTATTCTAAAAGTAACCTGAACACGTTACTTTTATAAGACACATAACTGTAACTGTATTCTGATTACTTTCAGAGCATGTATTCAGTAATCAGTAACTGATTACATTTACAAAGTAACCCACCCAACCCTGCCTAGAAGTGATCCTTCGTTAGCGTGAAGAGTCTGCTAAGCTTTATGCAGTACCTGTACCCCCCCGGCCCGCGATAGTGTCTATTGGATACATTTTGGCCCTTGGACAAATGTAGTTGGTGATCCCTGTTCTAGAGCAAGAGATCCTCCTTGCTACTAGACAAGAAGGCTATATCTATAATACCCTCCGAACAGAGTCAGAGCGGCTTTTATTCCAAGTATTTCCTCGTTCCCAAACGGGGAGGGAACGGGTTTCGGCCTATACTAGATTTGAGGTCTCTGAACAAATATCTCAAAAGATACAAATTCAGAATGCTCACTCACACATCTCTGTTGCGTCTCGTGCGCCAAAACGATTGGTTCACATCAGTCGACCTGAAAGACGCGTATTTCCACATCCCAGTATATTATCCACACAGGAAATATCTGAGGTTCGCCTTTCAGGGTGTCTGTTACGAGTACAGAGTACTTCCCTTCGGTCTGTCTCTCAGCCCACGAGTGTTTGTACGATGTACGGAAGCCGCGATAGCCCCGTTAAGACAACAGGGTATTCGCCTGGCAACTTATCTGGACGATTGGCTCCTTCTCGCACAGTCGGAGCAAGAGGCTATTACGCAGACGAATGTCCTCGTAAAACACCTGCTCGACCTGGGTTTCGTAATAAACACAGAAAAGAGCATGTTGTCCCCAGCCCAGACTGTACTCTTCCTGGGCCTACGCCTGAATTCGGTGCCCTTTACAGCCCGCCTGTCAGCAGAGAGAGTGAAAGCCTTCAGGGCTTGCCTCGCTCATTTCCAGCCACGCAAATATGTTCTCTTCAGATCATGTCTGCGGTTCCTGGGGCTCATGGCATGAGCCATCCTGGTGGTACGACTGGGACGCTTACACATGAGGGAGTTTCAGCGCTGGGTAGCTGCCCTCAGATTGGACCCCGCGCGACATGGCGCGCGGAGAGTGATGGTCACTATGAAATCGTAATGGCACTGCGCCACTGGCTGCACCCGACTTTTCTAGTACGGGGCATGCCTATGGGTGCTGTCCTATCGCGGAAGGTGGTCACCACAGACACATGTCTGACGGGCTGGGGGGGTATATACGAAGGTCGACCTGTGAGGGGTCTCTGGAGCAGAGACCTCCAACGGTCACACATAAATTATCTGGAGCTTTTAGCGGTGTTCTTCATCCTGAAACGCTTTCTGCCTTTTCTCAGAGGACATCATGTCCTCGTGAGGACAGACAACACGACCACAATATCGTATATAAACCGCCAAGGGGGTTTGCGTTCTCTCCAGTTACACATGCTGGCACGCAAACTGATCTTATGGAGCTGCGGACGTCTCCTCTCTCTGAGAGCGACGCACGTACCAGGAGTGATGAACCTCGGGGCAGATCTGCTGTTCAGAGGTGCACCGCTATATGCAGACTGGACTCTACATCCAATAATTGTGAGTCAGCTGTGGGTGCGTTACGGCCGGGCCGCGGTGGATCTGTTTGCATCAAAAGAAAACGCTCAATGTCAGCTGTTCTTTTCAATGCGCGATTTAAACGCACCGTTAGGCTTGGCCTCCGGTCCTTCTGTACGCGTTCCCACCCCTGGCTCTGATACCCCCAACTCTGGCCAGAGTGAGAGAACAACGCCACACACTGATCCTAATAGCTCCACACTGGCCTGCAATGTACTGGCTGGCGGAGATATATCAGCTGCTGTGCGGGCAGCCGTGGCAGCTCCCGCTACGCAGGGACATACTGTCTCAGGCGGGGGAGAAAATTTTTCACCCACACCCAGAGCGCTTGGCACTATGGGCCTGGCCCGTAAGTGGTATAACCTGAATACAGTGGGACTCCCTCAGAAGGTGATAAACACTATTCAGAGTGCAAGAGCTTCCTCCACCAGGTCCCTCTATGACTGTAAGTGGAGGGTGTTTGAGGAGTGGTGCCTTCAAAAGGGACACATCTCTTTTCAATGTCCTGTCGGGGTGATTCTATCATTTCTACAGGACCTGATTGATAAACACAGAGCTTTCTCTACGATCAAAGTGTACCTGGCTGCTATTGCTGCATGCCATGTGGGCTTTGAGGGAAAGACGGCTAGCCAACATCCCTTGGTCTGCCGTTTTATGAAAGGGGCTCGCAGGCTCCTCCCTGTTTCCAGGTCACTGGTGCCCTTATGGGACTTGGCAGTGGTTTTAGATGGGCTCACTCGACCTCCATTTGAACCCCTGGAAGAAGCTGACATGAAACACCTGTCACTGAAGACAGTGTTGTTACTGGCTCTGGCATCTGCCAAACGAGTCAGTGACATTCATGCGCTCTCTGTACATCCTCCATGCACTCAGTTTGCCCCGGGGCAAACGAGAGTGTTGCTGAAGCCCAACCCTGCCTTTGTACCTAAGGTGGTTGGCTCATGTACCCCCATTGACATTGAGGCATTTCCTCCGCCACTGTGTTCCTCTGAGGAACAGTGGCCAAATTTGCTGTGCCCAGTCCGTGCTTTACGCACCTATATGGACAGGTCAAAAGAGTTTCGATGCAATGACCAACTCTTTGTATCCTGGGCTAACCCTCATAAGGGCAAGCCCGTTACCAGGCAACGGCTCTCCCACTGGATTGTGGAAGCGATTGCTCTGGCTTATACGAGTCAGGGTTTGCAGGCACCAACGGGCCTGCGTGCTCATTCTACTCATGGACTGGCTACATCCTGGGCTTTGTTCAAGGGTGTTTCCATCCAAGACATTTGTGCAGCAGCGAGCTGGTCCTCACCGCTCACTTTTGTCCGCTTTTACAGGCTAGATGTCTCTGCTCCAAGTGTGGCCCGCGCAGTGCTGGGCCCCGTGTTGAGACAGGGTTCTACCTGTTAAGTTCTGGTTGTTTTTGGTGATTTTCGAGATAAGCATGTCTAGCAATACGGGAGTTTCAATATCCCATAGTGAGACATCGAACGGAGTGTTATGAATGAGAACTATAGGTTACTTACGTAACCCCAGTTCTCAGAGTAACATGAAGTGAGATGTCTCACCAGACGGCTCTTCTTGCTACGGCGAAGCGAGAAGAGGTGCTTATTTTGAATGACGCTGCGACGTAGCGCAAGCTACTTAAAGGGTGGGTGGATTCCCTGACGTAGACGTCAAGATCAACAGCCAATCAGGATTGGCGTAATGAGATTGATGCTTCTGTTTGCATACGCGTTGAGGCGCATCCCATAGTGAGACATCTCACTTCATGTTACTCTGAAAACTGGGGTTACGTAAGTAACCTATAGTTTCTCGTGAGTGGTTTCCCCGGGAAACAAACACAATACACACAAACGCAAAATTACACAAACACACACACACTCGCGAGCTTCCCCCAGACCAGTAATCCAAACGAAAATATCTTCCCTCCGTAGTATTTTGATAATTTGCTCCGCTAATGATCAATCAGATCGATGGATTCAGAGAAGAGGAAACTTTGAAGGCCTTTTTCTCAAAATGATGACTCGTGACAGTCATTATATAATGTGACATATTTTTCTTAATATTTGGAGTACAACAACAATCCTGATATCATCAGAAAGCTAGGAATCTCCTCTTTCCAACAGTGTATACAACTCAAAATGTGTCTTCGGGTCAATGCGACTGATTTCGATGGAGCGGGTCACATATTATCTTAACTTAAATCGATTGTTTTACAATTCTTGATCACGACAGCTACCTGACATTGTAATCACACGTTACTACAGCTTAAGCACTCACATCTCTCCTTCTCTTAGCGACTGTAACTCCACAGTTGCTTACACTCCTTTCGGGTTTGCTAACAGTAGCTACTTTAGCTTGATAGCTAGCCATGGCTCTTTCCCCACCCTCGGGTGCTATTTCCTGCTCTACCTGTCTCATGTTTGGTTACTTCTCTACCTCCTTTTACTACTTTAAAAAAACAGCAAAAACCCTAGTTTTATAAGCACAGAAGGAGCCCTCTACCGGACTCTAAGTCAGGGTTGCCAATTCTCACACATCTGGCGTGTGACACACGCTTTCACTCTCAATGTCACGCTCTCACGCTGCCCAAACTATTCTCACGCCAAAAACAAGATGAACCGGCGATCGCTTTTGGTTGGTTATTTACAATGTTGAGTTGACAGCTGCTCAAGCTGTCGATCCGCTCCCTCCCTGCCCCCACCACGGGGCCAATCCCAAACCACTCCCTCGACCCTACCCCTACACACTCCCCCTCCGTGACGGAGTGAACTCCGTGGAGTGACACATGAGGCTCCCTCCTGTCAGATAGAGGGAGTAAATACAGCGGCAAGCTTTGGGACAAACTCCCCTCTCTCCGGCAGAAACAGTAAATGCTGTAACTGTGTGTAACAACGGTTTCAAATCAGCATCTCTTTGACAAAAAATGTAAATGAATAGCTAAAATAAAAATCCAAACATCTTTAATTGTGTTTGTGTCTTAGTTTTTGCAGCAGTCTGTAAATATACACAACTTTATAATAAAATGCACACATTTACCTTTTTCTAGACTAAACACAGGTATGATCCTAAGTTAAAAACATATGAGGTTATCATGAGGTTGTTAACATCGCAGTTTATCAGCGGATGTTTGCTGGAACTACTTGTAAACAGCGTGTTTCCTGACGGACACACACAGCGTGACTCCGGTCAGGTAGAGACCGGTCTCAAGTCAGCACCGCTGCAGACTCGCTGTTTGAGGGCTTGATAGCCCACTCCCCCTCCACACCGCTCCACACTCGTTGGTTTGGAACAGCACTTAATATGGCGGACCCTCCGCGTGAACGCGCAAACGGAGGGGTAGTGTGTAGGGGTAGGGTGTAGGGGCGGTTTGGGATTGGGCCAACGTTAACAGACAGCAGAGCAGTGGGAGCCGGTTGGTCGCGTATGTGTAATTAAACCCATGATATCAAAATCTCACTCCAGCCAGGTAGCCAAAGTTGGCAACCCTGATCTAAGTGTGTTACTTTTCTCCAACGGCGCGCACACAAGTTTGCATACTGAAACTTGCATTAACGTAGCCTGCCAATCAAGAAAAGCCTTCCTGAAATCTGTCCAAACCAAACAGTATACAAAGCAGCTATGCCACTAATGGCGCGTTTTCTTTTGCTTTTCCACTAGGGGTAGTTCCGGCTCAGGGCTACTTTGTCACTTTTTTTCTGGCCCTCCAAAATCGAGGTTCTTACCGGGCCAACAACCGGGCTGAATATGCTAGTGACGTAAACACTCTCGACTGCTGAATGGTCAGAGAGAATCGCTGGCAAGGGGGCTACAACTACAACAAAATGAACATATTTTACCGTGATTGAATTGTAATACACGTTTCAAAATGATGCCGAAGTAACAACATACTGATACCGGTTAGTAAAAACCATGAATTAATGCTTTGACAAGTCTGCAGACAGACGACAGGCGAAAAACTGAATGGAGATCGGCTAAGCTAACGTTGTATATGCTCCGACCGTCCACACTCACATCAACGGCCTACAGACGTAAATAAACCAGCGACAGTTCACCATGACACAGACAGTCTGTGGTTTGTACTTGTTTAACTTTTGTCTAGTTTCTGAACAGATATGAGGAGCTGTGAGCTCTGAGTGCTAACCGCTAACGGCTGATGTTGGTTTTGTGGTTCACATTGAAGATGACGTCACGGCTCCGCCTACACTGCATTTCTACCGCCCCATCAACTAAACTGTCATGGAAACGCAGCATAAAGTGAGCCTGGCCTACCAAGGCCTAACTATACCATGCGAGGCCCTGCAGTGGAAATGCACCATAAGTGTAATCCTACACCCTCTTTAGCATAGGAGAGACAGAGTCATTTGGTAGGGGGCTCAAAATGTGCTTATACGACTAGAGTTTGTAAGAAATTAAAATCAATGTTTAAATTACGTAATTTAGGTTAAACATACTGTAAGTTTAAAACTGTTTTATTCTGAAAATACTTCATTTCCGGTTAGCATTAGCTTGTGGCTAACGTTATTGCTGAATTTTAAATTAATCTACAGTTTTATTTTGAAAAGCTTTATTGAAAGGCATCCCCGTTGTTTACATGACGTCACTTCCGGCTTCACGTTAACAATGATTACAGCCGTTAAAATGCATTAAATAAAAAGTCATGAATGAGAATATGAAGAGAAAAGGCGTGTGGAGTGAACACACAACGTCTAAATCCTTTTATTTACGCGATATCAGACACAGAAGAACGAAAGGAGGGAGGACCCCCTTTCGCCAGACCCGCCAATGAGAGGAGGAGCCAGGAATTGGATATTAGCGGGTTCCACGTAGAATCACTCTCTTCTCCCTCCCACCCGAACATGTTGCTGTGTTCCTGATTTGCTCTGTCTGTTTCAAAACCACGTTACTTAATTAAATTACCCATTTGAACCTTTTCGAGACTACATTGTCTCTTTTTAACTTCCTCCTGGACTCAAGAACACCAAACAAATCTTCAGGTTATAATAAGTAACCTTTTTTCATATGTCTACATTAGGTGGAGCCCCAAGGAATATACGCCCTGCTGGGCCAAAACATGGACCCACTACACTGATCCTGACCGGCTAAAGCTAATTGCTATCAGCCACTTACGTCTTTTAACCCAGGCTGTGACAGTTCAGAAGTAGGGGGCCCAACCCACACTCCAAAAAATGAAACTTTGACTTAATTACATTTATTTCGTCAACAGGTTCCATGTAATTTCATCTAACTTAATGAATTTGTTTAACAGGAATCAATAACTGTCAAATATTACTTTTGATCAACAAGATATATTTACTTGACCAAATTACATCAGTTATGTTAAATGAACTTACATTATATATTTACTGGCAACATATTTAATGCTTGTCACTTTAACGCGTATCTTATTTGTAGTAGTAAAATTATATTTTAATTCAATTAATTCAAAAATTATATTTTCCTCCAATATATAAAAAAAATATATAGTTTAACATATTTCTAATTCGCAAACAGGTTCCACACAAATGCATTTGGTAAACCCAACATGTTTTGTTTTTTTAACATTTCCTATATTCAATAAATGGGCAGGGTAAAATATGGCTTTACCCTGCAGGTGACACACAAGGGGTTTCAGTGGGAGAAATGTGCATGTGATCGGAGAAGAGTATCACCCAAAGAGTGCAATAGAATGCGGAGCCTCTGTGAGTTACAACTCCTCCATTTACGACTTAAAACAGTAGTTTGTTGTTTGTTGCTAATTGCAACAAATGCAATTGATTTTCCTGTGAGGAAAGTCTGTCTTTCACAAACACAGGTGTGAGGATGAACTTTATTCATCATAGAGTATTCGAGTGGGAGGATTTGGTAGGTCATTTTGCATTGTTAAAAGTAATTCTGGCTTTTGTAAGAACGCCTCAAAGCGCAAATAAGTATGACAGGGCATTATAATAATTTATAATGAGAAGAGAATGAATCCTTTCTAAAAAAAAAAGTCAGAAATACGCTGCAAACATAAGACCTCAAGTAACAGAAAAAGAGATTATGGGGCTATACAAATTAAAGTAAAATGAATACAAATATTGTCACATGGCAGCAGGGTTGAAAAAAAGCATTGTGTAAAAGTGAAAAGAACAAAGAAGCTTTGATATTCTGTATAAATGCAACCTCCTGGGTGGAGAGATGATGTGGGGACATTGGAAAGCAGGCATGAGAAGCAGGAAGTGGGGGAGAAAAAGTTGAGATTATTGTCACTAGCTTCAATTCTAAAAATAATCTGAAGTACAAACACAAATAACAGTGTACCAGTTTAAACCACCAGAGAAAAGAACAGAAAAGACACTAAGACAGAATCACACAATGTTATTTTAAGAGAGAAACAAAATGATAACCAGGAAGAGCCGTTGTGAGGCTGACAGGTGTAACGTTATCAGGGATATTTCAGCTTGATGTTAAACCCTTATAAAGGGTGTGATGTAGTGGTTTTAACTGTACCTGAATTGGTCAGTGATTTCTTTATTTACTTTTTTTAGGCCTTATTTTCACGGCTAAAACTCCTGATCTTGCTAAAACTTACCATCTTATATTTAGTCATAATTTCTAACTGAACTTTTTGATAATTATGTACTAAGCAAGAGCTGCTTGTGTAAGAGGATGAAGCTTTTTTTATGAATTTTGTTTTTGTTTTTTGAGAATTCTTATTAGGTCTAATTATCTTACTCTACTTCAAATCTTTCAATATGCCTAAAATGTCTTCAAAAGAGAAAAATATTAAAGCCATCTGACCTTATTGCTTAAGTTTAAAATTAAGTTTGTTGCTATATTTTATATTTGATAAGCACTCCTTCTTTATGCTGGTCAATGGAAAATAAAAGGGACTTGGATTGTCCTTACACGGGTTACAGTTTCTTAAATTCAATTTAGTGTTGTCTGTTACTCAACTTTAATGTGACTGCTCTTACTGACATGTTTTCAGTAGAGATTTGAGACATTACAGAAACTCAACTCATCATAAAGGAGAGTGACAGACAAGGATTCCTCAGTGATAGACAGAAATGATGATGAAGAAACAAAGTCATTCCTGGAGGTGTGTGATACACCAAGCTCCTGATGACTGAGTGAAAGCTGAATACTGACACATGACAGGAAGGAGGAAAAAGAGAAACAGGGAGGAGGTGTGCCCAGATGTCTCCTTTTAGCCTCCTCTAACCCCCATCGGGGATCCTCCTCTCAAATCTATCCCGCTCCTGTCACCACGCTGATGTGAGCATGATGGATTGGATTTATGTTCTCTTGTCTCTGGCTCACTTTAATTGGCTCAGACACATTACCATTCAACAAGACAGGTTACTAGCAGTTCTCAAGTTTTCTTTTAGCACCCTCTCTTATTTGGTTCTACTCCATAAAGAGTTAGCACCCATTCACCAGATGGAAGGGACTTATTCTTATGTCTTCTGCTTGCATAGTAAACACCTCTTTCACATTTGCTACCCTTGTAGGTAGCAGCAAACATATTTCTAACAGGGTGGATCTTGTAATCCATCCTGTTAGAAATATGTTTGCTGTTTTGTTTCATTTGAGTACAGATGGAATAACTCCAATGCATGTTTCAGATGAACAAAAATAAACTATGTTAAAAAATCAGTTTTAATGACAAAAAGGAACAAGACGGATAAATGCAAGTCTAATGTCTACATGCTGACATGTAGGGGTGTTAATCTCTAGTTTCATCACGATACAATATTATATTGAATTTTTTGGATGGTAATACGATATCACAAAGGGAATCAGAAAACGTTGGATTTAGGATTTACGTTCATTTGATCCACTACAATGTACCATAACCGTGCGTTCTGCATGTTTGTAAAAGCAAGCTAACTTGAAACACTAGACTATTCATTTTACAAGGTAATTTATACCCCCCAGCGTTTTCAAATACATGTAACTCAGCAAAGGTAATGATCGTACAGTGATGATACTAATACTTCTAGAATCTATGGAATCTCAGCTTTAATCTGATATCTTATCTTGGTTTTTAAATGTTAAGAAGCCCTGAGACAAAGTTTCGTGAACAAGAAGCCCTCGGTACCAACGGCTGCCGGATTTAACAGATTAATAGTCTAGTGTTTCAAGTTAGCTTGCTTTTACAAACATGCAGAACGCACGGTTATGGTACAACGTTAGTGGATAAAATGAACGTAAATCCTCGATGCCTCTAAGTTAATAAAACATGCACAGACATGCATGCTGTAACAAAAAAGAAGAAGAAAAGCGCGTCGCCTGCCGCCATTTTAGGTTCGAAAATAGTGTTTCCATGGGCGTAGGAAGCATCCTGAATGTGGGGGGGACAATTTTAACGGGGGGTGTGTGGGTTGCCCCCCACGGGAAAAAAAATTGATTTCCTGTATTCTGGTGCATTTTAACAGGTGGTTTGATACTTTTATGTGGCTATACTAGCATGAGGAAAATGATGTGTACATTTTGTAATTTCATCCAGTAGTAAAGAAAGGAAACATATTTGATTATTAATTCAGAGCCGTCTTTGAATTAATAAAAAGCAGTTTAAATGCCCATTTGGTACATTTATATGCAACAATAAATATTTGTGAGTGCATTGAGAGATATTGGTGTGGAGAGTCATTTATACATAAATCGCAAAATACATTTGTGAATCCTTCTGTGAGCATGTATTAATATTGAGACTGATCTGACTCCATACAGATGTTAAGTTCACCTAGGAATGGTATCATTGACTTAAATGTTCAAATAAATGTTGCTCTTCCGTCTATATTGGTCATATGATGCCCCTTGACTATAATACTACAGTTATTACCGGGGATAACTGTAGGCTATTTTTATTATATGTACAGCACTTTGGCTTGACCAAAAATCGTTTAGAAATGTGCTATATAAATAAAACTTGATTTGATTTGAAATGTTTCCTGTTCAATATCCCCACTGATTTCCTTAACATTCTGTGATGAGAGTCCACATCAAAATCTACTCTAAACTGTCATTTCCCTTTCATCACTCACCTCAGCAACGGACCTCTCTCCACTGTCCCTGTATTCTGCCTCTGACTCACTCTCAAGCGCCTAGATGTCAAGAGAGGTGGTGAAGTGATCATTATTTATTGAGCAGTATACTCTTTCACATTGAATCATAACAAGTCATACTGAATGTAAATACAACTGACTCTAAAGTAAGTCCCAGTCTGTGACATTGGACATTTTGAAGACTCAAAGTCCCAAGCAGTAGGTAGAATATTAGCTATCTATGTAATGTGCACAGAAAATAAATAGTTAACTGAATACTGGGATGGAAATTGCCTATAAGCACTCAGTAAAACATAAACACACACAAAAAGCTTCTGAATGATAAGAAGTATAATTCAAATATAATGCACATTACCATTTTGAGAGAGAGTACCGAAGTTAAAGAACTCAGAAAATAATCTCTTATCAAACTGATTATCCAGTAAAACACTGACTGCGCCTCTACAGTACATCATGGTGTTTACATGAGCACAGAGAGATCGGGTTATTCATGTTCCCTGTTTACATGATAAATACTAGTAACCTGGCATTTCGATGCCTTTTCTCATCTAAACTATTCAGTATTTGTATCTCTCTATCATGACATAAAGACGAAACTCCTCTCCAGAAGTGAGACGCTTTTGCCGCTGCCGCCATCACTGTTAACTGATTAACTGCTACCAGCTGAAGACTTACTTTCCTCTTCTTTGAAAAAAATGTTCTTATGTCCATGTTGTCTGGGGGAGGAAACATATCAAACCAAGAGATCGTCAGCTTTGATTTTCGCTGTATTAACCATTTCCTGAACACTTGGTGTGTGTGCCTTACCTCCGCTACCGGCATCGCTTCATACAACAGATCTGAGCTGTCCAACTATGGCAACACTGCTTGAACATGCACGCGCTATGGGAGAATCTGCCTTGGTACAAAGTAGCAGTGAAAACATGGTACGGAGTTTCATTGATTTGGGCATTCTCTCAATAAGAAAGTGGAATGGATTTGATAGTGAAGCTCTGACACAGCGCTCTACAAAGTGCGGCGAGTGGATAGACCGATTCACGGACTTTCCAAATGGTAAAAGTGGGGGGGTCTAAACTAATCATTTGAAAAAGTGGGGGGGACTTGTCCCACCCTCATATAATGGCTGCGACGCCCATGAGTGTTTCTCATTTTGTGAAAACTTTGCAACCCAGCTAACCTTCAAAGTTTTTTCTCTTAAGGAAACTGAAGCAACTGGCAGATATATGGCTTCTTCAATCTGGTAAGCCTCACAGTGGAGAAACTGTGAATGGAGTGATGTTACGACCCCTACACACGGCGGCGTACGTTGACGCTTCTGCCCATTCACTTTGAATCGGGTGACGTCACGCTTAGCCAAACTGCATTGTGGGAGCAAAGCATAGCTTTCATGTGATTGGTTGTTGGTCTAGCTTCAGACATGCCCGCCGGCAAGCGTCAACGCACGCCGCCGTTTGTAGGGGCTGTTACACTGTAGGTGTGCCGCGTTTGGGGGTGCTGCAGCCCCTTCCCGCGCCCATGTTTATTCCACATACTAAAATGTGAATGAATATTTAGTGCTCAACACTGAAATTGTTAGATTTGTGTTGGTGCCTGTGAATATTGTTACGTTTTCCAATGGCTTGGAGATGCAAACTTTGTGCTGCTGTCTTTGATACATTACATTACATTGCATTTAGCTGACGCTTTTATCCAAAGCGACTTACAATAAGTCTGCTGTCTTTGATACAAGGGCAGAGTTACTTGAACATTTATAACATTATTATTCCCTTGATTTAAAAGTTAATGCAGACTACCTTTCATCAATGATGAGCTACCTGTTGGAGAGATCCTGGAACACTGGCCTGCCTTGAAAATGGAGTCACAGGTGAAAATATTTTAGATATTACAACTATATAATTATTTTTGTGTGCCTTTGTCACTGATAACTTTGACATGTTTACTCAGAGGCTGTGGCATGTAAGTCAGTATAAACTGTTTTCAATGTATGTGACAGATCATCAAAAAATATAGTTTATCTTGTTACATTGTTTCAGGAGCTCTATCACAGGAAGACAATTATTTGAATTTTTATAGTGAAAAGATTATAATAAATGATAGATTTAGTTTGAAAAAGTATGAACTGTCCTGGTGTCATCAAAGCTTGATTCTGTCACTGAGGTGTTGTTAATCAAACATTATCTCTTGTGTTGCTCACATCCCATTCAGGTTCTAGTTCCAAGATTTGAATATTGGCGTAAGAATTGTAATTATTGTAAGGTACACAATGGACATGTTGAACATAATCTCCCTTTACTTCAACACTTCAGAAGTGTTGAATATGATTTCTACTTTAGGATTTATTTGAAATTAAGCTCTAGGTTTCAGTGTAAAAAATGGGCTCAGGTGATTAAATAAAATACACAATCAAGAGAGGGCTTTCTTTCCTGCAGCACCAGTGTTCAATACAAAATAATCTCTAGTGTTCCCCATATTTTTTTGTATGTGTAGTAGGGAGAGATTATACTGTAAACATATATTCAGTTGCCAGTTTATTAGGTCCAACTAGCTAATAGTAACGGTCTAATACAGTGATACAATAAATCCTACCCTTATGAAGGTTATACATGTTTTTTGGTTGAAAGCATTTATGTCAACTGATTGGTTATTTTGGAGGCTGACGTTTCTGGTGCTGTAACATTATGTTGTGCAATGCTAATAGGCGTTTCCTTAAACCCACATTATGCACAAAACATACGGTTATTTGATGTGATATGTCACTGATGTATTTTTCAGAAAACACATTTCTGAGATAGGCAATTTGGGTAACGTTTATCTGTTCTTGTCATCAGGTGGAGCAGTCTGATGATCCAGACACAGAGGACATCGTGTTCGGACTTCTCATGATCAGTGCCAGGTCAACAGATGCCACGCTCTTCTGCCCAGAGAGGATCGCTGTTGTCATTGAGGGTAACGGAGTTATGGAACTCCCCACACTGGCTGACGCATTCATCCTGCTTTTTGCACTGACCTTTGCCCTGCATCTGAGCTACCCAAAAGACTTGGCCAACACTTTCGACTTCACCCAGAAAGTGTTGATGGGCCTGGATGAGGGAAACTTGAAGCCCAGGGTGTTGAGCCTGAAAAAGCTTTTGGCAGTTTAATCCTACCAACAAAGTTGCACTTTAACAATCACACACACACACACACACTCTGTTCTCCTCTGTTTACATCCTGCTGCTTTACATCTGTGTTCTGTTGTGTTCATTGACAGATTTGTTACTGTTCAGCTTCGAGTTGAAGGACTGTTCGTAGATGTTGTTTTATACATTTATATGTATTGGGTCTTTATGGTCCATGTGTTAAATTAATACGCAGAACTGTTCCTGAAAATTGTGTTCACTCATAAGTGATGGTTAAAATACACACAGATATTTCTCAAGGCCCTAGCACTGTTTTGAAGGTGTTTTTTTTATTTATTTAAGAGTTAAATATATTGAATTTGTATTGTGCTAAAATTCATTGTTCTTTTATAGTGGAAATGGAATGTTGGCGATTTGCCAAAGCTGTTCAAATTATCAATAAATGCATTTTTTATATATATATACGGTGTGTTTGGAGATAATTCATTACACTATTATACATTATTATTATATTCTATTTAGCCCAACAATATAGTTAATTTCAATCACTAGCTTGGGTCAAATGAACAACCCAATGTATGGTTTATATTTAACCCAGTGATATAGTTAATTTCAATCATTAGATTGGGTCAAATAAACAACCCAGCACATGGGTTACAATTATCCAGCCCAGCACATGGGTTAAGACAACCCAGCGCGTGTTCTGTCCTATAGTGACTCAGCAGCTGGGTTATGATTGGGTTATTTTTTAACCCAATAGTTTTAAGAGTACATGCAAACAGCTAAATGTATCCACCCTGACATGGACAAATTCAAAGTAGAGTAATTACATAGTGATTATAAAATGTACATTTTCAGAAAGCTATTTAGTCCCTTTCTCAACAATATATTTCAGTTAATGGAACAAGTATTTGGATGAATTCAAAAACCATGGTGCAATGTGTTCTTCCTGACTGCAATGCCAAAAATATTCTGAATGTGATTTACTTCCAATTCATGCCTCAGGCTGGTATCTTTTTCTTTGTAATAGCTGCTGACGTACAGGTGCTGTTGTATTTGGAGATATTTGCCATTCAAAACTGAATATATGAAGAAACAAGAAATTATTTATAATGGGTAATGGACGTTACTGTACATGAAGATTTTACATTACTTTATAAATATGTAATCACTCTAAAGACCTAACCGTTAACCTTGTGAACTTGCAGCCCAGCCAATGGTCTTCTATTGTGGCCAATGGCGGTTCTAGTGCAATTTCACTGGGGGGGGGGGCCATGCTGGGGACAGTTATTCAATGAGAGGGGCACATTAAATGCTGTACAGGGAAGACAAAGATAGTGTTCAAGATTGAAATGTTTTCAGTTAATTAAAAAGTCATAGTGCACAAAAAACATCATCTATTACGTGTTTTTGTAACGGAATTTGTGTCAATGACTTAGTTAAAATGTTAGTTTAGTTACTTACTTTATCATTAACCTATATGCAGTTTGGGGTAATAAATACATTATTTATGCAGCCAAACATTGTTTTTATTTTTATTTCTTAATATTCTTTGGTATTTGTTTATGTAACATCATTTGTTTCAGTAACTTAGTTTCAATTTATTTAATTACATTACTGAAAAAAAATGAAATGCTGGCCGGCTCTGTTGTGATTGGTCAACCACTCAGAGATTCACCTTAGCATATCACGTACAATGTGTTGGAGTGCTAGCCAATAGAAGCATGAGTGTTATAAAGTGATGTCACGATGTAGTACAGGGAGAATTTTAACAAATGTTCTATTGCAGATCAATACAAATTCCATTATAATTAAAATCATGTAATGTGGAATGTACATCTGCATTGGGGTTTGGGCTAAATAACTGAAAAAACATTGATAAATGCTGATGGTAAGTGTATGCAAAGACAGTTCATGTACAAGCACATTCTTGTAGAGGGATTAAGTTCATGGTGTCCTGCAGTCAGAGGAGTCAGCTGTGAGATGAGCTGCTCATGCTCTAATTTTCCTGAATATTCCCAGCCTGTTACTGTGTTGTTCTAAAGGACCCCCTCCTCCCCTCACATCCCTCCATATCCTCCAAAAACAAATCATAATTAGCTGCTGTATTGATTCATGCACACATTGAAAAAAGAGAAGAGAAGAAACAACATTTGGTGTTTTGGAAATTGACCGCGTTAATTATGGCTGCCAACTTCTTAAAATGCATTTGGTTCACAGGGAAATATGTAAATCATCTGTTGGAGGCAGTCACGTCTTATTAAATATGGAAAGCAGGGAAAACAGACCTTGGCAGGCAAACACACACACACACATCCATCTCTCCCTCACATAGACAGTTACCTTCTGGCAAATAGTATGCATTTCACATGATGTACCACACACACAGTTACAGTATGAATATACAGGTAGATACACACAAAATCACTTTGTTTCGGACGACTCCCGCCCCTCTCCACTCTTTAGTCAATCAATCAATGTTTATTTATATAGCCCAATATCACAAATGTTACATTTGTCTCAGTGGACTTCACAGTCTCTTTAGTCTCTTCAGTAACATAGTTTATACTCATTAGCTCATTCTAAGCAGTATGGCCTTACATAATATGAAAACACAGACATCTGAACTAAACACACATGCACACACACACGTAATTGGCCCAGAGTGTTTAATGTCAGAGTCTCTGAGCAGGTGGCACCTAGTATGGCAGCCTCCGCCTGTATGCATTTATCCAAAGGGATAATTGCTGATTTATACAATATATGTAGAAGCACTTTGATGGGTTACAAAGATTGGACAACATATATATGCAGTCCATTTGCTCTTTTTAAGCCATCCCTCTCCTAGTAATACAGTTAACAGCTCTTGCTTTTGGCTTGTCTACAGTAAAGCAATGCCAAACAGACAAATGCCAATTTTGCGGGGACCCAATGTCCTGCTTGCTTTTAATATTGAGTCTGAGCCCCAGGTAATTGGCACTGGTGGGCATTGAGACATTTAAGGTTTTAAGTTTTTGACTTCCCAAACCAGCAGTCTCTAGTCCTGTCTAACTGGAATACAAAATCCCTTCAGCATTTCTGGTTATACCATAAATTGGAGAGAAAGTGTATTCATGCCTTAGGATGATGATTTTATAGAAGATTTCCTGAACAATAATGCCTTTTAGAGAATGGCAAATGACTGATTTACCTACATGGGATCAAACTGACAAAGAACACAAGGCATCTTTTTAGTTCTAACTTCACAAAATCAGTACAAAAACTCAAAGTGAAAAGGTTCTGGAAGGTACTGTCCATTGCCATGATTGCAGGGTCGGCGTCATGGGGGGTCATTCGCGGGCCATGCCCCCCAAAATGAGTCACTGTGCCCCCCCAACGCAGGGTGGGCAAGCCTTGCCACTTTGCCGTTTTTTTTTTTTAATCATATAAGTTAAAACGTTTCCACTAAAAGTTTTTTGTGTGAAATACATCAGAAATAAAGAATACAAATATGAAACACAGCCTGAGGTGTGCTCACTGCTGCTCTCTGATTGGTGTGTTGCTTGACCAATGACCCCCGACCTTTGTTTTGTTATCATTACGTGGCTGTGTGTTTAGATGAGAGCCCAGTGGCGATCTGTTCATCTGTTACACTGATTATCCAGTAAAGCCATCGACAATAATATGATATACAGTACAAGTACATGGGTCTCTTCATTCAAGCTCGGCTCTGTGTGTGTGTGGCACGAGCGCATTTTGTCAGTGCGCAAGCGGTAACGTGGAATGTTGTTGTTAGCATCTGGTTAGCTAGCTATGCTAACGGATATAAAGAGCTGTTTCTACACCAAGGTGGAGGAGAGTCCTCTCCTGTCAGACTGAGAGGATCTTATAACGTCAGCTCAGTGAGGTAAGGACTCTCTCAGTGTTTAGATAGTTCACTTTAGTGTAGGTTATTTCAGTGGGTTTCAAACGGTTTGGTCACCATTTATGTTACCAAGTATTTGCGAGGAATACCTTTATATGATCATTATAGTTATTAAAGAATAAAAGAATAAATGAAAAACGGGTATGAAATACTATAGGACAGTAACACAAGAATACAGTTTAAAAGGGGAGTGATTAGTAAAATATCCATAAAGAAAAAGTAAATCTGTGTACAGTTCTGTTTCATATGGATGCTGAGAGATGTAGGCTATCCATAGATCTCTTCATTTTGCTCTCAAAGTGCATCAGATTGATGCTTTTAACTTCAATATTTGAAAAAAAATCTTCCTGGGGGAGCATGCCCCCAGACCCTCCTAGAGGAGGTTAGGTCCATCCCCACCTAAAACATGTTCACATCAGGGTTTCCGTTAGCCGGTATTTACCGGTTTTTAGCTGGTCAAATTGAATAAAAACCGGTAAATTCAAAATCTGCCGGTCAAAATGTCCGATGCTCCGATCGATTGGCCGCCGATCATTATCGGCCGATATTCACTCTTAATAGCTTGATCTGTGCTCTCTATAGGCCGATCAGGAGAACTGGGTCTGACGAATATGGACGTAAACGCGAGTGAAGTGTAACCGGACGCGAGAGAGAGATCAGATCAGCTGCTGAGTCTGACCTGAAGCCCCGCCCACTGTTTAGCGCACTGCATGAGAAACTGACCGGCTGTCAGGAGAGAGAGGGAGGGAGAGAGGAAAAGAGAGCATCCGTTTCTCCCGTGTTATTATTCAAAGTTAATTTAACCTTTTGAATAATGTACTTTATCTACTACAAGTAGTTTCTTTGAATGTAATAATGATGATGTTGTTTGTTGTTTGTGGAGTCATTTATTGAAAAATGAATCTGAATTTTTCGATCTGTTACGATTATAAACTGAAGCAATATAAAAATGACTCCCATTAACTGAGTTTTAAACATCAGCATATCCGGTCCTAGTCCGGTAATTACCTGCTAACGGAAACTCTGCTACACAATTCTTATTATTATTATTGAAACATGACCGGTAAGTTTCAAATGTGTCCGGTAAAATAAATTCTGTTCGGACATTTGACCGGCGAGAAAAAATCCTAGCGGAAACCCTGGTTCACATGGATAGGATACTAAATACATTTGTACACTTTTTATATGGTGGCCTATGTCCATATGTTTCTGTTTTGGTGGTCGTGCCTCAACCGTGCATGTATGCACAAGTCATAGGTGCCATGGTTTTTATACTTTGTGTAAAGAAACCACCCAAGCTCACTTCAACCACCAGAGTTTCATATAAACAGCTTGCTCTCACCCAGTTTGCTCTACCTAAACAAACCTGTCCTCCAGCACTCAAAAACAGAGATACATATACATAATGCACTGTCCTATTTCGTGAATTCAAACAGAATGGTGGTGTGGGTGTTCCACGCAGCAGCAATATGGCAGCAGGTGGCTTTGTTGTGTTCATGCCAAGCCACTATGTAGTTGCCAAGTCGGAACGTGTCCAATGGTAATAATTGTGTGTGAATACTAAGCTTACCTAGTGGAGCCATACTGTTATATGTATACATGTGACATTTCCTGTTCTAAAGATCTGCTGGGTTTAATCAAATCTGCACCTACTTCAAATCAAGTTTAACAGGCGATTCCTTTGAATTAGCCATTGAGAAGAAAATCACAACTCAACGAAAAGTTGCTCGTCGTTATGAAGCTTTCGACCATATCACATTGAATTTACAAGTTCATATTTTCAGAGTCAGAGCATTACAAAAATTGAATTGTTCAGATAGAAGGTTTTAGTGATGAAGATGACAAGAAGGTATTCAGAATGAAGACATTGCTCATGCTGATGAAGCCCATGCCATATGGTGGACCAAGGGCTGTCAATAGTTGGGGGTTAGGGTTTCACTGGAAACAATAATACATTGAATTTGCCAGTGGCTGCCCAAACCCACTCCAAGACACTGGTACTGGCCCACTGTGCAGTGTATGGATCCGGTCCTTCCTACACCCAGGACAAGGACATGGTTAAACCATACACTCCAGCACATGTACTTCGTTCTGCACTGGCCAATCGACTCTCTACTTCCTAACTGTGAGTTTGACCCTGGTGCCCCTCAACAAAAGCACCCCTGTTATCCTGGCTCCAAAAGTGCAAAACAAGCTCCCTATTGACATCAGGACAGCAGAAAGTCTACTGATTGTCCCATGCTGAAAACCCACCTGTTTCCATGGCCATAAACCCAACCCAACAAAAGAAAATGGTTTAGCCCATTTGAAACTAAAGCACCATCACTTACAATGGTTTGGCTTATGAAGCAAATTAACCTACATGTTTCTTGTTGTTCCGAAATTGTAGCTTTATGATTTATTGCACCTATTTTGTATCACTTTGGATGAAAGCACTTGCTAAATAAAATGTAATATAATTTACTTTTTGTGAGTCCATGCTCTTCTGCTTATGAATAAAAGCTACAGTATAAACTAATTTACTTGTCTTACTTTTCATTCTAATTTATCAAAAAGACTTCAACTCTTGTAAAAGTTGCAGTAAATTAAAAAGTGATTTTCCTGACTTTGCTTAACAGTGCAACCAGGAAGCCTGCAGAGGTGAGCTCAGGGGGGGGGGGGGGGATATACGAGCTCCTCCATCTTTCTCCATCTCTCTGCAGGAGGGGATACAGCTTTAGGCCTCTGATCCCCTCATCACTAATGCCCAGTTGTTCATCCCTGTATCCAAATATGTTCTCAGTCTTTTGCTCTTGATCACTCCTTAATTCTCCCACTCCTATTCCCATGTCTTCTAATTATAAATGCTAAAAAAAAAGCAGCATAGGATGAGGGGCTGGTTCCCTGGATGGCATGCTGAGATTTGGGCAGGGTCAGGATGAATTATGTGTGTTTGCCTAATGGCAAGGAAAGGAAGAGCTTAAGAGTTAGAGAGGGAGAAGATGTTCTTCACATTAATGCATAAAGTGTGGACCACCCTTCAAAACGAGCTTTACTGATCAGAACCTGGAACAGCTGATGGAATGCCTGCTGAGTAGTAACACCTTGAAGACAAGTATTTTAAATAAGTACAAATTCCAAATGAGAGTATTGGGAAAATTGCCAGATATCCAAATAATTATTTAGAAACCAGTATACTTTGTTCTTAGGGGCTTGTGAATAACCTGGTTTGATTGGCACATTTATTTCTATTTCAGATAAAATACAGGCCTCAACACTACATTTTTTGCAACCAGTAAATCAGCTTTTGGTATCCAAAACTGAAAATATGGCTACCATTTTGAGTAATATTTTGAATAACTTAAATACTTAAACAAAATAAGCAAATCAAACAATAATTTGAATTTTTTATTTGATCTGATACCTGAATTGGAATCTCAATGGTCAGTTCAGTAAAGCGTCCACCCTCTGTTCCTAGTATATCATATACCAAAAGTGCTGTTCTCATTTGCTCCACATATATCATTTAAAAAATGAATAACAGCAATATTTAGATATCGTTAATGCAACAGATATAAAACTTTAAAAACACTGATGGCAACAAAAGGCAAGTAATTGGTTTAAAATGTCTCAAAATGGCTACTAATGGCAACCTGACCACAATAAGTGTAGCTAGCTTCCACCATGATTAGACAACATTCCCCATCAGTGCCATCTCTTTCTGACTTTTACTTTTGGAGATGAATGACTTCACTGGCCTGCACAGAGCACTGATCTTAACTCATCAAACATTTTTGGGAAGAACGGGAAAACGGACAGCAGGTCAGGCCTTTTTAGCTAAAATCTGTTTTCAACCTCACTCACGCTATGGTGTCTTGGATCAAATCATTGCAGTCAGGTTCCAATCATAAGGGAACAACCTAAAATCCAAAAACCAGAGCAGTGGAGGCAGTGCATGAGTTTGTAATGACATGTTCAACTATTGTGTTTGGGCGTCCAAATACTTCTGGCCTTGTAGTGTTGTGTACATTAACAAGCACTATCTATCTAATAGTTAAACGTACGGTAAATGAAAAAAAACTATCCATGTAGATGTGTTCGTGCTCTGAATCCCTTCAGATTTAGGAGGATGTTTGCAAACCTTAGATTAAAGCCTGTAAAACATGGGAACACTGCAGAAGCGTATTTTTAAATAATTGTTTGGCCTGTTGCCTGTCTTGATGCCAATTGACATTTAAAATTTGTTTTTTTTGATGATGGGTGGTTCTCGGGGAAAAGAAGGCGCACAATGAACGTCTTGCTTCTCCTGGGAGGTGAAAGTGTTTACGAATGTATCCTGCAGCGTCAACACTGGCACCACTGGCTTAGCCTCATTAGCATAAAGAAATGTAGCCGCGGAGAATCGGAGAGAGGGAGCCGGAGAGAGAAAGAGATGGAGGTATGGAAACGATATGTAACACAGAGCTGGAGTAGAGTTTAAGGAACAGTATGAGGAGATAGATGAAAAGACACATATTGTCCAATTTATAAACTAGAACATATATAAAAATGCTTCATTGAATAACCTTATGGCTATCTCTTGCCCTAGTTTTTGCGTTCTGTTCCTGACCTTAGGCTACAGCTGCGTTTCCTGCCTGTGGGTGAAAGAAACCCCTCTGATTGGCAGTTCAGTTTAAGTGACTTAAGGTACAAGAAGTGTTGTGCAAAAGCTGCTTTGTTTTAATGTCCATCATACTGTAGCAAGGGCTTGTATATCTGCAGTTTTACATTAACCCTTTTTGAACAACCATCAGAGCCTTTTGCTGCATGCTGGTATTGAGTTATAAACAGGCACAGAAAGATGTGCCTATTAGCCATTGGTTGTATTACTTGTGGTTCAAGTGCAACTTTTTGGCCTAAATGGAGGCAATGGAAAAGTTGGCTACGGTAGCCTCCATATCTTCATCTGTGTTTGGTGTATGTTTGTCTGGGAACACCTTAAAGGTAACCTATTATGCAAAATCCACTTTTTTGTGTCTTTTATACATAAATATGTGTCCCCTCTGTGTAAAGAGATTCTGAAAGTGTCAGGAACAAAGATTCTCTCTCTTTTTGTCCTGATCCATTTACATAAAAACCTGTCTGAAAATGAGCTGATCAGATTTTGGCCACTTTATGATGTCATAACGGTTTTTTGGCTTGTGTAACCATTAGCCAATAACCCCCCCCCCCCACCTTATCACCTGAATATCCTCCTAGAGCAGTGTTTCTCAAACCTTTTCATTCCAAGGCCCACTTAACCAATAAAAAACACTCGCGGACCACCTAACTCCACAAATATCCCAAAACACATAATTTTTCCAGAACAGATTACAAATCGCCTGAAAATGGTACAGACAAGTGGCAACATGTTTGATGAAGGTGTTGCGCTGGGCTATATCATGCAATCGAAAGTTCGCTCCATTGCGGAGATATTCCCGCAAGAGTGCGGAAAACTTAAATAAATAAATGTATTTCCAATATGAAATGTTACCAATATACTCACGGACCACCAGTGGTCCGCGAACCACACTTTGAGAAGCACTGTCCTAGAGCAACACAGTCTCACTCCCTGATAGTCCAATAGGGACGCTTGGTCAGGGTCCCGTGGCGCACCGAGCCCCCTTCAGCTTCATAAATGGACGTAAAGAGCATTCAACTGATTGCAATGTATTCCCATCGGCGGCGGTATTTGACGCTCAGGGAAGTACAGCATCGGTCCATGTCGGCGGAAGTTAAAGACAATGTGAGCGTCCATTCCTATTGGATAACGGATCATTTTAAACCCGGAAATAAGTATTCTCCTTACTGCTGATTGATTTTACAGTGATATCTGCACTACTCATCAACTCAAAAACACCAGATTATCCTTGTTAATTACACAACATTGATTGGTTTAAGTTGTGTACAATGCTTTTGTGTTTTTCCCCTTCGATTCTGAGAAATAAAAATGGTAATATCGGAGTTTAGAATGGCCGAAGACACTACACAACCCATAATCCTCAACTATCGATTGAGACTACACCATGCGCTTTGCTCGACAAACCCCGTGATTAGTCCTCAAGCTCTGTGATTGGTTGACCTCCGACTGTAATCCATATGAAAAAAAACGTTTCGTAAAAGATAAAATCATACTTTATTCAGCTAGTGCTTGCTTTACTCTTTGAAAGTCATCACATAAATGCATTGTAATAAATGGTTCGGCTGCATTAAATATTACACATCTGGCGTAGTTCTTTATTTATCTACAGATATCTACCTCAGAATAGACCGGAAACGAGGGGTTACGTATTGTAACCCTAGTTATAAAAGCACAGGCAGAGCCCTCTACTGGACTCTATGGGTACTACCTCTCAACCATACCATGCAAGCATTCACCTACTGAGTCTTCTATAAACGTAGCCGCCCCCCGGGGCGGGCCTACCTGAATGCGTGCGCAATCACACCGTATAAAAGGCGGCCTCGCCTCCTGACCGTCATCCTCCACCCTCTTCAGCGAGCGGTATAGGACAGACAGTGACCCGAGTAGAGGGCTCCGCCTGTGCTTATATAACTGCGTAACCCCTCGTTATATCTCACACAGGCTCCGCCCTCTACTGGACTCTATGGGTACAGTGGGCGGAGCCCTGATGCATAAACGCGCTGTCGTCCAACAACTTCGGCCCCCCCACACTGCCCCTGACCGGCTTTTGGTTAACAGCCACTGCGACGCCACTCCCTCTCCTCCAGTTGTGACCGTGGAGAAGACAGGGCCGCAGATCACTTGGCTGGTAGAGCACACTCAGACACGCTTACCTCGTGAAGAGTGTGCATGAAAAAATAGTGAGGAAGGCTCTTAAGGGAGTCTTCCAGCCCCGCCTGGGGCTTACTGCGCCTGGGGCTTACTGTGCACCATGTTCCCCGGGACCCCAAGGAGCATGGGAAAAACATAAGTGCATTATGTCCAGGGGAGGGTGGGGGGTCAGATACCTACTGACCCCCCCCCTCTCCTCACCAGTCCTGTGTTGCCCCAGCAAGCACAGACGACGAGGAGGAGTCAGACATGTCCAAGAGATAAAACCTTATGAAGGGGGCTGGTGTGGACCAAGACGCCGCTGTGCATATATCCTCCACACTCACCCCGTTGAATAAGGTTGTTGACACAGCCATACCTCGTGTAGAGTGTGCACGGACCCCCACGGGGAAGGCATCCTGCCAGGCGTTTCTTGGACAGAGCTTTACCGGTCACACCACCCCCAAAGCACACAAACAGCTGTTCAGTGCGCCTTAGGGCAGCCGTGAGCTCCACATAACCCCGGGCAGAGGAGAGGCAATCTAGCCTCCATGGCCCCAATATGGGGTGGAAGAATAAAGCCGTCTAACTGAATAGCTCTTGACCTGAACAAAATCCTTAGGCTTTTAGGAATAAAGGAGGGGTTCGGCCTGAGTGTCGCCGTGCTACGGTCACCCCAACAAGCAACTTGGGTGCACCGATAGTGCGGTCAGCTCAGACACTCTCTTGGCGGAAGTTAAGGCAAGCAGCAACCCTGTCTTCCATGACAGTGCTTTCAGGGAGAAGAGCTCCAGAGGCTCAAATGGTTCTGTGACCAGAGTCTCGAGCACGAATGGCAGGTCCCACTGCGGGGAGGAGTCGTGCACCACTGGGGGGAGGAGGCGTGCACCACTGGGCGCTGCCTACTGACCCCCTGCAAAAACCGCGACATAAGTGGCTGACTGAAGGCTGACCTGCCGGCAAATCCCTCATGACAGGATGGAATAGCTGCTGCATACACTTTAACTGTGGAATGAGCAAGCCCCCTGTCCACCAACAACTGTAAGTAGGACAGAATAGAGCCCAACGAACAAGATAGGGGCTCTTGACTCCGTTCCTGACACCATCGCTGAAATCCCAACCACTTTGGCCTGTAGCAAGCTGTGGTGGATCCTGCTCTTGCTGCCTGGATAGTCTGGATAACATTGTCAGACAATCCCCCTCGTCTCAGCCTGTCCCTCTCAGGAGCCAGGCCTGTAGAGGTTGGCCCAGAGTGGGTAACGCCCCTATTGCAGCTGCTTCCTGAGACATCGCCCCCCAGAACTGAGGAATCGCCCAGGGCTGGCCCACCATCATCTGTGTCAACTCTGTGAACTACGGCGCTCCGCGGCGATCTGGGGCCACTAGGATGACTGACAGATGCTCTCGTCTCATTCTCTCCAGGAGGGGGGGAATGAGATGCAGCGGTGGAAAGGCGTAGAGCAGCTTATTTGGCCATGGCTCATGTGCAAACGCGTCCACCCCCAAGGGCGGACTGTCTCGCCAAGCCATGGAAAACCACAGGGCACATTGGCTGTTGCGCCTGCTGGCAAACAGGTCCACCTCCGCTCTCCCGAACTGGGCCCAGATCTGCTTCACCACCTCCGGGTGAAGCACCCACTCCCCTGGCAGGGGCCCCCCTGTTCTCCAGTCCCGGGACGTGGATGGCTCTCGGAGACAACACAATCTCTGAAGCCCATAACCACAGTTTCTCCTGTGTGGTCAACAAGGCGGCGGAGCGGACTCCGCCCTGCCTGTTGATGTACGCTACTGTGGTACAGTTGTCACTACTCACCAGCACATGTTTGCCCTGTATAAAGGGTTTGAAATGCTGGAGGACCAACACTACTGCCTGCAGCTCTAGAAGGTTGCTGTGCCGAGTCTCTGTTAGAGACCAGCGCCCACCTATAGCTCTCTCCAGGCAGGTCCCCCCCCATCCTGTCACGGATGCATCTGTGAACACCGTGACGTAGGAGGTCACTCGCCCCAGTGGAGTTCCCCTCCGGAGATGCTCCAGGGACCCCCAGTATCGGAGGTTGCCCCCCATTGAGGGGGGAATGGTCACCAGACGTCGTTTGTGCTTCTTGGGATCTAAACGACGGCCGGTAAACCACCTCTGCAGGCAGCGCATATGCAGCAGTCCCAGCAGCACCACAACGTGAGCAGCCGCCATGAGACCCAGAGTCTGCATTATGGTCAAAGCCGTCACCGTTGCCCCCTGTCGCAGTCTGCAAACTGCCCGGAGCAGGGATGCCTGTCTGCTCTCTGACAGGGTGGAGCGTAGCCTGCCTGCATAGAGCACCATCACCAGATCACCTGCTGGTGAGGTATGGGAGTGCGAAATGACACGGAGTGTTGCACACCGAAACCTACTGATTTCAACACTACAACTATAGACGTCGAGATATTTTTATTATTGCTGAATTTGAAATGAAGGTACAGTTTATTTGAATACGTTTTGTTTACAGACGTGGGTAGCATATGACAACATCCGGAACTACCGGAAATGAAAACTGCCGTGAAGTACTTCCAGTATTTTTAAAGTATTGATTACAGCATTTAAAATGCAATAAATGAAAAGTCATGAAAGACAATATGGAGGAGGAAAGGCGTGTTTAGTTATATATTGAATTAATAATGTCTGAATCCTCTGTTATGCGCAACAACGAACATTGAAGATCGGAGGAGGGAGGACCCCCTACAGCGCCAACCGGCATTCAAGGAGGAGCTATAGGAGGATATTTAAACGGCGGATGTGTGTTTTCTCCAAGCGGCAAACTCTGGGGAACAGCCGGGACGCCAAATACGGAAGTGCCCCACACTGCAGTTCATACATGGGCCGCTAGGGACTGGCTGCAGAAGGGAGCAATTTCCATAGACCCCCATGTTAAAATGCCCAACTTTACAGCAGAAGAAAACATGTTTCTACCCATGGATGCAATATTTGGAATTATTATCGATATAGTTAGATTCCACCTTCATGATTATGAATCTGTGAGTGAATTGTTTTCTAACACGACCCTTTTATTTATATTAGGTCTTAAAGTTTTTGAATAAATTAGGGCGTGGTCACTTTGATGGACATGTGCATGCCTCACTGTCAGCTAACAGCAACTTGTCCACTCTGCTAGGCTACAACCATAGAGGCTACAACGTTAGTTAGTCATAGTACTGTACTTGACCCTTTAGCTTTAGCCGTGTTCGTGGTGATTGTGCCTTTTAGGGAATATTGTTACAAATACCAGACAATTAAAATGTCATGCTGTGCGCTTGAATGTACTAACAGAACTTCCAAGAAGTCTAAAATGATAATATTATACATGTTAACCCCGTTCGCAGGTGTTTGTGTGCTTGGTAGCTTAGCTTGTTACTTATTAGCCAGCTAAGGACGTAACCCTTTATGCATACATATACATTTTAGTTTATGATTCAGCCTTGGGTAAGACTTTTATAGTCTATGGCTATGACGCCCATAATGCTAAACGGGAGCAAATGTTAATAGGGGACCCAATTATCCCAGTGGTGGCCGCCGGAGCTAACGGAGCCGCATGGGGCTAGCTCCAGCCGGCCTCCCGGAGCTAGCCCCACTGCGGCTCCGTTTGGTCCGGGCGGTGGAGTCCGTCTTTTCTTAACGTGTGAATGACAAGCATTAAGAATAACAAAATATAGCTAATTCTCTTGCAGATTGTCTCATTTGATTATGAATGGAACGTTTATATAGGGGAACTACATTGTTAGCAGTAACTTGGTATGCATGTATGTCATGTTAGCTTAGCTTCTTAGCCTGAGCTAGCTCTGTTTACTTCCAGTTCGGAGGCAGCAGGTCCCGCCTTGGCTCCGCCTCTTTGCCCTTATTTGGAGCAGGCGGGATTAGACTCTGGCGTCACAGTCGAGCCGTTAGTGGCCGACTCCGCCTACTAAGGGCTTCACGGCAACTCTACAGAATCCTATGGGTGACGTCACGGACACTACGTCCATTTATATATACAGTCTATGGTTTTCTCTGTCCTTTTTCCTTCGCTTTCGAGAGCCCGAGAACACAGCTGTTCCTCTCACTGAACAATATTCTGCTTGTAACATTACCTTGCCATTTTAATTAAAGTACCCATTTGAACCTTTCTCAGAGACTCCATTGTCTCTTACTTTTAAAGCTTCTCTCCTGGACGCGAGAATAACGAATAAGCTAAAAGCGGGGGTATCCGGCTGAGGGGTGATCAGTGAGACACCCAACACACCGAGATTATTAGCCGCCGCCGCCATCTGCGTTCCGAGCCGGAATATTTTATCCAACTATTCCAGGATGGCTCTGTCCCGAGACAGCGGGGGCAGGGTTTTTTTCCCCTCCGCCCAACCGGCTGCCTGAGGAAGCAGATGGGCCGCCAGGCTCTCATCAAGGGGGGGCACGCCGGGGCCCTCCGTGTCCGAGCGGCCCTGCACCCTTAGGATTCCTGACATACCTGCCACTCAGTGGCGGCCGGCCCATAGGGGCGCTAGGGGCGCCGCCCCACCTCTTCCCACATACAAAAAAATATATGAAAAAATATATAAAATAAAAAAAAAAAATAAAAAAAATTAAAAATATATATATTTTATATTTTTATTTTTAATGAACAAGGTAAATATCATACAATTAGTATCAGTAAAATGTATAATCTACAATAAAATCTCGTTTAAAATTGTGTTACGATGTCTAAAGTTACTGATAAGTCACATGTTTCCTGCCTGGCCTTGCCCATGGCATTAGTTTATCATTACCGGGCGGAGCCCCCGAGCCAAACAGCAGCAACCAGCACGTTGCAAAAGTCTCAATAGTAAACTGTGCCGCCAATCACGTTGGCGCCCACGTTGCTTACGTGCGTTGACGTGAGTTGTTTTTTAGACTCGTGAGTGACCAAGGTGACGCAGTAGTTGGATGAGAATGGTGTGCAGGTGGAGTCGCCGGACCTCGGTCCGTACCCAATTCCGTGCAAGAGCTACTCTCCAATCCTTTCGAAAGGAGAAGTTTGGGAGATAAATTGATACTTAAAGACCTTGGACCGGACCAACCCGATTTGTATATATCACAGCAAGCTCGTGAAAAAGACAAAACGTATCAGCGAGGCTTCTCACGTAGCTGGTACACCAGAAAGGCATGGCTAGCTGGATGCAAACAGGTAAATGCTATCTTTTGTTTCCCATGCTTGCTCTTCAAACAGCCGGGGACAGATACGATCTGTTCAGAAACTAGACAAAAGTTAAACAAGTACAAACCACAGACTGTCTGTGTCATGGAGAATACAGTCGCTGGTTTATTTATGTCTGTATAGGCCGTTGTTGTGAGTGTGGACGGTCGGAGCATATATAACGTTAGCTTAGCCAAGCTCCATTCAGAAAACAAGCAATCTAAAAGGTTTTTCGCCTGCCGTCTGTCTGCAGACTTGTCAAAGCATTAATTCATGGTTTTTACTAACCGGTATCAGTATGTTGTTACGTCGGCATCATTTAGAAACGTGTATTACAATTTAATCACGGTCAAATATGTTCATTTTGTTGTAGTTGTAGCTCCCGAGCCAGCGCGTCTTGTTTGAATGATGCGATTAAACACAGCTGGCAGCCGCGGTGAAACTCGAGCGACTAGAGCGATGCGATAGGAGCGTTTAGAGCGAAGCGAATATTCACATCGCGTCCGATCTGAACGCAGCATTAAAGCGAGCTCCGCGCTGCACTGGAAACGCGCCATGACATCACCAGAAGTCCTAATTAAAGGGGTCATTTCTCCCCAAAAAAATTTTTTTACTCACTATATCAACAGCCCCACCAAAAATATTTTCCACCAGCCGCCACTGCTGCCACTGGAGCCTTTGTTCTAAGCGGCTGCCGCCACGGTTAACCGGTTAACCGAAATGTACATATCCTATAAAAAAAAAAATTGGGTAAAAAAAAAAATTCTAAAAACTTTTTTACAAAAAAAATGTTTCAAGAACTTTTGTAAATAAATAAATACATGTTCAAATAAGTATAGAAACCAAGTCGAATTTGTCAAATGTATTGAACTGGTGATCACAGTTTGACAGCGATAGGCCTACAGCTTTCATGTGCGGAGGCGAATCACAATCAGCCTAGCTGTAGAGAAGACCCTCTCAGCTGGAACGGAGGTTGCTACTGATTTCAACACTACAACTATAGACGTTGAGATATTATTATTGTTGAATATTAAATGAAGGTACAGTTTATTTGAGTACGTTATTGTTTACAGATGTGGGTAGCATGTGACAACATTCGGAACGACCGGGAACCAAACTGCTGTGAAGTATTTCCTGTATTTTTGGAGTATTGATTACAGCGTTTAGAATGTGTTAAGTGAAAAGTCATGAAAGAGTTAAGGAGGAGAAAAGGCGTGTTTAGATATATTGAATGTACAATGTCTGTATCCTCTGATATGCGTAACAACGGACATTAAAACGTTGGAGAGCCGGCCCGCAGGGAGGAGCCAGCAGAGGATATATAAACAGCGGGACCTGAGGGGTTCGGCCTCTTTCTTCACCTGCCAGAGCCAGAGACACAGCTGCTTTTCTGTCGAACAATATTCTGTTTGTGAACATAACCGCGCATTTATTTTTAATTAAAGTACCAATTTGAAACAATCTCAGAGACTCCATTTAGTCTCCTTTTAAGCTTCTCTCCTGGACGCGAGAATAACCAACACAGATAACAATGTCATGAGACAAGGACGTTTAAACATTTACAAATATAGCTTTCAGAGAGGAAAACATGTGACCTTTGTGTGATAAGCTACATGATAAGATGTGTGTTCATTCTGTCAAAGAGTCCTCTGTCTGTAAGATTATACTACTCCAAATCATTGTTGGGGGACTGCCTGAGGGCAGAGGGACACACACACACACAGGAGATGGAGCAACAGATGGAATCAACAACTGCTGACTCATTGCCTAGGGTTCGCCCAGAAATAAAACTGGCCAATGGAGAACTACCAGCTCACGGTCTAGGGCTCGCCCAGAAGTGAAATCGCCAATAACAGAATTTGTATGTAAGCTGTAACATTCTTACATTCTGCGCTGTCTTCTGACTGACTGTCCTGGGACGTATCTCACACGGTAGTAGAATTCAGCCCTGAGTGCTCTGTATTGTACTGTTGCAGAGTGCTCTGTATTGTGTATTGTTGCTTTTACCATTAAAACAGATTATTGTTTAACCTTTATTCTGGTGCTTTGAGTTCCTTCTTTTATAAATTGACCAGCTCATCAGTCATCAAGGGACGGCGCGGAGCAGAGGTGAACCTTCCACCACCGCCATTGGGTGGTGATCCAACAGTGTGTGTGAGCGAAAGGGAGAGTGTGTTTCTGTCTCGTCTCTGTGTTTCCATTATAAGAACAATTGAATTACTAACACTCCTTCTTTCGACAGCTCTGAAAGGGAGACTGAGGCACAGATAAGTAAAACCAGGGGTGAAGAACAATGTGAGCCAAGGAAAAGTTCAGAGGGATAACAGAGTGAGAGCAGTGCTAAAAGAACAGGAGAGAGAAAGAAACAGAGAGTAGGACATTTAAATAATGTGGATTATATTTTTAAAGGTCCCATGTCATGGCCATTTCTACTGATCATAATTCCATTGTTGAGGTATATTAGAATAGATTTATATTGTGACATTTTCCAAACTCACATTGGTTTCTCATACAGCATCTCTGTAAAGTATGTGTATTCACTCTCTGTCCTAAACGGCTTGTTGGAGCCCCTGCCCCCCCCGTCCTCCCAGTGTACTCTGATTGGTCAGCTCGCCCACTCTGTTCTGATGAGTCCACCACCGTTACAGCGGAACATCAGTGATTATGTGTTACAATGGCGTTAGCAACCAGAAAATGACACCAGCAATGACAAACAGATGAGAATGCTGCGTGGGGTCTGGGTGCCGTGTTGGCGGGACGTTGCAGGGCTCGTTGCTGGAGCGGACAGTGTGAGCTGGCTTGCTGGTGTTGTTTCCTGGTTGCTGCGTGGGGTCTGCGGGACACGGCGAGGCCCGGCCCGATCTTGGCCGGAGCACACACCCGCAGCCTGGCTGTGGGTCTGTGTGTGTGCTCGGACCGGGCCTGGGCCAGGCCTCGCCGAGTCCCGCTGTCTCAGGCTGAGAAATCCGCGGAGCTGCAGCTGAGAAAAATATGGCTGGCTGTGTGTGTGTGTGAGGAGCTCCGGATTGGTCCAATTTGACCTGTTTGTGTTTTAGGCCGTTGCTGCTCGTTTGCCATTTTCATCCCTCGTACATGTGTGAGGTCTCTTACAGGATACTGGATTGTGAACTTTTTGGAAAATTAGGATTTGTTAAATGTAACCTAAGCATTCTCTCTCAGCTTCTGCTGACTTTCAACTTCTCAATTTGTTCTGAGAACAGAGGAATGATAGTCATTTCATCTCAGAACGTCCTCAATTTGATTTCACATTGCCATCATTTATGTCTGCAACTTGCAGGAGTTTCAGCGCTCCCTGTCCGCCTCTTCTTTTCATTCTCTTTATGACTCTCTGCCTTTCCCTCCCTAAACCTCTCATGACTCTTCCCACAGAAACATTATCCCTGTCATTTGTGGCAATAAAGACATCGCAATCTAAGCTGTGAGGAATGATGAGTTACAAAAAGCTTGTTTTTCTTTTTGATTTGCCATCATAACTCTATTCTTTTAAATACTCCCAGTGCTGTGGATAAGTTGTCTAACCTCTCAGTCAACTGCAGATGAACTTTTCAGAAAGAAGAATCCCAGATGGGTTGTAGAGGATATTTGGGTTAGCAGTATTGGTATATGCGATGATGGAATACAAATGCATGATGCCCTTTCCGCGTTGTATACAATTTGTTGTGGCATATAGAGACAGACACAAGGGGCTGGAGGTCATTCTCCCAGGTCTCTCTTTTAATGCACTTTGAGAGGTGTTCTTTAAAAAATGGAAAAACCCAAATCCCAAATGGTTTATTCCAAGTAATGTCAACATGTGCAATATTATTCTCTGTGGAGAATATGGGGAGCAACTCTGATTGGAAGTTCAGAACCTAACTTTCCACTAGAGTTTTGGCTCAATTTAAAATGTTATAGAAACAATAATGCTCTACAACATTTATATTGGTATATTGACTTATAAACAGGTCATGACATGTTTGTTGGACATGTTATGGATCCCAAAAGCTTGGATACCACAGCAACAATAAATTATATCTGTAGAAAACAGAAAAGTGCAGCAGCAAGAATTAGACAAAGGATCCGGTTGATCGTCTGGATTGCTTCTTATTCAAAGTACACATAGTTACATTCAAACAGCTGTACTTTACAAACATATCACATTTCTCCATTTAAGTTATCCGTCTATGTCACAGTCAATTACTGTATCTCAAGGAGAAACTCAACATAGTCAATATAAACACATAATGCTATCAAATAATACTTTCTATCAATATATCTATCTTTACCAAATATAACATATTATGGAGCTCACATAAATACACTGTCAGTGTTAATAAACAAAAAAACACAAGGCGATGTGCCTGCAAGACTTCACTCAGGTGAACAAAACATATTACCCGTGCGCAGCAGCTAACCTGCCTGCGAGCCTTCGCTCAGGTCACATTTACACACGGCGCGGCTGAAGCCCGCGAAAACGGCATCTATAGTTGCCGACAGTTTAGTATTTTTAAAATACCATTACTATGTCAAACATGCTCAAAACTTTCTGACACACTCTCTTAAACATCTCTAACATTATGTCTAATTTACACAAGTTAACATCGATCATTTTCATCATGTACTGACCTGTAGAAAACAGAAAAGTGCAGCAGCAAGAATTAGACAAAGGATCCGGTTGATCGTCTGGATTGCTTCTGTCACTTAGTGATGGGTCGTTCGCGAACGATTCGTTCTTTTTGAACGAATCTTTGAAGTGAACGAGATGAACTGATTCCTCCCACAAAACGATTCGTTTGTTTGAGTCGCCGCCTTCCGCCAAAAGCTAAAGAGAAGCTGTTCGCGAACGACGAACTTAAAGAACTGGCGGAAACAGTTCAGAACTGTTTCCTACAGTTCTTTTATCTTATATCCCTTTCTTTCAAGAGGAGGGTCCCGTTAGGGCCCCTCCGAAATACTGGATGTTCCATCTACACAGAGTTGGACTCAGTTAGACAACTACCACAAATACAATGAAGTACTTTACTGTTGGACTCAGTACTAGTTGGTAGTGATGGGAATTCCGATTCTCTTCGGGGACACAAATCTTTTGATTCCGACAGGGAGAGGAGAATGTCCCGCTAACGCTGTGTGTGTGTGTTTCACAATAGCGGGACGCTATGGAGCTCAGGTATCCGCCATCTGAAGCTTTTAGGGCCGACAGGGGGAGGAGAATACAACGCTGTGTGTATTTATCGCTAAGCTAGCGGCTAAGCTAGCTGGACGCTACGGAGCCCAGCTATCCGCCCTCTGAAGCTTTTAGGGCCGACAGGGAGAGGAGAATATCCCGCTAACGCTGTGTGTATGTATTTCACATTAGCGGGACGCTATGGAGCTCAGGTATCCACCATCTGAAGCTTTTAGGGCCGACAGGGGGAAGAGAATACAACGCTGTGTGTATTTATCGCTAAGCTAGCTGGACGCTACGGTTCCGGTATCCGTCCTCTTTATTGCGGACAGGTTGAGGAGGATGTCCCGCTCCTGTGTGTGTGTGTGTGTGTGTGTGTGTGTGTGTGTGTGTGTGTGTGTGTGTGTGTGTGTGTGTGTGTGTGTGTGTGTGTGTGTGTGTGTGTGTGTGTGTGTGTGTGTGTGTGTGTGTGTCGGAGCTCAGGTGAGAGGGCTCTGATTACAGTACACTGTAGGAAACAGTTCTGAACTGTTTCCGCCAGTTCTTTAAGTTCGTCGTTCGCGAACAGCTTCTCTTTAGCTTTTGGCGGAAGGCGGCGACTCAAACAAACGAATCGTTTTGTGGGAGGAATCAGTTCATCTCGTTCACTTCAAAGATTTGTTCAAAAAGAACGAATCGTTCGCGAACCACCCATCACTACTAGTTGGACTTCTACCACAAGTAGGCTACTATGAAGTTATTTTACTGTGTACTTTCAGTTATTCTCTGTCAAACTCCTGTGGCAGAAAATAATTTTATCTCTCATCAAATATAGCAGAAAACATGCAGTTTGACAGAGGATTAAAACTGTAATCAGAGCCCTCTCATCTGAGCTCCGTTACACACACACAGGAGCGGGACATCCTCCTCAACCTTTCCATAAATGCCACAGAGGACGGATACCTGAACCGTAGCGTCCAGTTAGCTTAGCCGCTAGCTTAGCGATAAATACACACAGCGTTGTATTCTCCTCCCCCTGTCAGCCCTAAAAGCTTCAAAGGGCGGATAACTGAGCTCCATAGCGTCCCGCTAATGTGAAACACACACACAGCGTTAGCGGGACATTCTCCTCCCCCTGACGGCCCTAAAAGCTTCAGAGGGCGGATAGCTGGGCTCCGTAATGTCCAGCTAGCTTAGCTGCTAGCTTAGCGATAAATACACACAGCATTGTATTCTCCTCCCCCTGTCGGCCCTAAAAGCTTCAGAGGGCGGATACCTGAGCTCCATAGCGTCCCGCTAATGTGAAACACACACACACACAGCGTTAGCGGGACATTCTCCTCCCCCTGTCGGCCCTAAAAGCTTCAGAGGGCGGATAGCTGGGCTCCGTAGCGTCCCACTAGCTTCGCCGCTAGCTAAAGGTAAACATAGATGGGTACATAGAATATGAATAAATCGTCACCGATGTAGAGGATATATTTTTGTATTCACTTTGAACTGGGCCAAATGGAGTTTAATGCTTTGGGATTTAAGTTAGGCCACATAGTACGTGCATGGGTTTGAAAGTATAACGTGCTAGCCTGCTGTAATACATCGTATAGTCAGGCACACATTTATGAGATTTAACAATGGCCAATTATATTTCTTAAATAATATGTAGCCTATTCCCAGAGCATAATTTATGGGGCAACAAGGTGAGGTGTAAAATGTGTTTTAATATCATACATTTTACGCCAGCAAACTTCTTGTACGGACTTCGGCAGTAGTGAAGACTCACTGAACGAATTAAGTACAAAGACGAATCGTTCGCGAACGTGCAAATCACCAGAAGTCGTTCGCGAACCGGTGAACGAATCAGTGAACGAATCTTTAAAGTGAACTGAATCAAAAGATTTGTGTCCCCGAAGGGAATCTAAATGCCCATCACTACTGTCACTACCCGATCTGCAGTGCGCATGTGCGAGATGGTCCGCCATATTGGACAACTCCGGACGGCAATCCAAATAGGACACTTGGCGTTTGGCAAAGCACAAAAATAAAACAAAAAAAAGCGAGAGAGATGAGTTATTGCTATTACAACGTGACTTCACTATTATTTAACAACTGTTTTTATTGGGTTCTTTTATTTGGGGTTAAATACATTGTCGGAATAAGTGAGAAATTAATTTAACTTCTGTTAGACAGCTATCATACTGAATACATATTTACTGTGAATGTATGCAAAAATGTATGGCATATAGCTGTCAAACAGAAGTTAAATCCATTTCTCACTTATTCTGACAATGTACTTATCCCCAAATAAAAGAACCCAATAAAAAGAGTTGTTAAATAATAGTGAAGTCACGTTGTAATAACAATAACTCATCTCTCTCGAGTTTTCTTTTTGTGATTTGCCAAAAGCCACTGTGTCAAGTGTCCTTCTTGGGTTGCCGTCCGGAGTTGTCCAATATGGCAGACCACCTCGCACATGCGCACTGCAGATCGGGCAGAGCTGCAGATCGGGTATACAGTGACAGTGACAACAGCTTGTCACTACCCGATCTGCAGCTCTGCCCGATCATGCTACATATATATTGTAGGGCCATACCTATATAAAACATGTCTGAAGTTTTTTTTTCAAAATACCAAACAGATCATGCATTTTAGCCATGCTCTATTCGCTCTTTTCCAGCCCTGTTTTTGCAAGGGCTGATTCTGTGACGTAGCTTTAATGCAAATGAGCTGCAGCTGACCACGCAACCCAGTCTCACGGTATTTCGTGTTCACCAACACGATTTTTAATCTATCGATTCGTGTTCACCAACACGATTTGCCCCATTTTTTCGGGTTGCACAGCACGATTTTAAAAGCAATGTATTTCTACTGCCTGCAGCACGTCTTTTTCTCCGGTCGGGTCGTGGGAGACCGGAAGCTGTGTGGTTCATAAAAACATGTTCTTACTCAATATCAAGCCACAATTATTGCTTTTATTTTAAATCGTATAATTTCGGACTTTTGTTGCCGTCTGTGAGGAAAATAAATGGGGCTCAGAGCCTCAGAATACGGAAATCTGTATTTTTTAATATTTTTTCCTTCTAATTCGTTATTCTTTTCAAAATAACACACTGTTATTTACTCACCAATAACACACAATTATCCTTGCTTTTATTTATTGGTTTAATTCCATAATCTCGGGCTTTTTTGGCGTCCGTCAGGAACTGAATTTCAAAATAAAAATAACCGGAAACAGATGTAGGCATTTCGAGCGATTACCCAAGATCCTCAGCTATGGTTTTAAGCTCGCTTATTGGATGTTTTAGCCGCAATGCATGCTGGGATTTGGTGTTTATATGATATGAAATCCGGAAAACATTTTAAAAGAATAAAATAATACTTAATTCCAAGCGCTCTTGCTTTTCTCTTTGAAAGTCATCACATAACGGCATTGTAATACACGGTTCGGCTGCATTACGGTTTGTGGCAGACTACAGCGCCACTTACACGCCTGGCATATGTACTACAGCGTCTCCTGCGCTTTCGAGTGGCAATGGCCATGGCCGTGGCCCAACCCCCCATTCCCCTGATAGGTGGAGAGTTGCCCATATAGGCGGAGCACCCCTTTTCTGACGTCAAAACAATTCAAATCTGTATCAGCTCCGTTGCAGCCCCGTTTTTTGAGATTTGGGTATGGAGGAAAAGAGAGAGGGTTGTGTTTTCTGACACTTGGTGAGTTCCCTGACACACCGGAGACACATATTCATGTATACAAGACGTACAAAAGTGCATTTTGCATGATAGGTCCCCTTTAAATAGGGAAGGGAAAATAACTTCCTTTTAGTGTTGTGTGACACCCTGTACCCTTCTGATTAACTATCCAAAAGAAGTGATATGGAATAAGGCTTTTAACTATTTCCTCTTTAATTGTCACACATGTACACAGCAGAGTGAACACAGTGAAATGTAGTTCCTAGCATTAAACCTGTTTAGTCCGAACTAGTATAAGGAACCCATGGGCAGCTATTATATATAGCCAGGGGAGCAGTGTTGGGGGCTGGTGCCTTGCTCAAAGGCACCTTGGCAGTAAAAAGTGCCAGTTTAGCTCCATTCTTGGTCCGTCCTGGGACTTAAACCAGCAACCCTCTGGTTCCCAAGCCAAGTCCCTACATACTGAGCCTATACACACAAAACTAAGAAGTGCAGATGTGAGCCACAGGAGAGAGGTTATAACTAACTATAACAGACAGCACTGCTGCCTGGGCTGGCATAAAGCCATGTGTGCTCACTATGGCCTCCTTAAAAAGAGGCATATGTAGCGGGAGACAGATAATCATTGAAGATTAGGACAGGGATAGTCCAGCTCTCACTGTAAATGTCAACAAGTCCTCCAACTCAAACGACCAAATAGGCCGATTGTTCAGGCCCTTGTTACGACCAAATATGTTGTTTGTTCAAGCGCTTAATACGTGCTATAATTACATTTGAAAGTTTTTGCCCTCTAGTGCTCCCGTTGATTGCAAACGTTACAGATGGTCGTTTATTCACAAATAGCCCTCTCTGTAAAATCCTAAATTGTAGGATAGTTTGGCCATTAAAACGCTTTTTGATTAGATTTCTAGCGAGAAGTGTATATTGTACTTTTAGAATCCACGTCCAGTCGATATGTAGGATCTATAGTTTGATAGATATTACGAAGATGATTTGAGGTATGCGGCAGCCTCCATGTAAAGTTACGGGTTGAAAACAGTATTTCCGGTCTCGACGTTTTCATAATAAAACCAATGATCAAATGATTTAACAGTGATATCTGCAGTACTCATCAACTAAAAAACATCAGTTTATCCTTGTTAATTATACGACATGTATTGGTTTAAATTGTGTACAATGCTTTTGTGTTTTTCCCATAGGTTTTTCTCTTTCGATTCTGAGAGACACCTTTCTTTTTTCAGAGGTTTTGATAGGCTAAAACATCGATTGTTTTAGCCGCAATGCATTTCGGGATATGGTGTTTATCCGATATAAAATCGGAAAAACATTTTTTTTAAATAAAATAATACTTTATTCCGAGTGTTCTTGCTTTTCTCTTTGGAAGTCATCACATAACGGCATTGTAATACACGGTTCGACTGCATTAAATATTACATATCTGCCGTAGATATTTATTTATAGGGCCCTGATCAGAAGACCTTTTGACAAACTGTAAGAAATGCCGCCAAAATTGAATACGTGACGTGGATCATAAATATATTAGCAATTAAACAACATCTTACATTTCTTTTCACATAATACGTCTCCTTGCAGTATCAACACTAATTCGGCTGACTTTTATATTTGATCCAATTGGTATAGAGGCTATATTTACACCATAACGGTGCACAGCTGATAGAAAGGGATTTTTTTGTAGTTTTTAAAGATATTATTTACTACCTTTCCAACTCCTCATGCTGTTGACTGTTACAGGTCTACACAGGTTCATGGTACGATGCATAAGCTTAAAATCGAGAGACTGAAACTGTATTTTCCTTTACCGTTCTGTTTTAATTTCACAATAAAGTTAATAGTCATATTATGTTTGATATTATTATGTTTTATTAACTACACCACTGTTTTTTTTAACCCGCACCGCCTAGTGGTTAAAGCACGTTATTGAATGTTGTTGTTGAATAAGTTTTAAATATTAAGAGTAGCCTACATACAAAATTGAAAATATCAAGAAGATGCTGTAGTGATCTCTACAATAAAACAGTTTAGTGCAGGACGTCCAAAGATATTAACAGGAGGATGTGCAAAACAGACAAACTAATAAGGCTTTATTTAAACATTAAAGAATACTTAAAGTTAAGGTCTTCTTTTGAATAAGAAAAAAACGTTGGGGTTATCCACAGATAAATATGAAGTCTGACAAAGTACTTAACGTCCAATATATTGCAGTTTATTTTGGCACTTGACAATCACCTTCCCTGAATTTGACTCAGGTGTAACTAAAGTCTGATTTAAGGGTTGTTTATATTTTCACATTAAACAGAATCTGCAAAGTAACTCAAATACATGTAGTGGAGTAAAAATACCAGGTTAACCTCTGAATTGTAGTGGAGTAGAACAAAGTAGTATGCTGCTGTAACAAAAACATTTCCCAACTTGGGATCAATAAAGTATATCTTATCTTATCTTAAGATGATCGATGGCTACTGCCATATTTGCAACATTTGCAAAGTGCATGTTTCAGGCTTTCAGGAGGGGTCACAGACATAAAACCAGCTGTTAAATAAAGCTCTTCTGACCTTAGGTGTCATGTGGGTATATTAATTCACCCATTTATTAATTATATGTTTTAAATTTGATAACACCACTGTGTTTCGTATCCCCTAAACCTCCATGGTGGACACAGTTTAATACTGGCAACTTCTAATTGTGGGAAATATGAAAACGTCTTACAAAGAGACGTGCCATAGAACATGTTGCGAAACACACAATAGCCAGCATGTGTAGTTCTGGGGGGTCCAATTCCAGTTTTGGAAAGTCTGCCGTGGTTCCATTCCATTTCATAGAGCTGTTTGATGTGCAGCGTAACCTTGTCGCACTGCTACTCCAACATCCAATCACAGGGCTTGATGACTAATCACGGGGTTTGTAAAGCAAGGCGGATGTTGTAGTCCCAAACGGTAGCTGGGAATTCTGGGTAGTGTAGTGTCTTCGGGAACTGTAGTGTAGTGTTTCTCTGAATCGAAGGTTAAAAACACAAAAGCATTGTACACAATTTAAACCAATCAATATTGTGTAATTAACAAGGATAAACTGATGTTTGTTAGTGGATGAGTAATGCAGATATCACTGTGTAATCATTTGACAGTGAGGGGAATATATTCGGTTTTATTATGAAAACTTCGAGACCGGAAAAACTGTTTTCACCCACGCTAACTTTACATGGAAGCTGCATACACGTTATCCTGGCGAGACCTCAAATCATCTTCGTAATATCTATCAAACTATAGATCCTACACATCCACTGGACGTGGATTCTAAGAGTACAATATACACTTCTCGCCAGAAATCGAATCACAAAAGCATTTTAATGGCCAAACTATTCCACAATTTAGGATTTTCCAGAGAGGGTTATTTGTGAATAAACGTCCCTCCGTAGCGTTTGCAATGAACGGGCCGGGAGCATGTTGTTTCTTACACGACCACTAGAGCACCTCTAGTGGTCGTGTAAGAAACAACATACACTTTAAAACGTGTCTCTGGGTCGTAATAAGGGCATGAACAATCGGCCTATATGGTCGTTTTTTGTAGGAGGACAGGCTGAAAAATGTCTAACACAAAGGGAACATTATGACAATGAGGCTAGCTGTCCAAGAAGTATTTTACTGTATTAAAGCCCAAAAGGGACGAAGGAACAAAAGACAGAGACAGCAGAGATAGTGTTAAAAAATATCCAAGGTACATCCAAACTAGGATATGATTATGACACTGGAAATGATTTATTAGGGTTAATATTTAATTACATAACTTATATTAAACCTGACATAAACAAATTATCAGCCTAAATGGAATTGAAAATAAATAAATAATTTAACCAGTTAAAGGTGGGGTAGGTAAGTTTGAGAAACCGGCTCGAGATATACTTTTTGTTATATTCCATGGAATGCTCTTAACATCCTGATAGCAATGAATATCTTATAGTGCTTTTGACAAAAAATCCATAAAAAATGTAATCTGTGGAAGCCGTGGTACTGTAAAAAGCACGACCAATCATTTTAGCCGGCCCGGCTAAAGTAACTGGATGGCCTACCTGCCTGTCAGGTTTCCATCTGTCCACAAACTTATCTCGTGCCCTCATTGGTCATGTGCGCGTTCGTGTGTGTTGGAGGAGGGGCTCTGTAAGAAGTAGCAGATTTCTTCCGGCTGTGTATTTTCAAATTCTAGCGCACTCGATCTGGTTTCTCCAAAATTACCTACCCCACCTTTAAACCCCACGGCCTCACAGGCGGGGGCAAAATGCAACATCTTGCAAGAAACAGCGTCTGAGGGCTTCTTAACATTTAATAAACTATGAATGTGTCATACTCACTTAACGGGAAGAAACTCAGCTTTCAGACAATATTAACCATGTTTAGCAATTAGCACATTACCCTTATTACTTATCGTATCTGCTCAAAGAAGATATCGATTAGCAGGCTGAGATTCCACAGATTCCAGACATATAAGTGTCATCACTGATCGAACTCGTGACATGGGAAGCAGAACCAGAACCAGACATCACACCACGTAGCATTACGGAGGAAACACGGAGATATTTACAACATAACATGTAACAACATAGATACAACTATGCTGTTGTTCTGATCAAAAGTTGTGTTCAATGGCATTTAAACGAAACGATAGAAACGCTGCTGAAGGTTAATCCATAGGTTAATCCAATGTGTCTGAAATGATTACTGATAATCCTTCTTCAAATGTATAACGGAGATTTCATATTAGCTGCTACCAGAGTGTATGACAGCTTCCGGTTTTGGGCATTCTGGCTACGCATCACTCATTCACCAATGGGTAATGTTTAGATGGTTTCTAGGAACTTCCCCTCGATTATATTGGCTCTAACAGTTAAAAAGAGGTGTCAATCATCAAAGTCGACCAAGGGGGGCCATAGATATGGAAAATCCACCCAAATGACCCCAGAAGTGTTTTTTTCTTCTAAATCTCTCTAAAAAGGTTAAATGTCACTTGTTTTGCATCAATCTTGATACAGGGTACTTATTATATGTTATAGTTTGGATTCCTAAAGCTTTTAGTCTACTATCCCATCATTCAAGGGTGGTTTTCACTATAAGTAATGTTTTTCTTTTACTATGTTCAATCTGAATTTACTTTAAAATGAAAAAAATCTATATTGATTCTGAATTTTCTACATCCAACTCACAGGGTTATCATTGCTTTGAGAAAAACGATTATTAATTTACCACTTTTAGAAGTGAAGATATCGTCAATTGTTCTGGGAATGTCATTTTCGAGCCTGAGGCCTGAAAAACAGGCTCGGGCTCAACTGGTCAAGTGTCACTTGTTCTAGGCTGGAGCCACACAAGAACGGTAACGCAAACAAACCAAAATCGTTATCAAAAAAGTCTTCCGTCCACACACAATTGGCACCAGAAACGTGTCCTTCCACACGAGACCGCTCGACCCGCTGGAGACGCTGTAGTACGGGCCTGTAAGTGGCGCTGTACTTCCGCCACAAAATACACCAAAAGCAGCGAAGAAGACTTCCGAGCATGGTTTCCATGGTTGCCCTTCTGTTTATTCTCCGCGGTGGATTTAGCAGCAGAGGTGGGGAGAGGCAGAGCTCTTTTTCTCCGTCAGCAGCAGCTGATCTCTGATCTCTCTCTCCTGTCCGATTACACTTCACTCGCGTTTATGTCCATATCGATCAGATCTAGCTAGTTCTAGCTAATGATATGACTGCCTGAATGTCAAAGGACACCTAAACAATAAGCGACATTTTGACCGGAGAATTTTAGATTTCGGCTAACAGAAACTCTGCCATGCGGGGGGGTCTGCTGGAGGCACCTGCTGGGTGCACTGTCCTGCGAGATACCGGGACCTGGCTCGAAACACTCGGAAAACTGTTGTTGGTGAAACACATCAGCAATGACGCGGGTGACACGGGGGTGAATAGGAGAGGTGGGGAGAGGCGGGGCTATTGCGTCATCGTTATCAGAAAATGATCGTATATAGGGCGTAGACACGGAGCCGTTTGGCCCCCCAGAGCGTTACGTCCACAGATCTACCCACCTTGGGACCCGTTATATCCCATTTGAATTGTGCCATGAATTACACATATGATGTTTGTCAATCTTAAACAATTATTTCCATGTCAAAAAAGTCACAGTTTGTCATAAAACTGTTGAAATATAAGACTATGAAAAATACGCAACTAGAAAGACTACAAATCCCAGAGTTGCGTCAGTGATGTCACAATTGTTTTCCTCCACTAAACATAAGAGATAGCCAAGATAAGATAACTTTAACAAGATGCCTGTGTGCTTTGTACCAGGTTGTAATCATACCAGCAATGGGTCTTGCTCGTTCTTTCGCTTCCCGTCTGATGAAAGGACCAGGAGTGGCTGGATCGAGTTAGCGACAGTACCTAGCTAGTAGCAAGCACGTTAGTTAGCATTACAGCCTTAGCCTTGTCATTTTTATTAGCCTTAACATGAAGTAACATTAAGTAACCCAAAATGTTAAACAGTAAGAGTAGTAGTCATATTTTGTGAACCCTCTGAAGAGTACTGTCACACCGGTGTGATCATTCTATAATATACCGTTTAAGCACGGATGCCCCCGGGGGAGACATGCTAACTCTACGTTAGCATCTGCGATCTTTTCTACTTCATGCTATCCGCAAAAATGGTTGACATTGAACATTAAAAAGATCAGGCAGTTCATGGAGAATCGAAGGAAGCAGGCAGGCAGGCAGGCAGCTTTGCATGACATTCTTCTGGACGTGTTTCATTGTAGTGATAGTCCCTTGTTTGACAAGACAGTACTAGTGACGGCCATCTTGGTGACGTGTGTTGTTGTGCGAGACCAGAGATGTAGTTCATTGAGCGGTTTTACACAAAAAAAAGTCTTACTTCACAGTTTTACGGCAACAAAAAAAAAAAGCCCGGCGCACTGTGAGGGGCAGGGCTCACACACAGCCAGGTCAGGACACTCCGCGTGCAACAGTGTAGCAGCCAAATGAATAATATAGAGACTAGGCGACAACGTGTGACTTACTCGAGGGGAATTTGAAGTTAAATGGAATTGGTTGCAAAACCTAATTACACATCTCCCGTGTGGGAATAGTTTGGATTTAAGCCAAATCAACGAGGCGAACCTACGGACTTGAATGAACCGGTAAGTCGCATTTGTTTTAAAAAGGTAGCAACAAAAGCGAGCAAAACAACCAACCTTAAAGGGGACCTATCATGCAAAATGCACTCTTGTACGTCTTTTATACATGAATATGTGTCCCCGGTGTGTCAGGGAACTCACCAAGTGTCAGAAAACACAACCGTCTCTCTTTTCCTCCATACCCAAATCTCTAAAAACAGGGCTGCAATGGATCTGATACAGACTGACCCAGATTTGAAAACAGTGTGATGTCAGTGACGAGGAGCTCCGCCTATATGGCCAACTCTCCACCAATCAGGGGAATGAGAGGTTGCCGTCCTTTGCAGGGGGCGTGGTCAGCTGCAGCGCATGCAAAGACAGGGTGGAGGAGAGGAAAATAGAGCAAAATGAGGCATGGCTAAAATGCATGATCTGTTTGGTATTTTGAAAAACAAAACGTATAAATATACCTTATATAGGTATGGCCCTACAATATATTATTCAAATATAGCATGATAGGTCTCCTTTAAACTGCACCTGAAACACAACAACCTCATTCCGTTTTCCCAGCTGGGAGCAAACACGGCAGCTGAAGATGGAGAGCCCCCACCTTCCCGACTTACTTTATTTAAAAAAAAATGTTTTACTACTGCATTTTCACAAATGCAATTGCGTGTTTTGGCCACAAGAGAGCTCTGTTTTCCAGCCTGAGTCTATTTCATTTATTGTTTGGGTTGTGTGTGATTTATTTAATTAATTTGTTATAATTTAATTAATTTGTTTTATTTATTATATATCATTTATTATATATAAATATTATTTCACATTTAATTTGCTATGTTGAAAGTTCAATAAAAAAGGATGTATTGGAATTATTATTATATATTATCATTATGTCAGTGGTCTAAAATGGTCTTACAACGGTGCCGACAATATTATCGTTTATCGCAATAATTTCCGGAAAAAAATTATCGTCCAACAAAATTAATTATCCTGACAGGCCTATGCACAGGTTTAATAACAGGCACGTATCGTTGTAATTCAAGTGCATAGATCATAGATGTGTGCCTAATTCATGGGCTCAATGGAAGAGACAAATTGGAAACTGTGAATATGTTGATTAAAATCAATTTGCATTAAAAGCAGCAATGAGTAAAAGGAACGTGATGGGATTACAGTGAGATAATTATTCAATTATAAATCCATGTTGAGGTCTTCAAATTACATGATATCTATTTGTGATTTATCGATTTCAACTGAAGGACAATAACTGTATTACATTTAAACACCTAAACATCTGTGTGCATGTAATGAAAGATTTGTATTTCGTTAGTTTATTAGTTAGTAATTAATTGGTAATTAGTCCAATCCCAGGGTGTATTATTGTATGTACTGTAGTATTCCCACAGATAGTAGATAGCCTGTCAATACACTTTGAGCAGTACTGAGAAAGGATGTAGCTGTCCATGGAGCTGAAACAGCTTCAAATACCAGCTGCTGCATCTGTACATTAAAAAAGGTTACTGATTATTTAACGAGCAACACTACTGCAAATATCTGTTTATCTCTCCGGCTCAGAGTCTCGGGGGGGCCTCGCTCAGACCTGTCTGTCAGCTGCAAACATCTATTAATGCTACCTGAACAGGTGCAACACACACTGGTGGAAATCAAAGAGGCAGACAGATTGAGCATGGGGAGATCTCCAGCTACTGGGAAACCGAGGACTTTGTTGTTTTCAGCACAGACCTCCACAGGGACAAGGAAATAAACTGGAGGATAAAACTTTCTGCATGTCACCGTGAAAGCTGGGGTGTGGTGCACGCTGGGAACTCTGACGATGAGGGCTTCTTCTGCTTCACAGGAGGTTTCATATGTAGGCAGATGAATTTAGAAAATAGATCAACTGTTTGACTTACTCAATATTTGGAAACCTGCAGCAATTTTTGTCGACTGGGGGCCATGGGGGGGGCAAATCTGCTCTCCAGAGTGTATGTCACCATGGAGTAAGGCCATAGAGTGGTGCAGGAAGGAGTTTTAAAACCCTGAGAAGTCTTAGCTTTTCACCACTTCCAGTTCACTTGTCTCAAAGAAAAGTCAAGTGGTTTTAGTTAGGTGGCTGAAGTAAGCTCTGTGGTTAACACAAGCTTAAGAGATTTTCCCGTTTTGTTCAAAAATATAAAATGCGCTAATAAATACCCTACTGGTGAATGTCTAAAGTTTTTATGCGTCATAAAAACAATGGCTGCTAAAGTAACTAAATGAGACTAATAAAATGGACCTTAATGTAACCCCGTGGGGAAATTCAGGACTACTACTACTATTAAACGTCATAACGCCAAATGTGGTGACGTGATGTAGTTTGTTTATAGCCTAATTTTAGCTTTTTATTGGATTAACACCAAAATAATTACTTAGCGGTGTTAATATGTGGAGATTATCCTGTTGAACACATCATAAATGCCTATTGGCCGTCAGTGATTTACAGACGTTCCAGGTTTTTCCTAATGTAAGTCAACGGTAAAAAGTCTATATGGGCATAATGGCATCACATACTGTATCACCGTTTGTCCATTTCAAATGTTCTTTAACCCCCAGCACACTTCTTGGAGGCTTATCTCAAACACGCATACTTCCGACTTCAGTCATTCTGTACAGACAACACACACATATCTTCGCCCTCCCTGTAAAACACAAAGCGTGTGACATCTTTAAAACAAAGGACATACAGGTGCTTCCTCTGTGTCCAACACACAGACACACACACACACACACACACACACACACACACACACACACACACACACACACACACACACACACACACACACACACTCCAGAATCCCTGCCCCAGGCAAAGTCACAGGCTGTCCCCCATTATCAGAGGCGATTAGAGACCCTATCGGCCCCTCAACAGCGGCAGCAGGCACTAAAACACACCTATCTCAGCCCCCCCCACACACACAAATATACACACACACACACGCGCACACACTGCAGCACCATATGTGACACATAGTTTCCCCATGATTACAATCATACCCTGCCTGACATGACAATAAAGTAAACATGCTAAGCTCTCCGTGCTTCTCCTCCTCTTCTCTCCTGCCTTTGTTCAGGAAGTCAACGTGGATGGACTTCATAATCAGCTCACTGTGTGTGTTTGTGTGTGTGCGTGTGCATGTGTGTGCGTGTGTGTGTGTGTGTGTGTGTGTATTGCTCCATCAGTGATATGATCCAGGCTGTACGTCTCTCTAGGTCAGAGTCGACACTCAGACAAGGTCAGCCCGTCACTGCTGATGGAAACTATCAGTCTCTCTGACCGCAGGCTGCCACAATACACACTTCATCAACGCACACTCTTTCATTACAGGTCCTCGGAAGTTATTTTATAAACTTTGAAAATGCATCTTTGTTCTGTTTTTATTGCTAAGCTTTATTGGCATAACCACATGAAAACCAGTATGGCCAAAACACATACAAATGAGTCTCTCTAGGTGTAGTTTCTAAAATGTCTTATCTGCCACACTGTAGTGTCTCTTTAGGGAAAGATAACAGGGGGTTACGTATTGTAACCCTAGTTCAATAAGCACAGGCGGTGCCCTCTACTGGACTCTCATCAATGATACGCGAGCGTTCACACACTGAATTTGTATAAACGTAGCCGGCCAATCGGGGCGAGCCTACCTGAATGCGCGTGCATATAAGGCAGCTACACCTGCTGACTGTCATCCTACAACCTCTTCAGCGAGCGGCATAGGAAAGACAGGGCCCCTAGGTAGAGGGCTCCGCCTGTACTTATAGAACTAGGGTTACAATATGTAACCCCCCGTTCTATCTCACACAGGCTCCGCCCTCTACTGGACTCTATGGGTACAGTGGGTGGAGCCCCGATGGATAAACGCCCTGTCGTCCTACAACATCGACCCGCCACACTGCCCCTGACGGGCCTTTGGTTAACATCCGGTTGTGACCGTGGAGAAGTCGGGGCCGCAGCTTACTTGGCTGGGTAGAGCCTAACTAGTCTGAATAAGCCCATAGCTCCACCCTGCAGGTGCCAGCGCAAGTGACTATACACTGCGCACTACGTTTCCCAGGTCCCTAAGGAGCATGGGGAGAACGTAAGTGCACCATGTCCCCCACACTCACACACGCTTACCTCATGTAGAGTGTGCATGGACCGTAGTGGGGAAGGCTCTCCCCGCCTGCCTGTCCTTCAGCCCTGTATGGGGCTTACTGCGCACCATGTTTCCCGGGTCCCTAAGGAGCATGGGAAAACATAAGTGCATTATGTCCAGGGGGGTCAGATACAGCCTACTGACCCACAGACCCCCCTCAGCCCCGTGTTGCCCCAGCAAGCACACACGATGAAAAGGAGCCAGACATGTCCAAGAGATAAAACCTTATGAAGTGGCCTGGCGAAGACCAAGACGCCACCGTTCATATGTCCTCCACACTCCCGCCGTTGAACAAGGCTGTTGATACAGCCATACCACGAGTGTGCACGGACCCCAGTGGGAAAGGCTCTCCCCGCCTGCTCATAGGAATGTGAAATGCACTTGCAGAGCCATCCTGTCAGGTGTTTCTTGGACAGAGCTTTACCGGCCACACCATCCCCAAAGCACACAAACAGCTGTTCAGTGCCTAATGGAAGTCGTGCGCTCTACATAACATGCCAGCGCACAAACTGGGCAGAGGAGGTGCAATTTATCCTCCCTGTCCCCAGTATGGGGTGGAAGACTAAAGCCTGTAAAGAAAAAACTGTATAGCCGTCTACCTGAACGAACTCCTTAGGTTCTTGGGAACAAAGGAGGGGTTCGGTCTGAGTGTCGCCCCGCTACGGTCACCCCGAATCAAAAGGCAACTCGGGTGCACCGACAGAGCGGTCAGCTCGCACACTCTCTTGGCCGAAGTCAAGGCAAGAAGCAAAGCTGTTTTCAATGATAGCGCCTTCAGGAGGAGAGCTCCAGAGGCTCAAACGGTTCTGTAACCAAAGCCTCGAGCACCAACGGCAGATCCCGTTGCGGGGTGGAGACATTCACCACTGGGCGCTGTCTCCTGACCCCCTGCAAAAAACATAGCCATAAGCCATAAGCTAAAGACTAAAGGCTGACCTGCTGCCAAATCCTTCATGGCAGGATGAGATGGCTGCTGCTCGTGTGCATAGCGTCCACCCCCAAGGGTGGATTGTCCTGCTGACCCAGGGAAAACCATAGGGTACAGTGGCTGTTGCGCCGGTTGGTGAACAAGTAGAGTCCAGTAGAGGACTCCACCTGCTGGTGAGGCATGGAACTGCTCTTCTTCCAATTGACCGCAAAACCCAACTTGGTTTGGTCTAAGATCAATTGGGCTGTGTGGAACATTGCCCATTCCCTGGACCTGGCCATGACTATGAGGTCGTCCAGATAAAAGAAAACCCTCATGCCTGGAGTGAGTAACCCAGTTTCAGTGTCCTGTCCATCCACTCTGTCAGTACACAGCTGAGCTTCCATTCCCCATAAAACTGTGTTAGGGGACATGCAAGCAGCTGTGAAGCCGCAGCTAAGAAGCTGTGGTATTCTCTGGTGGCCCACTCCGCCGCCAAACCTTCCATAAAAGGAAGTTTGGCCCATGGGGGGCTGACACAGAAAGGGTGCAGATGGGCTGCCAGGCTCTCATCAAGGGGGGGCACGCCGGGACACGCTGAGACGGTAGCCCTACACGCTCCGCCGCCATGGTCATCACCAGGGGGAAGTCCTGGCGGACAGACCCGGGCGGTAGACTTTCATGGACGCCGGACCCGGAAGTGCTCTACAACGAGAAGTCCTTGTCATCCTCCTCCCCGGCAAACGGAGCCATCCGCCCCGCTGGAATGGCGAACGTGAATGGCGAACGTGAATGGCGAACGTGAATGGCACCGCCTCGGCCATATCCTGGTCCCCCAAACACTCGAAGCAGAGGTCTGTGGGGATCGGCGCCCGCTATTAAGCCAGAGTACGAAGGACAGGCCTGGGTCTCTAGAAGTGGTGACTCCATGAAGGTATGATAACTTATTTCTTCTTCTTTCAAACGTTTTACTTTTCTCTGTCAGGTGTTGTCCTGCTCGCTGAAGAGAAAAGGATGACAGTCAGCAGGTGTAGCTGCCTTATATGCAATTGCATTCAGGTAGGCTCGCCCTGATTGGCCGGCTACGTTTATACAACTTCAGTGTGTGAACGCTCGTGTATCATTGATGAGAGTAGTACCCATAGAGTCCAGTAGAGGGCAGAGCCTGTGTGAGATAGAACTGCTTTTTGCTTTGTGTTTCTGTCTGTATCTCAATGGGTGATTGGTTTCTGGTGTGTTATAATCAGACTGGTCCTGAGGCAGAGCAGGAAGTGAAACCATCATCAGGAGCAGCTGACTGAGGGGACCTCTTTCTTTGCTCATTGAAAGGTTTTGTACCTGACAGTGATAATGCTAAGTGATGATTATGTATAACTGGCAGAAGAGCGTTTAAGGAAATTATGTGTGTATTACGAAAAAAAAAGTGAAGAAGTGAAGGAGGGAGTTCAGACACAGCTTATGGTTCTGTAGAAGGTTATTCACACAGTTCTCTCAGACAGAAACTATGATAATAGATACAGAAAAGCCCCTCTGTTTAAGCAGATCAGCCGGTCGGACCCTTGATGTTGCTGCTGGTGAGTGATGAACTTTTATAGCCTCGCTCTAGAGGAAGTGCATTCAGACAATATGTGATAGCAAGCCTAGTCCAGTAGTTGTTCATGTAAAAAAAAACAATATCGAACCAATGTATAGTAGCACAAATGGATATTAAAAATCAAGGGGGAGATGCTAGTCTGTCATACAAAAGCAGTGATACATAGTCAAGACATCATGGTCATAGAAACTTTAAAAACCTTTTTTTTCTTAATGAAATCCTGGTAGGAAGTTCTGCCAACCCCCTACCAGTGCATCTCTGCCGGAAAAAGACATGGTGTGAACACAGGGTGTGAACTACGTAGGCCTACTGTACAAACTGTTGCATGCCTAAGTTGTATTACAGCTCGTACATGTGTGTGGCATTTACACACACACTTCCTGTCTGTGTGTTTTATCACTTTTTGTCTTCGACCTGTTCATGATTGATCTATCGGTCTCTCAGGTTATCTGTCTGTCACTTCCTCTGTGCTGCAACTATTGCACAAAATCTTATTCAGTTACATTTCTCTGTTTTCAAATCAGAAAAACAAGTACATGTAATAGTCTCTCTTTTTTGACTATTTTTTTAATCACACTACACTTCACTGACTGTCTTTTCCAGCTGAGTGCCTGTAACACTCTGACAGTCCCTAACAAACCACCCTGCCTTAAACTCACGTCATCGAAACCAGAAGAGCAGCAGCAGCTAATGTATGCAGTATATATTCACCTCCACACTCCGATGGGCACTTGCCTTGGGAGCGTTTACCCGTACGATAGATGCTGCAAAATAATACAGCCTCATCTCCCATTCACAGAGATAATACACACACACAGACACTGGAGTGAATTCCATTAGAGTGATTTACAGTTGTTGTATAGCGGCGCAGAGCTGGAGGGAAGCCTTTTACTTTCTTATTTAGAGGACCAAGAGGGCCTCTTCTGTCTGCGGATAGATAGGAAGATGGATAGTGGGGAAGGCCAGAAACAACAGAGAACATCCTCTAAACACACGCTCAGAGATATATACAGACACACACAGAGGGAGCACCAGCATGCCGACATATGGGCAGAGGGATGAACAGAGAAAGAGACTGAGAGAGAGTTCTCTGTGCAGCGAGTGGAAGACTCAAGAGGTACGCTTCATGATTTTATTTGTATTCTTCTGTGGAAGAAGTTCTATTAGTGAAAAGGCAAAATGCACTTCAGCTGAAAAATATATTTAAAGAGGCCCTATTATGCTTTTTGGGGTTGCCCCTTTCCTGTAGTATGTTCTATAGGTTTTAGTGCATGTAAATGGTCTGCAAAGGAGTTTCTCTCCCAAACATCCCCCCTCCTGCCTGAAACACCTTAATTTGACTCCTTTGTTTACTTCTGTACCATAGTGACAGCACTGTGTAACACTTGCACTTCTATTGGCTAGCGCTGTGACATGTCTCTTTGCTTTAATGTTCACAAAGCTCTTTATTTGTCTCATACTGCCTGTGCTGCAGCACCTCTTTTCACCCTCTGTCTGAAACCAGAGCCCAGTCTGCTCTGATTGGTAAGCTGTCCAGCTCTGTTGTGATTGCTCAACCGCTAAGAGATGTCCCACCCATTAGCCTATCATGTCTAATGTGTTGGAGCGGTGGCCAATAGAAGCGCGAGTGTTACATAGTGATGTCACTACTAAACTGGGAACACAGGGATTTTAGCCTTTGCAGACCATTTACATGCACACAACTCTATAGAACACACTGCAGAGAAGGGAAAACCCCCACAATCAAAGTAGGGCCCCACAATTATGTTAGGATTATCCATAGAGTTAAGGGCTAAAGTCACCACAGAGGACACACAGGTCATGTCTTCTCTAAGTGCATCAGGTCTATTATTTCAGAGGTAGTCCACAATGAGTGGGCATGTGTGTTTTCATTTTTTAAAAAAAGAAGAAGTGTGAAAGGGAGAAGAGAGGGCTATGAAAATGCAATTAATATTTGAAGAACAAATAGCAGATACCAAGGGTACACATTTGAAACACCTCACTTATTTCATTTTGAAACACACACACTCACACACTCACCTCAAATTAATAGGGTTTGCTTCATTTGAGTGTGCTGACCTAAGGCTATATTCAATACAACTATACATGTTTTCATGCTCACTAATGAAGGGAAGGCTATTCATTTCAAGGTGAGTCAAATAATAAAAGAACTATCAGAAAACATGCAGGTTGTTGAAAAATAAATTAATCAGAGAGCTGTAAAATTGTCAAGGCCAGCGGCGTTCTTTCAGGAACTCTCAGTGCCGCTCCTGAGCCAAAGAACCCCCCGCAGGCAGACATTCATTCATTCAGCTGCATGTTATTGCCTGACCCAAACTTTTTGTTGAGGTAAAAAGCTAATACATAAACTGTTCTCAATAAAATGTAAAGTACAAAACCTAATGTGTGCTGCTGTGGGGAGGGCAAAGAAGCTGGAAATTAACAATCATAGTTATCCCAAGTACAATGACCTCACACCGTTTACATAGTTATCAATGGAGGGTCAATTTTGCTTTAAGCCTTTAGCTGAATCATTACATGTTAGGATGAAAGATGGCTTCCTTGACAAACCTATCTTAGGCAGTGTTAGAAAACATACTCAGGTTTTTTACTCAAGAAAACTAGCAATATAACACACATGAAGTCTTATCCATCAAAAATCAATCTGTGGAATTTGTGCAACCTTACAAATATCTCGGGACAATGATTGACTCAAAACTGAACTTTCAAGCTACATGTGAAGCTGTGTGCAAAGAGGGGCAACAGCGTTGTCTAATGAAAATGTGCTTTTAACATTGACAGAACCATGATGATAATGTTATATTGTGCTTTCATCTCAAAACCTCTTAGTGGCTCCTACAACACTGACATGGGCAGCAAATCAGTTGAGAGGGGCAGAGGAAGTCATAATAATAATCCCTGTTCTTATGGAATTAGTTTCTCTTAGACTGTATGGATTTGAGACTTGTCGCGATCGCATTCCAAAATCCGATGATGTCTTATTTGTCATACTTTTGACATGATACCAGGTCCAAAATGTTGACAAAAAAATACCAGAGCAAGGTAGGGTTGGTCCCTGAGAGCCGAACATATAAAGCCAGAAAATTAAAATGATCTATGAATCTTTTTATGTCAGATGTCAAAGCTGCAGAGGATGGGAGGGACTACGTCCAGGTGCCTTAGCCTCGGCTTACCCAAGTCTCAGACTGACAGTTCAGCTGAAAAGAATAATTCATGTTGGTTGCGGCGAAGTCTACCTGAGTTACACTTTCAGCTCCATTCTTATTGCACTGCCATTGTTTGTTTAAATCACTAGCGCTAAACACAATTAGAAATGTCACTTTGGTAACAATGTTATTGTTTCCTTTGCTATTAAAAATGAAACCCACCAGAGTCGACTCAAAAGAAATAGAATGTACTTATGTACTTATCCGGTCTCTGAGACACTACGTGCAGTACATGTCTCAGTCATATTCATTCAATACAGTGCACCACCTTCTTAAAAAGGAAAAAACAAACAACAAAGCACCTCTACAATTTAGGAAGCAACAATCCATGAAGAAATAGGTAACAATGATGTAACCTCAAAGCTGAGATGCTGCACAGTAACCTAAAAGTCTGTCGAGGAAATAACCAATGAGACATGAAACCCATTTGATGCCGGGTTTCTGTCTCTCTGTAATAGAAAACAGAAACTCAGAACTCACTATTTATGCTTACAACAAAGCTCACACATCTATAGAAAGAGTGGTTGTTTAAGTTCTACCAACCTAGAGGATTACAGCGCATGCGGCAAACACAGACGAGAAGTGGAAGGAAATAGAGAAATAAGTAAACTGGGAAAAGTTGTCTACTTACGGTAGGATGTCGGCAAAGTGTATGAGACGTCTGGATGAGTCTTCTGTTATATATAGCCTGTGAAAAAAAGACATAAATTAGTCTGATAGCATGAAAAAAACATAAAAGAAAAATCAAGGTTAGATACGTGAATGTGGTTCAGAGTATGTGCAGGTTCCCTCTGATGTTTGTGTTTCCTTAAGATGCAAAGTTGTGCTTTGTGGACATTTGTTTTTCCTATGGAGAAAAGGGGAGAGTGTGTATTCACTGTGTTCTGTTTGCATTATGTGGACTGTGTACATTTTATTCTGTACGTCCTTGTTTGAACAGCAGCAGCGTTTTCCCCATCTCATCCTCCTCCTTTTCCCTTTGGAACTTACATTTGTAGTATTTTAAGATTATTTTTAAAACAAACCCTATGTATGATACGTATTACAGTCAGATCAAAGTTAAGCAATGATATTGGTATAGTTTTTATTGGCAGTGGCTGAGTCCACCATGTTCTAGCTTGATTTAGATTTCTCCTTTAGCACAAATGATTCACAGGAAACACGTGTTTGTTGCTGCTAATGCTGCTAATGTTGCTAACAGGACACTTCAGTTTTGGAAAGGCACTCAACTGACCATATTGTGGAGAAAGCAAGAACCCCAACCATTCATGAAAGATAAAAAACAAGACAACAGATATGTGGGACATTTAATGTAAATGGAGCTGATATAGAGCCTCATGTGTCTTTAGGCTGAACAACTCTAACTCCTCAGCAGGCTAAAAAAGTGTACCATATTGTGTTGAAAACTGTCACGTTGGAGCGGAGTAGTGTGGACCCAAACAGAGGAGACAGGTAGACTCTACAGAAAATACCTTTAATTTCAGGTAATCCGGGCAAAGTAAGGAAAGGCAAACTGAATTTCACTACATGTCTCAACACATACAACTAGTGGACTAGTGGAGGGAGCAGTGCCGCCTGACTCAGTGGAACCGCTACGCTGTGCTCAAAGTTCAAATAATTTCAATTTAGGATTACGCTGACCTTTCAACGCAACCAATCACATAACAGCTGTATGTAGTGGTGCAAGCTAGTAGAAGAGATAACCATATACACAAGCGTATGTGTATCTTGATTTTTTGTTTATGAACATCTCTGCGTTATTGAACTTGGGTAATTTGGACTTTTTTTTTTGTTTTACTTTACTTTACTGCTATGGTAAATAAAACACTTAAGCATCATTTTCATACAATGGCTATTCATTTTAGAGAATTTTTATATAGAACCCCGCAACAGCAACATTGCCGAATCTGTGAGAAGGATGATTATACTAGTGAAAAACATAATGTATATGATATACCGTTTAGGAGATATATATCCCACTAAATCCTTAATGCTGCTCTTTTAAACACTACCTCAAACAAACAAACACTAAAATGAAAACACTTCATAAGTTAGCAATTGTTTGTAGTTTTAATAGTTATTATAATTGAAACAGCTCGCTGCACCCGCACCGCGAGGGGGACCCAAGTTCCCATCAGCAAAAACACGTGAGTTTGCTATCCTGGCTCCAAAATGGTGGAATGAGCTCCCCATTGAAATCAGGACAGCAGATAGCTTACACACCTTCCGGCGCAGACTGAAAACTCATCTCTTTCGACTCCACTTCGAGCGATATAATTACTAACAAAGAACTTATATACTAACAAAGGACTGGCTTATCTAAAGCCAGTTGAGTAGCACTTGAAATGTTTTTGCTCTATGAAACCTGATGTACTTATATGATTCTGTTTTCTTCAAGTTTGTATTTTGTTGGTGGAACGCACTTATTGTAAGTCGCTTTGGATAAAAGCGTCAGCTAAATGTAATGTAAAGTGGAGTGTATAGACAGACAGATCAGTGTGGAGCCAGCCAGAAGGCCAGACAGATGGTTTTTCACGGCAAAACAATTTCCACTAAACAGAAACACCGACGGCTTGCTCTCTCCCACTCTGCCTTAAACCTGGGCAATTAAAATATTTCTCCCTGAATAACAGGGGTGCAAAAAATACTGTAGATGCAACTCTCTCTGGTTGAACACAACATGCCAAACTGTGTATCCATGGTAACTGTGGACCACAGAGGCAGTAAAGAGAAAAATAAGATGCTGCAGACCTCTGAGACGTTCTTATTTCAACTCTGACCACTGCTTTCCTGCGTATGTGTGTGTTTTCATTGATGGTGTGTGTGTGTGTCCCTGTGGCATTACAGTCAAAAAAGGTCAGACACCTGCACCAACCAGCATCAGAAACAACAAACAAACATCATGCAGATAATCAAGCAAACCACACCGCAAAGATTCCATCACACTGAGCAAACTCCAACTCCCAGGGGCCTTTGTGTATGCATGTGTATACATGCAGTATGTGTTTGTTTTGCACACAGCTACATATACAGCAGGTCTCTGAGGAACCGCAGAGGCAGCTCTTTATTTGTCCAGACGGAGGGTGAGTCTGAGGCAGTGCAGGGTCGGCTCTAGAACAAATCAAATGGGGGGGCAATCATTTACAAAGGGGGGGGGCACACACTGCCGTCAACAACCAACACACAAAGACCAACGCAACTTCAAAAAACATGCTGTAAAGTCTATTGTCTTTCACACACATTGCAGGGTGTAGTGCTATTGTATAGCGCACCTATGACTTGTGCATACATGCACGGTTGTGGCACGACCACCAAAACAGAAACATATGGACATAGGCCACCATATAAAAAGTGTGCAAATGTATTTAGTATCCTATCCATGTGAACATGTTTTAGGTGGGGGTGACCAAACCTCCTCTAGGAGGGTCCGGGGGCATGCTCCCCCGGGAAGATTATTTTTAAAATATTGAAGTTAAATGCATCAATCTGGTGCACTTTGAGAGCAAAATGAAGAGATCTATGGATAGCCTACATCTCTCAGCATCCATATGAAACAGAACTGTAAACAGATGTACTTTTTCTTTATGGATATTTTACTAATCACTCCCCTTTTAAACTCTATTCTTGTGTTACTGTCCTATAGTATTTCATGCCCGTTTTTTTATTTATTCTCTTATTCTTTAATAACTATAATGATAATATAAAGGTATTCCTCGCAAATACGTGTTTACATAAATGGTGACCAAACCGTTTGAGACCCACTGAGATAACCTACACTAAAGTTAACTATCTAAACACTGAGAGAGTCCTTACCTCACTGAGCTGAGGTTATACGATCCTCTCAGTCTGACAGGAGAGGACTCTCCTCCACCTTGGTGTAGAAACAGCTCTTTATATCCGTTAGCATAGCTAGCTAACCAGATGCTAACATCAACATTCCACGTTACCGCTTGCGCACTCACAAAATGCGCTCGTTCCACACACACACAGAGCCGAGCTTGAATGAAACACAGAGACCCAGAAGTAGGCTACTTGTACTATACTGTATATCATATTATTGTCGATGGCTTTACTGGATAATCAGTGTAACAGATGAACAGATCGCCACTGGGCTCTCATCTAAACACACAGCCACGTAATGATAACAAAACAAAGGTCGGGGGTCATTGGTCAAGCAACACACCAATCAGAGAGCAGCAGTGAGCACAGCTCAGGCTGTGTTTCATATTTGTATTCTTTATTTCTGACGTATTTCACACAAAAAACCTTTAGTGGAAACGTTTTCACTTATATGATTTAAAAAAGAAAAACGGCAAAGTGGCAAGGCTTCCCCACCCTGTGTTGGGGGGGCACAGTGACTCATTTGGGGGGGCATGGCCCGCGAATGACCCCCCATGACGCCGACCCTGAGGCAGTGTCAGTGGAAACATCTTCACTGGATCTGATGGACTCCCTGTGTGAGCTCTGCTGAAGAAAAGTTATTTATGGTTTCTTAGTTTTTGATTGCTACGGCTAATTGGTATCTTCCATCATTCAGGCCTCTACTGTTTTCATCCTCATCTCTTTTGAATACACCCCTCTGGCTTCTTTATCTAATAAGTTCTAATTTAGTTTATTTCATCCAAGAAATTGTACAGAATTTTCTAAAGGGTTGGACATCTTAATACTAATAATAATACACTTTATTTATATAGCACCTTTCATGCAAGATGCAGTCCAACGAGCTTAACAGACACAACATAAAGATGGAGGAACATAATTAAAAACAAATGAAAAATAAACACAAACAGTTATATCACCGAACCATAAAACAATTAAACATGAACAGTGATAAAACACAAATTACCCCAAATTAAAAGCCAAATAAAAAAAGATAGGTCTTCAATTTACTTTAAAAAACTCCAATGGAGTTTGCTGTTCCAAGATCCAATGATTTCCAGATTTCTTGTAGAATACTTTCAGTACTTCTAAGCGTCCTTGTAGGGTGATCAAATGAAGGGCAGTCACTGATGTATGTAGGGACCAGGTTATGTAAAACCTTGTAAATCATTAAAAGCCCTTTAAAATCAATTCTGAAAGACATCGGTAACCAGGGGAAAAGTGATCCCTTTTTTTTCATGTTTGGCCGCAGCATTCTGAATTAATTGCAATTTCTTTAAAGATTTTTTAAAGACACCAGTAAAAAGTGTATTGCAGTAGTCCAAGCGACTAGTAATAAAAGCATGTTAAACCATTTCAGCAGCATTCTGAGCAACTCATTCTTAGGTCATTTACTACCATTAATAAAGCTGTTTCAATGCTGTGGTTTGTTCGATAGCCAGACTGGAATTTATCTGAAATGTTATTGGTGTTAAGATGATGGAGTTATTGGTTGAAAACAATCTTCTCAAGGAGGTTGCTTGGAAAAGGAAGATTAGAAATAGGCCTGTAATTAGTTAAATCAACAATGCCATCTTAAAGTTTTGACCTTTTTGAACATTAGAGCATGTAAACTTGTCACAGTAGAAGCACAGCATACTGATATGAACCTGAATGAACGGACGGAGGGTTGGTATTATTTGCAGCTTAAGTAATTCTCCTTTTTAATTTTTTTACTAAGTAAGTATGCATTTACCTATTTACTATCATATTTGAACCACTCTTAATTAAAACATATTATTATTATATATTGTTCCGGTTTTGCATGTTCTTCTTCTGCTGTTTTGTCTGTCTTCTACCCTACTGAAATGTGTATTACTGCTGTAAGTTTGCTTCTTATAAAATATGTGATATAATTGAGCTTGAGTTATCCAACTCTGCAAGATAACATCAGTCAACTAAAACTGTCTAGAAATACACAAGGCCTGCAATACTTTTAACAAATGGATGACAAAAGGATGAGAAAAACAATTCAAGGTCCTTGGGGACAATAAGAACCGCCAGAGCAAAATGAAAACATGTATAAGATAGTGGTGATATCTCCCACTAAAGGAAACTTACAGTTTATATAATCGTGCTGTAGATTTTGCTATCATTTCATTTATCAATCATGAACACATTGTACCACATTTTTTACCAATCGTAAGTTAACCGACTGGTAGAGTCAAACTATTAAGTAATTATACTGTGCATTGGGAAGGATTTTTAATGTGTATTTTGCTCCTGATATTATATCTATTATTAATGAAAACAACAATATAATATGGCACTTGGAACCTATTTTGACTATCTTGAAAGTAAGTGTCTTTGTAGGGTGTAGCTTGATTGCTGACCACTACACAGCAGGTTTAACAAATGCACACTTAACAAATATTGTTTCCAAAAATCATCCTGCATAAAATCCATTTTTATTTTTGACATCCAGCTGTCCAACCAAGCACTGGTTTTCCATTCAGGTCCCTGCAGAGTGAAAACAAACTTTGCAAAAGCTGCTGATACGTTTACTTTTCACTGTGATTAATTACGTTTCAGCATCAACTTTATGTGATATTAATTTTCATCTCACGCTGAAATTAACTGAAACCAATAGCTGCCAGGGAGGAAGGAAATCAATCTAAAAACGTATTGTACGTTTTGAAAAATAGCCAGCAGTAATGTGTTATAATTAATTGGGTAAAAGACGCAAAAAATACAACTTAATGGGCCTTTACGTTTTTAATATTTAATTTCCAATGACATCTCAGTGGGTGGGAGTGAGATATTCTGATAAAAGGTGCAGTTATGCATTACATTTGTTCTGCTATAACTTTCAGAATTATTTTTCTTGACATTTGAAATCACAGCTGCATGGCTCACTTTCACATTGGTCAGTTATTGTGTGTTTTTGTGTAAAGAGTTGGTAACCATCCATGTTTTGGACCATCTACAGGTGGAATACCAGACTGCAAAATCATGTTTTCACTACCTACAAGCCTAGTTATTGGCTGCAGAGGCTGGACGGCAATGAAGAAGTTAAGTATCGACATAAATATGATGAAGGTGGGTGGGCTCTTCCTGAAACCTAAACATATCTCTATTGTCTTGAGAGTTTAGCTTAAAGTTAAATGTGTTTCTCCACATTCATATTTACTACTTGGATTTGGAGTCAGGGACACACTGCTTCTTCAAGCAAACATGTCAATTTCAGATGATTTTTTTTCCTTATCCTCTGACATTTGTTTGAATAACTAGTAAATGGGAATACATAACGTAGCGTTCTATTAGATTGTAAACTGTTAAATGACAGTGTGAGGCTGAGGCACATTTTCCTCATATGGATTTTACTTCGACAACATTGCCTGTTTCAGTCATTCTTCCTCTCCTACAGTAAATGTATAGCATCAAACTCAATATGAGTAGAACATTTAATTTTTTTACGGGGAGAAAAACATTGCTTTTCAGATCTGAGATTTCTACAAAGCTTACTTAGTATAGGGGTTTGGGGAAGGACCATTTGTGAAGTCATTGGCCATGGTAGAACCGGGCCCATCCTATCTTCTTTTACCTTCTCCAGATTGCCTCACCTCTTACCTTCCCTTGCCCACCTCATCAATAACACGTTGACAATTGTTTGTATTCCTAACACTCTTAAAGCAGCTGCTGTACAAATAATGACCAATTTCTCTTTTTTTCTAACACAATTTTCTCCAAACCCCTCGAACGTGGCATCTTGACTCAACTTTCAGAATATCTCCACCAGAACAGACATCTTGACCTTTAACAGGCTGGGTATAAGAGATTCCACCAAACTCAGATTGCCCCTTTTTCCATTACCCCAGCCTCCCTCTCATCCATCGTCGTCCTGCTTGACCTTTAAACTTTGACACGGTGAACAACCAGATTCTCTGCTCCACCCTCCAAGACCTTGATGTCTCAAGCGTGACACTCCCTCTGATCACATTAATAATAATAATAATAATAGATTTAATTTGTTAGCGCTTTTACAGGTGCTCAAAGACGCTTTACAGATATAGTGAAGGGAAAAGAAAAGGAAGGAACAACAAATAAATATATAGTTAAAGTTAAAGTCAAATAATACAAAAACAATCACACATTAAAAGCCAGGTTGAAGAGGTGAGTTTTTGTGAGTTTTTTGAAGGTGGTGAGGTCAGTGCAGTCTCTGATGGGTTGGGGGAGTGAGTTCCAGAGGGAGGGGGCAGCGACGGAGAAGGCTCTGTCTGTCTGTCTGTCTGTGGGTGAGGAGCAGAGTTCTGGATATGTTGGAGTTTATTGATTAGGTTGGATGGTATGCCGTAGAGAATGCTATTGCAGTAGTCGAGTCGTGAAGTGATGAATGCATGAATCAGGGTTTCAGCAGCAGAGGAGGAGAGTGATGGGCGGAGACGGGCAATGTTTTTGAGGTGGAAAAAGGCGGTCCTGGTGATGTGATTTATGTGGTGGTTGAATTTGAGCTGACTGTCGAAGATGACTCCGAGGTTGCGGATGTGAGGGGGGGGAGATAGAGTGTGGCTGTCAATGGTGAAGTTGAAATTCTGGATGTCTTTGATACGGGATGGGGGGCCGATGATGATGATGATGTCTGATTTGGCACTGTTCAGTTGGAGATAGTTTGTTTGCATCCATGCTTTTATTTGTGAGAGACAGTTGGTGAGAGTGGAGTGTGTTGTGGGGGTGATGGTTTTTGTTGAGATATAAAGTTGGATGTCATCGGCGTAGCAGTGAAATTGAAGGTTGTGGCGACGAATTATTTTGCCAAGAGGGAGCATGTAGAGGATGAAGAGGAGGGGGCCAAGCACCGAACCCTGGGGGACACCTTGGGACAGAGGAGCAGTGGAGGAGGTGCAGTTGTTGATGTTGATAAACTGATGTCTGTCGGTGAGGTAGGATTTCAGCCAGGAGAGTGCAGTGTCGGTGATGTTGAGTGATGATTCGAGGAGGGACAGCAGGATGGCGTGGTTGATGGTTGATTCTACTTGAAGGACCGCACTAACAGGCTTGTAGAGGATCTATGTCTGAACCTTCTAGCCTCACTGTAGGGGTCCCTCAAGGTTTAGTTCTGGGTCCCCTCCTCTTTTCTCTCCACACCTATTATTTGGCTATATCCACTGAAATGGCCTTTCCAACCACAGCCATGAAATTAAACTGATCTTGTATTTTCACTGTGCTCTGCCTACCAGGAAAGGCATCTCCTCTTCATACTCTTGGATACAAAAAAAAAACGTGTGTGACAGTATATCACTAGCTGTCATTTGCTGCCAACATCCCTGCATCGTAAACAACTACAACTCCCTCCTTGATGTCGTGCAGGCATATGCTATCCCCGCTCTGCAGCTCATTCAGAAGAAAGCAACTCAAAAAGCAGTTCATTAAGTTCTCATGAACTTCACTAGCTCCTGTTGCTATGCTGGCTTTCTAACTCTGCTCCCTCTTAAGCATTACATAAAAGTAAAGGAACACTCTCTGTGTCCCGTATTGTCTCTAAATGTAGCAAAATAGATGAAGTTGACATTCTTGGATCCTCTCTCTGGTGTCAGCTAAGTAAAGAGGTATTGTCCAGCAGCAGAGGTGGCATGATGATGTTGACGGTGGAGCTAAAATCCACAGATAGCATGCTGACATAGAATCCAGAAAAGTCCAAGTGCTCTAGGATTAAGTGAAGGGCCACATTGAAGGCATCATCTTTGGATCTGTCTTAGTAGGGGACTGCTTGGGGTCTTGTAGGTTTTGTAGCAGACAGGCATATGGCATGTATGTAAACACAGGTAAGACAAAGCTTTGTTTGGTTGCTTTGGGGGGTTGTATCTTAAAGATGTCATTGAGGCAAGGCAAGGGAAGAGGGTGTCTCAGTAGAGCATTGGTCCAGGATGGAGCTATGGGGATGGTGTGTGAACTGACTCTTTGCCTTTTGAATACAGAGTGTAACTTATTCAGGTCATTGGCCAAGCACAAGTCATTAATTGGGTGAGGAGCATTGGGTTCTAATTTGGTGAGTATACACTGGCAAAGCATCCTCTGTTCTTCCCTCAGCATTGCCTGCTCACCAGTTGTTAATAAAACCAGGGGGAGAGATCCAAATAGCAAAGTACACATTCTGAGCCAACCTGACAGCAGCCAGAACCATGAAAATACTCCACTTTAAACTTGGCTTTGCAAGTTTGTAAAATGAATTCTCATTTCATAATTTACACCTTCCTCTTCTGCACCACATTGGCAGACAAGCAACAATTCCCAGTTGACCAATTAAAATGGATTCAGAGCTTGCAAGTCCACACCCTCACCTTAACTGACACAGATGCAGAAAACGAGCCTGTAGGCAGGTCTGTCACTGTAACTACTTTCTAACAGCCACATGCAGAGGCTGCTTACTTACTGTACATGAGAGTGGCAGTTCATAGAGAGTCCTGGTACTTCCATTATTAATTAAGCCAATCAAACATCAACTTCTAATCAGCAATCACAAATAAGGACACAATAGGTCCATAACCAACTAATCAGAAGAGAGCAATGCAGATGCAATGAACTGTCAGCCTTGTTCGCAAGCATGACCCCAACAATCTAGTACCAATACGACCTATAATTTACCATTTGTTTGTTGACACTATTTAGATTAAAATCACCTTTATTAATACAATCCTTTACTCTGATAATACACATGCACAAACAGGACCTATAGATATGCGCCCGAGAGCAGTTGGTACCTCTCAGGCTCTTCACCTCTCCTCCCTCTGGACCTGAACTGACAACCCTTGGTTCCAACGCCCCTACAGAATGACCAACTGCCACCCCTTTTCATATTGCCATACTATTAATATTACACAGTATTTCACAAAGTTGAATACAATTAAATCTAATTAGGAAATAATACCTAAATATTTATTAAAAAGGTCACATTGATAAAAAAAAAATAGCAAAATCAATTCACTGTTGGCGAAATCAAACATCTTTTAAGAAGCTAGAACTGATTGTCACTATGGTGCTGCTTCCTAAAGACTAAACAGAGCAATGCCTTTATGGCATAATAAGGTGAACAATTGAATTACCATAACATATAGGTATTTCTTTTTGTTACAACTTTGGGAAATTTGCTAATTGGAGATTTGACCAATCTAATGTTTGTGTATCAAAATATTACTTTGACATGGTTTAACAGGCTTTGATGTTTGATGTTGCAAAACATGACGTCAGCTTGTGTTTGTGTTAGCAGTGGACTATTGTCTGCAATATTAAACATTTACAACAGTACAGTACAAAGTTGACATGGTCAGTCTCGGTCAAATGTTAAAATGACATTGTATGTTGCTAAGGGTAGTTGCATGCTGACAGCATTTCCCTTGTTGTGGAATGGAGGCCTGTTATGGTAAATGGCAGGATGACAAGTGATTTTTCCTCCAGTAGAAAAAGAAGAACAGCAACAAGGTGTGTTGGAAATTGCATTCCTCAGCTTTTATTTACATTTCCTATTTTCAGTATGCCAAATCTTCCATGTCAGTCCAAATGTAAAAAGCCATGTGTTTATATCAGTGGTTCTCAACTGGTCAGGCCTCGGGACCCACTTTTTCCTTTGTCAATCAATTGCGACCCGAAATTTTGAACCACTCAAAATTTAAAAAAAATTTCTTCACTCACACATCTGCGACCTACTAAAAAACGGGTCTGCGACCCACTTTTGGGTCGCGACCCACCAGTTGAGAACCACTGGTCTATATGTTTGTAGCTCTTCTTCTTCCATACAGCTCATTGTACTCATTGACCTCTACCCTACCAAAATGTCAGCTCATGTGGCATGCTTGTACTAATAAAATCCCTTTCATATAATTTGGCTTCAGTGGATCTCATCAAAAATCAAAGCCATGCTGTGGTGTATAGTGTGTTTCACGGAATCAGCCTTCAATATCAACTGGCCCAGTGTCACATTATGATTTACTTAAATATTACCCAGACCAAATTAACAAACAGGACTGGGCACATTACCAGTCTGCAGTGGCCTGTGAATAACAAACTCATCAGGGGAATCCATGCAGACCACCACCCTGACATAACCCTTATAGATATTCATATTTTCTTTCCCTGACATCCTTTATTTATTTACCAGTGTTCCAACCCATCTCCCCAAAGTATTGAGACAATCCATCCCGTCAGATTTACCCCGCTAAACAGGGGAGGGGGAGGCTGGACGATACAAAGTCACTTACTGCTTGTGTATTTGTGCAAATGTGTGAGCGAGTGTGTGTGTTTGTGTGTGTCAGCAGCATGGGAGTGTTTTGAGAAGGTATTGAGGGCGGAGTGAGGATGTTATAAGGGGCTGTTCACGAGCAGGAACACGCCACAACAGTGTGATGTTTGTAGTTTTATTCCAAGAAGTAACACTGAATTGATATGGAGGAGTAGATGAGATGTTCTGGTCTGGCGGGACGTGCTGTGATCCGTGCAGAGGGAGACTCAGAGTGGGGGTACCGTGTCCGGCATGATCTGCTTGGGTTGATTACGGGCCCCCAGACAATTCCTAGAATTCGAAATTTAAGAATATACACGAGTTAAATATGAATGGAGACGGGCAGAGTATGTAGGGATGTAGGGATGTTGGGATGAAAGGAAGGGAGGGATGCAGGGATGTAGAGATGTTGGGATGATGGAAGGTATGTCTGGATGACGGGATGTAGGGATGAGGGAAGGGAGGGATGAAGGGATTTAGAGATGTTGGGATGAGGGATGAAGGGATGAGGGAAGAAGGGATTTAGAGATGTTGGGATGAAGGGATGAGGGAAGGGAGGGATGAGGGATGAAGGGATGAGGGAAGGGATGAGGGAAGGGAGGGATGAGGGATGAAGGGATGAGGGATGAGGGAAGGGAGGGATGAAGGGATTTAGAGATGTAGGGATGAGGGATGAAGGGATGAGGGATGAGGGAAGGGATGGATGAAGGGATTTAAAGATGTTGGGATGAAGGGATGTAGGGATGAGGGATGAAGGGATGAGGGATGAAGGGATGAGGGATGAAGGGATGAGGGAAGGGATGAAGGGAAGAGGGTAGGGAGGGATTTAGAGATGTTGGGATGTAGGGATGAAGGGATGAGGGAAGGGATGAGGGATGAAGGGATGAGGGAAGGGATGTAGGGATGAGGGAAGGGAGAGATAAAGGGATTTAGAGATGTTGGGATGAAGGTATGTCTGGATGACGGGATGTAAGGATTGAGGGATGAATGGAAGTAGGGGTGTATCGTAAGGGGGTCGATGGGTGGAGGGATGAAAGCGTTTGACTAAGTATGAGGTAGAATGGGAACCGTATGAGTAGAAGGGAGAGGGAGGGTGGGTTGAGAGAATAGAGATGGGCAGTTGCTGGATGTTTGGCCGGATATAGAGTTGGCCGTGATTAGAGATGGGGTTGAGGCGTGGCCATGCTCCTGAACCTAGGTTAACAAATGCACTGCATTAAGTGGCCCTTGTTTGGGAGACGCTTCACTGAAATAAAGCCACTTGGAACCAGGAACTGAAATCAATCCCTCCTCTATCTCATCCATCCTGCCGTTGACTCTCATTTTTCTGCTGCTTGTGTGTCCAGATTCTGCTTAAAGTCCAGATATACCACTCCTTTGCTTTTGTTCTACTTGACTTTTCTTTGTATTGAACTCCCCAATCCCTCTCTCTGCTTGTGACCATCATAGTTACACATAGTTATAGATGTACAATTATTGTAATGGAGGTTTCAGGAAGGGGAACACAAAGAGGGAGTCAAATTAACCATTTCAACCCTCCATCGCAAAATGTTTATCCGATTTAGGTACGTGTTTTTGAGTGTTCAATATGTCTTATGAAGTTCCTCCCAGAAATGTACTTTTCACTTTTTTTAGTGTGTGTATTCATGGACATAAGTATGGGATTTCCGAAAAATAAATGTTCTGTTTGGAAAGGCTCACACAATATATAATCCTCCTTACGAAAGTATATGGAAAATACTTATTAGCAAATCATCCGTTGTCAGGTTATTCCTGAATTTCCTCCAGTCCTTTGTAACTACTCAGAATAGGATTTCAATTGCAAAGGTTCACTGTGTTCCTTGGACAAATTCAAGAAATAGTAAACAGATTATGCAAACCCGACAGGTGGCAACTCATTAAAAACAACATCCAGTAAACTCAAACAATGAGAACAGTAAAAAATAAATCTCCTCACTAATCTCTCATCACCTTTTTTTATAAAATCAACTACAGTAATTGCCAAAAGTTAAAATGGTGTACAGAACAATACGTTTTTTTAGGGACGTGCAAGGCAAATAGTTTGAGTCATTACTGACTTCCTTGTGTAATATAGAAATAATGCTATCCAGGTGAGGCGTAACACAATTTTGGTTTAGCCTTGTCATTTTTATTTATCTGTATCTACATGGAGAAAATCGGTAATTGCTGTTGACAAATGAACATCAATATAACTATATATATATATGAAATTTGAAATAAAAAGCAGTTATCAAAGTTACATTAACTGCATTTGTTGACCAACGATACATCTCAACCTTCTTCCTCTGGTCTAATGTACAATCAGACAAAACTGAGAATTGCAGTGGATTACTTTGTCACATGAACATATAGAGAATATATTTGTGAGCGAAAGTCTACTCTTATCTGCGTTATGCTTCATTCACACCAAACCAGGCCTATTCAATCAGGCTGTACTCCACTGTAAGCCCTGTGGTCCACACCACCACAGCAGAAACACCAAACTCAAACGAATGTGAGAATTTCTGTTTTCCCTGACTTGGTGTGAATGCAGCACTTTTACAACCTTAGCTCAATGTATAATGCTGAAAGTGTGTGTGTATTTAGTGTGCATGTGTGTGTATGCTAGGGATGTGCATCTCCATCACTGAAGCCGATGCGATGCGCATCTCGATACGTTGCCAACGATACGATACATTAACGATACATTTGAAACACCAGGCGATGTGATACGATACGATTCACCCCATGTTGCGATACAGTTCGACATTATGCGATACGGGGCGATACGATGCAACACGATGCAACATAATGATACTTCAATATGGTACGACAGAGGATTTTTGTTTTATTCCTCATATCCAGCAAATCATAAATTAACAAAAAAGTGCTTCTCTCTACTAGTACTGCGCATCCCATCATGCTGTTTCTTTTTTTTACCTTTTTGAAAAAGCTCTCCAGAGTAAAGTACAATTGTATAACACCTCACAGTTAAACAATTTAAGGATGCATTGCTCATGATTAACAATGTGCAAATAACAGCTACCATAGTGCAATGCCCATACAGCTGCTGCCTGATGTGCTGAACACTCATCCATAGGCTAACTCACCAGTGAGCAGAAAGCAGTGGTTTCTATATGAACAATAAAGAACACAAATAACCTTTCACAAACAGGTATTTCATAACTGCTTACAGTAAGGAAGACATTTAAACTGTTATTGGCCGTCACAGGCTGCTGTAAACTAAACACCACTCTCTCTGACAGAACACCTCACTGAGTGATTTCACTCATATGTCTAACTTTCAGGTTTCTCTTTTCAGCCGCAGACCCCATGTCGCCTCTTTATGTGCGTCGCTAAGTTCCTCGTACTACTTGTGTACTTTAAAGCGGCACGGCATCGTTTACAATTTGCGAGCGATTTTTGAAGTTGACCGTCTTTCTTGAAAAATCCGAAGTGTTGCCAAACGTTTGATTTGTAGGTATTTTTGGGTGCGCTGTGTTTCTCTTTCTCCTCGACTTCCATGTGTGTTGATAACTGAGACTCTCGGCCTCCGTAGTGCGAAGCAAAGATCAAAGATCGTCTCTGCTGAGTGCTGACAGGCTGAGAGGATATTATATGAATGAATAGTGTTTTTAACTATTTTAAACCATTGGAAAGCACGGAACATGTGTGTGCATTGAGATGAACCATTAAGATGACATAAACATGAAGTCATGAACACTAACCCAGACATTAGTTGTCTAACTTGAACCTAGACACTTGTAGCCTGTCTCTGCTGACACACAATAAGGGAATGTCAACACAGGCACCGAATAATTACCATCCATCCATCCATCCATCTTCTTCCGCTTATCCGTGGTCGGGTCGCGGGGGTAGCAGTTCCAGCAGAGAGCCCCAAACTTCCTTTTCCCTGGCGACATCAACCAGCTCTGACTGGGGGATCCCAAGGCGCTCCCAGGCCAGCGAAGAGATATAATCCCTCCACCTGGTCCTAGGTCTACCCCTTGGTCTCTTCCCAGCTGGACGTGCCTGGAACACCTCCCTAGGGAGGCGCCCAGGTGGCATCCTAACTAGGTGCCCGAACCACCTCAACTGGCTCCTTTCGACGCGAAGGAGGAGCGGCTCAACTCCGAGTCCCTCCCTGATGACCGAACTTCTCACCTTATCCCTAAGGGAGACACCAGCCACCCTGCGGAGAAAACCCATCTCGGCCGCTTGTATCCGCGATCTCGTTCTTTCGGTCATGACCCATCCTTCATGACCATAGGTGAGGGTAGGAACGAAAATGGCCCGGTAGACAGAGAGCTTTGCCTTCTGGCTCAGCTCCCTTTTCGTCACAACGGTGCGGTAAAGCGACTGCAGTACCGCTCCCGCTGCTCCGATTCTCCGGCCCATCTCACGCTCCATTGTTCCCTCACTCGAGAACAAAACCCCGAGATACTTGAACTCCTTCACTTGGGGTAAGGACTCATTCCCTACTTGGAGTGGACAGTCCATCGGTTTCCTGCTGAGAACCATGGCCTCAGATTTGGAGGTGCTGATCCTCATCCCAGCCGCTTCACACTCGGTTGCGAACCGATCCAGTGAGTGCTGAAGGTCGCAGACCGATGAAGCCATCAGAACCACATCATCTGCAAAAAGCAGTGGTGCAATCCTTAGTCCACCGAACTGCAGACCCCCTCCCCCATGACTACGCCTCGAAATCCGATCCATGTATATTACAAACAGGATTGGTGACAAAGCGCAGCCCTGGCGGAGGCCAACCCTCACCGGAAATGGGTCCGACTTACTGCCGAGGACCCGGACACAGCTCTCGCTTTGGGAGTACAGAGATTGGATGGCCCTGAGTAGAGACCCCCTCACCCCATACTCCCGCAGCACCTCCCACAGTAACTCCCTGGGAACCCGGTCATACGCCTTCTCCAAGTCCACAAAACACATGTAGACCGGATAAGCGTACTCTCAGGCCCCCTCCAGGATCCTTGCGAGAGTAAAAAGCTGATCCGTCGTTCCACGACCAGGACGGAATCCGCATTGTTCCTCCTCAATCTGAGGTTCGACAATCGGCCTGACCCTCCTTTCGAGTACCTTAGAGTAAACTTTCCCGGGGAGGCTGAGTAGTGTGATGCCTCTGTAATTGGCACACACCCTCTGATCCCCCTTTTTAAAAATGGGAACCACCACCCCGGTCTGCCACTCCTTCGGTACTGTTTCCGACTTCCACGCAATGTTGATGAGACGTGTCAACCATGACAGTCCCTCAACACCCAGAGCCTTCAGCATTTCTGGGCGGATCTCATCCACCCCCGGGGCTTTGCCACTGTGGAGTTGTTTAACAACCTCAGTGACCTCCCCCCGGGAGATTGGCGCCGATCCCCCGTCATACTCCAGCTCTGCCTCTAACATAGAGGGCGGAGTTGTCGGGTTCAGGAGTTCCTCAAAGTGTTCCTTCCAACGCCCCAACACTCCATCAGTTGAGGTCAACAACGTCCCATCCTTACTGTACACAGCTTGGATGGTTCCCTGCTTCCCCCTCCTGAGGTGTCGGAGAGTTTTCCAGAACAACCTTGGTGCCGCCCGAAAGTCCTTCTCCATGTCCTCTCCGAACTTCTCCCACACCCGCTGCTTTGCCTCGGCCACGGATGAGGCTGCTGCCCTTCGGGCCTGTCGGTACCTTGCAACTGCCTCGGGAGTCCCCCGGGATAACAAATCCCTGAAGGCCTCCTTCTTCAGTCGGACGGCTTCCCTGACCACCGGTGTCCACCAGGAGGTTCGAGGGTTACCGCCCCTTGAGGCACCTAGGACCTTGAGACCACAGCTCCCCGCCGCGGCTTCGGCAATAGAGGCTTTGAACACCGACCACTCTGGTTCAATGTCCCCAACCTCCACAGGAATGCCTGAAAAGCTCCGCCGGAGGTGTGAGTTGAAGGCCTCCTCCTCCGAATAATTACGTTGTTTATAAATTAATCTGAGGGCCGCAAAAAGAGGAGGCCGCCATTTGCCCATCCCTGCTCTACACACACACACACTCACACACAGATAGACACTTCTCTTTAAGTCTTTCACCTCTCTCTCTTACTTTCAAAAGTTTCTGTCTCTTTCACACACAAGCAAGACAACTACTCCTAATGAGGAAGCTAAAGTCACCTACAAACGTCCACCACACTCACAACACACACATACACACTCACACACTGAGCAACATATATCGGACTAAATCTCCTCCGCAGTATGTGCTGTGTATCCGAAAGCTCCACTTTGTTTCTCAGTACAAATACATGCTGGAGGAGAAATACAGTTTCTTTTTTACTGCCATGATGCAACTGAGTGTAACCTCCTGGCCATTTCTCAGAGAAGAGCGGAGAAACTAAAGGGCTATTTAAAAAATGATGATGATGACAAGGAGGGGGCAACATAAAAAGACACAGATCACAGGAAGGGGAGGAGGACTGAGAGGAGAGGACAGGAAAAGGTTACCACAGAGGGAATGGAAAGACTAATACAGATATAGAGGGGAGAATTAAAAGGCAGCTGAACCTGCAGCTCTAATGGTCTGTGACTGGATGTCAATGTCTGCTGGTGCCAGCTGGCTGCAGTGTGATCTGCTGGGGGCTTTTTAAACTACAATAAAGGCGAAGGCACCTGGCAATCCATTGAACCTGGAACCTAGTTATTCACCCACAAATATATATGTGCATAGAGCCCCTTTTGTAGACCTCTTATACACAGAAAAACAACAACAGCATCACATTTTTCCTGCTCAAGAGGCGAATCCCTCTATTGGACGAAGAGTGCTGGGAGCGACTTTGGACGGCAGGTGACTAAAATAAGAAAATTATGAGAGTTGAGGTCAGAGGACAAGCATTTAAAATCCTTAAAATCCACAGATGGTATGATTTTAGCTCCCGACTGTCAAAAGCAGCTGACCCGGACTCCATTATAATCTGATTGATCAATTGTGACTGCAAAATCCCTTTCGTAAGGCCTAAACAATTGTAATGTGTGCTACAGAGAGGAGGTCGAAAACCTGACATCTTGGTGCCAGGATAACAACCTCCATCTCAACGTCAGCACAACCAAGGACCTTCTACAGGTGCACCACAGAGAGCATCCTGACCTTCTACAGGTGCACCATAGAGAGGATCCTGACCTCCTACAGGTACTCCATAGAGAGTATCCTGACCTTCTACAGGTGCACCATAGAGAGGATCCTGACCTCCTACAGGTGCACCATAGAGAGGATACTGACCTTCTGGTGCACCATAGAGAGGATCCTGACCTCCTACAGGTACTCCATAGAGAGTATCCTGACCTCCTACAGGTACTCCATAGAGAGTATCCTGACCTTCTACAGGTGCACCATAGAGAGGATCCTGACCTTCTACAGGTGCACTACAGAGAGGATCCTGACCTTCTACAGGTGCTCCATAGGATCCTGACCTTCTACAGGTGCACCATAGAGAGCATCCTGACCTTCTACAGGTGCGCCATAGAGAGGATCCTGACCTTCTACAGGTGCACCATAGAGAGGATTCTGACCTTCTACAGGTGCACCATAGAGAGCATCCTGACCTTCTACAGGTGCACCATAGAGAGGATCCTGACCTTCTACAGGTGCGCCATAGAGAGGATCCTGACTGGCTGCATCACAGCCTGGTACGGCAGCTGCACCGCCCTCAATCGTAAGGCTTTACAGAGGGTGGTGAAAACTGCAGAGAACATCACCAGGACGGAGCTGCCCTCCATGGAGGATCTCTACTCCCAGCGGCTCAGGAAGAAAGCCATCAGGATTATAAAAGACCCCCATCACCCCAGCCACAAACTGTTCAGTCTGCTGCCGTCTGGCAGGCGTTACCGCAGCATCCGGACTAAAACAACCAGATTCAGAGACAGCTTCATCCCGCAGGCAATAAGACTGTTAAACAACTGAACTGCTGAAACAACATCCACAACATTCATCTGGCTGCTACTTAGAAATTATTTATCTAATATATCACATTCCAATCACTATATAGACTCATATTGCACTATTTCACAATTTTTCTTTTTGTATTTATTGCACAATTTTTTCAGTTTTTCAGTTTTATTGTGTTGCACTGTTGGAGGAGCCTGTGACCTAAGACTTTCATCGTCATAACTACACTGTAGCTATGTACGTATGACCAATAAAAACCTTGAACCTGCCTCTAAAAGCCTCCACTCCACATACACCTTTAAATCAACAAAATCCAACAAGCCGTCCATAGAGCAGACACAAGAGTTAACATGAAAAGTGGTAAAACGTCTTTGCACAGATGTTGCCGTTGTAATTTATATGGAGAGAGCGGTGCAAACTGATTTGGTGATGCTTCAATTTTGACCACAATTACCACTGACATTTTGACATGCAAGTACTCAACTGTATAAAGGGCACAAACTAGCAGGTGAGTTAAACAACAAAAACTGAACAAACTAGCATTTTACAACAAGGCCCTGTGCTCCACCATGAGAAGAGAGCTTTAGCTTTAGTGCAGATATGGATTCAGTTGATAGATAAGGAGTGGCCAAAGCAAAGAAAAACACAAAGCACAAAGCAAACACAGCGAACAACGCGTTGAATCCTGCAGTAAGTTGAGTAAAAACAAAGGCATGCAAGTTGCGGCCTGTTAGTCGCTGATATAACCATAAGGCCTAGTGTTCATTAAATCCCCTAGAACTGAAAACAACTGAAAAATATCAGAATATATCATTTAAAGCAACCCAATACAATGTGAGCTTGGCACATGCCTGTCCCCGTCTGCAGGCATGTTACACTCAAACTGAGTCTGTGTTGTGTCAGCCGCGCCAAACGAAACAAGTCAATCTGAAGCCAGGGGACTGCCACTCTGAAACCTGGTGCTCGCCTCCAGGCAACACAGTCCCCCCCCTGTCTGCTTTCTGTTTCCTCTGCTCAGGAGTGACACACTTCTGTCTGGTCCCGCAGAGTAAAGGGCTCAGCAAGTGTTTCATGAAAAGTGAATCGTCTCGATGTGATGGCAGCTCTTTTCATTTCTCGGCTCAACAGCTGGGGAATGTTGGGCGCTACGTTGATGTTCAGTGTATTTTTGTCTATGTGCATCAAAACACACCCACAACAACAAAAGCACAGACTGAAGAGAAGGATGTAACTAAAACACTTTCAATTAACATCATTATTATATGGAAGGTAGAGTTTGATATTTAAGATGTGAATGCTGGTTGATTTGGATTTAGTCTTTTCTGAGGATAACAGTTGTGTGTTCTAACAATTCAGGTCCCTCTTCTCTTCAAATCTGCAGATCACATCCAGAATATGCACGGGTGCTTTCCTGTGAATCCCTTGGTAAGGTAAGAGCATGGCATTTTGGGAAAGTCGGACTGCTTTCCTACATTTGAAAACTTGAAAACGACATCGACCAATTAATAAATGAGCTCAAACTGTAGTCCCAGAATAAGAAATAAAAACCTTTTTCCATCACTTGTACACTCCCCCATCAACAGCCCCGTGTCCCTCTATGCTAAAAATATAGTTGTTAAAACCTCCTTAAGGATTTGGAATCAGTTTACTTCACTTTGGTCTACAAGCTTTTTCTACCTCGGCTCCACTAGCTGCAAATCATGTTTTCCCCCCTCCATATCAGATGGGCATTTTCTATATGGTCAAACCTTGGTATTAAAACATTTAAAGATTGGAATATTGAGAACACTTTTGCATTTTTACAACAGCTCTCAGAATTGTTCTCTCTTCCTAAACATCTTTTTTTTAGATACCTGCAAATTCGGAGTTTTGCTCGCAATAGATATGCTCAGTTTCCTAACCTGCCCGCTGACACGCCTCTAGATGCTTTTCTCACTCAGGTCCCTGTGATGAAAGGAATTATCTCGTGTATTTACAATCAAATCCAAACCCTATCTTCAACCTCTCTAAACTCTGTGAAAGCTGTTTGGGAGGAGGATTTGGGGCAGGAGATCTCAGAGGATCTTTGGGGCAATATTCTTAAGCGTGCATACTTCATCCGTCTGCGCAAGACATAGTTTGATTCAGTGTAAAGTTGTTCACGCACCCATTGGACTAAAGTCAGGCTGTTCAAAGTGTTTGACAATATAGATCCTTCTTGTGAAAAATGTCACCAAACACCTGCAAACCATTTGCATATGTTTTGGTCATGTACGTCTCTGCACAACTACTGGACTTCAATTGTCAGTACTTTGTCAGAGGTAACTGGGACGCTTATCGAGCCTAATGCCATTACTGCACTATTTGGCATCACAAACCTGCCTTTGCCTAGGCTCAAAGCAGACCTCATAGCCTTTGCAACATTACTAGCAAGACGTCTTATTCTAACAAGATGGAAATCACCAACACCACCTTCCCACACTATGTGGATAAGGGACATTTTTAATAATTTGCAGCTTGAAAAAATCCGTTACACATTGAAAGGCTCCGCCGGGAAGTTCCAAAGTGTCTGGGGGCCTTTCTTTGCCTATGCAGGGAGGATGACCTTCCCGGATATTCCAGAATAAGACCCGAATATGTATGTATGTGTGTATATATATATCTTTTTTTTTATTTTTTTTATATGTATATATTAATGCTGTTAAAATTATCGCGTTAACGGCGGTAATTAATTTTTTGAAATAATTGCGTTAAAATATTTAACGCATTTAACGCATGTGCAGAATGGCCCGCCCCATACATCCCACCAGTGGCAGCGCCAGGGTATGGCTGGGGTAGGCTACACCCATACCAAGAAATGGCTTAGCCCCACCATGAAAAATGATGTTAAAGTAATCAAAATAAAGTCCGCCAACTTGCGCGGAGTAAATTGCACAGACAGCAGTTAGTCAGATTGATTTCAGTAGCCACTTGTCTGGAAATACCGAAGACCAGAAACGGTTTTGAAAACTTTTGTCACGTTGTGATCGTCTTCTCAATAGAACATCTTTGATAATGTCGGTGTTGTTGCAGGAAGTCCCGACGGAGAATACTTTTGCTGTAGTACAGGGGTGCACATAACTGGTACGCAGGTTATGTGCGTAATCTGAAACTTGTGTCACAAAGCGCATTTGCGTACCGACGTACTTGTGAAGCTTTTCCAGAAGGCGGTTAGATCACCGGAAGACAGAGTCGGTCTCCGTGTGCACAGACAGGGCTGCTGTTAACGTCGGTCTGTACAACGGAATTGTGCCAAAACTACGCCAACCGGCAGCGGAGGGAGACTTTCTCCCCCCCCCCCTTCACTGGAGAACTGCCTAAAACAGCTGATCACAACGTTCGCACTCTGTGGTCACGAAGTACTCCACTAGCCGCCGCCGCCGCCCCCCCCCCCTCAGTCGACTTTCCTGAAGTACTCCCCCGTTATAATAAACATAGATACTGTATGTTAAATGGATATATCCGCCTTCTTTCATTTATCTTTCCATTCCCACAACAATATACATAAATAAATGGCATATTTTGGACATAGTTCGAATGGTGATTAATCATGATTAATTAATTTTTAAGCTGTGATTAATCTGATTAAAATTTGTAATCGTTTGACAGCCCTAGTATATATATGTGAAACATTTATTTATTTATTTATTTGTACTCTTACCTGAAGAGACTGAGGTTATGTGTTTGTTTGTATTTTGTTGTGTGACCACAGTTGTGATCTGCACAACTGTAATGTGACACTGTCAATCACAACCGCTCTGTCATCTCTGTTTAATTTGTGTACGAAAATCAATAAACAAAGTTTATAAAAAACAAAACAATGAAGTATTCAGACCTTATATATTTATTAAGATTAGGTTAGGATCTAAGCATACATACTTCGATAAGGGACATTTTGACGAAATCATTATTTATAGGGTAGTACTTTTGATTGGGCAGTGGCCATTCCAAATACTATCCTTTACATTTTAATTTAAATGTACAGACAAAGAGTGACGATAGCTGCTGTTAGCGAGCTAGCAAGCTAGCTTTCTTTCAACATTATTGTTGGAGGAGACCTTGCAGACTGCTTAATTAACCCAATAAAAATAACAGTGGCTTCATTCCATCGCCGTATAGTTTATTACAAACTAAATAAAAAAATGCATGTATTACTTTTATTTGTTAAGTGCTGTGTTCACAGAAGCAACACTGGTCATATCACTACTGTTATGTAGCCAAGATGGCAATCATTAACTTTTTGACTGTGTTTATTGTACCATCTGGGTACTTACAGTGCACTTTACAATACTTCACTTTGAAGCGCACTTATGAACTCAAAACAGCAAGGTAAATAACGAAGTACAGCATGTTTCCACCAAAGTACAAACATCACTTTACACAATCAGGAGGGAAGTAATGCTTTTGTTTGGGACAATTTTCAGCGGTGGTCATCCTATGGGGCAGCAGAATGCTGTATGTGGGATTGAGTCAAAATAAACTACGTTGTGTGTATTCACAGTAATGAGGGAACATGTCACCCAGTGCTAAGGGTGCATCCTTTTCTGGCATGTACTAGAAACAAAACTTAGATGTGCTCTCCTCTCTGCTGACTCCTGTTGGATCAACCTAATCCAAACACTCCAACAATAACACAACACATCCATCTCAGCAAGTGGCCAATGTCATAGATAGATATTTAATGAAATCTATTTCCCCTCTCAGTGATAGTGTAGCGCAAGGCCAAGCATTATCATTGTATCAGAGGAAGAGGTGAAGAAGGCCGACTACACTGCTGTGGTTTCAGCTGGAGGTGGACATGCTGAGGAATTACCCACAGAGGTTCATCTCATACAGGCACAGCGAGAGGGCCGAGCTTAGCCTGCAATTAGCATCAGCACAGGTAGGGGGGCCATGCTCTTTGAAGAAAACAAACACCTGGTTAAAAGCTGCACAGAGTCATGAATTACATTAATTTTGCATGTGAACATTCCCACACAACTCAGCTTTGCATTGGTTCCATCTGCTATCAGAATTCCTGATTTTAAATAATGGCTGCAAGGTACAGGAGCCACACACACACACACACACACACACACACACACACACACACACACACACACACACACACACACACACACACACACACACACACACACACACACACACACACACACACACACACACACACACACACACACACACACACACACACACACACACACACACACACAACTGCAGACAGTGATGTGTGTGTGCGTCTATTTTCCTGGTCAGGCATCCAGTCACTTTATTTTGCAGCAGGTAATCGCAGGATGACAATCAATCAATCAATGTTTATTTATATAGCCCAATATCACAAATGTTACATTTGTCTCAGTGGTCTTCACAGTTTGTACAGAATATCAGTATGACAATACGACACCCTCTGTCCTTAGACCCTCACATCGTACAAGGAAAAACTTCCGGAGAAAACCCACAGTCTAAAGGGAAAATGGGAGAAACCTCAGGGAGAGCAACAGAGGAGGGATCACAGTAGGGATGTGCATCTCCATCACTGAGGCCGATGCGATGCGCATCTCGATACGTTGCAAACGATACGATACATTAACGATACATTTGAAACACCAGGCGATGTGATACGATACGATTCACCCCTGTTGCGATACAGTTCGATACGATTTGATTCAACATTATGCAACATAATGATACTTCAATATGGTACGACAGAGGATTTTTGTTTTATTCCTCATATCCAGCAAATCATAAATTAACAAAAAAGTGCTTCTCTCTACTAGTACTGCGCTTCCCATCATGCTGTTTCTTTTTTTTACCTTTTTGAAAAAACTCTCCAGAGTAAAGTACAATTGTATAACACCTCACAGTTAAACAATTTAAGGATGCATTGCTCATGATTAACAATGTGCAAATAACAGCTACCATAGTGCAATGCCCATACAGCTGCTGCCTGATGTGCTGAACACTCATCCATAGGCTAACTCACCAGTGAGCAGAAAGCAGTGGTTTCTATATGAACAATAAAGAACACAAATAACCTTTCACAAACAGGTATTTCATAACTGCTTACAGTAAGGAAGACATTTAAACTGTTATTGGCCGTCACAGGCTGCTGTAAACTAAACACCACTCTCTCTGACAGAACACCTCACTGAGTGATTTAACTCATATGTCTAACTTTCAGGTTTCTCTTTTCAGCCGCAGACCCCATGTCGCCTCTTTATGTGCGTCGCTAAGTTCCTCGTACTACTTGTGTATTTTAAAGCGGCACGGCATCGTTTACAATTTGCGAGCGATTTTTCAAGTTGACCGTCTTTCTTGAAAAATCCAAAGTGTTGCCAAACGTTTGATTTGTAGGTATTTTTTCGGTGCGCTGTGTTTCTCTTTCTCCTCGACTTCCATGTGTGTTGATAACTGAGACTCTCGGCCATCGTAGTGCGAAGCAGAGATCAAAGATCGTCTCTGCTGAGTGCTGACAGGCTGAGAGGATTTTATATGAATGAATCGTGTTTTTACCGATGCAAAGGCGCTACAATCGATGCATCGCGAGTTCAACCCAAACTGTAGCCGATGTGCACTCTTTCAACCTGTGCACTCGCATCTTCAACGTTTATGTCGGTGCACTGATGCAAATCGGTGAATCTTAACATCCCTAGACCACAGTGATAGCTTCAGCCACGACTCGAAGTCCAGGACTCAAATACAGATACTCAGGACAAGGTATGCGCTGCTCTGATTTACTGTGGCTGGGGGGCAAAAATGGATAAGTGATAAACACCAGAAAGGAACACACCCCGACACCCACACAGTGCACGAGAACATATTTGTAATAAATCTGGTTTGGATGGGGTTTTCAGTTGTCTTTCAATAGGGGGGTTGTAAAGAGTATGACATGAGGGCACACATACAACAGGTATTGGATTAATGAATAAGATCAGCAACGGAGTGTACTCTGTTGGTGATGGAGTGTGCTATTTGGTATGTTTCCGGATTGGGGAGTAAAATAAAAAAAAATAAAAAAATACAGATAACACATTTTTCAAATTTGTTATATCTATAAAATATTCCACTAAAATAAAACAAAACCAAAAAGCATATGTTTTCAGCATATAATTCAATACAGTTTGCTTTTGGTGAAGTAACTCTAAATGTAGCTATCTGCTAGCTAACTGCTAGTCGTTAGGATAATTGTTTTTTGTTCTGGCTACTTATCTTTCTTACAGTGCAGACGCTTTTCTGCTTGCTCCTGCCTCTGCTTAGTTTTTATGCTGATTTTCCTATTCTTATTCTCTGAAAACTTCGAGCAGCGGCTCCTGGACATTAACTTATCACTGGGACAGTTCATCTTCGTAAATAGACGGAGGGTTTCAGCCATATTTCAACATTTTTACGACGACCTCAGTCTTACAGTAGCGTAGCCTAGCAACAGCTAAAGCCTGGTAGGCTACTGCATGCTAGTTGGTAGAAAAATGCCTCCGTTCTCTACAGATGACTTCGACAAACTTATACAGAAGATCGCTGTGTTGGAAATGAAAATGCAACGGTTGGAAGTTAACGTGGAAGTGAATGGACTATGTCGTGGGAATGACACCACTTTACCAGTGTTTCAAAATAATGGAGAAGGGTATGCTAACTCACAGCTAGTTAGCAGCTACAAGGATTCCAAGGAACAGGAGGGCTGTGTACCGGGTAATAAATCTACAAGTGGTAGTCCTCCCTGGAACTCTCTGGGTGCAAAGCCTAAGAGTAAATCATTTCCATGGGATTTGGGAGGACGGATAACAGGCAGAGCCCAGCGCTCTGAAATCTGTGATGCGACCGGCTGGCCTGCATTGTTATCACCCAGGAAGAGCGCCTCTTCAACCCCTATTCATACTAGGAGACAGCCGTGGACAGCTGCTAAAGGGAGAATTACAAACAATCCTCCTAAACCACCAAGTGTGCCAATCCAGAACAGATACGCTCCGCTGACCGAGAACCGGAGATCTCTTTCTGATGACCTGGATAACCTGTCCTCTTCACACAGCAGGGTAAGGACCAATAGCTACACCAAAAGTAAAAGGCTAGAGGGAAAGCTAACGACTGGGCCTGAAACTCTGATTGTGGGTGACTCTGCTGTAAGAGATGTAAAAGGTCTGTGTAGTAAGAACAACACCAAAGTACTCTGTTTTCCCAAGGATGTGGTCTCTGACTTGGCTGAGAAGATCCTGCATATTGGGGCTGAACATCAAACTGTGAAGAATGTGGTACTACACATTGGAACAAATGATGTTGTGAAACAACAGTCAGAAGTGCTGAAAGAAGACTTTAAATGTTTGTTGGAAACTGTCAGCTCTCTAAATGCAGAGGTGTTCATCAGTGGCCCTCTACCGCCAGTCAGAAGAGGAGTGGAGAGATTCAGCAGATTGTTTGCACTGAACACCTGGCTTTCAACTGTCTGTACTGACCATTCTGTCCATTTTATTGACAATTTTAACTTTTTCTGGGATCGCAGACATCTTTTCAAGGCAAATGGAGTTTGCCTGAACAAGTCAGGAGTGAAATTGTTTATCTCTAACATTTTCAACTGCCTGCGTCAACAATCTGTTCCCTCTGCCAAGGACAAGCGGCAAGAGGAATCAAAACAGGAGAAAGACACAACACATCGCGCAGAAAACCCTGAAGAATTATCACTGCACCCGCCTGAGGAATGTTCTGATTATGGGAGACAAATGAGACACATGGAGGAGTCTCCACTGCCCGTCACCCCCCCCCCCTGTCAACGCCTTTGAGGATACTCCGTTCACCCTTTCACCCTCGCCCACCCTCCTGGAGATCGTTGAACCCATGAAGGAGATACAGAGGGTTGGCACCGATTCCATCCTGGAGTTCAATAACCAAACTAAGGCGATACGCAGGGCTGGCAGCATGTCCTTTACCCCCGCTCCTCAACGACGCCCACCAAAATCACTGAAGCAGAGACGCGCATCCATCTCCCCCGTCTTCATCAAGAAAGCATCTGCAGTCTCCGAAGCCTGATAAGGATGTGTGTGTACAAAATGCAACAAACTCTTACTGATATGTGCTGGGTCCAGGCTCAAGGGCGTATGGCACTCTCAACTCTTTCCAGGACATGCCGGGGCCCTGCCTGCCTATAGCTTTGCCGATATCTGTGTTGATAGGTAATAGATTAAGAGCCGTGAATCATCTTAGACACAGGAAGCGCTCAAACGTTTGTGTGAGTTTATCTAATTTAGCAGTGATTCCATGTCAGCCACAGCTTGTTACAAAAAACATGACTGATAGTGTGTTTAACAAACTTAAACTAGCTTTATTAAATGTCAGGTCTTTGGCAGGAAAAACATTTTTAATCAATGATTTTATCACTGAGCACAATCTCGATTTTATGTTTTTAACGGAAACTTGGATTGAACAAAATAACAGTGCAGCTGTTCTTATCGAATCAACCCCTCCCAACTTTAGTTTTATGAGTCAGGAAAGAATGCATAAGAAAGGGGGTGGAGTTGCTATTCTGTTCAATGATTCCCTTCAATGCAGGAAGACATCTTATGGGAACTTTGATTCTTTTGAATATGTGGCCCTTCAGCTGAAATGCTCCTCTCGAGCTCTGTTCCTAAATATCTATAGACCACCCAAATACTGTGCAAGCTTTTTTGATGACTTTACCTGAACTGCTGTCTATAGTGTGTATTGACTTTGACCGTCTAGTCATTGTTGGTGATTTTAACATCCATGTTGACAACCCCCAGGACAGAGGGGCAAAATAACTGTTTTGTGTTCTTGATAGCTATGGACTGACTCAGCATGTGACGGAGCCCACGCACAATAAGGGGCACACTCTGGACTTAATTATCTCAAAGGGTCTGAATATCTCTAAGGTTGTGGTGACTGATGTTGCACTCTCTGACCATTCCTGTGTTTTCTTTGAGAGCTCTATTTCTGTTCACAAAAATGTTCAGAAAGAGGTAACCACAAAGCGATATTTAACTGAAAATACTAGGGAAATGTTTACTCAGAATTTTTCTTCCACACTTGCCCCTGCTAACATCTCAGTAAATGAGCTAGTAGATCATTTTAATTCAAAAATTAAAAATGTTATAGATGCCATTGCTCCAACTAAGGTAAAGGAAGTGATCTGGTAAGAAAATATCTCCATGGAGAAAGGCCATGACCGTGAAAACAGAAAAAAGAGAATGTCGAAAAGCTGAACGCAGGTGGCGAAAAACAAATCTCCAGGTTCACTTTGAAATCTATAAAGAGAGACTTGGCCTTTATAATTTGGAATTGAAAAACGCACGACAATCGTTCTTCTCTGACATCATTACCAAAAACAAAAACAACGCACGTGCCTTATTTGCTACCGTCGACAGACTAACTAACCCCCCAGTGTCAGTAGCCTCTGAATTTCTATCCACCAGGGCGTGCAATGATTTTGCCTCCTTCTTCACTGACAAAATTCAGAAAATCAGACAAGCAGTCAGTGCCTCTGCATCAGGAAGAGCAAATGTGTTGTCTCTGTGTCCACTTAACATCAATTCAAACACCATGACACAATTCCATCAGATTAATGATAAAAACCTAGAGGACATTATACAACTTCTGAAATCCTCCTCCTGCTGCCTTGATATTATTCCAACAGGATTTTTCAAAGATGTTTTGCCTTGCATGGCCTCAGATCTACTTCATATAGTAAACAAATCTCTTCACACAGGTATTTTTCCACAGGCCCTGAAAACTGCAGTCATTAAACCGCTCTTAAAAAAGAATAATCTAGATGCTTCAGTAATGAACAATTACAGGCCCATATCAAACCTCCCATTTCTAGGTAAAATCATTGAAAAAGTTGTTTTTCAACAGTTGAGTAATTTCTTGCATTTAAATAACTGTTTGGATGTGTTCCAGTCAGGCTTTCGTCCAAACCACAGCACTGAGACTGCTCTTGTAAAGGTCTTTAATGACATCCACTTAAACACAGACAGTGGCAGAACTTCAGTGTTAGTATTATTAGATCTCAGTGCTGCGTTTGACACTGTTGACCACAACATATTACTAGACCGACTGGAAAACTGGGTGGGACTTTCGGAAACAGTTCTAAATTGGTTTGAATCCTACTTAAAGGACAGAAACAACTTTGTTTCTATAGGTAAATACACATCTGAGTTGACAAATATGACATGTGGGGTACCTCAAGGCTCCATCTTGGGGCCTCTTCTCTTTAACGTCTACATGCTACCACTGGCTCAGATAATGAAGAACAACAAAATAAGTTACCATAGCTATGCGGATGACACACAAATGTACGTAACAATTTCACCAGGAGACTATGCTCCAATTCAAACACTGAGTAAGTGCATTGAACAAATCAATGACTGGATGTGTCAGAACTTTCTCCAATTAAACAAAGATAAAACTGAGGTAATGGTTTTTGGAGCCAAGGCAGAACGTATAAAAGTTAGCGCTGAGCTTCAGTCTGCAATGTTCAAAACAACAGATAAAGCCAGAAATCTAGGTGTAGTCATGGACTCTGACCTGAGTTTCAACAGTCATATTAAAACAGTTACTAAATCAGCCTACTATCACCTAAAGAATATATCTAGGGTTAAAAGACTAATGTCACAGCAGGATTTGGAAAAACTTGTCCATGCTTTTATCTTCAGTAGACTCGACTACTGCAATGGTGTCTTCACAGGTCTCACTAAAAAATCTATTAGAAAGCTGCAGCTGATTCAGAACGCCGCTGCTCGAGTCCTCACTAACACTAAGAAAGTGGATCACATCACTCCTGTTCTGAAGTCTTTACACTGGCTTCCTGTGTGTCAAAGAATAGATTTCAAAATACTGCTGCTGGTTTATAAAGCACTGAATGGTTTAGGCCCAAAATACATTTCTGATCTCCTGCTAAGTTATGAACCATCCAGATCTCTCAGGTCTTCAGGGACTGGTCAGCTTTCTGTCCCCAGAGTCAGAACTAAACATGGAGAAGCAGCGTTCAGTTATTATGCTCCAAATATCTGGAACAAACTCCCAGAAACCTGCAGGTCCGCTGCAACTCTGACTACTTTTAAATCCAGGCTGAAGACTTTTCTTTTTGTCGCTGCTTTTAATTGAACTATTCACATCTTAAACTGCACTGTAACTTTTATTCATGTATTTTTTTCTTTTAATGTTTATTTTATTTGCTTTTCTTTTTAATGAATTTTAAATGCCATTTTCTTAATGTCTTTCATTTTTTGTAAAGCACTTTGAATTGCCTTGTGTTGAAAAGTGCTATATAAATAAACTTGCCTTGCCTTGCCTTGCCTTCTACTTGTGCAAGCAAGCAAATAAATCCACTATATAGTGGTGCAGTTATGACATGTTTTTGTAGGCCGACACATAAGTAAGCATCACAAGGGCTCCCTCGACAGAAAGCAATGACAATTTTCCATTGGATTTTGGAAAAGTGCAGAAAATATATTTTGTCACGTACATGGTTATGATCCAGCAGGATAATTTCCACATATTTACACCACTTTTATCTTTTTTGAGGATCAAATGCAGTCGCCATGAGTAAAAAGCTAATGTTAGGCTGTGAACAAACTTTATCACAGTTGCATGGCTACGCATCTCCACCGCTAAGCTAAAGGCGGCTAATGTTTGGCGTGATTCCCCAACCCAGTCTTACGGCATTTCGTGTTATAGTCACGACATTTAATCTATTGATTCGTGTTCACCAACATGATTTTGCCCTTTTTTTCGTGTCACACAGAACGATTTTAAAAGCAATGTATTTTTATTGGTAGTGTGTTTCATGCCTGCAGCACGTCTTTTTGTCCGGTCGGGTCTTGGAAGACCGGAAGCTGTGGGGTTCATAAAAACATGTTCTTACCATAGACTGTATATATAAAGGTTCTTACTCATTATCAAGCCACGATTATTGTTTTTAATCGTATAATGTCTGACTTTTTTTGCCGTCCGTGAGGAAAAGAAATGGGCACAGAGCCTCAGAATACTGAAATCTGTATTTTTTTAAATATTTTTTTTCCTTCTAATTTGTTATTCTTTTCTAAATAACACACTGTTATTTACTCAACAATAGCACACAATTATCCTTGTTTTTATTTATTTTTTTAATTCTATAATCTCTGGCTTTTTTGGCGTCCGTCAGGAACTGAATTTCAAAATAAAATAACCGTAAACAGATACACAACCACTGAACTGATTACCCAAGATCCTCAGCTATGGTTTAAGCTCGGTGATTGGATTGTTTAGCCGCAATGCACGTTAGGATATGGTGTTAATGCGATATGAAATCTGAAAAACATAAAAAAATAAAAAAAATAATACTTTATTCCGAGTGTGCTTGAAAGTCATCACATAACGGCATTGTAATACACGGTTCGGCTGCATTAAATATTACAGATCTGCCGTAGTTCTTTATTTATAGAACCCTGATGAGAAGACCTTTGGAAAAACTGGAAGAAATGTCACGGAAACTGAATATGTGACGTGGATCATAAATATATCAGCAATTAAACAACATCTTCAATTTCTCTTCACACAATACGTCTCCTTGCAGTATCAATAGTAATTCGGATGACTTTTACATTTGATCCAATTGGTAGATATTATTATGATGTTATATTTACACCATAACGGTGCACAGCTGATAGAAAAGGACTTGTAGTTTTTAAAGATATTACTGATTTTCTTTGAATATAAGAATGTAAATACTGAGTTGAGAGAATAGTCAGGGGATTTGGGTGATGGGAGACACATCTATGGAATCACAATACCTTTCTGTCTGTGATGTTTTACAAATCAGATATTAATGTGTAGAAGTAAAACATGAGAAATAGTATAGCAATATCCTGTAAAATTATGTAAAAACATGAATAAAACTACACATCTTCAGATGTTATACATACATAAGTGTCCTACACTAATAATACAAAGTTATTATTAGTATGCTGTTTACCTTGTGTGCACCACCTAGTGGTTAAAGCACGTTATTGAATTATTTGTGTTGAATAATGTTATTTTTGTTGAATAGTAGTTATTTGAAGAAAAAAATATTAAGAGTACATACTTTCATAGGGGGAAAGTAGAAGGTCAATGATAGAAATATAGAATATAAAAAATCAAGAAGATACTGTAAGTGATCTCTACAATAAAACAGTTTAGTGCAGGATGTACAAAGATATTAATATGAGGATGTGCAAAACAGACAAACTAATTAACCTTTATTAACACATTAAAGAATACTTTAGGTTAAGGTCTTCTTTCAAATAAGAAAAAAACTTTGGGGGTATCTATCTACAGATAAATAAGTCTGACAAAGTACACTGAACAAAAATATAAACGCAACACTTTTGTTTTTGCTCCCATTTTTCATGAGATGGACTCAAAGATCTAAAACATTTTCTATATACACAAAATAACCATTTCTCTCAAATATTGTTCACAAATCTGAACAAATCTGTGATAGTGAGCACTTCTCCTTTGCCGAGATAATCCATCCCACCTCACAGGTGTGGCATATCAAGATGCTGATTAGCAGAGGTGTGGACTCGAGTCACATGACTTGGACTCGAGTCAGACTCGAGTCACAAATTTGATGACATGAGACTCGACTTGACAACATCACAAAACACTTGCGACTCGACTTGGACTTGAACACCAATGACTCGGGACTTGACTTGGACTTGAGCCTTCTGACTTGAGGTGACTTGATACTTTAATTCAGAGGTCTCCAACACGCCGATCGCGAGCTGCCGTTAGAAGAACAGACTCCCGTCGGGGAAAGCAGAATCTTCAGCCGCTCCTACTCTTGCTGAGAATCCTTGCAGGCAGGGGTGGCTCTTTATTTAGCGGGGCCACCATGCGGCCAATCATATGCGAGGACACACTAGGATCATACCATTATGTGAAAGAAGGGTGGGGGGCACAGCATGTGTAGTGGTACAGGCCAGCTGCACAGAGCGACGGGAAGACGGGGAGCCGGATTTAAATGCAAGCGCGTCGGAAAAAGTCAAGAAATGAGCGAAAACCGAAAAAATAAGCAGCATCTGGCTGCTTTTCAATGATATTGGAGAAAGCAAAGCTGAGTGCAGGATTTGTAAAATGAAAATAACCTTCAGAGCAGGGTTTTTTTTTGGTAACCACTCAGGATTTATTGTCAGAGGTGGGAGAAGTTCAGACAATTAAAAAAGTTACAATCAGGGTTCTCACGGGGTCTTAACAAGTCTTAAAAAGTCTTAAATTTGATAATCTGAATTTAAGGCCTTAAAAAGGTCTTAAATATGATTTAGAAGGTCTTAAAAATTATCGGATTTGAAAGGTACTTCTGTGTTGCGATAGCGTCTAAATGTGTTTTGGGGGAAATGTCCGGGCTGCAAAGTAACCAGTACGGTAATAGCCTTTCAGTTCCCCCCAACAATTTGTATTGAATTAAATCAACATGGAATCAATAATCACTAACTTTGTTTCCCCCGGCCCCTTATTGGAGAACACCCAGCTAGTAACCTAGCAACCAAGCTTCAGCTCATGTAGCCTATGTTCGAATCTATTTAGCCTACAAATGAATATGGGGAAGTGTAAGTTCAACTGTATTTGGTTGGAAAACATCTAATTTAGTGCTTGGTTGAAACCAGTGGAGAGAACGTGTTTGAAGCCCGCCGCACCTTTTGCAAAATAAATTAGCGTTTGTTTTGCTAATGAAGCGTTAGCTAGTGCAGCAGCAGCTAATGTAGCGTTAGCTAGTGCAGCAGCTCCCGCAACAACACCGGGGGACCTCCGGGCGAAGTTTGGGTCTACGTCAACCCTAAAAGCGGAGGTGCTGTAGACGCTAAATACCGTAGCTAAACACCAATCATACAACAGCAACGATGAAATAGTGTAGCCAAGGCAGCAGAGCTCTGAATATAGCTCTTGTCACTCTCTCTCTCAGACACACACACACACACACACACACACACACACACACACACACACACACACACACACACACACACACACACACACACACACACACACACACACACACACACACACACACACACACACACACACACACGAGGGCTGCTCGATTATGGCAATAATCAAGATTATGTTGGTCAATAATTAATATCATGATTATTAAATACGATTATTCATTGACTTTGAAAACATCCATTTATTGAACTTTAAAACAAATAATAATTTGAACAGTATCTTTTTAACTGTTGATTACCCTGAACGTATAATTCAACTGAAAAACCAATACAAAAATTAATTAAATAAATGATACATTAGTAAAAAATTAATCAGATCAAATATGTTGTAGTGCACTGTCACAACCTAGCAAAGCAAAATAATCGTTTTTTTCGATTATGTTGTTTTCGTAATTGTGGCAGGCCAAAATCGTAATTGCGATTAAAATATGATTAATTGCACAGCCCTAACACACACACACACACACACACACACACACACACACACACACACACACACACACACACAAACACACACACACACACATACACACTTTTTGTCTAACACGCTAACACAGTTCTGTACTGTTATGCTGTTATGTTCAGTCACTGTTCTTATGTTGAACATGAATACATTTACTTTGTAAGTGATTATGGGACGTATTTCTTCTTTCATATACATTTTCCTTCATACTTTATTGCCATGAAATAGGTCTTAAATTCTATTCAACGTGGTCTTAAAAAGGTGTTAAAAAGTCTTAAATTTGAGTTGGCGAAACCTGCAGGAACCCTGTACAATAAAAAGTCCTGCATTCAAAATGTTACAAGTAAAAGTAGAAAAGTATTAGCATCAAAATATACTTAAAGTACCACCTGCAGAGGGATCTAGATGCAGGTGTTCTTTTCCCCATAGAGACCGCCTGGCTGCACATTATCCCTTGCATAAAGATAGATTGTGGGTCCCTTATAACATGTTGTACACAGTGGAAATAAACATTCTGGTCACCTCAACATCAGGGATCTTATACATTAAACTCCTTCTGAATCAAACCGTCACGGTAGCCTTACCTTACTGATCCCTCTTAAAATAGAAAAAAACACGTTACTTTACCAGCAGAGAGAAAATGGATTATTCAATTATTAATGTGACCAATAAAGAGCAGTTTGATTATTAAGTATTATTCTGTTGATCGATGTCATTACATTTGGTGAAAAGCACATAATGACTTGTTTATGACTCGTTTTGTCAAAGTTTAGGACTTGGACTTGACTTGAACTTGCCCATCCTGACTTGAGACTTGACTCGGACTTGAGCGCAAAGACTTGAGACTTGACTCGGACTTGAGCGCAAAGACTTGAGACTTGACTCGGACTTGCAAAACAATGACTTGGTCCCACCTCTGCTGATTAGACAGCATGATTATTGCACAGGTGTGCCTTAGGCTGGCCACAATAAAAGGCCACTCTGAAATGTGCATTTTTGCTTTATTGGGGGGGTCTGGGGGGGTCCGAAAACCAGTCAGTATCTGGTGTGAGGGGTAGGGTTAGGGTAATGTTGTGAATCGAGTGGCCCATGGTGGTGGTGGGGTTATGGTATGGGCAGGCGTATGTTATGGACGACGAACACAGGCCACTCGATTCACAACATTACCCTAACCCTAACCCTACCCCTCACACCAGATACTGACTGGTTTTCGGACCCCCCAGACCCCCCCAATAAAGCAAAAATGCACGTTTCAGAGAGGCCTTTTATTGTGGCCAGCCTAACCTGTGCAATAATCATGCTGTCTAATCAGCATCTTGATATGCCACACCTGTGAGGTGGGATGGATTATCTCGGCAAAGGAGAAGTGCTCACTATCACAGATCTTTTCAGATTTGTGAACAATATTTGAGATAAATGGTTATTTTGTGTATATAGAAAATGTTTTAGATCTTTGAGTTCATCTCATGAAAAATGGGAGCAAAAACAAAAGTGTTGCGTTTATATTTTTATTCAGTGTACTTAACGTCTAATATATTGCTTTCCTGCAATGTTAACTATGTTGAAGCACTTATTTTAACTGATATTACACATTAATTATACTCTTATGTATGTAGATAGTATAAGAAATGTGCAGAATTTGACAGTTTAATGGTGGAGGTAACCTGTGACCCAAGTGTTTCATTCATTGCATAACTACACTGTAGTTGTGTATATATGTCAATAAACCTTTGAGAATCTTGAAAACTTGAAAGGGATGTGCAAAATAACAATTATATACAGTTTTTAATTAACTATTAGGGATCTGCAGATAAATGTTAAATGTTTAGTCTTCTCAAGCACCAACTAATATCACGCCTGATTGTTGGCACTTGACCTTCCCTGAATTTTACTCAGGTGTAACTAAAGTCTGATTTAAGGGTTGTTTATGTTTCACATCATTAATCAGAATCTGCAAAGTAACTACAATAAATGTAGTGGAGTAAAAATACCAGGTTAACCTCTGAATTGTAGTGGAGTAGAATTACAAAGTAACAATGAGCTGTCATTCGATGACCTGCTCCATCGAGATCAGTCGCATTGACCCGAAGACAGATTTTGAGTTGTATACACTGTTGGAAAGAGGAGAGTCCTAGCTTTCTAATGATATCAGGATTGTTTTTGCACTCCAAATATTAAGCAAAATATGTCACATTATATAATGACTGTCACCGAGTCATCATTTTGAGAAAAAGGCCTTCAAAGTTTCCTCTTCTCTGGAATCCATCGATCTGATTGATTATTAGCGGCTAATAAATGATCAAAGTAGTACGGAGGGGAAATATTTTCGTTTGGATTACTGGTCTGGGGGAAGCTCGCGAGTGTGTGTATATGTGTTTGTGTAATTTTGCGTTTGTGTTTATTGTGTTTGTTTCCCGGGGAAAACACTCACGAGAAACACCGGCTGTTGTTATGCCTGCTGTGACGTCAAGAAAAGTGAACCTTAAGCGATAACACTCATATCTGAGATTTAGGACTAATTCCAGCAGCACTTTATTGTTGGGTTTGTTGACATCACTAGAAAATGTATTTATTTTGAACAATGAAATTATATTTTATACTTAGCCATAATGATAATTTGTGAAGGGCTTAGTTACTAAACACTTCACAAATTATTATTATGTTACTAAGCTTAGTAAATCAACCCATATTGCAAATATAATTTATTTTAATCACCACCCAAGACTCAATGAAAGAAAACAAAAACATACACAACACACACACACACACACACACACACACACACACACACACACACACACACACACACACACACACACACACACACACACACACACACACACACGTCCATCCTACTCACAGTGTTATCTCCACTGGAACACATGACTGCAGAACTAGAAAGCCTGCCTACTAAAACAATGCAGTCCCTCCCACCACTGTTCTTATTATACTGTACTTCAGCCCACCCACTGGTGCCGGCCCCCCCACATCCAGCTCCTACTGTACGGATACATATATAACAGCATACACGGATTTGGGTGGTTATGTTAAGAAATGCTAATCCACTGGGAAACCAGGCAGGGAAGAAATATGAGGGTTTGTTTTGGTTGGAAATAGCCAGGGTGTGGGACGGGTGTGTAGGCGGAATTTCAGAGCATGGATCAATAGCAGAGGCGATCACTCAGGCTGGAGTCCACAACAACAGAAGGGTTTTCTTTAACCACAGGAGGATAGCATGCAAGGAAATGCAAGAGGAAGATGGAGATAGGTAAAGTAAAGATTAAAAAAAGATGAGACAGGAAGGAAGAAGATAGGAGGGGAGGAAGTACATTGAAATAACTGAAAAGTTAATTCAATGTAAAATGTCACATTTCACATAAATGTATCATGTTAGTTGAAAGCAATAATATTAAATTGAACCTTATCTTTTTTAATTGAAATGTAATTTACAGCAATGACATTTTTGTCATTGGATTTCAGAATATTGGAGAAGATAAATATATTTTGGCAAACACAGGACTAAAGCAAATAGCCTGAAGTAAAAAGCTAACATTAGGCTGTTAACAAACTGCATTACGGGCACATGGCTGCACATCACCACCGCTAAGCTAAAGGCGACTAATCTTTGGCGTTTAGGCGTTAAGTAGTCCCATTTAGTCACTTAGTAACCACTGTTGTAATGACCCAGAAGCTATTAACTGACATATTGTATGTAATAGAACAAAACAATCTCTTAACCTTTGTTAACCATAGACCTTATTTAAGGCATCTTACCAAAAAGATGTTTAAAAAAAACCTTGACTTCGAGGAGAGGGATCAAGAAGCCGTAAAATGCTAACTCATATCCAAATTTACAGGGAAGGGGAGAATAGGAAGTTCACTGAAAAAACTGAGATGTTGACTTTAATTAAATGGATTATGTCAACAGTTTTCATTTATCTGTATTAGGTTAGCAATAATATTAAGTGTAATCTAATATTTTGAATTTAAATGTAATATTATTGTTTTCAACTAACTTAATACAGTTATGTGAAATCTGTTTTTTTTTGTGCTAGTTATCTATATCAATTCCTCGTATGTGAAAACCTATTTGGCAATAAACCTGTTTCTGATTCAGATTAATCAAAGTCAACGTTTCAGACCTTCAGTGAGGCTGGGGGGAATTTATTCGCTAAGTAAGAGAGTAACACTTTCCAACAATAATACAAGTAGATGAAACAAGGAAAATAGAACTGACAAGGGAGTGATGGATGGAAGAAGTCATTTATACCTTCTCATCATGATAAGTTGACAGCCAAGAGGATAAAGCTCAACCCACCTTCCATCCTCCAGAGATGAGCTATGGAGCTGGAGGTGCTGCTGTTTACTGTACTAAGACAGTCTCACTTCTTCAATCATCGGGAAGAAAAGTCTAATAAAGAGTCTTCATTTCCCACATCAATGCTCCAAGTTTGTTGTTTTGCTCGAGGAAACAAAACCGAGAAGCAATCCTTTTTTCTCTCTCTTGGCAGCCGTTTCCTTCTGTTGTATTGCGTTGTTGACTAATGTGGGCGTTCTTTATTGTTTGCCTCAAAATGATTTATCGAGACACTAGATCCGCTAACAAGGCTGTCAATGCAGGCGTTGTCGTCTCTTAATTTCATCTATTCATCTTATGGCAGTGGAAACCGCAAAATGCACCCAGCTAAACTCAATACATTGAGCCCACACTCGAGAATAAGAAGTTTAGACAGGAAGAAATTACACATTATGCTTTTTAGTTTCAAAGAATGAAGTGAAAAGGAAACTAATTCTGCGTATTGTTCAGGCTTCACAGGAAGTAAAGAGCAACTCCTCTGATACATGCTGCCGTTTTATCACTGCTGATCCTAAATGATCAGGACTTGACTGCAATGTGTTAGCAGTTCATAGAGCATATGCACCCTCTGTGTGTGTACAATTAAAGAGTCTTAGTTCAAACAGTCCTCCCAAAAACCATCGGTTTTTTGTTTTATTCCTCTGAAAAAAATGATTATTTCCATGTTTAACTGAAAAAAAGTTAGGTATTTCAACAACATGTGTGACTTTGATACAGGAAACTGGTGTTCATTTCCAGTGTTTCCTACCAGTTCTCTAAATTATTTAATGATATATCCCTTCAATTTGTATAACGATCTGTCCATTTAGTGCTAACCTAGTTACTAACTCATCATTCTGGGCATCATCCACAGAGTTGCTGTGTCCCTCATTCAAAAGTTTCCCAGGTCTAAATGATCATGTAGCGTTGCCAAGCTGTGGCCGTTAGAACCTGGAAACTTGTGGACATCCTTTTGGTTTCATCAAATTATTTAATGCAAAAATAATATTTTTTATAATTTGGATTCTCCTTTTTGTAATTATCTTTATAAGTTATACAGGACATGTCCTGAGAGAAGGATTCCTCCTCTGTTGCTTTCCTTCAGGTTTATAAGATATTTTGTTAATTGGGGGATTTCTTTTAGGGATTTTGTCATTATGCACTGCAAACTTCTCAAAACCGTTTGTAAAGCCCACTGGGAACAACTTGTACTTTGTGGTATTGGGCTGTACACATTTAATTAGATTCATTGTTGGTTTATTTTGTTTATGACCATCATCATTCCCTTACCTTGCCCAAGTACGTTCTCCATTAATAATGATTGTGATCTCACTGACCTTGAACGAGTATGAGCATTAAGTTAATTCTTTATCAAATAATCTTAACTCAAAGTCCACTAACTAGCGATGATAAAGTCCGGGATGCAGTTGAAGTCATTAAGTACAACTTACAAAGACAATAATATTTTCTGTGATAAAACCAAACACTGAGAAGCCACGAAAGCCACGTTTGCAAACAAACATATTAAACAATACAGCAGCTAGGGCTACACTACTCACAGAAAAAGAAAGAACTGTGGAAATCAGTGAAGGAAAGGACAGGAGGAATGAAAACCAAGAAGAAGACTCTGGGCAGATGTATAGCGGTGTGTGTGTGTGTGTGTGTGTGTGTGTGTGTGTGTGTGTGTGTGTGTGTGTGTGTGTGTGTGTGTGTGTGTGTGTGTGTGTGTGTGTGTGTGTGTGTGTGTGTGTGTGTGTGTGTGTGTGTGTGTGTGTGTGTGTGTGTGTGTGTGTGTGTGTGTGTGTGTGTGAGAGAGAGAGAGAGAGAGAGGTTTATCTCCGGGCTAAATGGGTCTAACTGGGTCACTGGTTGGGTGTGATTACAGTAGTCAGGAGCTGGAGGCCTTCCCCCTTTCTCTCCCTCTCCTTCTTTCTCTCTGTGATGATGAGGTGTATCCAAGGAATCCTGTTAGGAGCAGTGCTTCAAAGCTCTCCACACACTCCTGCATCTCATTCATTCTCAGCTGCTTCATGTGTGCAGCCCTGTGTGCCAGCAGGCCAGATTGATCAGTGTTGTTCTTTATGACTACGGGAAGAAAATGTGTTTTCAACAAGGTTTCTAACAAGTCCAACTGCTATCACCAAAGCAGTTCATTTTCTGTTCTTGAAATCATGCCATGAGTGGTTTAGAGATTAAAATGAGATACAGTAGAGTTCTCATAGAATGCGCTCACCACTGCACATACAGTATTCCTCCCCATGGGTGTTTTTTTTTTACTTCAAAAGAGAACACAAGAACTGCAGTTTACAGAGCAGACCTGTATGCTGTAGCAGAGGAATAACACGTAATCTGATTTCTTATGTGAACATGGTCAATCATTTCAAACCTTAAAATGTATACTTGTGGTGTCAATCGATTAAAACATGTATTCATCCAAGATTAATAATATTCTGTGATTTATCAAAAGTTTAAAATAATGTGTGTAAAGAACTTGTTAACATTTCTGATCGGCCCATGCTGTTTTTGGGTCATTTTAGAATGAGGTTAAGGGGGAATTGTTCTATGGCTTTTGTTCCTTTTTGGCATCTAGTGCAGTGCCTGTTCCCCACTTGCTGTGGGAGGGAAGACTACTTTTCGATTTTTACTCAAATGTTTTGTGTCAAATGTCCCCTTGGGTCCCCAGAAACCCCCCCCCCCCCCAAATGTAGACCGACAAACTATTCTCGAGATTGTACTTAATTAGTGTTTATAAACCTTTCTCTATAACATTTTAAACCAATTTTATTTCAAAAAGTGGTTTTGTCCCCAGCGTAAATTACGTCTGTTCTTGCTTATATGATTATTGTAATGTGAGTTGTGTTCACTATTTTTAATGCGTCAAGGTTTCCAGATTAATTGTGAGCATTAACTTGTTGACGTTGACAGTCCTGCTTTATACACAACTTGTGAAAATATAGTCGCATTACTTAGACATTAAAGATCACGTATTATAGTGTATTTCAACAATTCTCCATAATAGGGGACCTTTAAGAACTCTCAGCCCCAAACTGATAAGAGTTAAGACTAGCAATGTGCAAGGTGAAGGTGATAAAAAAAGTCAGAGAAAGTGAGGACACAGGGTCTAACAACGGCTTTTCTGACTTAGATCGAGTTGTGATCAAAATGACTCATCTTCAGATAAAGAAGCTAACTGCAGGACTTATATAGTATAAACATGGGAAGAGAATGGCTCGGCTTCAAAATACATCAGTTTCCTCTAGCATCCTTGTGTTTTCCACTTTACTGATCCAAGATTTTCCTCCACATGCTTCATGGTAGATTTGTGTTTGTTCTCGTAACACCATATTTAACAGGTAGCACCAGGCAGAAGGTAGCAGCATGAGCACACAAGCAAATAAGAAATCGCTGCTGTTGGAGAAGGGTTTGGTGGTCGGAGGTTGGAAGTTGGAAGTTCAGGCCTGGCTACTGAATGATTGGAGCGATTATTGGAACGGGCGATGTAGGCTGGCCGTGTTATGAAGAACGACTATCCAGCTCCCCTATTGAGGTGTCAGAGTGATTGATTGGTTCTGAGACCGAGCCCTAATGGCTTCATCAGCCCCGGGCCGTAGTTCTGAAAAGTGCACATAGTTTGAAAACACTTATCTGCGCACACAAACACACCAACATGCACAGCCCTAAAACATTCACCTCATCCCTGCACTCCCAATCAGCCTCTCCAAAACATACACTAATTAAATGAAATGAATTCTGTCGAGTCCTCCCCCTCTTTAAGTGACTTCTATCCCTCTCCCCATTAACACTCCTTCATGTGGATTTGATTATTTTTGTAGTTCTTTCTCTATTCTCTTCCTTTAACAGCTAACTCAAGGCTACTTCTCTCCCAGCTCACTTTCAAGTCTTAACAAGCCAATTAAGAGCTTTGATTTCCTCCTGCCCTCACCCCTCCCCCAACACAAACCCCTCTCTTATTTATACCCCCTCACCCCCACCCTCTTTTTCTTTTTCGGGAAGCTTGGCCTATTTTCACAATCGTCTCTGAAAATTACCTTCACTCCTCAACACTATGCCTTTAAATCCTCTCCATATTTTGTCCTAACTTCTCTCAAGTCTATGGCTTTCTGCTTTCTATAGTTGATGCAAGGGCATGCTTGTTTTTTTAATGATTGGCCTAAAGGCATATAATTGTTGGCAACTCATTGCTTGAAGATTGTAATGCATTTAATGGCAGTGCGGATCTAACACATCCTATCAAGAACAAGTTGGTGCCTGTCAGATGACACCCTGCAGATGGAATAGTGATCAGGGAAGAAAAGCAGTGTCCCCTTCACACATGGACAAAACCGATTATGTTTAAAGAATAAACCCACAAAAGGACCAGTCGTATCAATAACACCCTATTTTACCTTGAAGAGAAATTGCATCCATGGTAAACAAAGAGTCAACAATTGATAAAAGTCTTAAAGAGAACATGTCATGCTCATTTTCAGGGTTCATATTAGAAGTAAGTGCCTCTACTGTGACTTGTCTCCACGCTTTAATGTTCAAAAAGCTCTTTATTGTTCTCATACTGCCTATGCTGCAGCACCTCTTTTCACCCTGTGTCTGAAACCAGAGCCCAGTCTGCTCTGATTGGTTAGTTGGATGGATATGTTGTGATTGATCAACTGCTTAGCAGTGTTGTAGTCAAGTCACCAATTCACGAGTCCAAGTCACTCTGGAGTCCCCACTTTTCGAGTCCAAGTCCAAGTCACCTAGGGAGAATCCGAGTCGTGTCTGAGTCCAAGTCCGAGTCACCCAAGGAGTGTCCGAGTCGAGTCCGAGTCATCATTACCTGTGTTCGAGTCCGAGTCCAAGTCACCCAAGAAGAGTCAAGTCCGAGTCACAAGTCTTCATGTATTAATCTTAGTGGATATATTTGTTGAAATGTAGCTGTAGCTCCTCATGTTATACTATATGTCTATTGAACTGCTGTCAAGCGAGTTTGGCTACAATTCTTGTATAAAGGGTGCTTTACAAATCTAAAGCGCGCCGAGATTTGTCTTGGCAGATGAGAAGCGCTATATAAATTAAATATATTATTTTATTATTAAAGCTTATTACTAATATTATTATTATTATTATTTGTATTATTGTAAATGACCTTTAATATGAGTTACCTTTTAGAGAAGTGATTATATTTGTATGCCAATATTTTCCTATGGCAAAGTTTTCATTTTGCACTTTTATTTTGATAGTAATAAGATCGGGACTCTTCTTTTTGAAGGAACTTTTACCGGAAGTTCATGGAAAACGGAGCAGTGTAAACACACATGTATAATGACGGATAGATGACGAACAAATTAACATATACTAAATAGTTGCATTCGGTTTTTAGCACCTGGCTGATAGGGCACAAGCTCTTAAGTTGGTAATGATTGTATAAAAGCAAAGGTGTGCAATAAACAGATACCATCAGTTGGAGAGTCTGACCATCATTCAGCCAGGGACGCTACAATTATTATAGTGAATGTTTAAATTATATCAATAAAGATTAAGCCCTAGAAAGCTAAAAGGCTCTTTATAGAGTTTAAGTTAATGCGGGCTCTGTGTAACGACAGCAAAACTTTATAAAATCCTAGATTTACAAATTGTCACACAGCTCATGCAATGTAATCCAAATCCAGAGTTGGGTGTAATGCGTTACAAATGTATTAATGTATTACTTTTTGCTGTAACGCAGTAATGTAATGCATTGTGTGATTACTTAAAAAACAATGATTTATTTGAAGATTTTCAGTCTGGCTTTAGAACACATCATAGCACAGAGACAGCTCTGGTTAAAGTCACAAATGACATTCTAATAGCCTCTGACAAGGGACTTGTCTCTATTCTTGTTTTGCTCGATCTCAGTGCTGCATTTGATACTATCGATCATGATATCTTATTGCAAAGACTAGAGCACTTAGTTGGCATACAGGGAACTGCTTTAGGCTGATTTAGGTCCTATCTATCTGAACGCTCTCAGTTTGTACGTGTCAATGATGAATCTTCCACGCAAACCAAAGTTAGCCATGGAGTGCCACAGGGCTCAGTGCTCGGACCTATTTTGTTCACATTATATATGCTTCCGTTAGGCAATATTATAAGGAATCATTCTGTAAATTTTCATTGTCATGCAGATGATACTCAACTATATTTATCAATCAAGCCTGATGAAATTAATTATCTAAATAAAATTCAAGACTGCCTCAAGGACTTAAAAACGTGGATGACCATAAACCTTTTGATGTTAAACACGACCAAAACTGAAGTTATTGTACTTGGCCCGAAGAATCTACGAAACAAATTATCTAAAGATATACTAACTATGGATGGCATTAATTTGGCCTCCAGTGAGACTGTAAGGAATATTGGTGTTATATTTGATCAGGATTTATCCTTTAACGCCCACATAATATCAATTTCAAGGACCGCCTACTTCCATCTACGTAACATTGCAAAAATCAGGCATATCTTGCCTCAAAACGATGCAGAGAAACTAGTCCATGCATTTGTTACTTCAAGGCTGGATTATTGTAACTCCTTATTATCAGGGTGTACCAAGAAGTCAGTCAAGTCGCTTCAGCTGATTCAAAATGCTGCAGCTCGTGTACTAACCAGAGTTAGGAAAAGGGACCACATTACTCCTGTTCTGGCTGCCTTACACTGGCTCCCTATAGAACACAGGATAGAATTTAAAATTCTTCTTCTCGCCTACAAAGCCCTTAATGGGCAGGCGCCATCTTACCTTAAAGAACTCATTATACCCTACTGTCCTACTAGGGCATTGCGTTCCAAGAATGCAGGGTTGTTGGTTGTTCCAAGAGTCTCTAAAAGTACAATGGGAGCCAGAGCCTTTTCTTATCAAGCTCCACATTTGTGGAATCAGCTTCCAGTTTGTGTTCGGGCGGCAGACACCCTATCCGTTTTTAAGAGTGCGCTTAAGACCTTCCTTTTTGATAAAGCTTATAGTCAGGGCTGATTAGATTCAGCCCCTAGTTTTGCTGATATAGGCTTAGTTTGTCGGGGGACATCTTACTTCTTCCTTCTCTCTGTCTATACCTGTGTACTCTCATGTTCCGATTAACCCAGCTTCTCCAAATTTCTTTCTTTTTGGTGTCTATATACGCTGGGATCCGGAGTCATGGATGATCCTGCGGTCCTGCATCGCGAGCCCTGGATCTTGAGTCGTGGCTGTGGTCATGGATCATAGGTCCTGGATGGATATCCTCGTGGATTCATCTTCCTATTATACACACATGCATTTCCAAACATTTGGACTACCTATGTTGCAAATGTATTATCTTTTCAATTTACACACGGCATCTATTGCACGTCTGTCCGTCCTGGGAGAGGGATCCCTCCTCTGTTGCTCTCCCTGAGGTTTCTCCCATTTTTCCCTTTAAAACTGTGGGTTTTCTTCGGAAGTTTTTCCTTGTACGATGTGAGGGTCTAAGGACAGAGGGTGTCGTATTGTCATACTGATATTTTGTACAAACTGTGAAGTCCACTGAGACAAATGTAACATTTGTGATATTGGGCTATATAAATAAACATTGATTGATTGATTGATTACTAATTACATGTGGGTAATATAATAACCTTTACAATTCTCAGTAACGCAGGTTACAACACATTTTAACCCGAAATTAAGTGATGTTTTGTTTTTTAAGAATTCACCAACATCGTGAGACATTCCGACACCAGAGAATGTGCGGGTAGATTAGTAAACCTAGTTGATTATCCTGAAGGGTGTTCTTTTCCCCATAATGACCAAGTCGCTGCACATTATCCCGCTTATTCCACGGCCAGATACTAAACAAACTAACGACTCAACTCCCAATATTAATTGAAATGATTTAAAAATTATTGTATTTCTTCTGCTCAGAAAAAAAAAACTCCGTTCCACGGCACACCAATGGATGGAACTGCGACAACAACAACAGTTACTGCAGCACTGTCCAAGTCTGTTCACAGTTTCTGATCCACTAACAAGCTACATTTTAGCATTTAAAATACCTAGTGTTAGAAATTAAAATCAATGTTTGATAGCATAATGTAGCTTAAATTTACCGTGAGTTTAAATGCTATTTTATTCTGGAAAAAAACGGAAGTTCTCAATACCAAGCTTTTATCCTGAAAATCCTTCATCTCCGATTAGCATTTAGCATGTGGCTAATATACCATTTCCTATAGATGTGAATTTAGCAGCGCAATGACATGGAGTGATGCACACCGAAACCTACTGATTTAACACTACAACTAATTGAACCAAGAGATTATTATTGCTGAATATTAAATGAAGGTACAGTTTATTTGAATACGTTATTGTTTACAGACGTGGGTAGTGACAACATCCGGAACTACCGGAAACCAAAATGCTGTGAAGTATTTCCTGTATTTTTTAGAGTGTTGATTTCAGCGTTTGAAATGTATTTAGATGAAAAGTCATGAAAGAGATTAGGAGAGGAAGAGGCGTGTCTAGTTATACAATGAATGTAAAATGTCGAAATCCTCCGTTTAACGCAATATCGGACACAGAAGAACGAGGGGGAAGTCTCCTACGTCACCACAGCCCCTAGAGAGGAGGAGCAAACAGCCAGCAAGCGGGGAGGACGAAGGCTTGTGAGCTCTCTGCTGGACGGCCGACCACTGCGAGAGGAAGCTGCAGCCTTTCTCTCCTCACTGAACAATATTCTGCTTGTAACATACCCGCGCCTTTTTTAATTAAAGTACCATTTGAACCTTCTCAGAGACTCCATTTAGTGTCCTTTTAAAGCTTCTCTCCTGGACGTGAGAATAACGAACACAGCATAACACTAGCCATTATTTTGGTGGTCCTGGTACTTCATATAAATCCATTAACATCCAGCTATTTTTTGTTCTAATTCGACCAAAACTTGACCCAGTTTAAGATTAAAGCTATCTGTGATCTACTATTGGGATATATGTGCAGCTATCATGCCTCCAAAGGTGAACAAGACGACTGCTAGCTTAACCAGTAGCATGGTTGAGGCTAAGGATCAACGCAACGAGATGCTAGAGGACATCCGCAGAATTGTAAGGGAAGTGATTCAGGATGAAGTTTCCTCGCTCAAGACAGACATTCAGCTTGCAATTAAACCAGTAAGAGCTGAATTGGATGAATGTAAGACTCAACTTGCTGATCATGAGGAAGGTTTAAACACCCTGGCCGCCCGGATTGACTCTCTGGAAGCCCGCAGCACTCAGCTAGCTAAAGACAACGCTAAATTACAATTGAAAACAGATGACCTGGAGAATAGAGGGAGATGTTGCAATCTACGTATTGTTGGAATACCAGAAGGTGTTGAACAAGGCAACCCTACTACGTTCATCTCTAACATGCTTCACGAATTGTTTACCGCAGGGGTTCCCAAAGTGTTTTCAGAATCCTCTTGATATGACCCCTGAGGTGTTTTAAAAAAAAAAAAAATTAAATATATTTTTTTATTATTATTATTTGTATTATTATTAATAATAATAACGTGTGCATAGACATTTTGTATTATGTAAGTCTGTTTAATAGGTAAGCGGAACAAATAAAGGAATTTTGATTCTGACAGATTTACGACAGTCATTTGCAGCTCAAAGGTCACTTTACAGCACCACAGTAAATATCAGAGACATAAAACACACATCAACTATACTAGTATATTTCTTCTGAACAGATCTTTAATACATTTTTCAAAATGAAACGTTGGTTACCAACTAGTGAGAAGGCAGACAGGCCAGCTGAGCAGGCAGCGGAGGAGAGCGGAGAGCCGCCATCACAAAGGCTGTCGACTTCTTGCGTGGGAAGAGGAGGAGGAGGAGACGACAACCGTAAGGCGGTCCATAAGCAGTCAGACCAGCCTTCATCCAAGTGTCGCAAGTATCGAGAGGAATACATCCAGTACGGATTCACATGCCTCATTATCAATGAAGCACAACATCCCCAATGTGTAGTGTGCACTGAGGTTCTTGCACATGAGAGCGAAAGCCCGTAAAAATGCTCAGACATTTAAACACGAAGCACCCCTCTCTTGCTACTAAACCAGCAGATTTTCTTCCGCCGAAAGCAGAGAGAATTGCAAGGCCAAAAGAAAGTTAGAACTAACCAAGCAACAATCCCTACCAAGCAGGGTAGGATTTTCACGGCGGCCATGACGGCCATGGCCGTCGTAGCCCCTCGGTCTGGCCGTTATGCCCCACAAATAATTGTACGTCCTACGGCCACCATGGCCTGTGTGCCCCTGATACTGTTAAAATCTCGAAGTTGCTTTAAAAGCGACAGAACAGTGTTTTCTGAACTGCATTATGCTGCGTTCACAACGGACGTGATGCGAATATTCTCATCGCTCTAACCGCTGGAGTTTCACCGCGGCTGTCAGCTGTGTTTACCCCTGTCATTCAAACAGAACGCGCCGGAGAGGGGGCGGGGCTTATTTCCATGTAAATACTGTGGTGGAAACCAACTGCTACAAAATGAACATATTTTACCGTGATTTATTGTAATACACGTTTCAAAATGATGCCGAAGTAACTAAATACTGATACCGGTTAGTAAAAAACATAAATTAATGCTTTGACAAGTCTGCAGATAAGACGGCAAGCGAGAAACCTTTTAAAATGCGTGTTTTCTGAATGGATCAATCAGGCTAAACTAACCTGTAGCTGCTCCATCCACACTCACAACAACGTCCTAAAGACAGAATTAAAGCAGCGATTGTATTCGCCATGACAGTCTGTGGTTTGTACATGTTTAACTTTTGGCCAGTTTCTGACCAGAGCTGTGAGGAGTTGATTAAAGATACTCTCGTACACACACACGCGCGCGCGCGCGCACACACACTTCACTGTGCACTGCTGAATGATGTATGTGCAGAGTTTGACCCTTGAAGGCTGTTTCTTCTGCTCTGAAATGGAATATATTTGTTACATATTAATAGAATTTTAGATTTTTTGATTTGATTTTGGATTTGTGAATGGGAGAAGTAGTAGATGGAAAACATACCAAACACTAATTATTCAAAGTAAAGTATTTTATTTTATATGCGGTAATACTAAGGAGGCATAGGCCTATATGATGATATCATGTTTGACATTATTGATATTAAAAAAGTGATTTGTTTTCCATGTCATTCGTGTTATTTATTTGCAAGCTCCAAATCCAAATGTTTCCCTCAATGGCCTTTGTGCCCTGGCATGTGGCCTTTGCGCCCTGAAAACATGTGTAACACCAAAGGCCAAATGGCCTTGCCCCTAAAATGACGAAATTCCAAGCCTGGTACCAAGGCTCAAAAGGCATGAGGTGGCATATTTAATTGCACAGGCAAAAAAGCCACACACAATCGGGGAAACCCTAATTAAACTGCTGCTATCGCTATGAGTAGGGCAATGCATGGGGATAAACAGGCACGGGAGCTGGAAGCAGTGCCGCTGTCTGACGGGACCATATCCCGGTGCATCACGGACATGGCCCAGGATATCAAGTGTCAGCTGATTGACAGAGTGAAGAAAGGGAAATATGCTTTGCAGTTAGACGAATCCACAGATATGTCAAACTCTGCCCAACTGCTTGTTTTCGCCAGATACAGTTTTGATGGAAAACTTGATGAGGACATGCTGTTTTGCACCCCGCTGGAGCTAAAGTGCACAGGCGAGGACATTTTCACAAAACTTGACAACAAATTAAAAGAAGAGGGACTGTCTTGGGATGAGTGTATCGGTGATGGTGCTGGAGCAATGCTGGGGAAAAAGAGAGGACTAAAAGCAAGAGTCTTACAAGTGGCGCCCCACGTTATCTTTACCACTGTATTATCCACAGAGAAGCTCTAGCGAGTAAAACGCTTGACCCAGAGCTTAAAAGTGTTCTTGAGACGGCGATAAAAATGGTCAACTACCAGGCTTGGAATTTCGTCATTTTAGGGGCAAGGCCATTTGGCCTTTGGTGTTACACATGTTTTCAGGGCGCAAAGGCCACATGCCAGGGCACAAAGGCCATTGAGGGAAACATTTGGATTTGGAGCTTGCAAATAAATAACACGAATGACATGGAAAACAAATCACTTTTTTAATATCAATAATGTCAAACATGATATCATCATATAGGCCTATGCCTCCTTAGTATTACCGCATATAAAATAAAATACTTTACTTTGAATAATTAGTGTTTGGTATGTTTTCCATCTACTACTTCTCCCATTCACAAATCCAAAATCAAATCAAAAAATCTAAAATTCTATTAATATGTAACAAATATATTCCATTTCAGAGCAGAAGAAACAGCCTTCAAGGGTCAAACTCTGCACATACATCATTCAGCAGTGCACAGTGAAGTGTGTGTGCGCGCGCGCGCGTGTGTGTGTACGAGAGTATCTTTAATCAACTCCTCACAGCTCTGGTCAGAAACTGGCCAAAAGTTAAACATGTACAAACCACAGACTGTCATGGCGAATACAATCGCTGCTTTAATTCTGTCTTTAGGACGTTGTTGTGAGTGTGGATGGAGCAGCTACAGGTTAGTTTAGCCTGATTGATCCATTCAGAAAACACGCATTTTAAAAGGTTTCTCGCTTGCCGTCTTATCTGCAGACTTGTCAAAGCATTAATTTATGTTTTTTACTAACCGGTATCAGTATTTAGTTACTTCGGCATCATTTTGAAACGTGTATTACAATAAATCACGGTAAAATATGTTCATTTTGTAGCAGTTGGTTTCCACCACAGTATTTACATGGAAATAAGCCCCGCCCCCTCTCCGGCGCGTTCTGTTTGAATGACAGGGGTAAACACAGCTGACAGCCGCGGTGAAACTCCAGCGGTTAGAGCGATGAGAATATTCGCATCACGTCCGTTGTGAACGCAGCATAATGCAGTTCAGAAAACACTGTTCTGTCGCTTTTAAAGCAACTTCGAGATTTCAACAGTATCAGGGGCACACAGGCCATGGTGGCCGTAGGACGTACAATTATTTGTGGGGCATAACGGCCAGACCGAGGGGCTACGACGGCCATGGCCGTCATGGCCGCCGTGAAAATCCTACCCTGTCAACTACATAAAATCCCGTCCACTCAATACTAGGCTGTTCGCCAATCTCTGCAACGAACTGGGATCGGAGCATCAGGGCCTGCTGTTCCACACAGAAGTCAGGTGGCTTTCAAGGGGAAATGTTCTCAGCCGCCTGTATGAATTGCGGGACGAAGTGCACTTATTTCTCACGGAGCATGGGTCCCAGCTCGCTGACCACCTGACAGACCCTGACTGGTTAACAAGGCTGGCATATTTGACAGACTGAACGGACTTAACCTGTCATTGCAAGGTGAAAACACAAGCATCATGTCCTTGAATGATAACATCTGCGCATTCAAGAGGAAAGTGGATCGCTGGACTGCGCGAGTTGAAATGGGCAGGATTGATATGTTTCCTGAGCTGGAGGAATTCATAGAGGAAAATGATCTTAGTGTTAACTCTGTGAAGAAGTCTATCACTACCCACCTGCAAGCCCTCCTGGAACACTTTAACAAGTATTTCCCAGAGGAAGCAGCTCCGGAAAAATATGACTGGATAAGATCACCATTTACCGTAACGACCGCAAAAGTCATCTGTCATCCGACATGGAGGACGCACTGACTGAACTGTCAAGTGACCGCACATTAAAGACAGCTTTTAATGTGAAGACGCTTGCTGAGTTCTGGATTTCAGTTGAGAGGGAATACCCACAGCTTTCCAAGGCCGCGATGGACGTGCTGACGCCGTTTGGCTCCACATACCTGTGCGAAAAGACTTTCTCGGCACTGACATACATAAGTATTTAAGTGTGTGTGTTTTATACCTTTTTATTGTGTGATTTTACTCTGAAATGTGTTTGCCTTTTTAACTGGTTTTAACTTCCTGCTGCATGCTTTTATTTTGAAATGTTTGGATTGGCCTTGCCATGCTGATTGACAATGAGTGACCACACCTGGAGCCAATTTACACGCCTATAAAGGGAAAGAGAAGAGCAGCAGAGGACAGACGGAAACTGAGAGAGGCTGAAGGGCACAGCAGAGGCAGAGTGCACCAGGAGCAGGGACGGAAACTGAGAGAGGCTGAAGGGCACAGCAGAGGCAGAGCGCACCAGGAGCAGGGACGGAAACTGAGAGAGGCTGAAGGGCACAGCAGAGGCAGAGCGCACCAGGAGCTGAGGCACATGCAACAAAAGGGATTAAAAGACACGGCAGTCCAAGAGAGGGTCGACGCAGCACCTTTACAGCCCTGGAAAGACTGGTTTTGAGAAAAGACTTTTAACCCTTTTAACATTTGAATTATTTGTATTGTTTTAACTACGTTTAATTGTATTTTAACATAGTTTTAGACTATCTTTTTACTGAGATTATATTTTAGACAGCTCTGATTTTAGTTTTCTTAGTGAAGATGTTATGTTCTACTGAATAAATTATTGTGTTTTAAACTTAGTAGTTGGCTCCTTGATTACCCAGTTTTGCTCTCCACCTGATTTAAAAGAACCCTTTCCCTCTCCTTAAATTATTACCCCTCCCCCCTCCTTTACATTTAAAGCATATTTTTTCACTTCTCATAGTAACAGGTGCTCACAAGATCATACAGATAGCATATAAGCTAAACGTATTTGTGAGAGGGTTTAGCTTTGAGCAAAATACATGTTACAATTATTTTGCACATGTCTTTTGGGTCTTGTTTTATGTGATTATTGTTTTTAGCTTAGAATAAGGACACTAGAGGAGTTCAATGCTGGATAAGCAAATTCTGTTAACTAAGGACCAAAAGTGGTTAGATATTTAGGTAATGGCGGTTAGAGTAAAGCTTGTTAAGCTTTGGGAAATACACTGTTTGTGTAGGGGAAATGGGAACATGGGGAGAACAATGTGTGATAAATGTTTTCTTTTTTGTGTGTTATAGTCTGTTTTTGTTTTGCTTTTTTTCTTATGGTTTCTGTTATGAATGCTCCAGAGTACGGCAATATTTTAGCACCTTAATCTATGACCAGCTTGCACTTCAGCTCTCCATTCTTTCAGTAAGAAATCTTCAATGACGACTCCATCTGCCCGTCCTGGGGTGTATGGCTTCCAGGTCAACTTTGTCAGCTGGAACTGTAAGGGCCTAAATCAACCTGTAAAGCGTAAGAAAGTCCTCTCCCATCTTCAGAACCTCAAGGTAAATATTGCATTTCTCCAGGAAATACATTTAAGGATTTCAGACCATTCAAAACTTAAAACTCAGTGGGTGAGGTGTATCACTCCAAATGCAATGGTAAAGCTAGAGGCACTGCTATACTTATTCACAAATCCGTACCCTTTGTTGTATCTCAGATCAGTGAAGACCGCAATGGTCGATATGTTATGGTATCTGGCTCACTGTATAACACACCCTTAACTCTTATTAATGTTTACGCACCGAACTGTGATATGTTTTTTAATGAGCTATTCTTAAATGTGCCTGTTGCTGAGGGTCACCAATTGATAGTGGGGGGAGACATGAATTGTGTTCTAAACCCAAAGTTAGACCGCTCTTCAGCACGGCCCGTGCAGTTAACAAAATGTGCATTGGGTCTGCAGTCACACTTAGAGACTCTGGGAGCCGTAGATGCGTGGCGCTTCCTCTTCCCGTCAGCTAGGCAGTACTCTTTTTTTTTTTTTCCCTGTTCACCAATCGTACTCACGCATTGATTACTTTTTTTATTGACAAACGCCTTCTTCCGATGGTAAAAATGTGCTCCTATGATGCTATAATAATATCAGATCATTGTCCTTTGATCATGGAGCTATGCTTTGAGAATCAACCAACGCCTTCTCGATCTTGGAGATTTAATACTTACTATCTGATGAAACCTTCATAAAATGCATATCTTCAGAAATTGACATATTTTTTTAGATGAATATTGATAAAGACATGAAATGGAGTTCTGTCTGGGAAAGTCTTAAAGCATATATCCGTGGGAAAATAATCTCTTATAGCTCCTTCAAAAACAAACAAAGAAGGATGCGCTTGCTGGAGTTGACCAATATGATTTTAAATTTGGATCAGCAACTTCTCCATCTCCTGATTTATATAAACATAGATTACGTTTACAGACATAATGTAATCTCCTTTCTACTAGGCAGACTGAACCGATGATTTTAAAATCAAAGGGATTGGTTTATGAGCAGGGTGAAAGAGCATCCAATTGCGGCGCTCAGAGAGCTCACGACTAATAGCTCAAATCAGAAATGAATCTGGCCACCTGACCCATGATTCTGGTGAAATCAACAAAACATTTAAGAACTTCTATAGTAGACTTTACGAATCTGAATCCTGTAGGAACGAAAAACTGCTGGATACATTTTTTTAAGGCATTTCTTTTCCCACTTTAGGCGATGGTGCTAGGAAGCAGCTCGGTGATCAAATTACTGCATCTGAAATTGAAGAAGCTATAAAAAGAATGCAAGCAGGCAAATCTCCTGGGCCAGATGGCTTCCCAGTTGAATTTTATAGAACCTTTAGCAAAAATCTTACTCCTGTTTTAAAGGAAATGTATGATGAATCCTTAAGATCCAGTTCCTTACCGCCAACCTTAAATGAAGCTACAATATCCTTACTCTTAAGACCCATTAGAACCTTCGTCATACCGCCCAATCTCTTTATTGAATGTTGATTTTAAAATATTATCCAAATGCCTTGCTAGACGCCTGGAAAAACAGTTGCCAACAATAATATCGCAGGATCAAACCGGGTTTATTAAAGGGAGGCACGGTTTTTTTAATATACGCAGACTGTTTCAAATCTTATAGACTCCCTCCTCACCTCAACCTGAGATAGTCTTATCCCTTGATGCCGAAAAAGCCTTTGACCGGGTAGAATGGGATTATTTATGTTATACCCTTGCTAAATTTGCATTAGGTGAACACTATATATCATGGATAAAACTATTATATTCATCTCCGATGGCACAAGTACAAACCAACAAAGAGAAATCTAGTTATTTCCCACTTCACCGCGGTACAAGGCAGGGCTGCCCTCTATCTCCCCTCCTATTTGCAGTAGCGATTGAGCCCTTGGCAGTTAAACTCCGTACTGAGGCACATTTTAAAGGAGTGTTTAGGGCTGGAGAGGAACATAAACTTTCCTTATATGCAGATGATCTCCTGCTCTACATTTCTGATCCCCTGGGATCGCTACCATTTGTCTTCAGTATACTCAACAGCTTTGGAAAAATGTCAGGCTATAAATTAAACCTTCAGAAAAGTGAGTTGCTTCCTATAAATAAAATAGCTAAAACTCTACCTTTTCAAAATTTCAGTCTGGGACAAACATCTGAGTATATTACTTATTTAGGGGTAAAAATTCCACAATTACATAATAAACTCTTTGACCTCAATTTCACTAACCTTTTAGAAACAGTTAAGAAGGATTTAAAAGAGGTGGAATACACTACCCCTCTCCCTGGCTGGCCGAATCAATGCCGTTAAGATGAATGTTTTGCCGAAATGTCTTTATTTGTTTCAATGTGTGCCAGTATTGATAAGAAGAAAATTCTTTGTAGCCCTTGACAAATCTCTCAACATTTATTTGGAACAATAAACCTTCAAGAATTCATAAGGCTTTTTTGCAAAGGCCAAAACAATCAGGAGGAATGGCTTTACCTAACTTTGAGTATTACTACTGGGCAGCTAATATTCGTAGCATGTTATTTTGGAAAATCCCGTTAGACAACCAACAACCATCCTGGTTGGCTGCTGAAGCCTCATTCTGTAAAAAATCTTCACTACATGCTCTCTTGACATGCCCCACAACTATGGATCTCTCTGCATATAAAAATAACCCAACACTTGGACATTCCCTTAGGATCTGGGTACAGTTTAGGAAAAAATGTGGACTTGTATTAATGCCCCTTTCAAAGAAACTTTGCTGGAACTAATCTAGTTCATTTCCCTTATCCGCCGGATAAAACAATATTAGACCATATTTTGGATGTTAACCCACTCGGGAGGGGTGTGGTTGCTCAAATATATAAGATAATTTCTCAACTTGACTGCCCCTCCTTATCTATAATTAAAGGCCTATGTGAAGAGGACTTACAATTACAATTGGATGAGGACACACAGGATTAAATTCTAAACAAAGTTCACTCCTCTATCTGCGCACGGCATGGACTCCTACAGTTTAAAATTCTTCATCGTCTACACTATACTAAAGCGAAATTAGCCAAGTTTTATCCTAATGTGAGCCCCATGTGTGCTAGGTGCAAGAATCAAGTAGGGAATCTTATTCACACTTTTTGGACTTGTCCCCGGCTTTGCAAATACTGGGAAGATGTTTTTAAAACTCTCTCAGAAGTGTTTGAAATTCCTCTCAATCTGTCTCCACTGACAGCATTGTTTGGAGTTGTTGCTGGAGAAGCTCAACTTCCAAAATATAAATTAAATGCCATTGCTTTTGCATCGTTGATAGCTCGACGACTAATTCTTCTTAAATGGAAGGATGAATCACCACCCACCCATACTCACTGGATTAGAGACCTGTTGCAGTTTTTGCGTCTGGAGAAAATCCGGTCCACTCTGAAGGGATCTACTGATAGATTTTATAAGGCCTGGCAGCCATTGATCACACGTAGAGAAGTGCAAGCTGGACTTAACTCTTTAAAGAAGATTGTGTATAGATTTGAGTGTTGCTGAATCTGGGCTACTACCATTTCTAAAGCAATATTGTACGTTTTGCATATATTTTGTCTGTCGTTTGCTTTGTATTATTTATTTAATTTTTTTATCATTTCTGAGAACGTGTACACTTATCTCATTTACTCTGTTTTTTGTTTTGTTTTTTCTTTCATGCTGGGGTAGGGGTGCGGGGTATATTTGATCTGCTTTTTGGCAGTCTGGTTTAAATGTGCACTGTTGCATCTACAGTATGTATTTGACTGCTCAATGACACTCTGTATGCTTTTTCTTTGTAAAAAAAAAACTTTCAAAAAAAAAGTGTTGTAACTCATTAAATTTCAGAGACAGTAATATTCTAATGTTACATATTACTTAAAAAAGACAGTAATAAGTAATATATGTATTACATTTTGGAAGTAACTTGCCCAACACTGTCCAAATCCAATTTATCCAGAGTTTTCTTCAAGGATTATCACGGGGAGGAAATTAAATATAAATGGTTGTTTTGTGGGTAAAGTATTATCTTAAAAATGAACAACACAGATATCTACCTTTTGATGACCCATGAAAGTATTTTGAGAGAATACAAGGCCATATCCATAACTAGGTGGCAATGCAAACATTTTGTTTGTTTTAGGGATGAGTTATTTTGCATGACCCTACTCTCTGCACCATTATCGAGCACAGCTTCCTTCAGAGCAGCGTACTGTGTTGAATTAAAACCATTATCATGATTTACCTTCCTCTCTCAAAGACCATATCCAGCTTCGCTTGAGCAGTTATGGATCCAGAATTTTGTATTTCTTTCCCCTCCATCTGTTTTCTAATTTGGAGACTTCACCTTGTGCCACTGTGATGTAGCAATCAGAGCCATACATATGGTTTGAATAATATCATATCAATATTTATTAGCAATCTGTCTGGGGGTATAATTAACTAAATAATGATCGAGAAGTCAATTAAAAGCTGGCGAGCCGAAGTTGGATGGACCGCTGCGTGAGGAAAGATGCTCTGGTGCAAGCATAGGACAGGATTTGTAAAGAGGAGAAATAAGGGGCTTGATCTTCACATCAACAAGAGAAAAAGAAAACTGAGATTTACAGAGGTAATGAGAAAACAAAGGCAGGAAAGGGTGAGGTAAAATATAAAGGTAAGGGAGAGGTGAGATGAACAGAATAAAAAGAGATAAGAAGACTAAAATGGTACCTTAATTAATTAACCACAATTCAATTCTGTCTTCCTCTCGCCAATGCAACTTGGCCTCTGTAAATGTTGGCTGACCTCAAAAAAGTAGCGGAATGGTTAAAAAATACCCTTCTTTGGAGATAATTGGCTCAACTCTAAACTTGTTATCTGGGAAGACACAATTAGAGAAATTAAGCCAACCGTTAATTAATCTATCTTGAAAGTGCGAGCCTTGGAGGGTCTGGTGCCTCGCCTCTGTCTGTGTGACAGATTTCGTTCCAATTATGTGACATTATCAGCACACGGAGAATCCCAGACTCCACACACTGTGATCCCCAATTAGAAGCAGCTCAGCGTTGCTCCCCGCATCCGGAGAGAAGGCTTAGCAAACCTCCTCGTAACGTCCCAAAAATTAAAGACAATTGTACTCCTCTTATTGAACTTGAATCACAGCTCCCTCCAGCAGGGCTTCCAACTCTGCCGCACTGACTGTGAGTCTCACACAATTGAACAAGCTCACATGACAAACCTTTATTTTCTGATGCAATGGAAGATAAATGTACAACTGATAATGTTCGAGAAGTCTTGACTAGTACAACTTCCTATTGGCTGATCTTCCTGAAAGTGCCATCTGACCTCTGTAACTCATCAAGAAATCAGCAGCTCAACTGGTCTTTAAGTACTCACACACTACACCAATCCTCCGATCCCTAAACTGGTTTTCAGTGGCTGACAGAATCTGCTCCAAGACACTGGTACTGGAAAGGGAAGAACTCTCCGATCCACAACCGTTCTATCAGCATTGGCAAATCTTTAATTTCTCTGACTCAGTCTGAAAGGAATCTAAATCACCAACTGTCCTTCACTGCCAACATTGCTGCTATGATCGCTCCTGCAGATGCACTCTTTACAATAAACGAAGGATCTTTTCATTTCCAACCTTTATTCAACCAGGTGGTCCCATTGAAATCATTGATCTCTTTTTCAAGGGAGACATGCAACCAGAAGAGGACAAAGGTTCTGTTCAAGGCTCTTGTTATCTCACGTCTTGGCAAGCAAACTCCCGCCATGCAGGACTTCCTGCAAGTACCATTCGACCTGTGCAGCTCATCCAGAATGCAGCAGCCCCACTATTCTTCAACTTCACTAAGTTCCCCCACAATGATCCACTCCGACGCGCACTTCACAGGCTACCAGTGGCTGCCTGAGTCTAATTCAAGACACTGGTCCTGAGAAGGGAAGAACTTTCTCATCAACAACGTTTCATCAACCTTTAAACATTGGCAACTCTGTAGTTTCTCTGACACTAAATTACATGCTGTCCTTCATTCCCTACATTGCTGGGAACAATCGCTTCTGCAGATACACTCTACAATATCAGGTGGATATGTCCAGAACTGAACCAGAAGGTAACAAGGTTTCTGGTCCAGGCTCTTTTCTTCTCACGTCTTTTCTACTGCAACTCCCTCCAGCTCAGGGCTGCCCCTGGCCAACTTGTGGCCCCACGCAAAGTTTTGTGATGAGGCTCTCTGTGTCGCGAGCATCGGGGCGGCGAAACAGTGGCGCGCTTAATTGTGCCAAATGTGCACATCAGATGAGGCTCCCTCGACAAGATGAGACTCCCTCCCCGAGATGAGACTCCCTCCACGAGATGAGACTCCCTCCACGAGATGAGACTCCCTCCCCGAGATGAGACTCCCTCCCCGAGATGAGGCCCCACGCAGTCTGCGTGATCTGCGTGTAGGGAGGGGCGGGTTGCTCCAGCTCATCCATAATGCAGCAGCTGTTGTGTTCCTGAAGCCGAATAAATGTACGTTATAAATTCTTGATAACTTTAAGAAAGAGACAGGAGACTAGGACTTCGGAGATCGATCGTTTACTTGCAAGAAGACCAACATCATACACTTCCAAATCCTTTTAAAGACAATGATCTTACATAACTTAAATTGTTTCCTGTTTCGACTCCTTAGACAGTGTGCCTCCTAATTCCTCAGACGTTATACATAGTTGGTGGTTATATAATTCTTACTCTTTGCTATTTGCAGCTGGTATTTTTAAAGATTCTCAAACTTTCCTTGAAATTGAGCAATCATTCCAATTGACCTCAACGTGTATGTGCTGGATTAAGGATCATGACTCCCACATAAAGCTTTGTGTACGTGCCAACAAAAGGTTCAAAGTGAGATTCAGACAGAAAGACCTCAGTTTACTCAGTATATCTAAATATAACATAGATACATACATATTCATAAAACATTAATTTACTATACTGCCTGACTGGTCTTCAACCTCCCAAAGTTCTCCCACTCTACACCCCTCCTCTGCTCCATTCACTGACTACCAGTGGAAGCCTAAATCCTCTTCAAGAACCTGGTACTGGCCTACTGTGCTGTGAATAGATCAGGCCCTTCCTACATCCAGGACATTGTTAAACCGTACACTCTAGCAAGTGCAATCAGCTCTGCATCGGCCAATCAGCTTGCTACGAGTGGGACACAGCTACCCCTAAACAAAAACAACCGGTTTGCTTCAGACAGAGCAGCACAGCAGAAGATCAGCGAAACACCGCTGTCAAGTAAACCTATATGTAAACACGATCAATGTAGCAGTTTGGAACTTGATATGTAATCATTTGGTACCGATACATGAAATTGCCAAAAAAAGACAATTGTTTTGATACCATGAAAAGACTGCATAAAAGTCTTGAGTCGAAAGAAAATGTTTTAATGATTTTCTGAGAAGCGCAATGGAATTCAATTACACTGAACAAAAATATAAATGCAACACTTTTGTTTTTGCTCCCATTTTTCATGAGATGAACTCAACGATCTAAAACATTTTCTATATACACAAAATAACCATTTCTCTCAAATATTGTTCACAAATCTGAAAAAATCTGTGATAGTGAGCACTTCTCCTTTGCTGAGATAATCCATCCCACCTCACAAGTGTGGTATATCAAGATGCTGATTAGACAGCATGATTATTGCACAGGTGTGCCTTAGGCTGGCCACAATAAAAGGCCACTCTAAAATGTTCAGTTTTATCACACAGCACAATGCCACAGATGTCGCAAGTTTTGAGGGAGCGTGCAATTGGCATGCTGACAGCAGGAATGTCCACCAGAGCTGTTGCCCGTGAATTGAATGTTCATTTCTCTACCATAAGTCGTCTCCAAAGGCGTTTCAGAGAATTTGGCAGTACATCCAACCGGCCTCAAAACCACAGACCACGTGTAACCACACCAGCCCAGGACCTCCACATCCAGCACGTTCACCTCCAAGATCGTCTGAGACCAGCCACTCGGACAGCTGCTGCAACAATCGGTTTGCATAACCAAAGAATTTCTGCACAAACTGTCAGAAACCGTCTCAGGGAAGCTCATCTGCATGCTCGTCGTCCTCATCGGGGTCTCGACCTGACTCCGGTTCGTCGTCGTAACCGACATGAGTGGGCAAATGCTCACATTCGATGGCGTTTGGCACGTTGGAGAGGTGTTCTCTTCACGGATGAATCCCGGTTTTCACTGTTCAGGGCAGATGGCAGACACCGTGTGTGGCGTCGTGTGGGTGAGCGGTTTTCTGATGTCAATGTTGTGAATCGAGTGGCCCATGGTGGTGGTGGGGTTATGGTATGGGCAGGCGTATGTTATGGACAACGAACACAGGTGCATTTTATTGATGGCATTGTGAATGCACAGAGATACCGTGACGAGATCCTGAGGCCCATTGTTGTGCCATTCATCCACGACCATCACCTCATGTTGCAGCATGATAATGCACGGCCCCATGTTGCAAGGATCTGTACACAATTCCTGGAGGCTGAAAACATCCCAGTTCTTGCATGGCCAGCATACTCACCGGACATGTCACCCATTGAGCATGTTTGGGATGCTCTGGATCGGCGTATACGACAGCGTGTTCCAGTTCCTGCCAATACCCAGCAACTTCGCACAGCTATTGAAGAGGAGTGGACCAACATTCCACAGGCCACAATCAACAACCTGATCAACTCTATGCGAAGGAGATGTGTTGCACTGCGTGAGGCAAATGGTGGTCACACCAGATACTGACTGGTTTTCGGACCCCCCCAGATCCCCCCAATAAAGCAAAAATGCACGTTTCAGAGTGGCCTTTTATTGTGGCTAGCCTAAGGCACACCTGTGCAATAATCATGCTGTCTAATCAGCATCTTGATATGCCACACCTGTGAGGTGGGATGGATTATCTCGGCAAAGGAGAAGTGCTCACTATCACAGATTTTTTCAGATTTGTGAACAATATTTGAGAGAAATGGTTATTTTGTGTATATAGAAAATGTTTTAGATCTTTGAGTTCATCTCATGAAAAATGGGAGCAAAAACAAAAGTGTTGCATTTATATTTTTGTTCAGTGTTTATCTCTCACAGGCTCCGCCCTCTACTGGACTCTATGGGTACTACCCTCTATGCAAGCATTCACCTACTGAGATTTCTATAGACGTAGCCGGCCTTGGGGCGGGCCTACCTGAATGCGTGCTAAAGCAAACAGATATTGTTCTAAACTGTATTAAAGTAAACAGGTATTATCTTGAACTGTATTGAAGTGAACATGTATTATTTGGGACTGTTTTAAAGTAATCCTATATATATAAACCTTCTTACTTACACTCAATGACCCAGATACCCTGCCACACACACTTACACCTCCTCTCATCAGCACACACACACACACACTTCCTCTCACCAGCACACACACATACACTCACTGACCCAGATATCAGCACACACACACACATACACTTCCCCCCACCAGCACACACATGTTCTGTTTCAAGGTTCTTTCTGGGGCCAATATAATCTCAAGCACCAATATATCTGTGTACAATGTTTGATACTAATATCTCTGTGTACAATGTTTGATTGTTTTGGGAAAGAATAGTTTGTGTGAAATCTTCCTTGAGAAATTAAAGGAGTGAAGTTAGGTGGAAGATAAAAAGTGATTCTGACCTTGACTAGTTCCGAGGCTCTCACGCTTCACTTAGGAGTAAAATGGGACGGAAGAGCCGACCCACATCTCCGCCCCAAATATGTCCATATATACTGTTGTTTATTCATGCAAAATGCCCCCTGTTTCTGACTGGCTGGTCCCGATACCTGTATCGCACGGCAGTGGAGCGGGGAGCCCGGAGTGCTCTGTTACAGGGCACTCTGTATTTCGTATTGTTTTTTACCATTAAAATCAGATTATTGTTATAACTTTTATGCCGGTGTTTTGAACTTCTTTTATTAAATCTGACCAGGCTCATCTAACGGACGGCGCGGAGCGGAGGTGGGCTTTAAGCCACCACTACTGTGTTTGCTCCTACAGCGCGCATCTCACCGTATAAAAGGAGGCATCGCCTCCTGACTATCATCCGTTTCTCTTCAGCGAGCGGGCAACATCTGAAGCAGAGATAAGACGTTTGAAAGAAGAAGAAAGAGTTATCATACCTCCAGACATTCCTGCCCTCCCCCAATAAACACGATTTGTATTATTGTATTATTTTATTTTTTTAATTATAAATAAACTGTGAACTTTTATGCTACGATGTATATGATGTCAGATAGTAACTAAAACAAAGAATCGCAGGCAACGTCAAATAAATTCATGTGTCTGTTGTGATTTGTGATTCGTCCACATTTAGACCAATCACAGCGTCACACTCTGCCGCCTATTCTGGATTTTTTTTTATTGTTTATTGTGCATTCTGTAGACTCCCATTTCTGTTTGAATTACAAAATGGACATCAGAAATTGGCTTAAAAGGTCTAAGGATTTATTCAAATGAAATAGCGATGAAAGAACTGCAGCCGATGCAGCTGCTGGCGACCCTGCACCTGCCGTTGCAGCAGCACGCCTTAATGTCACAAGCTTGACCTCGGCAAACCCCGGGTCTGAGTTAGCGAGCCCAAGCCTTGACTCATCAAGGCGGCCGCCACCAACGCTGTCCTCCGAGGCACAGCTCCTTGTGACCTACCATCACCACCTGAGTTGCCACACCCTGTACCACACACCCGCCAGCGTCCTCCTCCTCCGTGCCGGTGCCTCCACTACAGACGCTACCTTGCAGCACATCAACAGGTACTATTGGGCCAGCAACCGCTCAAAGACCAACAGCCCCAGATGATCTTGGGGTTAATAAACCCAACCAGGTGAAACTGGATCGTTATCCAAGGAGATTGATTTCAGGAAAGAAGCACACTTTTGCCGCTGCATGGTACAACAACAGACCATGGCTTGAATATCCGTTAAAAGCAGACGCAGCCTTTTGTTTCCCCTGTAGACAGTTTAAAGTAAATACGTCTTCATCTGATGCGGCTTTTACTGTCAAAGGTTTTTGCGACTGGAAACACGCATTACAGACTGATAAAGGACTGCTAAGGCATGCTGCATCAAAAGAACACATTTCATGAGAGTGTGTGGAGAGAGAGACAGATACGCGAGGAAACAAATAAGGAAATTAGTACTTTGGTGCAGATCAGCTGGCACGGAGCCGTTATTACGTGTCAGCTGTCGTTGATATTATAGCTTTTTTAGCTGTCAACCAACTCCCTCTCAGAGGTGACCACGATTCACTCCACAGCATGTCCGAGTCAGGCAGTGGGCTCTTCCTATCGCTGTTTGAGTATACGCTGCAGTACAAAGATGCAGAGTTGGCCAAAATAATGTTCTAAGTTAGCTCGGCTGAGCGAAAGGATGCACCTGCAGTGCATAGGAAAATAAACCATGCCCAAGGCGGGCTAAACAGTTCATCGTCTCCGTCTCTACTATTTCTCTCCGAGTGCAACGATGAGGAAGCTGCCATCCTTAACCAGTGTGCCTTGCTCGTGATTTACCAGTGTTTGTGCTGCCACGCACACAATGTTTCAAAAGTGGTTTCTCTATTGCCCTTTATTTGTGTATGTATTTGCAATAAGTGTGCGTCTTTTGCTGTTTGATATATATTGTGCCGCAGGCCCGCAGCACGTGACGGTTTTGTGTGCCCTCCCATGAAAATCATATGCCCTCCCTTTAGATTTGTTCTGGCGCCGGGTCTGCTTCCAGGCACAGCTAGAGACCCGGGCCTGTCCTTCGTGCCCTAGCTGAAATAGCGGGCGCCGATCCCCACCACCTTTGCTTCGAGTGTTTGGGGGACCAGGATATGGCCGAGGCGGTGCCATTCACGCATGGAAATCCACCGCCCAGGGCTGTACTCTCCCTGGATGATGATCATGGCGGCGGGTGTGTGGGCTACTCGCTCATTGCTAGAGATGCCCCCGCCTCACCAGGTCAGAGCGATTATTGGGCCGCAAGGCCGAATAAGTAGCTTGGTCCACGAGCCTTGCCCCAGGCCCGGTTCCCCCGGGGACCGGTGCTCGGTGGCTTCACATGATATAGGGTCGACCCTACTTCATCACAGGCCGCCGCCGCTGCCTGCCTTGTGATGTCCCTGGGATATCACGCCCTGTGGCACTTTCCAAAGAGGACCGTGTTGATCTCCTGGGAGCCCCCGTGTTTACGGAAGGGCTCTATGGATCGATCTCCTTGCTCACGGGATAAGGAGTAGTCGCAGCGTGGCTGATTCTTGCCCATCCCCAGAGGAAGAAACACAGTCCTACACTCCCCGCCCCTGCTGTAAACCCCAGTAAAGGGAGCCAGCAGGTGAGCGTGTGCACGTGAGTGGAATAAACCGTGTGCTGTCAAAGCACTGTGCGGGTTCAAGAGACGCTATTGCCGGCGTGCTGTTGTCAGAAAACACACCTTGCCTGCTATAATAGCTCCGATTAATGCATTTCACCGTTGAATGGGAAATACAGCGTTAATACGTGGGTGCGTTCAGGGACCTCCGCAGGAGAACGGTGGTTTACGTTTGTAAACTCTAGTTCTGGAGTGAGGTAAAAACGATTGCATTTATCCCAGAGTAAGAGTCATCTCTCTCCACAATTCCACTTTTCCCCATAATGTCGGTTTCAAAGAGACGGCATTGTGACGGCGCGCGCGCCCCCCCCTCCCCCGAGGGCGGGCCGCGGTGCGTTCAAAGCGTTTAGTGATGGTTGCTTTAACCATTTTCGTATAAATGATTATCCACAGATGTGTGTCACTGCTGTGGAAGCACTTTGGAAACGATGCACGCGCAGCGGAGCAGGTCACGCGCACCTGACACAATTTGTTGTTTGTATTTTTCGCTTCGTTCTCTTTTTTGAATAGAGGGTGCATAACATTCAACTGGGGGTGCAATGCATGCCTATGCACCCCCGAAGATCCCGACGCGAAGCCTGAAGGGTAAACACCAGGTTTACTAATCTACCCGCACAATTTGTCTCTGGTGTCGGAATGTCTCGCTATGTTAGTATATTCTTAAAAATCAAAACAACATTTAATTTCGGGTTAAAATGTGTTGTAACTGCATTACTGAGCATTGTAGCGGGTAATATATTACCCACATTTCATTAGTAATGCGTTACATTACTTCGTTACAGCAAAAAATAATATATTACTGTAACTCCGTTACTTTTGTAACGCGTCACACCCAACACTGGCGGAGAGGCTGTGGTTATGGGCTTCAGAGGTGGTGTTCTCTCTGAGAGCCCTCCATATCCAGGGACTGAAGAACAGGGGGGCCGACCTCAGGTCGAGGGGCGGCCCCCTGCCAGGCAAATGGACGCTTCACCCGGAGGTGGTGAAGCAGATCTGGGCCCAGTTCGGGAGAGCGGAAGTGGATCTGTTCACCAGCCGGCGCAACAGCCACTGTGCCCTGTGGTTCTCCATGGCCCTGAGCGACGACCCGCCCTTGGGGGTGGACGCGTTTGCACACGAGCCATGGCCAAGGAAGCTGCTATACACCTTTCCACCGCTGCGTCTTATTCTCCCTCTCCTGGGGAGGGTGAGGCGAGAACGTCTGGGAGTCATTCTAGTGGCTCCGGACCGCGTCGGGGCGCCGTGGTACTCAGAAATGACACAGATGAAGGTGGGCCAGCCCTGGGCGGTTCCCCAGTTTTGGGGGGTGATGTTTCAAGAGGCAGGTGCAATCGGGGCGTTACCCACTCTCGGCCAACCTCTCCAGGCCTGGCTCCTGAGAGGGACAGGCTGAGACAGGGTGGATTATCTGATTGTGTTATTCAGTCTATCCAGGCAGCTAGAGCAGGATCCACCACAGCCTGTTACAGGCCAAGGTGGCTAGGATTCCAGCGATGGTGTGAGGAGCACACTATCTTGTGAGCTAGGCTCTATTTTGTCCTTCTTACAGTTATTGGTGGACAGAGGGCTGGCACATTCCACAGTGAAGGTGTATGCAGCAGCCATCTCGTCCTGCCATGAGGGATTTGGTGGCAGGTCAGCCTTTAGTCAACCACTGCTGTCGCGGTTTTTACAGGGGGTTAGGAGACTGCGCCCTGTATTGCACGTCTCCACCCCCACAGTTTTAGTCCTCTCACACTCTGCACGGGTCAGTGCCTGAGTGTGAGGCATGGGCGTTGGCCCCGTATGGGCTTACTACGCACCTGAATCCCTAAGGATAACAGGGAGAGCCCTGTTATCCTTAGGGATTCAGGTGCGTAGTAAGCCCATACGGGGCCGAGGGGGCTCTTCCCATCCGTCTATGGGCAGGGACTGTATTGTGAGCGCAGCAGAGTGTGCTCTGTCAGCCGCAGCCCAGACGTCTCCACGGTCACAACCGGGTTAAAGGAGAATGTGGGGCAGCAGCTGCTGACCAGAAAAGCCTGTCAGGGGCAGTAGGGTGGAATTATGTTGTTGGACGACAGTGCGCGTATACATCAGGGCTCCACCCACTGTACCCATAGAGTCCAGTAGAGGGCGGAGCCTGTGAGAGATATAACGTTGGGTTACGTATTGTAACCCTTGTTATATTAGCACAGGCAGAGCCCTCTACTCAGGGCACTGTCTGTCCTATTCCGCTCGCTGAAGAGAGGTGTAGGATGATAGTCAGGAGGAAAGGCCTCCTTTTATACGATGAGATGCGTGCGCATTCAGGTAGGCCCACCCAGGGGCCGGCTACGTCTATAGAAATCTCAGTAGGTGAATGCTTGCATAGAGGGTAGTACCCATAGAGTCCAGTAGAGGGCTCCGCCTGTGCTCATATAACAAGGGTTACAATACGTAACCCAACGTTCTGCTCAAAGTGTCCGTGACTTTGATCTGTCAAGAAGTTTATGTTTGTACTACTGTACCAAGAAAGTCAGTATTGCAAGACATTGAAATGTCCTTACTTCTAAAATCACAACAGGCCATAAACCCTTTTGCTGGAATTGAAACCGATAGTGTTTCCTTTTGACGGCTTCTCTCTTATTTTGCCCGCAGGGTTTCTGTTCTCTGAGCCTACCTGATGGTTACATCACCAATATGCCCGGGGTTGTTGTTCTTCATGCATAGGCAATTAGGTCGAAAGAAAACTAAATAAGGGTTCAAAAAAAGATGCTATTAGGTCTTACATACTTACTTTGAGTTATGCATTCATGTACATTTTGCCAACCTTGCATATATTGTTTTCCTTTAGGCTATTGTTTGTCGTTTGTTACCCAAAAATTCATTATAACTTGGGTTTCAAGACTTAAACTACACACACAGCTTACAGAAGGAGACATTCAGTGAAGAAAGTTGGTTTTATCTTCCATCAAGATATTGAAAGAGGCCACTCCGTTCCTTCGGTCTAGCCAACACATTCATGTATCTCTTTTGTAAAGTAGCTTTGCTTTAAGTTAAGCCTTCTGTCCACATCCTTCCTTTTAGATCACTGAACCTTGCACTTTTAAAAAAGTTTTGACTTGGTTTGAAACATTGGTGTTTGCTCCATTATTTCGTATGCCAGGCATCACAAATGAGACTGCTGCTTCTAACCATAGTAACAGAACTTGTTCATGTTAACACATAGATGTACAGTTAGTCTTCCACTATGTTTAGGTTCCACATCACTTCTGCATTGTGAAAACATTCCCATGACAGGATTCATTGCGTCACTGTTGCCAGTGTGTGTGTTTACCCACTGGCCCATGTCACCACTTCAATAGAGGGGAGTCCTAAAACCCGGAAATGAGTTACCACATGCAGTACTCTCATCTCATCGAAGTCAACACAACCAGTTTTTGGTTAGAGGCCTGATAAGGTCTGTTGTTGATACAAGCTTACAAGATTTCACGTGTTGTTCTACGACATAAAATACATCAGTACATACCCCATTGTGTTTGTTAAAGAAGGCAGCTGCTAACAAGTGTCTAAATGAGATTACTAAACTTAATCATGCCAAACTTAAGTCGCTGTTTAATTTATGCTGATTGCATTTATGCCTTAAAATTGAAAAGACTGTGGTAATATTTGAAGATAATTCTGCTGATAAATTGTCATTTGGATGTGGTTGTACAACCAAAGCACAAAAAAGTATTTAAAAAAAAAAACATGTGTACGTACAGTCTAGGCCAGGGTTGGGGAACCTTTTTCCTCTCAAGCGCCATTTCAATTTTTACAACATCCTCCGAGGGCCGTAAAAATTATTAAACTCAACGTCTGCTTAAAAAACTAAAATCACATCCCATTCATTTCGCCTTTCTTTCATGCTGTGCAAAGAAAAAGCAACCTCTTAGTCCAGACATCTTACCATGACTCGCACATGCATGCACGTGCCCGGTTGTGGCATGACCACCAAAACAGAAAGATATGGACACAAGATGTGTGCAAATGTATTTAGTTTCCTATCCATGTGAACATGATTTAAGTATGGGGTGGACCTAACCTACTCTAGGGGGGTCCGGGGGCATGCTCCCCCGGGAAGATTTGTTTTTAAATGTTGAAGTTAAAACCATCAATCTGGGGCACTTTGAGAGCAAAATTAAGAGTTCTATGGATACATCTCTCAACACCCATATGAAACAGAACTGTAAACAGATTTTATTTTTCTTTATGGATATTTTACAAATCACTCCCCTTTTAAACTGTATTCTAGTTTATTAATAACAACTTTTTACTGTCATATAGTATTTTATACCTGTTTTTCCTTTATTCTCTTATTTTTTTATAACTATAATGATCATATATAGATGTGCCTTTACCTCACTGGTTGTAGAAAAAGCTTCTTATATTCGTTAGCATAGCTAGCTAACCAGATGCTATTAACAACAAAGTTATTGACTGTATGATCAGTATGACAGATGAACAGATCGCCACTGGGCTTTCAACTAAAGACACAGCCACGCAAAAACTGCGACACGTTAGGCTCGTGTTGTGTTCATTTACCCTGACATTGGCCAGGAAAAACAGGCACTCGCTTGTTTAATTATTTTGCGGTCTAGATTTCTTTAATTTTTAAATGTTTTGCGTATGTTTATAAATTACCTCGAGGGCCGTACCAAATGGTCTCGCGGTCCTTATACGGCCCAGAGGCCGGAGGCTCCCCGCCCCTGGTCTAGGCCTTAGTGGGCAGCTTTGTTCTTTTTAAGGCCTAAACGTTAATCAGGGTAAATGCTGAATGATTTTAAACCACAATGACCTCATTACACAGTACAACATATTGATGATAATTAGTTACCAATAGTTGTTGCATTTATGGATATGTTGAGCTCATCTTTCAGTCAGCCATTGACGTCCAGTACATCCTCTTATTGTGTTACCTACAGGCCACAGGGAAGCTTGAAAAAAGAGTATCTTTCCTTACAGTGCTGGTATGGATAACTTTTAAATAAATCACCCACACAGCCTGTTTTCACACTCATGAACAAACCTACGATTAGACATACAGCCTCAGCATTCCCACATACTCATTAGTGGCTGGTTAATGCCAGAACACCAGTTGGCTGAAAATGAGACACCACCCCAACGCTGCTATCACCATCTCTGTGTGCCATCTACTGCATCGCTCTTCTAAGTGATGCGTGCACAATGCACTGTCAGTTAATGATGCCTGTGGTGAAGACAAAGTCGTGGGCTGGTCTGAAGCCAGGCTTTCCCATGGTCCAGGTGTGTCCACTGCGGGACATGGAGGATTAATCTATGTCACCGTGAGACAAAACGGGTTTCCATCTTTAAATCAGCAAGTGTAATTCTCAAGAAATATGCTCCAAAGAAATAGGGGGCAGTATTTCCTTTTCTCTGTAAATTGAGATTGCTTAGAGTCAGATATAGTCAATTATTGAAGAGGCGCTATTATGCTTTTTGGGGTTCTTCCTTTCCTATAGTGTGTTCTATAGGTTTAAATGGTCAGCAAAGGGTAAAATCCCTGTGTTCCCTCAAGAGGGAGTTTCTCTCCCACACACAATACATGTCACTTGTTCGACGCTTTTATCCAAAGTGACTTACATACTCAATACTGTGGGCTATCCCCACAGGAGCAATGTGGGGTGAAGTGTCTTGCCCAGGGACACAACGACATGCTGACTGCAGTGGGGTTTGAACCTGTGCCCCCCTAATCCGAACACCAACGCGCCACACTCCCCCCTGCCTGAAACGTCTCCACTGGACTCCTTTGTTTACTCCCGTAACATAATGACATCACTATGTAATATGGGCGGAACATTTCTAAGCAGTTGACCAATCACAACAGAGTCGGCCAGCTAACCAATCAGAGCAGACTGGGCTCTGGTTTCAGACAGAGGGTGAAAAGAGGTGCTGCAGCACAGGCAGTATGAGAACAATAAAGAGCTTTTTGAACATTAAAGCATGGAGACATGTCACAGTAGAGGAGCTAAATATAATTGTGACCCGCTCTATCGAAATCAGTCGGAAGTCGCAACGGCTAATTTCAAAATAAACGTGGATTTGCGTAAAAAAATAGTTTTTCGGGGCTCGGGTGTTTTGTTTGATTTTAAATAAACAAAGTCTTAGCTTTCAGAATATGAAACTTTTATTTCCAAAATCATACGATAAATATATTTTTGAAGCTTGTTAAGGGAAGATGACAGCACTTCCTCGCCACTCTGCTGTTCCGCAGCGCTGCTTCCCCTCCCTCTGGCTGAAATTATGAATGTAAGGCGTATAGTAATCATAGATAACACGGCAGGGTCCATGACAGTTTGTTTTCATCTGATTTCAATTAAACAAAGTCTTGGCTTTCAGAATATTAAACTTGTTTCGGCAAATTCAGATGATAAATACAACTTTGAAGCTTGTAACGGCATAATTACAAGCGGAGAACGGAGTAACTTTACATCACAGCAGGCATAACAACAGCCAGGGTCGCGGGAAGGGGGGTGCTGAGGGCGCTGCAGCACCCCCTAGCGACAGGCAGGCGGAGCTCCTCTGTCTGCACATTTTTTTTATTTCATTTAATTGTGCCTGAGATATATTTTATATTATATATATTAAATCAGCACTGGTAGCGATATTTTATAATTCATGCTATCTGCACAAACTATATCATACGAAAAGCTGAGAGTCCACAGATTCTATTGGTATAAGTTTCATCCCTGTGCGATCAAAACTCACTGTTCTGTATGATAAATAAAAGAACATTGTACCCTGCAAATCAATAGCGGGTCAATTTTACCCGTTGGCGGTTTTAGGTATACAGCGACCTCTGGCAGTTCTAGTGTTAAGTCTATTACAACCTAGATAACTCTTTTTTGAGTGTGTTTATAAATTACCTCGAGGGCCGTATCAAATGGTCTCGCGGACAGTATACGGCCCGGAGGCCGGAGGTTCCCCACCCCTGCTAGAAAGGAACTAGCACCTAATTTCTCACGTTGGCGTACTACAACTACAAAACCATCGGTTTGTTTTCTCATCAGGAAATGCAGCCCGGCTCAAACTAACTATTTTTAATCATCATCCACACGATCATTTCATGTATCATATGTTAGCCGAATTGACATGAAAGCACTAATAAATGTGGTTTAATCCACGTGAGTTTACAAAAAAAAAATGTTTATATCGCATCCGACGGGAGGAAATGCAGCACGGCTCTCACTACCGATTTTTAATCATCATTGAATCATCATTTTCACGATCATTTATGTTTATATTCACCGAATTGACATGAAAGCACTGACACATATGAATATACTGTAGTCAACTTCATTAACTTGTTAAGCCCCGAGCCTGTTTTTCAGGTCTCAGGCTTGAAAATGACATTCCCAGAACAAATGACCATATCATCTTTTTTCTCAAAGCAAGGTTACATCTGTGAGTTGGATGTAGAAGTGTCAGAATCAATATCGATGTTTTTATTCTACAGTAAATTCAGATTGAACACAGTAAAAAAATGTAAATTATTGTGTCCGTCCAAAAAAATTAATAATTACTTATAGTGAAAACCACCCTTGAATGATGGGTTAGTAGACTAAAAGCTTTAGGAATCCAAACTACAACATATAAGTACCCTGTATCAAGATTGATGCAAAAAAAGTGAAATTTGACCTTTTTAGAGATTTAGAAGAAAAAAAAACACTTCTGGGGCCATTTGGGTGGATTTTCCATATCTCTGGCCCCCCTTGCTCGATTTTGCTGATTGACATCTCTTTCTAACCGTCAGAGCCAATGGAATTGAGGGGAACTCCCATATACTCCTTATTTGGTAATGTGTGTGTGTGAGACTGACGCATAGCCAAAACCGGAAGCTGCGATAACTCTGGTGGCTACCATTAGCAGCTAACTTTTACTCTCCGATTTTTACATAAAAATTGAATTATGGATTATAAATAATTTTTCAAATCCACAGAAACATTATCAATTAACCCAGTGGTTCTCAAATGGGGGTACGTGGACCCCTAGGGGTACGTTGGAGTACTGCAGGGGGTACGTGAGATTTATTTGATGTTAATGAAAAAAACAACATAAGTAGGCTAATGCATTTAAACAAACTACTAATAGTAGATTAACTACTTTATTCAAAGGTTTACAGTAATTCTGGATAATAAAATGGGAAAAATAAACGGTGTGCTCTCTTTTCCTCTCCCTCTCCCTCTCCTGACAGCCCGTCAGTCTCGAGTCGTGCAGCTCGCTGAACCTGTAATAAGTGACCTGACAGTAAAGAATACACATATTTATAACTAGCTTGTTCCAGAGTAGATAAACTCGCTAAGTGTGTTAGGTCTAACTCTTAGGTCCGTCACAGCGGCGGAGCTTTGATCCGGAAGAGCTGCGTGTTCTCCATCAGCATCAGCTGATCTGATCTCTGATCTCTCTCTCGTGTCCGGTTATACTTCACTCGCATTGATGTCCAAATCTGTCAGATCTAGCTAGTTTTAGTTAATTATATGACTGCCTGCTTATCAAAGGACACCTAAACAATAAGCGTTGCTTGGCAACAGCGTGTGGCCGCAAGTATAGCGCAGCATTATGCATATGTTTATATGAGGGGTCAAAAATAAATAAATAAATAGATATACCAATTTTAGGAAAAGTAAGGAAGTTTGAGCAGTGTGGGTTTTATATTAACAGAGTTACACATATTTCAAAACGCGAAGTGTAATAACTGCAGTGGCCTTCCTGTCAGAATGACAAAGATCCTCAGTGAAGCACAAGCCCATGTTTCTAAATTGTACAACTTTCAAGTTCAATGCAACTAATGTCGTCCTAGTGTTATTGCATGATGTTAAAGTTGGTTTGCCATGAATTTAGTGATGGATTGTAAACATTTTAAATGTAGCATTTAAGTGTTTCTCAGTTACAATGTTGTTGTTTTAATAAATGATGGTGCAGCCCTGTAGGCTACTGTACCTCTTTATATAGGCATTTTTTCCTTAACAAATTGTTGTTGCGCTGATCAGTGGGTACTTGGCTGAATCTTTTTTTCAAAGGGGGTACATTATTGAAAAAAGTTTGAGAACCACTGGATTAACCAATTCAGCCGCGTTTTTTCTCGTTTTAATGCCATTGAACACGTCTTTTGATCAGATTGACAGCTACGGTGAGACGATCTCCCTAGAAGCTCCGTAAAGGTACGTGTTGTGATGTCTGTGTTTGCTTCCCCTGTTGCGAGTTTGGATCACTCAGTGATGATACTAATACTTAAATAATCTGTGTAACTGCAGCTTTAATCGGATATCTTGTATGTGCAGCTACGATAAGTAATAAAGGTACTTTTATCTTGAGTTCTGTGCCAAAGTGCGTTAGCATTTTTCGCTCAGGGGTCATTTAGATGCTTCTTATGAGACTTGTGTTTTGTTTTGGTAAAAATGGTTTGTATCGTCAGTTAGCTGAGATTCTTCCCGTTAATCTGGTATGACACATTAATAGGTTCTTAAATATTAAGATGCCCTGAGACAGTGTCGTGAAAAAAAAAAGCTTAACAGGTTTTAAAACGTTATTAACTTGCCCAAACTCAGTCATTCACTAAAAAGAGGTTTATTTTTAACGGAGCCTCGTCATCTCACCATGGGCAAACAGGCTATAATATTATACTATTGTTAATAGTTTACTGTATTATTAGTGTTTAATATGACTGCTATAACAATCACACATTGAGTTAATTGTTGTGCAATGTTCAAATCAGACCGTTTTTTTTTTTGTAATAGTCTGAATGAAACGGCAGCTATCAGGTGATCAGCTGTGTGTGACTCTCTTTGTTTACACACCTAATGGCCCATCAGCCACAGCTCTCCCCACCCCCCCCCCTCTGATCTCTCTTCTCCAGCAGTAAAGTTAACTGTAGGTTTGGTTTTGCATATTTATGCAGTGATCTGTCTCTTCCTCTCTCCCGCAGACAGCTGATCGCTGTCAGACCGGACCATGGCTGTAAAGGACTAAGGGTGTCTAGTTCCCCCTCGACACATAGACTGATCCTTTTTTTTGTCCATGTCTGAATAAAATAAGTATTTGGTCACCTACAAACAAACAAGATTTCTGGCTCTCACAGACCTGTAACTTCTTCTTTAAGAGCCTCCTCTGTCCTCCACTCGTTAACTGTATTAATGGCACCTGTTTGAACTCGTTATCAGTATAAAAGACACCTGTCCACAACCTCAAACAGTCACACTCCAAACTCCACTATGGCCAAGACCAAAGAGCTGTCAAAGGACACCAGAAACAAAATTGTAGACCTGCACCAGGCTGGGAAGACTGAATCTGCAATAGGTAAGCTGCTTGGTGTGAAGAAATCAACTGTGGGAGCAATTATTAGAAAATGGAAGACATACAAGACCACTGATAATCTCCCTCGATCTGGGGCTCCACGCAAGATCTCACCCCGTGGGGTCAAAATCATCACGAGAACGGTGAGCAAAAATCCCAGAACCACACGGGGGGACCTAGTCAATGACCTGCAGAGAGCTGGGACCAAAGTAACAAAGGCTACCATCAGTAACACACTACGCCGCCAGGGACTCAAATCCTGCAGTGCCAGACGTGTCCCCCTGCTTAAGCCAGTACATGTCCAGGCCCGTCTGAAGTTTGCTAGAGAGCATTTAGATGATCCAGAAGAGGATTGGGAGAATGTCATATGGTCAGATGAAACCAAAATAGAACTTTTTTGGTAAAAACTCAACTAGACGTGTTTGGAGGAGAAAGAATGCTCAGTTGCATCCAAAGAACACCATACCTACTGTGAAACATGGGGGTGGAAACATCATGCTTTGGGGCTGTTTTTCTGCAAAGGGACCAGGACGACTGATCCGTGTAAAGGAAAGAATGAATGGGGCCATGTATCGTGAGATTTTGAGTGACAACCTCCTTCCATCAGCAAGGGCATTGAAGATGAAACGTGGCTGGGTCTTTCAGCATGACAATGATCCCAAACACACCGCCCGGGCAACGAAGGAGTGGCTTCGTAAGAAGCATTTCAAGGTCCTGGAGTGGCCTAGCTAGTCTCCAGATCTCAACCCCATAGAAAATCTTTGGAGGGAGTTGAAAGTCCGTGTTGCCCAGCGACAGCCCCAAAACATCACTGCTCTAGAGGAGATCTGCATGGAGGAATGGGCCAAAATACCAGCAACAGTGTGTGAAAACCTTGTGAAGACTTACAGAAAACGTTTGACCTCTGTCATTGCCAACAAAGGGTATATAACAAAGTATTGAGATGAACTTTTGTTATTGACCAAATACTTATTTTCCACCATAATTTGCAAATAAATTCTTTCAAAATCAGACAATGTGATTTTCTGGATTATTCTTTTCTCATTTTGTCTCTCATAGTTGAAGTGTACCTAGGATGAAAATTACAGGCCTCTCTCATCTTTTTAAGTGGGAGAACTTGCACAATTGGTGGCTGACTAAATACTTTTTTGCCCCACTGTATCTAGATAGAATACAGCGCTGGGTTTACAGTAGCTGTTGTTCTTATTATACATCAATGTAGTCCGCTGTATAGAAAACTGTTTCCCCACAGCAGCAGGCGCACATTCATGACGTCCACTGGCACATCATGAATACGTCGATAGTGTAAGTGCAGTCGGATTCTCAAAGCACTGCAGTCTCTTCTCCTAAATCCTTTTGAATTCTCCTATCCACTATTCATTAACCCTGAAAGGGTCTGTCGGCCATAATCGGTGTGACATAGCTCTACCATCCCCCCTCTGTTAACAAGAGATAGTAGCCTATGTTGCGGACTCTCTTTGTTTCAAATAATTGCCCATCGGAATGTGACAAAAGTCTCCCATGGGGGATGGGAGACTTTTGTGACATTCCGATGGGCAATTACATTGCCGGTCTGAAAGGGTCTCTGGAAATATCAAACATTTAATTAAAGTTTTAAAAACAGTGACAGGTTAAAAATCAGAGGTGGAAGAAGTATTCCGATTATTTACCTAGGTAAAAATACGTGTTAGAAGTAAATGTCCTGCATTCAAAATTATCAATTGCCCAAGTGAAAAGTATTATCATCTGAAAGTAAAATGAATCATTATGTTATTAGTATTAAATACATACAGTATTTGTACAACTCATATTTAGAAATACTCCGTTGTAATTATTGATGCATACATCTGTTCATCCATTCAATGTGGCATCTGCTATAATGGGGTTAATGTATGATATTACTTAATAATACAACACATTACTGTATAATACGTGATAATGTATGAGTTGATTTACTTCGGTCTACTGTACTGTGTACACCACAACAATATAAAAAAATATATACTGCATATTAAAGCAAACTATTGTAAAGGTAAAAGTATGATCATAACAAATAAAGAAGTGTAAACATTGACATTATTATTATGATTATTTAATATATAAAGACTATATATTATTGAATTACAATTAAGATTAGATATACTTTATTTGATCTCAAATATTGATGTTTTTTAACAAATAAGTGATTAAATGCTACAGTATTCAGCAAACACAACTGCAGAGCTGCAAACATTGCAAACAGACTAAGGTCTACAACACCCAGTTGTCTTTGTGTATTTGTGAATGAAGCGCCATCTCATGGTTAAATCCTGAAATTGAACAAATGGGGAAATTTGGCAACGCCCTCTTAGGAAATAGTGGGAGGGCTTTAATCTCCCGCCACTGGGATCCGCTGGGTTTTTGGTTGGAGTCCCATCTGGAGTGCTACATCTGTACATGACGGTCACATGACTTCCCCGCTAAGCTAAAGGATGTTCAGCATGATGATGTATTTTTTTTCTCAAATACTAACTATTTTTGTTCATGGTTATAGTAACTGCATCATAATACATTGGATATCCCTTTATATTGGCAATGATAAATCGAGTAATCAATAAGCAGATCAACGGAAAAATGATCACTATATATTTTTACGAATAACTGTTAAGATTTTTTACTAATAGTTCATGCAAAAATGTCATTAAAGGCTTTTTTCTGCCTTTCATATTAGGAGATTTCCTGATGTTGTGATGAAATTAAACCTAATCTACTTTTAGGGTTTTTTCTGACAACAAAAATACCTTATTGAGGGATATTTTGTATTCTGTTACGTTTTTATTGACCAAATTATAAATTGATTGATCATCCTCACAGTCAGCATACAAATAAATATGAAAATTAATTTGTTTTGCTGCCCTAATTAACTTTTTTAATTATCATCTTGCAAGGTTCAACTGGCACATACATTACATACTGTCCTTCACTGACACATCAACACAAACCATCATACTATCCCTCAAAATCTATTTCTGCATATTTTTGTCGCAAGACAAAGGTCATAGGATACAGTTAGGGCTTCCCAAAAAACATTGATAATCCAAATGATGACAAGTGAGTGGAAGCAGTGGACTTTGTAGACCAGTGAACCTGTGTTCTCCTCATAGTCCTCAGCACATGTTGAAGTGTACGAGATGGAAAATGTCGGCTCTTAAATCACTGCCCAGCGATCATCCTCACCGGTCATAAATCAGACCACTGGGCCCCATTTTACACTAATTAGAGCCCGATTATGTCCTATCATAAAACATAACTGCACCCGCCATTAATTAGGACTTGATAGCCCTCTGTGGAGCTCTGGAGGACTTTCCGGGGCCATATGCTGTGTGTGTGTGTGTGTGTGTGTGTGTGTGTGTGTGTGTGTGTGTGTGTGTGTGTGTGTGTGTGTGTGTGTGTGTGTGTGTGTGTGTGTGTGTGTGTGTGTGTGTGTGTGTGTGTGTGTGTGTGTGTGTGTGTGTGTGTGTGTGTGTGTGTGTGTGACACATGGAAAACAGTGTTATCCGACACGATGATGTGTGCAACAAGCCTTCTTATCCTCACCGTCGACTTGGTTCCGTGCAGACAGCTGTGGTGTTGCTCAAGGGAATAAAAGACTGTGTGTCTGTGTGTTACCTCTGAGGGTAGGGTTAAGAGCTTTAGCCTGCCTGCCACTCCTCACACCTGAGGCATGTTGTCTCCCACACTGCTGAGAGATAAGCTGGAGCCCTTCAGCCCGGCATCTGTTTTCTGACCTGAGACACCTCCAACCACTGAGGCAGCTTTATTGTCATGAACATCCACCCTATGTTTGTAAGGATTTTGAAAAACACCACTAGCCTTCACTATAGAGTGGGACAGAGATTGTGATTTTTCTAGGACGACCCCGAAGTTAACTTCCCAGGGCTCGCTCGGCTAAAAGCCAATAGGATATTTCAACCCAGTCTCACATCTAAACGTGTAATAACTACGTTGGTCCACAACTTGGGACGTAGTATTTCTACAAAAACGCCTCTGAAATTGTAGGATCCCTACGTTTTTTTTCACCATTCATTTCCAATGGCTATGTCACGTGATTTTCAAATTTCTCTCCGCATAAAAAAAAAAACATGGCCGACCTTCGTTTTATTCTCCGTGGAAAATGCCTATTTTAAGGTTAGTTTGGCCATTAAAATGCGTTTTGGGGAAAATAACGTATCTATGCCACAATTTTAGATGCAGATTTTGTTAAACTAATAAGTTTGTGCTGTGGAACAACACTATACATTGATGGGGAAGGGGGTAGCAATAAAGACAACACCATTAAACAGTTACACAACATAACAGAAATAATATCGATAGCAGCGTCCCTAGCAACCACCTTGGTAACAATGAACACGTTGTATGGACACAATTTCCTGAAGTACTCTTCGTAATAACTAGCAAACTAAAGATCCTGTACATCCACTGCACACATAATCTGAAATAACAACTCATATTTCTCGCATCAAATGTGACCCGCTCTATCGAAATCAGTCGGAAGTCGCAACGGCTCATTTCAAAATAAACGTGGATTTACGTAAAAAACTATTTTTTCGGGGGTCGGTTGTTTTGTTTGATTTTAAACAAACAAAGTCTTGGCTTTCAGAATATGAAACTTTTATTTCCAAAATCACACGATAAATACATTTTTGAAGCTTGTAAAGGGACGAAGACAGGCACCTCTCGCAATCTGCTCTTCCGCAGCGCCGCCCCTCCTCCCTCCGGCTGAAATTATGAATGTAAGAGTATAGTAATCATAGATAACACGGCAGGGTCCGTTACAGTTTGTTTTAATCTGATTTCAAATAAACAAAGTATTGGCTCTCAGAATATTAAACTTGTTTCGGCAAATTCAGATGATAAATACAGCTTTGAAGCTTGTAACGGCATAATTACAAGCGGAGAACGGAGTAACTTAACGTCACAGCAGGCATAACAACAGCCGGTGTTTCTCGTAAGTGTTTTCCCCGGGAAACAAACACAATACACACAAATGCAAAATTACACAAACACACACACACACACACTCGCGAGCTTCCCCTCCAAACGAAAATATCTTCCCTCCGTAGTATTTTGATCATTTGCTCCGCTAATAATCAATCAGATCGATGGATTCCAGAGAAGAGAAAACTTTGAAGGCCTTTTTCTCAAAATGACGACTCGGTGACAGTCATTATATAATGTGACATATTTCGCTTAATATTTGGAGTACAAAAACAATCCTGATATCATTAGAAAGCTAGGAATATCCTCTTTCCAACAGTGTATACAACTCAAAATGTGTCTTCGGGTCAATGCGACTGATTTCGATGGAGCAGGTCATAAATGACATCAAAACGCATTTTAATGACCAAACTAACCTTAAAATAGGCATTTTCCACCGAGAATCAAACGAAGGTCGGCCATGTTTTCTTTTTTATGTGGAGAGAAATTTGAAGATCGTGACATAGACGCCAGCCATTGGAAATGAATGGTGAAAAAAAACTTAGAGATCCTACAATTTCAGAGGCGTTTTTGTAGAAATACTACGTCCCAAGTTGTGGACCAACGTAGTTATTACACGTTTAGATGTGAGACTGGGTTGGATATTTCCATTGGATTTCAGATTATTGTGAAAAACACATGTGTATGATATTTACATGTTTTGTTCAGCACTTTTATAATAGATACAACGTAAATGCAATCAGAAAAAGTAAATAGCTAACATAATACTTATACAAACTATATCAAGGTCACATTACTTCACGTCACCACCGCTAAGCTAAAAGGGAGCTAATGATCAGAGTTATGATGTTTGGTATCTCATTTAGTCCCTTTTTTCACCAGACATTCATCAGTGCAGTACTAACTGATATACTTTATGTCGTAGAACAAAATGTGAAAACCTTATAAGCTTGTGTTAACCACAGATCTTATTATAGGCATCTAACAACAAAAAACGTTAACTTCTAGACCAGGTAGCCGGAGTACTAAAATGCACCACACTTGCCTCTTCTTTGCCTTGACTCATATAAAAAAGTCCTTAATAATTGCATTGAGTCTGTCTCTCTCCATGAGGATTTTCAAAAACAAGCACTAACCTTTTCTGTAGAATGGTACAGAGGTACAATGATTTGTGTAGGCCGACCCAGAAGTAACAAGGGTTCGCTAGGCTAAAAGCCAATATGATTTTCCCGTTGGATTTTGGAGTATTTCGCAAAAAACACAATATGTTCACACACTGACATGTTTTGTTCAGCACATTTTCTAATAGATCAATCGTAAAAAGCTAAGAAAATGTTTTAAAGGGGACCTATTATGCAAAATGCACTTTCTGATGTCTTTTATACATAAATATGTGTCAGGGAACTCAAAGTGTCAGAAAACAAAACCCTCTCTCTTTTCCTCCGTACCCACATCTCTAAAAAGAAATGTATAATAAGAACTGGATACAGCGTGGGAGGTGGGGTCTCGTTCTTTCCTATGAGAGCTGCTCATTGGCGCATGAAGGCAAAATGGCCCAACTTTTCAGAGAGCGAAACGTCACAGATTACCCGTCATGCCTGGCTGTCAGAGCAGAAGTAGTGATGGGAATTCCGGCTCTTTTTAGTGAGCCTGATCATTTGGCTCACCAAGAAGAGCCGGCTCTTTCGGCTCCCAAACGGCTCTTCATTTTACCACATATACCTTTTATAATTCAATCAAATGTAGCCCTGTTTTGACTAATGATTTATATGTGTACATATATATCACTTAAATTATTCAATACATCCTTTGTACTGAAGTATTCAAAAGTAAAAATGACATGTTTAATATAAATGATTTGAATTGTGGCCAATTGTTTTCATTGCATTTAATAATAATAATACATTTTATTTTTAGGCGCCTTTCATGACACCCAAGGACACCGTACAATTTGTTAAAAAAAGAAAAGAAAACGCTAATAGGCAACAGAACATGATAAAAACACAAACACGAAATCATGGAGGAGACAGTCAAGTGGACACAAATGAAACATATAATGGGGAGCACTACAGTGAGTAAGCAGATTTGAACAGGTGGGTTTTTAATTGGGATTTGAATATGGTGATTGTGTCTGACTGTCGGATGTGCGGGGGGAGGGAGTTCCAGAGTCTGGGAGCAGTGCAGCTAAAAGCCCGAGCACACATGGTGACGAGGCGTGGGGTGAGGACGGTCAGCAGACCAGCAGAGGAGGAGCGGAGGGAGCGAGAGGGGGTGTACTCCTGAAGAAGGTCAACCAGATAGGGGGGGGGGCAGGTTATGTAGGGCTTTGTAAGTGAGCAGTAGGTTTTTGAAGTTGATACGGGATTGAACAGGGAGCCAGTGGAGTTGGATGAGGATGGGGGTGATGTGTTCGGAGGCCTTGGTGCCGGTGATGATCCGGGCTGCGGAGTTCTGTATGATTTGTAGTTTATTGATGAGCTTGCGGGACGTGACAAATGCATTGACCAGGACTTCAGTGTTTGATTGAGAAAGGGATGCGCGGAGTCTGGAGATGTTGCGTATGTGGAAGAAGGCAGTCCGGGTGATGTTATTTATGTGAGGTGAAAATGAGAGGGAGCTGTCCAGGATGACACCAAGGCTCTTAACTTGGCCAGAGAAGGGGATGGAGTAGCCATCAATGATGAGGTTGGAGGCAGGGGAGGATGAGGTTTTGGAGAGGGTGGTTTTGGTGCCAACCAGCAGGGCATCGGTTTTGCTGCCGTTGAGTTTTAGGAAGTTCCTGCTCATCCAGCTCCTGATGTCCTGGAGGCAGTTGGTGAGAGAGGTTGGGGGGAGGGCAGTGTTGGGTTTGCTGGAAATGTAGACCTGAGTATCGTCGGCGTAACAGTGGAAATGGACATTATGATGACGGAGGATAGTGCCAAGGGGGAGTAGGTAGATAATAAACAGGAGTGGACCCAATACTGACCCCTGAGGAACACCATGTGAGACAGTGGAGCAGCTTGACCGGTGGGTGCTGAGACGGACATATTGTTTTCTGTCTGTGAGGTAGGATGAAAACCATGAGAGTGCAGTACCAGTGATCCCAATGTCTGCCAAACGTTTGATACGCATTGCGTGTGAGATGGTGTCAAAGGCAGCTGTGAGGTTAAGGAGGATTAGGATGGTGAGCAGTCCAGAGTCAGCTGCACGGAGGAGGTCGTTGGTGATTTTTACCAGCGCTGTTTCGGTGCTGTGCTTTGAGCGGAAACCCGATTGGAAGGGTTCATGAAGGTTGTTTTTGTCCAGGTGTTGTTGAAGTTGGTCAGCAACCACTCTTTCAAGGGTTTTTCAGATGAAGGAGACGTTAGAGATGGGCCTGTAGTTATTCAGGTCATCTCGGTCAGCTCCAGGTTTTTTGAGTGTTGGTGTTATTGCAGCAGTTTTGAGGTTTGGCGGTACAGTTCCAGTTGCGAGGGACGAGTTAATGATTCTTGTGATCAAGGGGCAAGTAGAGGGCACACAGGTTTTAACGAGGGCAGTGGGGAGTGGGTCGAGCTGACAGGTAGTAGGTTTGGATTTACGGATAAGCTCAGTGATGGAGAACTCAGTAGCTGCCGAGAAATTGGACAGGGTGGAGATTTGCTGGTGACTGGTGGAGCTCAGCCATTGTGGGTCGTCTTTGGAGGTTGTAGATGCAGCCAGTTGCAGGTGGATGGTGTTGATTTTGCCATTGAAGAAATTCAGAAAGTCATTGCAGTCATCAGATGAGATGTCTGTGGGGAGGGTTGTGGGAGGTTGAAGTAGGTGTCTGACTTGTTGAGAAGAGGTTTCTTGTGTTACCTTTTCCAGAACTGATGAGGTTGGAGTAGTAGGAGGACTTAGCGGTGGTGAGGGCGTTCTTGTAAAGGCAGAGATGTTCTTTGTAGAGCTGAATGTGGATTAAGAGTCCAGTCTTTTTGCACAGACGTTCAAGATGCCGGCCAGTGGTTTTTAGCTGGTGGAGGGCAGCAGTGTACCAGGGAGCAGTGTGCACAAATGAGACTATGCGAGACTTCAGGGGAGCAAGCGCATCCAGGGAAGATGTGAGACAGTTGTTGTTGTGACTCACCAGTTCAGCAGTGGTTGAGGAGGAGGATGGGGGTGGACTGGGCACGGAGGCAATAAGGGAGTTAAGGTCTCTGGGGTCAATGCGTTTGATGTTTCTGAAGGTGATGGTCCGCAGTGCTCTTGTTTTAGATAGGGGGACATTTACCTCAAAAAGCACAGATTTATGGTCAGAGATGGGGAACTCAGCATCAGTGAGGTTAAAAGGAGTGATACCGGTGCAACAGACTAGATCTAATATGTGACCTTTGTTATGGGTTGGAAAATTGACATTTACCAAGGCACTCAAGGAGTGAGATGAAGTCCTTTGCTAACCCATTAGTGGTGTTATCAATATGAATAATAAAATCACCCAGGAGGATGACAGTGGGGGACATAGTCAGTGCATTCATTGGGTGGTATTACAGACCCTTGTAACTCTCTGATACCACCCAATGAATGCACTGACTTGCTTGTAGAACCACGCTACACAAAGCACATACCAACACCTATACAAATGTAAAGGTGGGGTATAGGGGTGTAACGGTATCCGTATTCGTACCGTCACGGTTCGGACGTCACATGCAGTCACACGACGATTACGCCTTTTTTTTACGAGTGGGAAAAAGGTCTGTCATTCAGGGCAGTATCTATTACACTATTTATAATCCAGGGGGCGGTATTGCGCATAAAAGCTGTTTGCCAGCCGCCCTTAAACAACAAATGAAGAACAAGAAGAAACACAACAACAAAACAAACAAAATACAAGAAGAAGAAAAGTTAGTATGGCGATTTCAGATAACACACAGGAGCTAGAACCCAAAATCAGCTGTGTGGGAACATTTCGGGTTCCCTGTGGACTACAATAACGATGGAGTGCGAGTGGTGGATCGGACGAGGACGGTGTGTCGGCATTGTTAGACAGCGATGCGGTATGCTAATGGTGACACACGCCAAGCATGCTACATCATATCAGAAGGCATCACCCAGATTTGACAATCACCGGAGCCTGGCAAAAGACAACAGCAGTTCAACAGCTGATCCCCGCTGTTTTTAAGAAGCCAATAGACATGAAAGCCGAGAGACCAAAATAAATAACGGAAGCTATTGGCATGTATATTTCAACGGCTATGCGCTCTTGAAACACTTTCTTATTATTTACGATGTTATATTTTCAAGACATTCTTTTTAGTTTTACAGCTAGATGAAACCTTTTTGTTTGACATCAGCCATTATAGATAATCTGGCCATCTGAGTGTGTGTGGTACTGTTTGTGGTTTGTTTTTAACAGTGTAATACAGTTAATGTTTCAACAACAAACCTGGAATTATGCATTTGGGACTTTTTTTTTGCTTTTTCTTGTTGTACCGAACCCGTACCGAACCGTGACCCCCAAACCGAGGTACGTACCGAACTGTGAATTCTGTGAACCGTTACACCCCTAGTGGGGTAGGTAATTTTGGAGAAACCAGCTCGAGTGCTCTAGAATTTGAAAATACACAGCCGGAAAAAATCTGTCACTTCCTTACAGAGCCCCTTCTCCTCTTATATATCAGTGGTGAGCCGTCTAGGCCCTCTCTGAGGGCCTAAGATGTATTGAAAACATAAAAAAAAAATATTTTTTAAGTTATTTTTCATTAGTTTTACCAAACTAACTTGATTTAATTGTATTTAAAATAACATTTCCAAAGAAAATGTCCTCAACTCGATCATTAATCCTTGTGATGCTTCTCCAATTGTGCCATCAACTACTCTCTGCGATACATTTCTTAAATGTTTTATCGAAAAAGTATCTACTCTTAGGCTAGCCTATACTAGTGCTACCCCAGATCCTGCTCCCTTTCTGTGCCCTGCTGTCCTCGACCATTTTGAGCCTGTATCCCTCTCTTCTCTCTCGGATGTAGTCAAGCACCTGCGGCCGACAAACTGCACCTCAGACAGCATTCCCTCTCGCTTCCTTAGAGATGTTTTTGAATCAGTTGGAGCAAGTATTTTATTACTTATAAATACCTCTCTTAGCTCAGGATGTGTCTCAGCTGCCTTCAAACATGCCGTGGTTAAGCCACTACTTAAAAAGAAAAATCTCGATCCCTCCATTCTCGCAAATTTCAGGCCCATCTCCCAGCTACCCTTTTTATCTAAAGCCCTGGAGCGAGTAGTCTACGCCCAGCTGCAGTCATTTTTAACCATGCATGGCATCCATGAAAAGTTTCAGTCTGGCTTTAAACCCATGCATAGTACTGAAACAGCCCTTTTAAGAGTTTTTAATGATCTGCTCTTAGCCGCCGATTCAGGCAGCCCAGCTGTCTTGGTGCTGTTAGATTTAACTGCTGCCTTTGACACTGTGGACCATAGTATCCGGTTGTCACGGCTTGAACAGTCCGCAGGCATCACAGGCTCTGCCCTTGCATGGTTCAGGTCTTATTTGACGGACCGTGGCTTCTCAGTGCAGTTAGGTGTCTTCTCCTCTGCCAAAGCCCCTCTTACCTGTGGGGGCTCGATTCTGGGCCCCATCCTTTTTCTATTGTACATACTGCCCCTAGGTTCAATTCTCACAAAACATAATATCCCCTTCCATTGTTACGCTGATGATGTACAGATGTATCTGCCTCTCAATCAAAATGCCAATTCACTACAGCAGTTGAAGGACTGCTTAACAGTGATCAAATCCTGGTTGAGCCAAACTGCCTCAACCTCAATGAGAGCAAGACCGAGGTCATCTGTTTTGGACCCCGACCAACAGTCTCCCCGGTTGATATTCTGGGCTCCCTCAATAAATATCCTCCCCTCTGTTATGAACCTTGGAGTGACCTTCAACAGCGCCTTTACATTTGATAAGCAGGTTAGCACTGTAGTCAAGACCTGCTTTTTCAAAATACGACTATTGGCTAAGACCAAGTCGTTTTTATCTTTTAAAGACCTAGAAAGGGTTATTAACGCCTTTGTTACCTCGAGACTGGATTACTGCAATGCGCTGTATGTGGGTATGGACCAGGCAGCGGCTGGCCCTAGGCTCTGGAATACTTTGCCCCTCCATGTGAGGTTGGCCCAGACCCTGGGTTTTTTTAAATCAACACTTAAAACTCACTTTTTCTCTCTGGCTTTTGTTTCATTATTTATTTATTTATTCATTTAGTTCTTTATTTTAATATTTATAACATAACATAGGATTTCATAAAGTATTTTTAAAATTGTTTATACATTATTTCGAATATAGGAATAGTAGATAGGATTACTTAAAATATAGTTATATATAATATATATTTCATCTTTTTTCCCTTTAGACCCTTGCGGTTTATTCTTAAAAACCCTTACGCACCCCCCATTTTCCCTCTGCTGGTCTATGGCCATGTAAAGGGTAACGGGGTACAGAGTCGCTTAGATAAGCGGGGGAGTGCATCTGACGAAGAGATAGGTTGTTGTGCTCCCTATCTCTGTTTCTTATCCTATATCTAATAGAACTGCTCAGGTCTTGATAGATTGAGTGGGGAAGTTCATGAGATCTTTCTAGAGGGTTATCAAGAATAACTTTTATCCAATGACCTTTTCCCTCTCTGTCTGTGTCTGTGTATTCTCTTGTTCCGATTAACCCAGCCAAATCTTTTTTCTTGTTTTGTATCTATATCTACGCCGGGATCCGGAGTCGAGGCTGATCCTCTTGCTGTAGTCCTGTGTCTTGGATCCTCTATCTTGAGTTCTGGATTAAGTCGTGGACTTCGGGTCGTGGCTGAACCTGTCTCTGCGGTCCTGCCTTGGGTCTCGTCATGCTGCTTCCCTGATGGCTTCCACAGGATTGTTGACATCCTCGTGGATTCATCTTCTTATTACAGACACATGCATTTCCTAACATTCGGTCTATATGCTGTAAAATGTATTATCTCTTCGATTTAGACACGGCATCTATTGCACGTCTGTCCGTCCTGGGAGAGGGATCCCTCCTCTGTTGCTCTCCCTGAGGTTTCTCCCATTATTTCCCCTTAAACTGTGGGTTTTCTCTGGAAGTGTTTCCTTGTACGATGTGAGGGTCTAAGGATGGAGTGTGTCGTTTTTCTCATACTGATATTCTGAACAATCTGTGCTGTTGTATTTGCTGTAAAGTATCTCTACTGTAGGCTATTTTTATAATATGTACAGCACTTTGGCTCGACCAAAAATCTTTATAAATGTGCTATATAAATAAAACTTGATTTGATTTGAAAGAAATAAATCCTTTGAATCTGCCTGTTCAGTTTCTGTTGGAATGTGAGGGGTTAAATGAAAGAAGCTCCTTTTGGCCCTCGCTGCTAGTTACTGTGAAGATAGGAGCTGATTAGTGGTCCAGCTATGAATTCACAGAGGGCCAGCTAGGTTAACTCAACGAGAGAGCAGTGGCGCACCGTCAGGGCCTTCAAGGTATTCAGAGAATACCCTGGAACACTCAGATAAAACAAACAAAAAATCGATTTAATTATATAAATAAAATGTAATAAAATGTATATAAAATGAATAAATGAGAATCGTATCTGAGTTGTTGATCTGTAATATTACAGTGTTACGTTGATTTGTTTATCCTTCTCGGACCATGCACTACGCATTTCAGTGGTTTTGTGTTAGAAAAGAAAGCAACCAATCAGATCTTGTCCTTCAACCAAGGTATTCTACATCCTTGATCGAATGCACTGTCCGTTGCACTGAATGAGAGCGTACGTTTGGACTGACAGTTTGATCAACCAATCATATATTGATTTGTAGCCAATGGGCGTGTTCTTTCAGAGTTTCCCTCGGTTCCAGGGTATTCTAGAAGGCCCGCTAGTTAACTGGCTCGAGACAGAGGATCTAGATCAGGGGTGGGGAACCTCCGGCCCCCGGGCCGTATATGGCCCGCGAGACCATTTGGTACGGCCCTCGAGGTAATTTATAAACACACGCAAAAAAGAAAAAAATTAAAGAAATCTAGACCGCAAACAAATTAAACAAAGCGAGTGCCTGTTTTTTCTGGCCAAGGTCAGGGTCCTTGAACACAACACGAGCCTAACGTGTCATCACGTGGTACATGTCTCGTCTGACACATGGATGTATAATAAGAACTGGATACAGCGTGGGAGGCGGGGCCTCATTCATTCCTATGAGAGTTGCTCATTAGCACATGATGATAAAATGGCCCAACTTTTGAGAGAGTGAAACGTCACAGATTACCCGGCATGCCTGAGAAGTACCCGTATGTGCGCTCATAGCGCATGCGCAACTTTAACCAAAATGCTCGTTCACATCAAGCACGTCAATTTGCGTACATAACAGCACCGCACGTTCATGACAGCATGGTAATGATTTGTTATTATGATGGATTTGATATTAACGAGTCGGCAGTTAGCAGCTAGCGGCTAGCTAGTAATTATGCTAATGTATCACATCAATCGTTATGTACTTATATTACGCTGTAACACGATCTAGTGATATCCAAGCAACAGAGCTTCATTTAGCATGAAAGAATTATTGCACTGTGTATATATATATATATATATACATATATACATATATATATATATACTTATAATAATAAGTAATATTAACTTTATTTAATACAACATTTACGGTACAAGATTTAATCATACAGCCCATGTAGTATGATAATGAATTACAGCAAACATGTGCAATATATCCATTATTACAGCTCCGTGGGCTGGCAGTAAGACGATATGGGTCCGTTCTTATTATGCATCCATGGGTAAAGATAAACGCAACTCACATTGGTTTCTCAAACAGCATCTCTGTAAACTACGTGTATTCACTGAATTTCACTCTCTGCCTTTAACGGCTCGTTGTAGCTCCAATAGCTCCAGCCCCCACCCTCCCTGTGAGCATAGTGTGCTCTGATTGGTCGGGACACGTAACATGAACGTGCCGGGCGGCGCGGTCCCGTGGGTTAGATGCGCGTTCATAATGCAGAGGGAAATAACTCTCAGAATAACGATATTAGCACATTATTACAACTTGAGGAACGAATGTTTTTAATAAGGGCTATACAAGTGTTCATACTGGGTAGTTTATTTAGTTTAAAAAAAATTATCCAACGATTTACAGACCACTCTTTCCCCATGTAAGTCAATGGGAAAAAGTGTTTCCGGGCCTGGCAACCAAACGGAAGTGTAGTACCGCCGTTTGGCCAGCACGAATATTTTCATCTGAGTCCGGCGCACTTCCTGGGGGCTTGGTCTGACAGGGGTGCAGTTCTGAACGTCGCTCCGGCACTTCCAAGCTGTACCCATAACAGGAGCCGTACACATGTCGCAGTTTTTGCGTGGCTGTGTCTTTAGTTGAAAGCCCAGTGGCGATCTGTTCATCTGTCATAGTGATCATTACAGTCAATAACTTGACTGTTATTAGCATCTGGTTAGCTAGCTATGCTAACGAATATAAGAAGCTTTTTCTCTAACCAGTGAGGTAAAGGCACATCTTTATATGATCATTATAGTTATAAAAAAATAAGAGAATAAAGTAAACGGGTATAAAATACTATATGATAGTAAAAAAAAGTTGTTATTAATAAACAAGAATACAGTTTGAAAGGGGAGTGATTTGTAAAATATCCATAAAGAAAAAGTAAATATGCTTACAGTTCTGTTTCAAATGGGTGTTGAGATGTTTCCATAGATCTCCTAATGTTGCTCTCAAAGTGCACCAGATTGATGCTTTTAACTTCAACATTTAAAAAAAATCTTCCCGGGGGAGCATGCCCCCCGGACCCCCATAGAGGAGGTTAGGTACCCCCCCCACTTAAATCATGTCCACATGGATAGGAAACTAAATACATTTGCACACATCTTTTGTCCATATCTTTCTGTTTTGGTGGTCATGCCACACCGTGCACGTGCATGCATGCGCGAGTCATGGTAAAATATCTGGATTAAGAGGTTGCTTTTTCTTTGCACAGCCTGAAAGAAAGGCGAAATGAATGGGCTGTGATTTTAGTTTTTTTAAGCAGAGTTCAATCATTTGTACGGCCCTCGGAGGATGTTGAAAAAATAGAAATGGCCCTTGAGAGGAAAAAGGTTCCCCACCCCTGATCTAGATGAATGCGACAAAGCAATTCATGCCGTTTTATTGTTTTTAACGTTGAAATGACAAATGCAACAGGTGAAGATGAAGTTGTTGCGGAATTGTTGTGAGCACCCTTTTCAAGACGATAATTCAGTGAAAAGACGGACATTATAACGCTGGGGGGGGGGGTGTGTGTGTGTCTACAGAAGGTCCAGTTGTGATAGACACGGTTCGCCACTGAGTAATGTCAAATGACAGTACAATTAACCAATCATATCTTCCCTCTAAATGGGTGGGCTTTATTATCGCGGACTTTATGACAAGTTCCGCCCGCTGTGAAGTTGATGCATGTGTGTTTATAGGCCCAATCCCAAACCACGCCCTACACCCTACCCCTACACACTCCCCCTCCGTGACGGAGTGAACTCCGTGGAGTGACACTCGCAGCTCAACGAGGGTCCCTCCTGTCAGGTGGAGGGAGTAAATACAGCGGCAAGCTTTGGGACGGCCTCCCCTCTCTCCGGCAGAAACAGGAAATGCCGTAACTGTATGTAACAACGGTTTCAAATCAGCATCTCTTAGACAAAAAGTAAAAATTAATAACTAAAATAAAACTCCAAACATCTTTAATTGTGTTTTTGTAAAGTTCTTTTAGTTTTAAACCTGATTTGTATAAGCTTCTTTGTTTTTGCAACAGTCTGTAAATATACACAACTTTATAATAAAATGCACACATTTACCTTTTTCTAGACTAAACACAGGTACGATCCTAAGTTAAAAAAATATGAAGTTATCATGAGGTTAACATTTTTTTTTTTACATTTTCTTTGTTAACGCAATTTATCACTGGATGTTTGCTGGAACTACTTGTAAACAGCGTGTTTCCTGGTGGACACACAGAGCGTTGAGACCGGTCAGGTAGAGACCGGTCTCAAGCAAGCCCCCAGGAAATGCGCCGGACTCAGGCCAAATGGCGGTACTACACTTCCGTTTGGTTGCCTGGCCCGGAAACACTTTTTCCCATTGACTTACATGGGGAAAGAGTGGTCTGTAAATCGTTGGATATTTTTTTTTAAACTACCCAGTATGAACACTTACACTTATACCCCTGTGACGGCTGTCGCCTCTCCGGTCCTTGTAATTCTGTTTTGCTGTATATGTATATAAATGAGTTGTGTAGTTGCCCCAACGTCATTGGCTGCCATCTCCTGGTCCGCCTCCGAGGACACTGATTGGAGCACGCCGGGCCCGACGCACTCCAATCCCCGAGCCATTCCAGCGCACACCTGCCGGAGATGACGCTACAAAGCCTGGGGACAGCAATCACTCTGGAGGCTCTGCTGCGATCAGACGCCTCACTCTTTTTGCTCCAGTGTCGTGGACACGTTAGACTGTCAGAACTTGTGTGTTAGCGTGTTTATATATGTGTTTAGAGTAGCGTGGTGATATTTGGAGTAGTGTTTTCTATTCCCCCTTTGTTAGCTGCATTTCCCCGCAGCCTCCGTCAAGTATTGTTAGTGATCACAGCTGTGTGATTAGGCTCACCTTTAGAGTCCTCTTCCGTTATTTAGCAGTGTACCTGCGCCATTTTGGCTCTTTTTGTTTGGCTTAGGCTATTTTTGTTCTCTTTTATTGTACACCTTTTGTTGTAAACCATTAAACCCTATTATAATTAATTACCAATTCCATTCTGGTGTGTGTTGCTTACCTCATCCCTAGTGAGATCGTAACTTACATGGGGGCTCGTCCGGGATAATTAATCTGAATCCTGGGGTTATAAGTAGGTTTTGTGGTAGCAATTGGGTAAAATCTTGAGTACAGTTCACCGGGGATGGCATCATTCAATTTGAAGTCCTTTTTAATCAGTCCCTCCGTCAAGCAGCTAGATCAGTGTCGTAAGGAAGACCTGTTAGAGATTGCGCAACACTTCAGTCTCACGGGGGCAATGCAGTTATTAAAAGCGGACCTAAAGGCTGCCATTGTGGATGAGTTGGTGGAACGGGGTAAACTTGTGTTGCCTGCACTGTCTGATGCGTTACCTGAAGATTGGGAGACGCAAGAGCTTGAGGCGGAGCCTTCAGCTGCTCAGGGAGAGGGTGGGGACAGTGAGGACAACGGGCGGTTTACACCACCGCTTGCGTTGCCTCGCCATGAAGCACTATCCCCTGGTGGCTCAGTGGAGTCCCGAGAGGGGGCTAAACAGAAGGTCCGTCTCGCTCGTCTTCAGCTGGAGGCAACAGACAAAGAGCAGAGCAGGCAGATGCAGTTTCAGTTGGAAATCAGGAAGCTTGAAATCGACAAGGAAGTCCGGATGCGGCAGCTGGAGCTAGACTCCCAACTGCGTGCATCCGGTGCCTTCGATCATGCCGGAGGAAGCTTCCCACTTCCTTCTCATCCACCTGCCTTCGATCTGAGTAAACATCTCCCATTAGTGCCCACATTTAGGGAGACTGAAGTGGACGTGTATTTTGGCGCATTTGAGCGCATTGCTGCAGCGCTGCGGTGGCCGGCTGAATCGTGGGCTCTCCTGGTGCAATGTAAAATTCACGGGAGAGCTCAGGAAGCAGTGGCTGCTCTTACTTTGGAAGAAAGTCTTGATTATGACTTTGTTAAAACTGCCATCCTCAGAGTGTACGAACTCGTTCCCGAAGCTTACAGACAGAAATGTAGACACCTTAGGAAGGGTCCTAACCAAACTCATGTGGAGTTTGCCAGAGTAAAGGGGATGTTGTTTGCGAAGTGGATTTCTTCCTGTAAAGCTGCGGATTATACCGCTCTGAGGGAATTGATTATGTTGGAGGAATTCAAGAAATGTTTGCCTGACCGCATTGCTGAGTACCTGAATGAACAAAAAGTAAGTTCCGTCTCTGCTGCTGCTGTGTTAGCCGACGAATATGTGCTGACACATAAATCTGTGTTTACTGAGAGGTTACGCCGTGTGTCCGCCGCACCATTCTCTGAGCCGTTAAATGTGTATAGAGTAACAAGAGAGGCGAGGGAGTGCTTTTACTGTCACCAACCTGGACATGTCATCGCCAACTGTGTAGCTCTGAAGCGTAAGGAACAGCGGCAGAATATGTCCCCGCCAAAAGGCACACACACGCGCACAAGTAAAGGTGACTGATGTCTCATTGTCTGAGCCTGCGTTTGTGCCGGTGCTTCCAGATAAAGCTGTGGCAGAGGAAAAGTCAGTAGAGGTGGATTCCCCTTCTCACGAGGATGTTGCGAGACCAGCTCAACATGCCGGCTCAGAAACGCCTCCCGCCAGTCCGACTCTCCCGGTAATCCGAGAGAGTCTGCTCGGCTATCAGTTAGTCACCTTCGGTCTGTTGTTAGCCTTACGGTATCTTGAGATTTGTGTGGGATCTAGCTTTTGGGTAATTGTTATGTGTATTTGTTACGATCCCTTCATGTTATGGACTCGCCTGTATCGGCACCGCCAGCATCTCACGCAATGGGCTCTGATCGAGCGGGACTACCAGGTTAGATACCCGTCACATAAAAGGGCTCAGAGAGTGTGTTGGTCGATGTTTTGTTCAGGTTGGTTGGTGTTATCCGTGTGTGTGGGTTTGTGTCTTAAGGGGGGGGAGTGTGACGGCTGTCGCCTCTCCGGTCCTTGTAATTCTGTTTTGCTGTATATGTATGTAAATGAGTTGTGTAGTTGCCCCAACGTCATTGGCTGCCATCTCCTGGTCCGCCTCCGAGGACACTGATTGGAGCACGCCGGGCCCGACGCACTCCAATCCCCGAGCCATTCCAGCGCACACCTGCCGGAGATGACGCTACAAAGCCTGGGTACAGCAATCACTCTGGAGGCTCAGCTGTGATCAGACACCTCACTCTTTTTGCTCCGGTGTCGTGGACACGTTAGACTGTCAGAACTTGTGTGTTAGCGTGTTTAGAGTAGCGTGGTGATATTTGTGTTTGGAGTAGTGTTTTCTATTCCCCCTTTGTTAGCTGCATTTCCCCGCAGCCTCCGTCAAGTATTGTTAGTGATCACAGCTGTGTGATTAGGCTCACCTTTAGAGTCCTCTTCCGTTATTTAGCAGTGTACCTGCGCCATTTTGGCTCTTTTTGTTTGGCTTAGGCTATTTTTGTTCTCTTTTATTGTACACCTTTTGTTGTAAACCATTAAACCCTATTATAATTAATTACCAATTCCATTCTGGTGTGTGTTGGTTACCTCATCCCTAGTGAGATCGTAACAATCCCTTATCAAAAACATCCATTCCTCAAGTTGTAATAATGTGCTAATAACGTTATTCTGAGAGTTATCTCCCTCTGCATTATGAACCAATCACAACAGAGCCATCCAGCTAACCAATCAGAGCAGACTGGGCTCTGGTTTCAGACAGAGGGTGAAAAGAGGTGCTGCAGCACAGGCAGTATGAGAAAATTAAAGCGCTTTTTGAACATTAAAGCATCGAGACATGTCATAGTAGAGACACACAATACAAATATTAACCTGCAAATGAGCATACAGTAAGGTGTCATCTTTAAGGTTTTCACAAAAATGGCAGGACTTTTTTTTTGTTACATATATTAATGTTATTGAATCTGCATTCACCTGCCAATGGCAAACACATAATTGGATCAAATGATATAAAGCCTACAAATGTTAAACAGTGTGTTGAGAGGTGATCTTCAGGCAATCCAACTGAACATTAATTGTTTTCCTTTTCCGAACAGACACAAACACAACAGTAGGAACTTTACTATGCTGCACCTCCCCAACATGTGTCACTTCATTAATATTTCAACACGGGCATTTTGATCATGTTCTCCCTCCACACCTCTCTTCCTCACAACAGCCTAATTGAACATGCATCTGACAGCCAGCTCCAGAAACCCAAAGCAGTCTACACCTGCCCCCCGCCCCCCATTACTGTCTCTTCCTCCTGAATCCAGGTCTATGGATTCAGAAATTCCCCAAAGCTTCCTAATATGACCCACATTAACATTTCCCCTTTAGTTTTGTCCTCACTGTGAGAGGGGTTGATTGGGTTTAATCATCCGCTGAGTGAAGAGCGCTATAAATGGATTATATCAATGTGTAACAGGAGCTAATGGAGACCATATTGATCTGACATGACAAGGGCAATGTGGCAATGCAGAGATCAGCCAATCAAATCTACCACAATGAGCCCAATCAGGACCCAATATCTGAATGCATGGGGTAGGCTAAGTGTGACTGTGTGTTATGAATCAGACTGCATGGAAACTAAAGAGAAAGATAAGAATGAAGCATTCACTATGTATTTTAGGCCGATTTGACCATATACTGTATGAATGACTGTGAAGTATGTGGCAACTAAATGGTGAATGGACTGCATTTATATAGCGCTTTTCTAGTCTATGTAACCCCTTAAAAGCACTTTACATGCTATTCGGAGCACTGGGATTGAATATCTGGTCCAAGGATGATTACTGCTGGGGATTCAACGTCCAACCTTCTGATTGAAAAACGACCATCAAGACGACCATCTACGGCGCCCAGAGCGATAGTCGCCCCATAACCTATAGAAATAGTAAACAATATTTGATATCACAACATTTTTTATAAAAGTCACTGTCATTTAGGCAGCTGGTGTACTTTAGGACTACTCAATTTACCGAGAATGAAATTACAGGCAATTTACAAAAAATTATCTTGGATACCGAGGGATTTTGAGTCACGCGTATACTCCCAGTCGATTGTACATTTGTCTCCCAAAAGCGATGGTGATACCAAGACTATGTTTTGGTTTATTAAAATGTGCAAACCTCGCTATGTGTGACGTGCCTTTCGTCTGTAAGGAAGCATTGTAATAATATTGTAAATGTTAAACTCTGTCAATTTGTGAGCATGTTAAATTGATTTGAGTTTCCAAATGTAAAGGTGGGGTAAATCATTTTGGAGAATTTGAAAATACACAACCGGAGAAAATCTGCCACTTCCTTACAGAGCCCCTCCTCCAACACACACGAACGCGCACATGATCAATGAGGGCACGAGATAAGTTTGTGCCCCGATGGAAGGCTGACAGGCAGGTAGGCCATCCAGTTATTTTAGCCGGGCCGGCTCAGATGATTGGTCGTGCTTTTTACAGTACTACGGCTTCCACAGATTAATTTTTTTATGTATTTATTGTCAAAGCACTTAAGATATTCATTGCTATCGGGATGTTAAGAGCATTCCATGCAATATAACAACAAGTGTTTCTGAAATAAATTACATACCCCACCTTTAAGCACATTTCTTTTTTTTTATGTACATTTACAAAAAATGTCTGATGCAAATGTTCTTTTGTCTTACAAAGAACAACATTTGAATTGTTCATTCTGAAAAATGCACAGGACAATGCCGTTATATTGGAATTTAAAATGGAGCATATCTCCGAAAGCTTTAGTAGATGACATTGATGTGTTTTTTAATGTTATAATGCTTTTAGTCTTTGGACAATCACCAATAAGAGCCATCACATTTGCATACTGTGCTTTCTGAAAGTGAGTTAGACATTAAACCATTTATTTATTTATTTTATACATGACAGCAGTTTTCTCTCCATGCAGCCGAGGTAGTTGCAAAGCATATCAATAACGCCTTGACAACCTGACATTATGTGCTGCCAAATAAAATGACTGGGGTCCTGATGCGCAGTGACATCCTCTGAGAGCTGCGCTAACACCAGCTATCAAAGCACCGACACATGATTTATGTCCAGGACTTAAAGTTCACTTAGGGAAACATAAACAGCATGCAAATAAATGCCACATGGCAATGGCATTTTCAAAACAATACGACAAACTAAACGCCGTGCCAATCACGAAATTAGGATCAATGTCGCCTCTGATCGGGTCAGGACTGTTACAGGCATGTCTGCATGAGGGAAGAGACATTTGGGGGCACTTAGCAAGAACCGAAGACGGACCATGAAAAATGTATGCATTAATTTTGCTTCATCGGGATTGGGTGATGAATGATGCTTGGCAAAGACAGTGTTTAACATGTCAGAGAAGCATCAATCAGCAAGTAGCTGAGAGCCATTAGAATAATCAGGAATGTGTGTTGCAGGAGCCAGTGTCATCAAAGTTATGACATGTTAGCAGAGATGTGCAACTGTACTCATAATTTAATCGTTTCTCTAGTGTGTGTTCTGAGAGACTGAAACCAGCAGGCTGTACCTTATTGGCCATAATGAGCTTGATGGATATGTGATGCAAGAGGACTTGGACAAAGGATGTTGAGGAGGGGTGCCCACACTTTTCCGGCTTGAATATTGGAACTTATTCCGAACGTGAATACGTTCCAAAACTGCCCATGATTCCTGGACTTTAGCTGTTTAGCCTCTAGTGTCAACATCTCATCCTCCACTGCAGATGAGTTCAGATGTAAAGGTTTGGCAGTTTTTTATGCAAGTAAATTAACTTCAATATGTTCCCTAAATGGGTAGCACATAAATGTAGCAATTTGCTTGAGCATAGCAAAGTGTTGAAAGTGTTGAAACTGTTTGAATTTGCTCTGTGAGGCGCACACTGTCAAGTTGCGCACACGCCTTCCCTTGGGTCTTCAGTGGCGCACGATGTACCGACACTACATTTGAGATGTACCAGTCAATAGTGATCTACCTATTGGGTACCCCTGATGTTGAGGCTAATGGACTATAAGAGTCTGTTCTGTAGAACCACGAGCCTGAGTCTTCATCATGAACCTGAGTCTTCATCGTGTCTTCACCATGAGCCAGAGTCTTCTTCATCATGTCTTCACCATGAGCCTGAGTCTTCATCATGTCTTCATCATGAGCCTGAGTCTTCATCATGAGCCTGAGTCTTCATCATGAGCCTGTGTCTTCATCATGTCTTCACCATGAGCCTGAGTCTTCATCATGTCTTCACCATGAGCCTGAGTCTTCACCATGAGCCTGAGTCTTCATCATGTCTTCACCATGAGCCTGAGTCTTCATTGATTGATAACAGCTGTGCAAGCTCATACCTTAACTCAGGTACATTGAGAAAACTGAAGCATTGACTTTAATTAAATGTATTATGTTAACAGATTTCACATAACGGTATTAGGTTAGTTAAAAGTAATAATATTACGTTAATAATATTACGTTGAAAGTTGTGTGAAAACTGTTGACATAATACATGTAAGTTAACGTTTCAGTTTTTCAGTGCAATTGCAGTTAGGGAATTAGATGATAATAAAAATGCTTTCAAGCTGGCGCCAGATTTTAAGAATATGGAAACCTTCAAAGACTAGATGGCCCAAACATCACATATGCTCCCACCAACATGTTTCTATGAGGAACAAATCTCAATTACCACAACGTTAAAAAGGCCCTTAATAATAAATAAAACAAACTGATGTAATTTTAAATAAGGCTGGAAGGTACAGCAATCAGATGACAAAAGCATCCCTAACTTTGTAATTAGTAAAACTCACACACTAACACAGACACACACACAGTCACAGAGTAATTAGTAGGATGTGCCCCGCCCTGTCTTTTAATCAGAGACAAGACCCTGTCTGACCCTGTTCTCCTCTCATCATCCCACAGGCCTAATGAAAAGGCCAGAGCAAAAGACTGCACCCGGCAGATTTCCCGTTAGCCGGTAATTACCGGACTACGACCGGTAAAATATGCTGAAGACCGGCAAATCTAAATCTCTCCGGTCAAAGTGTCCGTTCAAAATAATTTTCGTTTAGCGCAATACCGCATCAGTTTCGCAACTTCCGCCACTTATGTGACAGACAAAAGAGTATGTGACAGACAAGAATAGTCAATTCTAATGTCTAACACTTAATGTGGAGAAAGAGATTTCCTGTATGGGTTGATTGTGCGTTGATCTGTTGGTAATGCCTCGGGGTTCCGGTGGGCATGTAAACAAATGCATAATGCTGCGCTATACTTTGTGGCCTCACCCAGTTGCATAGCGACGCTTATTGTTTAGGTGTCTTTTAATAAGCAGGTAGTCATATCATTAGCTAGAACTAGCTGGATCTGATCGATATGGACATAAACACGACGAGTGAAGTCTAATCTGACGGGAGAGAGAGATCAGCTGCTGCTGACGAGTCGACACGCAGCTCGCATAATCACATGCAGCGGTGAGCGGAGCAAAACACACACTTTAGGTTAGAATATCACACGTAGCTATTTTAATGACCTCTCAAACTACCTAAACTAGTTACAGTTATGTTTAGTTTTACTGTCGGGTCACTCATTACTGGATCCGCGAGCTGCATGATACTGACGGGCTGTCAGGAGAGGGAGAGAGCGCTCCGTTTATTATTCCCGTGTTATTGTAAATTACTGTACACTTTTGAATAGTTAATCTACTATAATTAGTTTGTTTAATATCGAATCATATCAATTTGTTTTAAAGCACAATAAATAACAAAGAAGACCTTTGACCGGCACTTTTCTCATTTTGTCCAGAAGATTTCAACTTTAACAGTTGTCAGGAGAGAGAGAGAGAGAGAGAGGCAGAGGGGAAAGAGAGGCTCCGGTTCTCCCGTGTTATTATTCAAAGTTAATGTAAACTTTTTAATAATGTACTTCATCAAGTAGTTTGTTTGAATGGAATAATTATGTTGTTTGTTGTTTGTGGAAGCGCATCATTTATTGAAAAATGAATCTGAACTTTTCGATCTGTTACGATTATAAACTGAAGCAATATAAAAATGACTCCCATTAACTGAGTTTTAAACATCAGCATATCCGGTCATTACCTGCTACCGGAAACTCTGCTACACAATTATTATTATTATTATTATTATTATTATTGAAACATGTTTCACAATTTCGAATTTGTCTGGTAAAATAAATTATTTCCGGCGCACACAGAGCAGTGCGTGGATGTGAAGAAAGACAAGTAAACAGTCCGCTTGTTAATAACGGGATAAAATGGACCCACAGAAGGATGCTCAACCGCATAAACCGCAACCTGTTATCTACATATGCGGAGAATGTCAAACTGAACATGAAATGAAGGCCAGTGATCCAATCCGATGCAGAGAGTGCGGATACAGGATCATGTACAAGAAGAGAACAACGAGATTGGTTGTCTTTGATTGGCCGCTGAAGAAGAGAAGAGCAGCCCTTTTGATTTTGGTTAAAGCTCAACATTTTCATTGCCACATAAAGTGTACTGTTCAGCAATGAATGAAAGGTTTTCTTTATTAAAAAAAGATTTGCAATGACCTAAAAAAAGAAATATATATATATTATTTCCGGACACTTGACTGGCAAGAAAAAACCCTGACGCGCGTGCACGCACACACACACACACACACACACACACACACACACACACACACACACACACACACACACACACACACACACACACACACACACACACACACACACACACACACACACACACACACACACACACACACACTGTGTGTGTGTCATTAAGTGCGGTATGATGGCTAAACACCTGCTTAGGCCTGACCTCCATGTACCTGTCACGGGAAACAAGCTGTTCTCTCCCCCCGCCCCTTTCCTCCTGTCCCCCTACTTGTTACCTCACACGTTCTCTTCCTCCTCCTGCTCCTCCTCTTCTTCTCATAACAAGCCTGTCCTCTTTTCCTTCTTTTGATCCCTTGTTCCCTCCCTGGTGTCCTCCTCCATCTGTTCTCTGCTGTAACACTGAGGGATCCTCCTGTTCCTCTTTTCTAGTCTTCCATCTTTTCACACTGCACTCTCCTTCTATTCTTCAAAACTGGGTCAAGTTTTTTTGGTTAGAGTTAATTATTTGATCTAGAGTTTTTGATGAGTTTGACTGGAAAATAATTGTAATGATGATGTCAGGCTTGGAATGTAAGTGGCTGTACATTTTTTTAAAACTGTTCAATGTACAACAATGAAAGCAATGCAGATCAATTGGATGAGAACGATGGTACTTATAATATATTAAATATAATAACTTATATGGTAAAGCATGTAAACATGATGTGCTTTTAAAAAGTGTCTTGTACAACAATATGGGGATGTCTAACTCACTACATCTTTTTTTTTTATGTGATGAGCTCAATGAAATTAAACATGAAACTGCTCATATTTGTGAAAAATAAAGCTTTTAAGAAGAAGATGCATTACTTAACTTGTGGTTCTCTTTTCAGTTGAGGTGGATGCAGAATTGGTGATACTCATATTCAATTACACTGTATGTTTAATATGAACAACGCAAAACAATAATTTTGTAAATAGTTGCAGGTCAATAGGAAATGACAGCACAACTAACCTTAAAGGTCCCATGTCATGGCCATTTCCACTGATCATAATTCCATTGTTGAGGTCTACTAGAATACATTTACATTGTTCAATGTTCCAAAATCACATTGGTTTCTCATACAGCATCTCTGTATAGTATGTGTATTCACTCTCTGTCCTACACGGCTTGTTGGAGCTCCTGCCCCCCCCCTCCCTATGAGCCCACTGTGCTCTGATTGGTCAGCTCGCCCACTCTGTTCTGATGAGTCCACCACCGTTACAGCGGAACATCAGTGTTTATGTGTTACAATGGCGTTAGCAACCAGAAAATGACACCAGTAATGACAAACAGATGAGAATGCTGCGTGGGGTCTGGGTGCCGTGTTGGCGGGACGTTGCGGAGCTCGCTGCTGTGAGGAGCGGACAGTGTGAGCTGGATTACTGGGGTTGTTTCCTGGTCGCTGCGTGGGGTCTGAGACAGAGAGACACCGCAAAACTCACCTGAACTCAGGCTGAGTTCAGGCTGAGAAAAGATAAGGCTGTGTGTGTGTGTGTGTGTGTGTGTGTGTGTGTGTGTGTGTGTGTGTGTGTGTGTGTGTGTGTGTGTGTGTGTGTGTGTGTGTGTGTGTGTGTGTGTGTGTGTGTGTGTGTGTGTGTGTGTGTGTGTGTGTGTGTGTGTGTGTGTGTGTGTGTGTGTGTGTGTGTGTGTGTGTGTGTGTGTGTGTGTGTGTGGCTGGCTGGCTCCACGGATTGGTCCATTTGGACCTGGGGCCTCACTTATAAACGGTGCGTACACTCAAAAGATGGTGTACGCCAGTTTCTACGCAATGTTTGCGATTTCATAAAAAACAAACTTGACGGGAAAACGTGCGGTCCTCCACGCAAACTCTAACCCATGCGTACGCACTAAGCACAAAAACGGGAGAGACGAGAAACTGCGACACCGTTGGCAGAAGGAAGAATGGAGAGAAATATGTGGAAATAATACCATATATAGGTTTGTGTGCATGCGGCTTAAATAGTGTCGCTCAATTTCTCCCTTGTAATAGAAGGAAACATAACACTCCCTCTGTAAAAGAAAGAGATGCTGTATTGTGTGTGTGTGTGTTTTTTCTCTCCCTCTACATAGAGCCTTGATGCTGATCTGATATGTATTTTTCTCACAATGCCTCAGCATATTCTGACGTCTGATGGTTACATAACCATAAAAATAGGCGAGTGAGGTATCCTCGCTTTTCTTGCTCTCTTCCTGGCTCTGTACACACACTTCCATGCACACCGGTACACACACACACACACACACACACACACACACACACACACACACACACACACACACACACACACACACACACACACACACACACACACACACACACACACACACACACACACACACACACACACACACACACACACACACACACACACACACACACACACACACACACACACACACACACACAGCTCTTGAGCATGAGTGCATGACAGAGGTTGGGGGGGGGGAGCGTAGCACCCACAGAAGTCTATTTTCATCCCGGGCTCTCCCAAACACACCATCACAGGAGAGAAAGCATGGCACACAAACTGAAGAGAGATATTTGGGAGAGGAAACAGAGGAGGAAGCTTCAGGAGAAGAAACGCTTGGGTTTTCTGTCAGAACAGCCGGGATTATCCTGCTGTTCTTTAGAAAAGTCTCTTGGATGCTGAAAGACCAATCTATTTTTTCCTTGTTTGATGAAGATTTCTCACTCTAAAGTAAAGCCAGGAGATACTATCAGCAGCTCAAAAACACACAGGTGCAGAGCAAGTTTTCCTAGTGGCCAAACGTTTGTATAGCAACCTCCGTGTTAGTCACGTGATGCCATTAGGCCCAAAGTATGTGGTCTATTGATTTACATTAGGAAAGAAACATCTGTAAATCAGCGTAAAATTATTATTATCACACCGGCCGTGATGCTGCCTTGACGGAGGCGGGGCTTAATGATAACGCAAATGTGCATGCTCTATGGTCCCCATGGAGGCAGAAGATTGACGGAAGATCCTCACAGGCAGCAAGGACAAAAAACTGAGTGAGCATAGGACACCACCTTTATCAAAACGGTTGGGTGTGGATACCTTTTGGGTATTGGCAGAAATAACCGGGTACCAAGACATATTGAAAAGTCTCTATAGTCATAAGATACTTTTAGTGCCAAGATCTAGAAAAAATACTTATCGTTTTGTCCGCAGCCAATCAATAAGTCTTTAAGTCAATGCTACATTAAATTGCAATCACAGCAGTATACAGCTGGGACAGCCTTTACACAGCTCTCAACATGGAACCTGTGCCTATTAGCTAACGCTGCTAACAACACAAATACAGTAAAAACAGCAGCCCTTAAAAGGCTTCCGTGACAGCGTTGTCCTTCCACCAAGGATTGGACAATGCGTTATTAGCGGTAAGCGAAACGCCATACATGCAGATTGCATAGCGGCGACTGAATAGCCAATGGGACATAAACAGCTTACATTTGCAGGATAGTTATCAACATTTAAGGGATAACTTTTTTTGTGATTAATAAGAGAGCTTAATTTAATTGACATTAAAGTAAAATGTTTTGTTATACAAAATGAACTTCAGGTGTTGTTGTGTTGTGATCAAACAAGCTTTACATATTATTGAGCAGTACAAACAAGGAGATGCACAACAAATAAAAACCATAGCTATCACATATTTAAATGTTTTATCTGGATTTTCCTCATCTAGAACTTATAATAAATATATTCATATCGTCTTTCACGTATATAAATGCTGGTATAGTATTTTACATTTTTATTGTTTCATGATTTATCTTTCAAAGTCTCATGCCTTTCTATTTAGACAACAGTAATGTTTTTATATATTTTAAGACAACCCCTCTTGCTATATTGTTCCACACAACTACCTTGCTGTTAATTATCTCCTTTGTTTTCCTTTGTTTTCTTTATCCCTAACATAATTCACATGCACTTTCTCCTTCCAACATCGGATTTGTAATAAACCTAAAGGCAGTGTGTTAGCCAACAGAGGCCTGCCCACTTAAAGGAACCACGGGGGATGTGTTTGTTTGGAGGAGTGTGTATTTATTTGTTTCTGTGCTCAGGTCCATTCATACTTATTACATGTTATTTTCATTAACCAGTTCAAGAAGGAATCATTTTCTCGAGGTAAAGGGATGGGGAAGGTGTTTGACTACAGTATGTGTATATGTGTAAGTATGTATATGTATATGTGCATATATGTATGTGTGTATATACATATGTGTATATGTCAATCAACAGGTAAAGCAGATTAATAATAATAATAATGATAATTATTGCAGATTATAGATTATAAATAAATCATTTAGGGACAAGGGGGTGAGATTAAATGAATTATACTTCTTCTCACTCCTTTTCGAACACTAGATGTGGCACTGTTTATGTTGCTAATGCTGTTGTTGTTGTTGTTGTAAATGTCATTTTTTGTTTTTATTGCTCTTACATGACTATGCACTGCAAATCTTTTTTTTTTTTTTGTAATTATTTATTTTACTTGTTCGAAATAAAATGTATCAATCAATCAATCAATAGTTGTGTCTGCATATTAGGTGTTCCTGTAAGCACGAGTCACATGTCCAAACATTGTAGCATTTCTCAGTGTTCATCCTCTTTTTTATGTGAACATAAATAACGTGTGTCCGTGTGTGTGTGTTTGTGTGGGAGAGAGAAAGAGAGAGTCTAGCACTGTATCTTAATGTTCACATGAATTTGTTTTCTCCTGTCAGTGGTTTAGAAAACAGCAGATAAATCAGCAGCAGCAACCGGGCCGCTGCCCTGAGCTGCATCCAGATCAACTTACTCAAACACACACACACACACTCACAATGTCAAGAAGAATTTGAAAATATAATGTAGTACAATCATCTTTTTTCTCAACAAATCAAGTTTCCATATTCTAACAATGACATTCCGTGCTTACACGCCTAGTACACACTTAGTTATGCACTCCAAAAAGACAGATATGTACACACTTAAAGGTGGGGTAGGTCATTTTGGAGAAACCAGCTCGAGTGCGCTAGAATTTGAAAATACACAGCCGGAAAAAATCTGCCACTTCCTCACAGAGCCCCTCCTCCAACACACACGAACGCGCACATGACCAATGAGGGCACGAGATAAGTTTGTGCACAGATGGAAGGCAGGTAGGCCATCCAGTTACTTTAGCCGGGCCGGCTCAGATGATTGGTCGTGCTTTTTACAGCACCACGGCTTCCACAGATGACTTTTTTTTATGGATTTATTGTCAAAGCACTTCAGATATTCATTGCTATCGGGATGTTAAGAGCATTCCATGGAATATAACAAAAAGTGTTTCTGAAATAAATTACATACCCCACCTTTAATTGTCTTTTTTTTCGTTTTCCAAACTGACTTTGGGCAACCGGAATATACATGAGTTATAAATAAAAACAGCGATATATAGTCTACTGAAACACAAACACACACAAATAAAGATGTATAGGTCATATCAGGACTTGTGAAAAAAACGTGACAAATGGGGACATGTCTTTCTCAAGTTCCTAGAGACCTGGGAATCTAAGTATTTCATATAAATGCTTCTATGAATTCCATCTGTTGACATTTTTACCAAGGCTATATTTTGCGGAGAACTGATTTAAATGCTACATTTACAGGTTAAAGTGACTTATAAGGCCTATAGCAACACATTGTTTCACATTGGGGATTTCTTTCTTAAAAAAAGAAATCTTAAGAAAAACTGGGAAAATGGAGCGAATTTTGTGCCAATCTACTGCTCCAGAATCCAGTCCATTAGGTGGCGGTAATGCTTCTAGTCATTGGTTGCCTCCCGCCAATGAATGGATAAAGCTTGATTTCTGTTTGAATTATTAATACAAGATATATATATCATGTGTTGTTATCTTTTGAAAGAGCAAGGCTAGCTGTTTCAATCTGTATCCATTCATTATGCTAAGCTAAGCAGCTCCTGGCTTCAGCTTCTCATTCATGTTTTCCTTCAAAACCAACATTTTGGTCATGTTTATTGTCATCTTAATTTGGTTACCTTCTATATGATGTGTCATGTTAATAATAATACATGAATTACAGTATACAGCAGTCACAGATTTCCCTTCACCCTTAATCTCTCTCTTCCTTGAATAACGAACACTTGACTCCTTATAGACTGACCTTATTTCTTACTCTGGGGGCCCCCACATTTAAGGGTGTTTCATGTTGTCGTTGCTGTGGACCTTCTTAGGTGCGCCCCTGCCATCACACATGCAGGTACGGAGGTTTTCAGTGTTGGCTGACAGTGCTGTGTGTCTTGTTTGATATGTCCTCCAGTACTGTTCTCAGTGGCTGTTAAAGGCCAGTAATAGAGCACATTAATTCAATCACCACATCTAATTAATCTTCACACCTCGGCTCATTGTCTGATGTCTCTGGAGGGGATAAAAGTGCAGGGAGATAAGTGGGAAATGGGAGTGTGTGATCTGAAGTAATCCCACTTTTCACCTGGCATTAACCTGGGTGATAATTACACGGTAATAATATGCAGTAAATCCGGATGGAAATGCAATGGATATCCAGTCATTTAAAGCAGCTGCTGCAGGTTGTACTTGATCAAATTGTCAAATACAGGCACCATGTACACAAAATAACCCTTAAAGATAAAATATGCAATTGTATTTACTATTTAAAATAATGTATTGTTCTTTAGTCCTTTGTGTAATACTGCCTGTAGCCTGAATATCATATTTTCTCTGAGTTAAAATGTAATATGTACAGAGTGCAGTGCTGAGGCAAAGTGTGGAATTAGTTTAGATCCAAAATGATGCCTGGTAGCATGAAAAAAATACAAGAAAAACATTTTTTTTGAAAAAAAGACACTAGCAAACACTTTGTGTGAACTCATTTCTGTAATAACTGTGATTCAGTTTAACAAAAAAATGGGCACGGGCAATGCTCCTCCTGTAGACAAATAGTTGGTAACTGGTTCTATAAGGACCAATGTCTACATAGCGTCTCAATGAGCGCCCACCATTTTTGTTTGGCCGTTCCGCACTCTTTTGGTTGAAAATATTACAACCTTTCAGAAAAGCGGCAGTGACGTCACTGTAAAGTTTGGATGAAAAGCATGTTTTTGGCCATGTCTGTCACACGTAAACTATCATAACAAAGGCCAGGCACACTGAATGTTGTTTCTGGTGGGTGTGTGAATTGGTCTGTGTCCTTCCTTGCTTTCTGACTGAGCGGTGAAGCTAATTCATACAAAGTGTTAGAGCAAGAATCTTCCAGTCGGTGCTCATAGTGAAAACACAATGTCAAACAATTATAGAGTACCTCAAACAGATGATTAAATCAAAGGGTCTATCACATCACATTGTCTGTCATACAACAAGAAGTGAGAAATTGTCGAGATATGGAGCAAATCCATTCTGGGTCACTTTTAGGTTATGCCTTTTTATTGGTTCCACATTTAAAAGTTAGATTAAGTCCATCATTTAGGTTTAACAGATGTTTTACTCAGCAGTATGGTATTAAAAAAACCAAGCAGTGCCCAATGCCCTCAAAGTCTACTTTGAGGCTCAGCGTTTTTCTCAATAGCTCAAACTGGGCATTGAGCAATTGTCCTTCTGATCATATGTAAAGGGACTTCCTGTTAGAGACATGGTTGGGTCAAAACCACCAATCTAAGCAAACAAAAAAACAAAGCACAACATATGTTGTTTAAAGACGCATATCAATTCACAGGTCCATATCTTTACTGTTTCTCTGAAGTTAACTCAGTCACTACATCATCATAGCCCAGTTCTGCACTATATAACAGATCTCAGCAAGGAAATACAATAACTGTTTTCCCTGCTGCAGCCTCTGATGGATGCGAGAAGAGATTGTTTTAGAAGAAAGAGCTAAACTGTTATATAGGGGAGCACTGAAAGAATCCAATTCTACTAAAGGGAATTAGACAGTCAGAAGGGAGTTACAGAACCAACAGGTATACAGCTTCTGGATAGAACAAATATATATATATATATATATATATATATAACAGCTTATCATGCTGTGTACCTTACTAGCCAAGGGCCTCATAACCCATAGACTATTGCTTAAATAGATAATTAAGACATTTGCTATGATCAACTATGATTATGGTTTATTTTCTCAATAGAAGGTTATGTTGCCTCAAAATGTGTTAAAATGATGCCTATTTCTAATGAAATGTTGGAGATGGAATGAACAACAAGTGATTAACTATATAACTTCATCCAACAGCAAGGCTTTTATAAAACACTTAACATGCTGTGAGGCACTTGATTCTTTTTTTCCTGTATACTCTATTCAAGATGAGTCATTTCAGACCCCAACTGTAACAGTTCCATAAACTAACACTATACATGTTTACTGCTCTTACTCTGTTCTTTATAAATAGAATATTAGAACTACAGTGATGTTCCTATGTGATAAGATATGTTAACTATTTATAACTCATTAATTTAATATTAAATAAACAATGATATCATTTGTATTATGACATTTTAATGAAAGTGTAAAAGTTGACCTGACAATCTGTTACTTTGTACTAGTGATGTGTCGGTCGCGAACAAGTCGGCTCAAAGAGCCAGCTCTTTTTCGCTGCCTGAGTTTTGGTCGCACAGTGATGATACTTATTACCTCTAGAATCTGTGGAATCTCAGCTTTAATCTGATATCTTGTTTGTGCAGATCCGATAAGTAATAAAGTATTTATACCGTGAGTTCTGTGCTAAGTGCGTTAGCATTTTTTCGTTCAGTGCTAATTCAGAGGCTTGTTATTACCCTTGTGTTTCGTTAAGGTAAAAATGGTTCATATCGTCAGGTAGCTGAGTTTCTTCCCGTTAAGTGGGTACACATTCATTTTTTGTTAAGAAGCCCTCAGACGCTGTTTCTTGCAAGATGTTGCAACAGGTTAAGATGACATTATACTTAAATCTTATTTTACCAAAAAATCTGTTCGAAAAAAAAACGTTAACTTTGAGACGAGGGAGCACCAAAGTGCTAACTCATTTACGATTGTTTGAATTTGTATCTTATCTTTTATTTTCGCAATATCAACATCCACAGATCCAGTACTGTTTTATTCCAAAAACAGTACTGACCAAACATATTGGTCTGTGTGTGTGAGAGTAAGACAGACTTAGCGTCAGTGTGTCTAAATGAATAGCATCTCCTCGCTGATGTCCCAGCGGATGTTGATCTCTTCCCCCCTGGGCTCACACACTCATCAATTAACAGGAAGTAATGGTTTTATCTGCAGCCAGTAAATAAAAGATTGTCACAGTGGACCCCGATCTATTCCTCCTCTTATCAAATAGTGTGAAAATGTCAAGCCAACTGAAGCCAAATTAGCAGAGACAAACACATCACGCTGCATCCCCGTCAGAAATAACGTGCAGACCAACAGATTAACACACATACGGCTATATAACCCAATTAGCCACAATCACACTGATGTTTGGAGTGCATAAACATAAAAATACACTAGCCAACATGTTGTACACACAGTCACACACCAACACAGCCTGAGTCCCATCAGGCCTGATCTGTGGAGTCCTCCTGGTTGTAATTTAGAGATTAGCAGGTTGGTTGTTTGTAGCTTGGGTCTTCGAGGAGATTCCCTCCGTTTCAGCTGTCTATTTGGAGAATCAGCCCCAGTGGACACACACAAACAGACAAAAGCAGAGGGACAATCCAAACAGCCTGGCAGCTGCAGAGAGGCACGGCGCGGCACACAAAGCCCCGCTGGAGAGTGCTCCTTAAATGAGGCTGATGGCGTTAGCGGCTGCAACAGCTCACTGCGGGGACCCACTACAACAGGTAGCTAATCGTGTCACTCATCGGGCCCTCCGAGCTCCATCATCCTCTCAAAGTTAATACACTCTCTGACTGAGAGTCTGAGAAGAATGGGGCAGGAGGATAGACATGAGGGAGTGGGGAGAAGTCTTATGGAAAAAGAAAAGAAAAGGCACTCTTGTTTTATTTAGTTGAAAACGTGCTAGTTTTCTCGCTCCTTCTCCAAAACCTGTGAGGAATGTATAATGTATATAAGTAAGTGCATTTATCAACATTATTTAATCTCAAGAGTTTATTTTGGACTGTAAAGCTTTTCTTAAATATAGCAGTTGCTCTGACACCTCTCAATGAAATGCATGTACAGGGCATGTGTGTATTTGTACAACACGTTCTCACTCCCAACCCGTCACATGTTGACGGACGGTCAGGGCCCCTCCCCGTCACTCTATTACGCACAGGGTACCCCTTGAGCGTCAGTTTTCAACGGGCAGGGCGTCCCATAGACCTTCATAGACCTCCCATAGCGTTGATAATAGACGCCATGAACGCTCCCCGACGGTCGGTTGTTATTGTCAATATTAATATAATAATTATTTATTTTTTGATAGTCACACTCGATTTCGCCGATGTTCTTGTTGCCCCAGCTGGTCGACACCTCTTTTAGCTGCATTAAATCGATGTTAATCCATGTGTGTGGTTGTGGAATTAATGGACGTGCCGTTGCGTTGCCAGGTTTATATTTAAAAACATTTTAGAAGGCCTCACGAAATACTTTAATGTAAATTAAAATTTAAATGTGAAGGGATGTGTGTAATGTGGTGATTGACATTATTCACCCACTGCATTAAATATTACATATCTGCCGTAGTTCTCACAATATAAGTGTCACAAGTTAGACACATCTATTGTTGTTTGTTTGGTTTGGCTCATCTAAATTCTCCTGTCATTTCAGATCCCGCCTTCCTCCAGGCCCTTGTAATCAGCTCACTTCCCTCACCTGGTCTTCCCAGCCCTTCCCCTCACCTGTTACTCATTCTCTCATCACTCCACAGTATTTATACCACCTCACTATCACTGGTCCTTTGCCAGATTGTCTTGTCGTTTCCGCCGAACTCTCCAGTGAGTGTTGTTCTCGAGCCTAGATTTTTGTCCTGCCCGGTTTTTGACCCCTGCCTGCCTGTATTCGGATCTCGAGTTCCTGCCTGCTCCCTGTCTGGTTTTGGTTGCCTGTCTGACGGATTTCCTGGTTTTGACCCAGCCTGTCCCAGACCTGAATAAACTGAACATTGCAAAAACACTGGTTGTATCTGAGTCGTGCTATTGGGTTCTGATCTGTACCTGTGATCGTGACAATAAGTCTCCTTGCAGTATCAATACTAATTCGGCTGACTTTTATATTTGATCCAATTGGTATATTGGTATATTTACACCATAACGGTGCACAGCTGATAGAAAGGGACACCTAGTGGTTAAAGCACGTTATTGAGTTTTATTATTAGATAAATAGGAGACACTAATAAGGCTTTATTTAAACATTAAAGAATAATTTAGGTTAAGGTCTTATTTTGAATAAGAAAAAAGCTTTGGGGGTATAAATATTAAGCCTGACAAAGTACTAATATATTGCTTTCCTGCAATGTTAACTACTGTATGTTTAAGCACTTATTTTAACTGATATTATACATATGTATTATACTCTTATAAGATGTATGTAGATAGTATAAGAAATGTGCAGAATATGACAGTTTAATGGTGGAGGTATACACACATATTGATAGATGTCTTGTAATGCACTGTTGAGGAACCTGCGATCCAAGTTTTTCATCTCCGACCTGTCAGGTATTGAATACTCAATAAATAAAGAACACAGAATTATTAAATATAATACACAGAATTTGTGATTATACTAAATGATTTACAAATAAACACCACTGCATATTAAAACTGTTACACATGCTGCTGTAACGAAAAAATGTCCAACTTGGGATCAATAAAGTATATCTTATCTCAAGATGATCGATGGCTACTGCCATATTTGCCTCTGAACCTTGACAAGTGCATGTTCCAGGCTTATCAATGAACAACAGGAGGGGTCACAGACATAAGACCAGCTGTTAAATAAAACTCTTCTGACCTTAGCTGTCATGTGGGTATATATTAATGCTGCCCATTATGGACACAAGCTATTTTCACCCATTTATTAATTATATGTTTTAAATTTGAATGTTTCCTATCCCCTAAACCTCCAGGGATGTACACAGTTTAATACTGGCAACTTCTTATTATGGGAAATACGAAAACGTCTTTTAAAACTACAACTCCCAGTAGAGACGCGCCATAGGACATGTTGCGAAACACACAATAGCCAGCATGTGTAGTTCTGGGGACGGGGTGGGGGTGGGGGGGATGGGGTGGACCCGTTCAAATCCAGTTTTGGACAGTCTGCCGTCGTTCCATCCCATTTCAAAGTGCTGTTCGACGCTCGGCGTAACCCTCGGCGCACACTCAAACATCCAATCACAGAGCTTGAGGACTATCACGGAGTTTGTCAAGCGAAGCGGAGAGAATACTTACTTCCGGGTGTAAAATTCTCTAAAGCAACTAATATGAGCTGCTCTGACCCTCGGTCCTGATGGACTCCAGAAGTCCGACATTATACAATCAAACAAATAAATAAACACAAGGATAATTGTGTCTTATTGTTGAGTAAATAACAGTGTGTGGTTTAGAAAAGAATACAAAATTAGAAGGAAAAAACGATGAAACAATACAGATTTCTGTTTTCTGAGCCCCTACTCTCCCCATAACTGACGGCAACAAAAGTCCTACATTATTCAATTAAAATAAAGAAGTAAACACAATAAGTGTGGCTTGATATTGAGTAAGAAAAAGGTTGATAAACACTGAGAATGGATCTGCGGAGAGCATTTTGCCGCGATCCCAACTCGTCTATTACCAACGTTCAGGGAGCTCTATGGGACGCCCTGCCCGTTGAAAACTGACTCTCAAGGGGTACCCTGTGCGTAATATGGTGATGGGGAGGGGCCCTGACCGCCCGTCAACATGTGACGGGTTGGGAGTGAGAACGTGTTGATTTGTACTGTATATAAAATGAATTTCCGGGATAAATGGAGTATGACTTCTTCTTCTTTCGGCCCCCTGGAGCTTTATGGCACACCATATATTCTGACCGGCAAGATAAGGGGCAGTTACAGTTAATGGTGAGTACAGTAAATGTAATAACATTACATTACATGTCATTTGTTAGACACTTTTATCCAAAGCGACTTCCATACTCAATACTGTGGACAATCCCCACAGGAGCAATTTGGGGTGAAGTGTCTCAAGGACACAACGACATGCGTCCCTGACTGATTGACTCTTCCTGCTAGATGAGCAACTTGTAGTTTAGGAGACACACTTTTTGACGGAGTGGCACAGTTCTACGAATTCCCTGAAAAATACTGTGCTGTAAGTTGGCTTTTTTCTATATCATTGAACTGCTTAAGTTAATTTTAGGGAAGATATTTTATCTCTTGGCCTTGACTGCAGTGGGATTCAAACTTGCTATCCCCTGATTCAAAGTCCAGCACACTATCCACTGATCTACAGCTTCCCTAATAACAGCTTTATGATGCCAAACAGAGTCACTTCAAACGGAAACACATTCACTTATGGGGATGGGGGATAAGCATCAGTGAACAATGCTTGTGTGACAGTAAGACAGTGAATTATTACTTTCCAGAGGCTGTGAGTAAACAGTAGGCTAACTCACTGCAGCGGTCAGTAAATGCCTCTGAACCACATCTGTCTGGAAAAGAGTATAACGTTGGAGAAGTCATTCTTTAATTAAATATGGCTTCTTACAATTAAACAAGCGTTGACCCGATGCAGTCTGCCGTTGATGAGCGGCATTGCCGAGAAAATCAGCTACGTAAACTGTGATGACATGACGTAGCAACAGTCGGGCCCTGGGGCCTCATTTATAAAGGGATATACGCTCAAAAAATGGCGTACGCCAGTTTCTACGCAATGTTTGTGATTTATAAAATACTAACTTGGCGGGAAAATGTGCGGTCCTCCACGCAAACTCTAACCCATGCGTACGCACTAAGCACAAAAACGGGAGAGCCGAGAAACTGCTACACCGTTGGCAGAAGGAAGAATGGAGAGAAATATGTGGAAATAATACCAAAAATAAAATGTTACCTCTCATTTATCATATATGAAGAATTCATTTTCAAACATTGATTAAAGCCAATCTTAAAATGATTTAACAAACGCCTGTTTGAGACTCCTCAGTGCACACAAACACATAACTTGGAGAAATAAATAAATACGGATATGTTATTTAAAACCACCTTGAATATGTTGTGCTAATGTTATGAAATGTTTTCTCATAAATGATGCGGTAAGCAGGAGGACAGAATTACGTCTAAACTGACGCCATTTTGCATTTCTATAGGTTGTAGATACGAGCATGGTTTTATATACTATCACGTTTAATCGTGTTTTACGCCGTTTGCCAAGACTTGATAAGTCGCTCGTAAAACACATGAGGTATGGAAACTAAAAACACCATATGTGGTCAATTGTACAGCTAATATAACACAACACATTAGTTGTATTTCCTTTAACTGGTGGATATGGGTGGGGGAGGGGGGGTTGAGATGCACATGCTGCAGCGGAGACGCTGCGCACAGCTGATCGACAGCTTGGACACAAACCACCAAATACAAACAAATAATTCAGATCCAGTCGTCATGACTCCACTCCGGAGGGATTCTCCGATCATTTCTTACAGTTTCTCATCAAGGGGGGGGTCTCCTGTCCCCGGTACAAACACAGGAAGGCTATGTGTATTTTTTTTGTCATGAACCTTTTTCGGACTACTTATTTATTTATTTTGGTGACGATCCGACCTCCATGCTGCTACTCTGGTTCAAACGGCATCCACCAAACAATGATTTATCTCCACCTCCCCAAAAGAACCAAAATCTGACACGGTGTGAGATGTCTTTTTTAGCTGTTCTGTCGTCATTTCCTGCGATCTTCTTCATGCAGTCAGTCAAAAATGAATGAATGAATGGGCGTTTCTTTGACTATTTATCAGTAGCGTGGCGTGGGGGAAAATGTAGGGGAAGCCCATTTTTTTGGGTCGGGGGGGGTGGTCAATAACGTAACCAGATGAGTGATTACAGCGCCCGGTATCATTTTACACACATTTGTATCACACAGATGCAGGACTTGCACACGCCTGTTATCTAACCGAAAGGTCCGCACACACTCTCCAGCTGAAACTCTCTCCTTATTAATTTAAGCATTTTACTTATTAATGTATGCAGACAATCACACAATCTATGTGATTTTTGGATTTACCGTGCCTCTCAATTGCCCATGACAGGTTGGCAAGGTCGATGAATCCTGAAGTTGCCCAAGGATTGTGCAGGGAGCACGAATCCTTGTCAAAAAGAGGACATGGCCAGCAAAATAGACGCTGAAGTTTAGCGCTTCCAGTTAGCCACTCCGTGCGGACATAATTGTCCTCATTGAACGTCCGATTCTCTCCCTTTTTCCTCTGTGTACACACAGCTCGAGTGCGAGCATTGGCCTGTCATCTGATTTAATTTTTAGTTGCTGCTGTAGCGGAAGTTTAGTAAAGTTATGTTTGATTAAGTACGCCAAATCTCCACCCTCCATAATGCTTAATTTGCTTGATAATTTCTAACGGCGGTGATGACAGTTACAGTATTAAAACTGATGTTGATGTGATTTGATTGGATGGCAGTGTCCAATCAAATCGCCAGCCGCCTCTGAAGGGAAGCAAGAGGCGGCTGGCTTCCCTTGGCATGGCCCTGACCAATCACAGGTTGGCAGGGGCATCACGTGGGCCTCATCTGATTGGTCAATCCCTCCATTTTTTTTCACCAAGGGAAGCCAGATTCGGCTGGCCTCCTCTCCCAACAGTGAGTGCAATCTACTGTTTCACCATAACATCTAGAGGGGCGCTGTTTGTTTCACTCTTTGTAAAATACTCAATGAGAATGGGGGAGAGACGGGCCGGCAGCAACACACAGCAAAGGAGAATTATCGAAACAAAACAAAGTGTTTTTATTTATTTATTTAAATTATAACTACAATCCAGGCTTCCCCTGGCCTCCGAGAGAAAACGCCACTGCTATTTATAGGCAAATATGGGCGTTACGTGAAGCCCGCAAAAGCTGCACCGCATTTCGAGTCGATTGTGATTTTTAAAAGGGAAACCGGCGTAGGAAGTGCTGTACGCACTTTCCTCGCCGGTACGCAATGTTTGGTGAATCGGAAAATGTCGGAACATTTCTGTACCTATTTCTTGGATTTCTACTACGTAAGCAACCTTCCCACGTGAATCCTATGCACGGCGTTATAAATGAGGCCCCAGGAACACAACTGGCACCAAAAAGGTGAAACCAGTTTGGAACCAGAAGAGCACTAGCACAGAGCTACAACTGGAACTGGTTTGGTAGAAGAGGGGTAAGAGGGGACTTATATTACTGAGCGACAGCCACTCTATTATCCACACAGTTAGGTTGTTGCATTGTAAAGAACTGAGCAATAACTTTTATCGCTTAATAATTCATCTTGTGGGAGGAAGTATGTGTAATTTGTATTTAAAATCAAAAGTGTGATTAATGTGCAAAACTGCCATTGCTGACTTTACAAGGTCCATGACATGAATATTCAAAAGCCGATATCACTCTAACACCACTAGTTATCAGCAGAAAATAAAGTGCAGGGGAGATGGTGCTTCTGAGACTGTTTGCAGAGTCAGTCCGTGACTCGGCAGGGAGCGAGTTTAAATATGCAAACGAGTAGAGAAGTGGCGGAAATAAGAGAGATGTCTTTGAAGTGTGAGTCCTATACTTTGGATTGGCTTTGCTGAGTAAACGGATGGGGCAAACAAAAGCCTTTGGGTAAATGACAAACAGGAATATCAGCATTCGAGTGAGCCCAGCGACTCAGCGATTTACAGTTGTGTACACTGCAGTGGCCATGCCGTGTCTTACATTGAGATCTCCTTCAGAAGATAGCCGAGCTCAGCATTAAAACGTGCAGCGAGGGAGCGCAGGAAGGCATCATGGGATATCATCTGATAAAGGCCAAGAGATAAAATGATCCTTAACTATGGTGTATTTTACAAAAAACTTCCCTAAAATTAACTAATTGTAAAAATAAAAAGCAGTTCTATGATATAGAAAAAAGCCAACTTACAGCACAGTATTTTTCAGGGAATTCGCAGAACTGTGCCGCTCCGTCAAAAAGTTGTTCTCCTCTAAACTAAAAGTTGCTCATCTAGCAGGAAGAGTCAGTCAGTCTGTCAGCACAGTATCTACTGTACTGTGTGTACCTGACTGTGTCTGATCACAGAAGTGCTGATTCAAACCAGCAAAGTTTGACCAAGGACAAAGCTCTTCACAGGATAATTAGAAGGACAAACTCTACCAGACAGAAAGAGAGGGAGAGGAAGAGGGGGCTCAAAGGCATACCTATCAAAATATGCATGTGTGTGGGTTGGATAAACATGGACATTTGGAAAGAAGTAAAAAAAATGATGCAATTTACCAATACTAGGTTTTGGTCCAAAGTCAGATAGAGCCCCTACCCCACTCTTTATGATGCATATTATTTGTATCGTCTGCCCTTGGTTCATTGTTTTTGCTATATTTTGTGTAGGAAGTAATAGCCTATGGTTTGGTGAAAATCAACAATTTATGTTCTTGCAATGAACGATGACAGTGTAGAGTTGGTGCGTCTCTGCTAAGAAAGGTATTTACATGATCAACAACCAACCTGTTTGTTTGTTCTTTAGGCCAAGTCCATGATTTTCCCAAAAGTTAATCAAGTTTAAGTTGCTATTAGGCAAATGTATCTTTGTTATTGTTTATTTTAGAATATAATCTGGGCTTTTTGCCATTTATAAGATCAGGAAGGGCAGAGAGAGAGAGAGGGTGACGTGCAGCAATGGGCCATGATGCTGTCTATTATGTTTTTGGCAAATTAATGATACTCAAGATGCTGGAGGGTTAGAGGTGGAAAGAGAGTATTTCATCATTACTGTAAAAAAGCATACCCAAACACATTTATACTAATGGATAATGAGGGGCTAAACTATTTGCAAAATGCTATTATCTGTTATTATTAAAATGACGCCAATAGGGGCTGTTGCAATATATGGAGAGAACCTTGACAAAAATAATGTACTTAAAGGATTTGTCTCTTGTCAAAACCACACACAGGGAACCTTGTACTAATGCATACTGTAGTGAAGATGTAATCAGTAGGGTTGCCACACTGACAGTTTCTGCAAAAGGTATGCATATTCACGATATAACACAACAAGCTGTAGCATGTACTCATACAATATTCCTGGCCTGGTAAATCATAAATACTTAACACACAGAAATAACATTAACTATTAATATCAGGATCATATCTGCATTCATGCATCCTCCTGTTTTCTTCAATCAAAGGAGACAAATGCATTTTAAAGAAGTTGTGTTTTTGGCAACCGAGAGTACATGTAAATATGTCTTAAATTATCATGCAATACAAGTAAAGAATAGAATAGAAAATAATATTTGTCATTATGATTTGTCATTATCAAATATTGACTTGAGAGAAATACTATTAAAACGTGATTAAAATGTACTTACAAAGACAGAACATTTTGTAAAATTAATAAGTTCAATTAGTTAGAAACGCTTATTTACTGTTAGTAAAGTTTACTTGAAATAAACTCTGAACTATACTAAATGGAACATGTAAAGAAAAGTATCAGTGTAGGCTTGAGAAAGAATAGTAATATTATATATTATGGCCGTATCATCGATCAGTGTGTGTTACATCACCAGACATTATTCAGGCTTACACACAGCCATTTTCATGATGGGATGTGTTTCGGGTGGAGAAGCCTGAACTATCCTGAGGATGACACACCGGGCTGGGCTCTGAGAGACTAGACAGACTTATCTATTTTCGGTCGAGGAGGAAGATTAGAGTATTGATTCTGCTGGGTGAAATTCTCAATCAGGAGTCCGAGGGGTCAGGTTTGGCAACAAGCAATGTGAGGAAGTGTGGGGCAGAAAGATTGCTGGAGCAGAGAGGCAGGAAGAGAAAACTGCCCCAAGTGAGAAAGCATCATTTCACTTTAATTGTATACTACTTGTAAATACTGTAGTAATAATAATAATAGCTTGGATTTATATAGCATCTTTCATGAGACCCAAGGTCGCTTTACAGAGAAAAACAGGAGTAGAAACAAACATAACAAAAGGCATTCAGACAAACAGTCAGACAGACAAAACAACAAATAGATTAGGGCCAAAATGCCTTGTTGAACTGATGGGTCTTGATGGCCCTTTTGAAGGCGTCAAGCGTGGGGATGTTGCGGATCTCCGCAGGGAGAGCGTTCCAGAGGGTGGGGGCTGCCACACTGAAGGCTCTGTCCCCAAAGGTTCGCAGGTTGGTGCGGGGGGTGGTAAGCAGGCCAGAGTCTGAAGACCGCAGGTTCCGGGGTGGGGCATGTGGGCGAAGGATGTCCGATAAGCAGTGTTGGGCAAGTTACTTTTAAAAAGTAACTAGTTACTTTATTAGTTACTACATTATAAAAGTAACAAGTAACAAGTTACTTTACTTTACTTTAAAAATAACAATAAAAATACAAGTTTTTGTGTTGTTCTGTGGCACAGTAAGAGACTCCCCATCATTGTAGCAATTATCATTATGAAATGTAGTGGAACAATAAAACACAAAAGATATGTTTAGACATTTTGACAGGCATCTTTATTGTAGCCTCAACAATCAAGTTCTATGTAGTGCACTTGTAGTGCAATATGAAATGAAAACAACTACACTATTTTGGCAGTGTAACAATTAAACAAGAACTACACTCTTTTGGCAGTAACAATTAAATAAATAATAAACTGTCAGACTGACACTGAAGACAAACAAACTATTTTCAGCCTCACAAAAACAAACTAACAGTGAAATAATTTACCTCACATGTGGCCATTTAGCATAAACAAAATCAATAATGGGGGATAAACTTAAGAAGAGGTGCTTTCAGCCTTATAGGCCCTGCTTTCACTGCTATTTTGCTGACTTGTTATCTGAAGGCAACAGACTCACTCGACCGTTGCGATGGGCAGCATGTCCTCAACAACATACCTGGCAATCAATCTGTTTAGTTGACTCTGGGTGACATGTGGCGATTTAAAAAAATCGTTTTTTGGCTGTTTAGATGGTGTTGCTCCATCTGGGTCACTGCCGGTGGTTGAGACGGTGGGGTCTTTGGCGACTACTTTTATAGCCTCATGTACATTAGTTAGGTGCTTCAGGAGATTGGCATTGCTGTTATTCGATGTGGACAATGCTTTTTGTCCTGCACACAGTTTACATTTGACCGTAAGATTTTTTGCATCCTTTATCCCCACAAATTGAAAATAGTGGTTATATCTCCAAGTTGCAAATTCGCTGCTGCTCTCGCTGATACTTGCATCTGCCATTGTTTGTTTGTTTGTCTGTCTGTCTGTCTGTCTGTCTGTCTGTCTGTCTGTCTGTCTGTCTGTCTGTCTGTCTGTCTGTCTGTCTGTCTGTCTGTCTGTCTGTCTGTCTGTCTGTCTGTCTGTCTGTCTGTCTGTGTGTGTGTGTGTGTGTGTGTGTGTGTGTGTGTGTGTGTGTGTGTGTGTGTGTGTGTGTGTGTGTGTGTGCCCCATAAGGCAAGACCCGCCCAACTCTGTCTCTGATTGGCTTACCCTGAAATGTTAACCAATGATTAACCAATCATCACTCCTCTCTGGTCACTTTCATTTTTCCATTGTACTGTGAGAGGACATCGCTGTATTCGCCTGTAAACTACATCCGCAGGGAGATTCGGTTCAGTTCCATCACATAATGTAACACAGTAACGCACCCATTTAAATCACAGTAACTATAACGGCGTTACTGAATGGGAATAGGTAACTAGTAACGTTATTAGTTACCGCAAAAGGTAGTTGCGTTACAGTAACGCGTTAGTTTGTAACGCGTTAGTCTCAACACTGCCGATAAGTAACTGCGGTCAACTCAGCCGTCTCTCAAATTTGCTTGGTCAAATGAGCAGTTCTTCATTTTTGAGTGCGCGATTTATAGCGCCTTTACGGTATCGCTGAGAAGCGGCACTAACGCAAGAGTAACACAATGCGTGTTTTTTCTGCTTCATGCGATACAAATTATTTTTACCATAAATTGTTAAAAAAACTAACACTGTTTGACTGCTACCAACAATAAAATTAATTACTTTTACTGTCTTTTTTCTGGGTAATACTCTCAGATTCTCCTCCTGAGAACAAAATCATGCCACTTCTGCTATATTTGATGAGATAAAATGATTTTTAGCCATACATTCTTAATAAAAGTGATACTGTTGGACTCAGTAGCCTACTTGTTAGACTACTACCAAAAGTACAATCAAGTACTTTTATCGTGTACTTTTTGAGTAATACCCCGTCAAACTCCCCTCCAGAGAACAATAATGTATGTTTTCTGCCATCTTTGATGAGGGATAAAATTATTTTTTACCATAGGTTCTCAGTGAGAGTGGTACTGCTGGACAGAGTACTACTTGGAGTACGACCACAAGTACAATCAAGTACTTTTATGGTGTACTTTTTGAGTAATACCCTGTCAAACTCCCCTCCAGAGTACAATAATGTATGTTTTCTGCCATCTATGATGAGAGATAAAATGATTTTTTGCCATAAGTTCTCAGTGAAAGTGGTAGGCCTACTGCTGGACAGAGTACTACTTGGAGTACGACCACAAGTACAATCAAGTACTTTTATCGTGTACTTTTTGAGTACTTGATTGTACTTGTGGTACCAAGCCAAGATACGATTTAGATTCAATTAAATTCAGGTGCCTGAGATCAATAAAAGACAATATCATATGCCCATTTAACACAATCAGTTGCATTTATATCAACTCACCACAAAAACAACTCAAGTACGATTTGACAATTTCATTACTGGATCATCCAGTTGCTGGTCAAAGTTGGTAAGCCTCTTCAAACTTAAAGGTCAGCTAACCTTAGGCTGTGCTAAAGTTGTGGCTAAGTTTGGGGCTAACCCAATTCACTTCTATCAGCAATTAGAAAGCAAGACACAGGAACTAAGTTTGGGTCTTGAGGAGTGGTAGCATTTAACCCTTGACAAATAAAATGTTAAGAAGCGGCGCTATTTAGTTTTCAGTCTTAACTGCTCACAGTACTGTGTCAAACATAGCACTGTTTGTATATTTAGGAAGAAGGTGTGCATGGACAGGAATGGTCAAACAAGCACACTACGGACATTTCAAAGTAAAAGTGTATTTTAAAGATGATATGTATCATTGTTTTAACTTTGTATCCAAAATATCAGAATCTTCGTTTGTTACATCCCTAGCAATAAGCATAAAACAAATTATTTAAGTAATGTCAAATTGCAACCTTGAAATGGCAATGGCAATAAAACGAGGGGTTACGTATTGTAACCCTACTTCTATAAGCACAGGGGGAGCCCTCTACTGGACTCTATGGGTACTACTCTCATCAATGATGAAGGTCACCAGACGTCGTTTGTGCCTCCCGGGATCTAAACGAATTCCGGCAAACCACCTCTGCAGGCGACGTATATGCAGTAACCCCAGCGGTACCACGAGGTGAGCAGCTGCCATGATACACAGAGTCTGCATGATGGTCAAAGCTGTCACCGTTGCCCCCCGTCGCAGTCTGAAAACTGCCTGAAGCAGGGATGTCTGTCTGCTCTCTGACAGGGTGGCCCGTAGTCTGCCTGCATCGTGCAAAATCCCCAGATACTCCACCTGCTGGTGAGGTAATGGACTGCACTTCTTCCAATTGACCGCAAATCCAAACTTGGTTAGGTGTAGGATCAATTAGGCTGTGTGGAACATTGCCCATTCCCTGGACCTGGCCATGACTATGAGGTCGTTGAGATAAAATAAAACCCTCATGCCTCGGTCACGCAGCGGCTGGAGTGCTGTGATCACACATTTGCTGAACGTGCGTGGGGACAGGGAATAGCCGAACGGTAGTCTGTTGTTCTCGTAGGCTATCCCCTGGAAGGCAAAACGCAAATACTTTGTGCTTTGGAGCAATTTTGACATGAAAGTAAGCGTCCCTCAGGTCGATGGTTGTGAACCAATCGGCCGGCTGCACCAGTTCCAGTAATTGTGTTATGGTTAACATATGGAACTTTTTGCAGACAATGTGCTGATTCAGGATGCGATGATCCAGAATGGGTCTGAATTCTCCTGTCTTCTTGGGAACCAGGAAGTACATGGAGTAAAGCCCCTTTTCTCTGTCCTGAGAGTGCACAACAGACACAGCCTGTTTTTGCAACAGGGCCTGAATCTCTGTTGAAAGGAATCCTATCTCCTCCTGGGATGATAGATTTGCCTCTCTTATGCCCCTGAATGGAGGAGGGACACTGCAAAACTGGAGTGAGTAACCCAGTTTCAGTGTCCTGTCCATCCACTCTGTCAGTACACAGCTGAGCTTCCATTCCCCATAAAACTGTGTTAGGGGACATGCAAGCAGCTGTGGAGCCGCAGCTAAGAAGCTGTGGTATTCTCTGGTGGCCCACTCCGCCGCCAAACCTTCCTTAAAAGGAAGTTTGGCCCATGGGGGGCTGACACAGAAAGGGCCGATTTTCTACTGAGGTCCTTGAACGCACCGCGGCGCTCCGTCATAATGCCATCTTCACAGAGATGGTGAAATGCATTAATCGGAGCTATTACACTAGGCGAGGTGTGTTTTCTGACAACAACACGCCGGCTATAATGTCCCTGCACCTGCATAGCGCTTTGACCAACACACTCTCACTCCATAATCGTCCAGGAGCGACATTTGGTCAGTGTCCATGGCGTGCAGTTGTGACGCTCCTAGGCTCCTTCAGCTTCATAAAGGGACGCAAATAGCTTTCAACTGATTGCAATGTATTTCCATCTGTGGCGGGATTTGACGCTCATGGAAGCACGGCATTCGTTTGTGTCGGCTGCCCTTAAAGGCAATGTGAGCGTCCATTCTCATTGGATAACGGAGAATTGTACACCCGGAAGTAAGTATTCCCCTTACTGTCGATTGATTTTACAGTGATATCTGCACTACTCATCGACTAAAAAACACCAGATTATCCTTGTTAATTACACAACATTGATTGGTTTAAATTGTGTGCAATGCTTTTGTATTTTTCCCCTTCGATTCGGAGAAACAAATATTTTTTCGGAGTAAAGGATGGCAGAAGACACTACACTACCCACAATCCCCAGCTATCGTTTGGACTACACCATGTGCTCTGTTTGACAAACCCCGTTTTTTTTCACCATTCATTCCAATGGCTGGCGTCTGTCACGTGATCTTCAAATTTCTCCCTGCAGAAAAAAAAAACATGGCCGAACTTTGTTTTATTCTCGGTGTAAAATGCCTATTTTAAAGTTAGTTTGGCCATTAAAATGCGTTTTGATGTCATTTGATGCGAGAAATATGAGTTGTTATTTCAGATTATGTGTGCAGTAGATGTACATGATCTTTAGTTTGCTAGTTATTACGAAGATTACTTCAGGAAATTGCGTCCATAGAACGTTTTCATTGTTACCAAGGTGGTTGCTAGGGACGCTGCTATCGATATTATTTCTGTTATGTTGTGTAACTGTTTAATGGTGTTATCTTTATTGCTACCCCCTTCCCCGTCAATGTATAGTGTTGGTCCACAGCGCAAACGTATTAGTTTAACAAAATCCGCATCTAAAGATAGCCTACGGTATTTTCCACTGTGCAATTCCAGTCTCACATCTCACAGCACATCGTCATTAACAAATACCGGAAACAGACCGAAAACATTTAAAAAAAATAAAATAATACTTTATTCCGAGTGTGCTTGCTTTTCTCTTTGAAAGTCATCACATAACGGCATTGTAATACACGGTTCGGCTGCATTAAATATTACATATCTGCCGTAGTTCTGTATTTATAGAGCCCTGATGAGAAGACTTCTAGACAAAAATGAGGAACTGAAAACGTGACGTGGATCATAAATATATCAGCCATTAAACAACATCTTACATTTCTTTTCACACAATACGTCTCCTTGCAGTATCAACACTAATTCGGCTGACTTTTATATTTGATCCAATTGGTAGATAGGCTGTATTTACACCATAAAGGTGCACAGCTGATATAAAGGGACACCTAGTGGTTAAAGCATGTTATTGAATTTCATTATTTTTATTATTAGATATTAATAGGATCCCTATAAATATTCATTACTCGTTATTCTCTACTAATAGTTAATTAAAGACTGTATATAATGACTATTTTGCACATCCCTTTCAAGATTTCCTAAGGTTTATTGACATATCATATAGGCCTACACAACTATGGTGTAGTTATGCATTGAATTAAAAACTTGGGTCGCAGGTTCCTCAATAGTGCATTACAAGACATCTATCAATATTTGTGCATACCTCCAGCAATGTTAACTATGTTGAAGCACTTATTTTAACTGATATTATACATAATGTATTATACTCTTATAAGATGTATGTAGATATTTCATCTCCGGCCTTGTCAGGTATTGAATAATCAATAAATATAAAACACAGAATTTGTGTGATTATACTAAATGATTTACAAATAAACACCACTGCATATTTACAACTGTTACACATGCTGATGTAACGCAAATGTTCCAACTTGGGATCAATAAAGTATATCTTATCTTAAGCTGATCGATGGCTACTGCTATATTTGCAAAATTTGCCTCTGAACCTTGACAAGTGCATGTTTCAGGCTTATCAATTAATGTAATGTTATCAATTAACAACAGGGGTCACAAACATAAGACCAGCTGTTAAATAAAGCTCTTCTGACCTTAGCTGGCATGTGTGTATATATATTAATGCTGCCCATTATGGGCACAAGCAATTTTCACCCATTTATTAATTATATGTTTTAAATTTGAGTGTTTCCTATCCCCTAAACCTCCAGGGATGTACACAGTTTAATACTGGCAACTTCTTATTATGGGAAATACGAAAACGTCTTTTAAAACTACAACTCCCAGTAGAGACGTGCCATAGATAGAGAACATGTTGCGAAACAGAATAGCCAGCATGTGTAGTTCTGGGGACGGGGTGGGGGAGGTGGACCCGTTCAAATCCAGTTTTGGACAGTCTGCCGTGGTTCCATCCCATTTCAAGTGCTGTTCGAGGCTCGGCGTAACTCTCGGAGCACACTCTCCAATCACAGAGCTTGAGGACTATCACGGGGTTTGTCAAACAGAGCACATGGTGTAGTCATAGACTGTATATATAAATGGACCTAGTGTCCGTGACATCACCCATAGGATTCTGCAGAGTTGCCGTGAAGCCCTTAGTAGGCGGAGTCGGCCACTAACGGCTTGACAGCAACGTCAGAGTCTAATGCCGCCTGCTCCAAATAAGGGCAAAGAGGCGGAGCCGAGGCGGGACCTGAAGTAAACAGAGCTAGCTCAGGCTAAGAAGCTAAGCTAACATGAAACACATGCATACCAAGTTACTGCTAACAGTGTAGTTCCCCTATATAAACGTTACATTCATAATCAAATGAGACAATCTGCAAGAGAATTAGCTATATTTTGTTATTCTTAATGCTTGTTATTCACACGTTGAGAAAAGAAGTACCGATGCAGAGCAGAACAATTGTGGCGATGTTCAGCTTAATAAGCCTTGTTCAACATAATTTATTTAGCTAATACTACAGCAGGCGAACCAAGTCTGCGTTTCGCTGCATTCCTTGATCTCCAGTTGTAACGACGGACTCCACCGCGCGGACCTAACGGAGCCGCAGGGGGCTAGCTCCGGGACGCCGGCTGGAGCTAGCCCCCTGCGGCTCCGTTAGCTCCGGCGGCCACCACTGGGATAATTGGGTCCCCTATTAACATTTGCTCCCGTTTAGCATTATGGGCGTCATAGCCATAGACTATAAAAGTCTTACCCAAGGCTGAATCATAAACTAAAATGTATATGTATGCATAAAGGGTTACGTCCTTAGCTGGCTAATAAGTAACAAGCTAAGCTACCAAGCACACAAACACCTGAGAACGGGGTTAACATGTATAATATTATCATTTTAGACTTCTTGGAAGTTCTGTTAGTACATTCAAGCGCACAGCACGACATTTTAATTGTCTGGTATTTGTAACAATATTTCCTAAAAGGCACAATCACCACGAACACGGCTAAAGCTAAAGGGTCAAGTACAGTACTATGACTAACTAACGTTGTAGCCTCTATGGTTGTAGCCTAGCAGAGTGGACAAGTTGCTGTTAGCTGACAGTGAGGCATGTACGTGTCCATCAAAGTGACCACGCCCTAATTTATGCAAAAACTTTAAGACCTAATATAAATAAAAGGGTCGTGTTGGAAAACAATTCACTCACAGATTCATAATCATGAAGGTGGAATCTAACTATATCGATAATAATATTCATTGCATCCATGGGTAGAAACATGTTTTTTTCTGCTGTAAAGTTGGGCATTTTAACATGGGGGTCTATGGAAATTGCTCCTTTCTGCAGCCAGTCCCTAGCGGCCCATGTATGAACTGCAGTGTGTGGCACTTCCGTATTGGCGTCCGGCTGTTACCCAGAGTTTGCCGCTTGGGTGTAGTCCAAACGATAGTTGGGGATTCTGGGTAGTGTAGAGTCTTCTGCCATCCTTTACTCCGAAACAATATTTGTTTCTCCGAATCGAAGCGGAAAAATACAAAAGCATTGTACACAATTTAAACCAATCAATGTTGTGTAATTAACAAGGATAATCTGGTGTTTTTTAGTCGATGAGTAGTGCAGATATCACTGTAAAATCCATCGACAGTAAGGGGAATACTTACTTCCGGGTGTACAATTCTCCGTTATCCAATGAGAATGGACGCTCACATTGCCTTTAAGGGCAGCCGACACAAACGAATGCCGTGCTTCCATGAGCGTCAAATCCCGCCGCAGATGGGAATACATTGCAATCAGTTGAAAGCTATTTGCGTCCCTTTATGAAGCTGAAGGAGCCTAGGGGCGTCACAACTGCACGCCACGGACACTGACCAAACGTCGCTCCTGGACGATTATGGAGCTTTGACATGACTTTCCTTCGGGTTTATCACACTCACATGCGCGCGCCCACTGACTGCGTCCTTTACTGGAGTTTACAACTGGGGCGGCGAGTGGGGAATCGTGTCTCATAATGGGTGCCGAGTTAACATCGTATGAAACGGATCTTGCCGATTTCAACCAGACATTATGGGGAAATGTGGAGATAAATGCAATCGTTTTTATTGAATGCATTTTTCACACACACATCACTCTAGAATAGGGGTCGGCAACCATTGGCACGCGGCACCGTAATCAGTGGCACACTAGGAATAAGTGGAATATAAGTGTGCAAAATATATAAATTGTATTTTCGGATCCTGAACGAGACCACCGCCATAGCGCGTCTCCCCGTTACCTGCAGAAGGAAGCCATGCACGCAACGCAGCCCCGCTGTCTTTATCTCCAGGTGACTTTCTGCCGCTTTCCTCCGTGGTGCTGTGCTGATCGTTTCACCACAGATGAAAGCACTTCACAAATTGCAGTACCCATAAGGAGCTGTACAAATGCTGCAGTTTTTGCGTGGCTGTGTCTTTAGTTGAAAGCCCAGTGGTGATCTGCTCATCTCTCATCGAAATAATAAGCTACAAAGGGGCGGACTGGCCGTCTGTGTGTTGAACTTTCCTGTCGGCTCCCAGACCGTAGTCGAGGAGGGCAGAAGCAACAAGCTTCAGGTTCAATAACCCACTTTAGCTTAAATGACTGGAGAGAGGCGAGCTCTTCTTTTTTTTGGGAATGGCACTTCATATCAAAAAGGTTGCCGACCCCTGCTCTAGAACTAGGGTTACAATACGTGACCCACCGTTCTTGCAACAGGGCCTGAGTAACCCAGTCGCAGTATCCTGTCCACCCATTCTGTCAATACATAGCTGAGCTTCCACTCCCCATAAAACTGTGTTTTAGGGGACATGCAAGGAGCTGTGGAGCTGCAGCTAAGAAGCTGTGGTACTCTCTGGTGGCCCTCTCCTCCGCCAAACCTTCCATGAAAGGAAGATTGGCTTATGGGTAACCAACATTAAAAGAGCCGATTTTCTGCGGAGGTCCTTGAACGCATCGCGGCCACTCTCGTATTAACGCTGTGTTTCACATTAACGGTGAAATGCATTAATCGGAGCTATTATACCAGACGAGGTGTGTTTTCTGACAACAACACGCCGGCTATAGCGTCTCTAAACCCGCACAGTGCTTTGACAGCACTTTCTGCGGTTTATTCCACTCACGTGCGCGCGCCCACCTGCTGCTTCCTTTACTGGAGCTACAGCGGGGTGGCGAGTGTGGGACAGTGTTCTCTCCTCTGAGCAGTGGCGAGCCGTCAGGGCCCTCTAGGCCCTCTGTGAGGGCCTAAGATATTCTAAAGAATAATATTTGAAAACATTAAAAAAACAACATTTTTTGTATATTATTTTTGTTCAATGTTTCATTAGTTTTACCTAAATAACTTGATTGAATTGTATTTAAAATAACATTTCCAAAGAAATAAATCCTTAGAATCTGCCTGTTCAGTTTCTGTTGGAATGTGAAGGGTTAAATACTGTCTCTGCGAGTTACTGTGAAGACAGGAGAGCTTGTTGGTCCCTCTCTACATTCACAGAGGGCCAGCTATAGTAACTCAACGAGAGAGTAATGTCAAATGACAGTACAATTGACCAATCATATCTTCCCTCTAAATGGGCGGGCTTTATTTTCGCGGACTTTATGACAAGTTCCGCCCGCTGTGAGGTCTATGCAAGTGGTGCAGTGACGCGTCCTAAAACCCGGAAGTAAGCTGCGCTCGGATTCCCTCGACAGAAATCAATGGCATTTCTCCATAGGATTTTGTAAAATAGCTGGAAATAAGGTCTGTGGAAAACGAACCTGTTAGATAAATGCACGTTTTGTTCAGCCGGATAATATCCACATGTCTACCCTACTTTTATTATTTTCTAATCATAAATCTAATCGATAGATTTATGATTAACATAAGTTCGTTCATGATGGCTCACTTCAGTGATAGTGATGACATCTTTTCAAGATTGAGTTACAATGATAAACTGGAGTGGCAAAGGATCAGCTGAATGACCCGCCATCAAGTGCTTCATCCAAAAGGACAGGAGGATGGAATTTGTGTTTCAGTGATTTGATCATCAAAGGTAGGCCTAAGTCATTTTCAATGTGGGCCGCCGTGCCGACTTAATTCATTTGTAATTGTACTTGGCTGTCTGTCATGATAGGTGTTTATATAAATGGTGTTGTTTTGTGTGGTAGAGGGTCGCTGCCATTGATGCGTTTTGCACCCCGGGCCGTTGTTTTGATATTCCGCTGAAGTATATGTTGAGACGTAATAACTCTTCTTTTTTTTCGAGGGGGTGGGTCAGAGGGCCTAGGTATAAAAGTCACGGCTCGCCACTGCCTCTGAGGATGAGCAAGAAGCAGCACACGGCCAAGCTGCGACTTCTCCTCATCCGCGTGACCGAGGACATCGATCCAAAGAACCCTTCCGTAGACACGGGGGCTCCCAGGAGGTGATCACTGCCTTTTTTTGGAAAGTGCCACGCGGTGTGATCCCACTGTGGCCAGGGACATCACGCGGCCAGCAGCGGCGGCCACACCGTGGACCAGGATATTAATTTGGCGGATGCTGCGGCCAAATAATCACTCTGATCCGGTGAGGTGGGGGCATCTTGCGGAAGAGCAATCAGCGAGACGCCCAACACACCCATGTTATGTGTAGCCGCCCTGTCACGCGGCAGCGGGGCAGAGGTTCTCCGCCCAGCCTGCTGCCTGTGGGAGCAGATGTGTTGCCAGGCTCTCATCAAGGGGGGGGGGGGGGCACGCCGGGAAACGCTGTGTCCGTGCGGCCCTGCCCCCTGAGGATCCCCACCATACCAGCCACTGGAGCCTTCGCCTTCAGTGGCTGTCGCCGCGATGCCTCCACACACTGCCAGATATCTGGCAACGGGGGCGAAACGAAGGCTGGCTGCGCCGCGCGGACCGGGCCGTAGAACGCCTGGCGGAGGCGGCTCACCGGTTTCGGCGGCAGTGCTGTATTTTAAATGTGCATGCTTACTTTTTGAGAGCACTTTCCAGTGTGGACGCATTAAACACTAACTTAGAACTACTATTAACCATCTGGCAAAAAATATTAAAGTTAAAAGTTGTTTAGGACACCTCAAAAGTAATCCAGGTCCCCTCTGTACTTCTTAAACACCAAGGATGTTGTCATGAGTAACAGACTGTGTATGGGGTACTGCAAATTGCCTTGTTGGTTTTTAAATTGTGTTAAAGTTTAAAGGATGCAACAAAGTAAAAAGAGATCAAGAAGAATGCATAGTCTCAAGAAATCTATTCAATCCAAACCAGAGGTCTCACAAGTCAAGTGCAAGAGACAACTTCTATGGGAGTGTTGTTGAGCTGTGTATGGTCTTTGAGGTTAGTTTTCGTCTGCATTGCTTCTAGATATTTGAGTTCACCATTAAAACCAGCGTGACAAGGCAAGGAGTAACAGATCAACAACAAACAAATTCAAGGTTCAGTAAGGATTCCATCAATATTCCCAGCATGCCAGCTGGAATCATTAACATGGCTGTGTTACATGTATCTTGTGCAACAGCCTCTAAACCATGAGGGACTATTGAACCATCCATTTTTTTGCTTGTTTGCAACCGTATCAATATGGCGATGTACAGTCTGACCTGCATCGACAGGCTCCTTTCTGACCATCGATCCCAGCAGCCTGCACAAATCGAACTCTATGTGCAGCCACTTGCTGATAAATACTCATTCAAACCCAACAGCAAGTGTGCTTACAAGACCGCCCACCCCTCACTTTAATAAAAAATTTAGCACTGGCCAAACACACACGGACACTAATGAGCACAGGAAAGACATGCAACGATATGGATCTCTGTTCCTGTTGACTTTATAATTCATCAGAGTTTACTTTCCTCCAGAAGAGGAAGGAGAAGATATCATTTTGTGTTTAGGTAATGAGGGGAAAAACCCTGCCTTTGCCTTTTCTATTTCTGTCTTAGACTCTTAAACACACACACACACACACAACTGTATAAACCCTGCCTATGAATGCACAGAGGTGTTGTCTTGATTGATGGCAATTAGCACGCCGTAATGGTAACAGCTGTTTGGGGTTTCAGGAGGCTGCTACTGTACCTGACGCCCACCATACCATCTGCTGCCTTCCATAGTGTGATGATGTGTGTAATTCTGTGTGTGGTATTATGTGAGACATTAAAAAAAAAAAACATCTAAATCCCATGCGGAGTTGTGTCAGCTAAAGTGATGATGAGAATGTGTAGTAAGTCGGTTGTGTGTGTGTGTGTGTGTGTGTGTGTGTGTGTGTGTGTGTGTGTGTGTGTGTGTGTGTGTGTGTGTGTGTGTGTGTGTGTGTGTGTGTGTGTGTGTGTGTGTGTGTGTGTGTGTGTGTGTGTGTGTGTGTGTGTGTGTGTGTGTGTGTGTGTGTGTGTGTGTGTGTGTGTGTGTGTGTGTGTGTGTGTGTGTGCCAGGCTGCCAGGCTGCCAGCTTGTTAATGTTGGCCCTTGCAGCAGGCTGTTGACTGTATTATCAATGATGCCATGTCCCCTGATGTCTCCTAATGGCATTGCAGGTCCATCTGTAAAGGACCTACACAACACCATGACCCTAAACAACCCACTAGGTGAGTGTGTGTAAGCGTGTCTATGTTTGAGGAGTGTGTGTGCAGGGTTATGACAGGGCAGTTTGATCTAGGAGACTGCTGGTCATTGTAGGCCTGCCCATGTGTCCATCTGTGCAACACGGGGTGAGTGAGTTCAAGTGTGTGTGTGTGTTTCCTGTACATATCTCAGTCTCCAAGCCAAAGCCCAGTGTGAGACATCGTTACTCCAGAGAGAGTGGGCGGACTGAACTGTGTGGCATCCAGCTTATGTGTGTGTGGTAAGTGTGTTTTTACGAGAGGATAAGATGTCAAAAGAGCTGCAGGGTGAGTCAAAGCGATGGATAAAACCAGAATAAGTCAGTTTTATTACCAAGAAGGTAACACATTCGAGGAATTTGATGTAAATGGTGCATACAAACTCACAGAAAGAAGAAAACGTTTTTTTCCCAAGACAGGATATGTAAGAACATGACAGAGACCTACTTGGATATGCGGCCCGTGAGGGGGGGGTGCGTAATAATCAGCAGCGAACCGCTTCAACACGTGTCAACGGAGCCCCACGCCCCGTCTGAAATTCAAGGTTTTTTTTTTTGTTTTTTTTTTATATATAGCACCAAATTGCAACTGAAGTAATCTATCTACGGTCACTTTTCAGATTGAACATGTGCTCTTTTATTAAATAAACTAAACGCCAATGTTATTTATCCAATGTACCGGCATTTAGCGGCAGTGACTCAACAAATTGCCACTTAAAATGTATCGTCAGCAATGTATGACAAGCAGACTGCTTGTTTAATGTTAGACTCACACCAATAGCTCAATATGATCATAACACGATTGCTTTCATATCAGAGATCAGCAGAGGTGGGACCAAGTCATTGTTTTGCAAGTCCGAGTCAAGTCTCAAGTCTTTGCGCTCAAGTCTAAGTCAAGTCTTTGCGCTCAAGTCCAAGTCGAGTCTCAAGTCAGGTTGGGCAAGTTCAAGTCAAGTCCAAGTCCTAAACTTTGACAAAACGAGTCATAAACAAGTCATTATGTGTTTTTCACCAAATGTAATGACATCGATCAACAGAATAATACTTAATAATCAAATTGCTCTTTATTAGTCACATTAATAATTTAATAATCAATTTTCTCTCTGCTGGTAAAGTAATGTGTTTTTTTCTATTTTAAGAGGGAACAATAAGGTTAGGCTACCGTGACGGTTTGATTCAGAAGGAGTTTAATGGATAAGATCCCTGATGTTGAGGTAACCAGAATGTTTATTTCCACTCTGTACAACATGTTGTAAGGGACCCACAATCTATCTTTATGCAAGGGATAATGTGCAGCGAAGTTATGGGGAAAAGAACACCTGCATCTAGATCCCTCTGCAGGTGGTACTTTAACTATATTTTGATGCTAATACTTTTGTACTTTTACTTGTAACATTTTGAATGCAGGACTTTTTATTGTAACCGAGTATTCCTACACTCTTGTACTTTTGTACTCAAGTACAAGATCTGAACTTCTCCCACCTCTGACAGTAAATCCTGAGTGGTTACCAAAATAAAGGTAACCAAAAAAGGTTATTTTCATTTTACAAATCCTGCACTCAGCTTTACTGCTGGCTGCTTTTCAATATCATTGAAAAGCAGCCAGATGCTGCTTCTTTTTTCGGTTTTCGCTAATTTCTTGACTTTTTCCGACGCACTTGCATTTAAATCCGTCTCCACGTCGCTCTGTGCAGCTGGCCTGTACCACTACACCTGCTGTGCCCCCCACCCTTCTTTCACATAATGGTATGATCCTAGTGTGTCCTCGCATATGATTGGCCGCATGGTGGCCCAGCTAAATAAAGTCCCGCCCCTGCCTGCAAGGATTCTCAGCAAGAGTAGGAGCGGCTGAAGATTCTGCTCTCCCCGACTGGAGTCTGCTCTATCAGCGGCATCTCGTGATCGGTGTGTTGGAGACCTCTGAATTAAATGATCAAGTCACCTCAAGTCAGAAGGCTCAAGTCCAAGTCAAGTCCCGAGTCATTGGTGTCCAAGTCGAGTCGCAAGTGTTTTGTGATTTTGTCAAGTCGAGTCTCAAGTCATCAAATTGGTGACTCGAGTCTGACTCGAGTCCAAGTCATGTGACTCGAGTCCACACCTCTGGAGATCAGATGAGGTGGACCTGCCTCCAGCAATAGAGGATGAGGCAGAGAGCAGCAGCAGCAGCACAGGGTTGCAGCAGGTAGAAATTGAAACCCGAATAGTACCCCAACGAACGAATATTCGGATCAGTGTAACCTCATATGACACGGTAACACTTCAGTCTTCCTTTAGTATCATGCCTTATACATGATATCATCTGTCCATGTTGAAGATACAATGGACTGTTTTGCGTGTAAGTGACCACAAGAGGGAGAGAGTGACCACAAGAGGGAGAGAGTGACCACAAGAGGGAGAGAGCACCAGAACCCTTCTTCAGATGGGTAGCTCCTGGCAGGAAACACAGCCTCCTCATCAATGTCAATGAGACCACTGTGAGGGCACTGTGGTATCCCGACACAGTGGCTCTGGCAAAGAAAGTGCAAGGTCACGTTGCGAAAAAGTTGAACAGTGGCCAACGCTTGCTGCAAGGTCATGTGTTATCATTGCATGTCAATGGGCTGTGATGGCTCAACAGAAAGGTGCAAAGTGCAAGGTTCACCCATATATGGGGCGAAGCCTGCGAGCTAGTTCAGGCAGTCAACTTGAGCACCAATGATACATTAACATGTGACGCACCTCGTCCCTCTTACAACCAACCAAACACATTCTCCTAAACATGCCGCTCTATTTAAGCTGCCAGGTCTTCCTGCCTCTGCCTCGCTATGCTGCTGCTGCCACTGCTGTGTTCACTTGCTATTGCTGCGTTCATGTTCATGTTCCTGCTGCTGTGTTTCATGTTGCTGCTGCTTGCCTGCCCCACCACCACCCCACCTGTAGGCTCGGGGGATAGTTATCTAATCATCACTCAATGTTCTTTGTAAATCTGTGGAGTGATGAGGCCCGAGCCAAACTCAAACTATTTGCTGCTTCTAATAAACATGGTAAAGAAACACGTGAGTTGTCTGACTGAACTGCTGTTTGGGGTTAGGGGGGGTCAAAAAGCTAAGTCAAGAAGCCAAGTGGGGATGTGTGGACAGGGCCTGTAGAGTGGATGATTAGGGTGGTATATCCTATTTATAAAAAAGGTGGTGCTTTCAATGTCCAGGTATTACGCTGCTCATCCTGGTAAAGTTTATAACAGGGTGCTTGAAAGGAGGTTACATCCAATAGTTGCACCTTATATACAGAAGGAGCAATTCAGATTGGCCATGGTACAGTGGACCAGCTCTTTCCCCTTGCAGGTTGGTGGGAGGGGGGTTCCCACAACAGTAAATGTGTGTTTTGAGAACTTGGATAATGCTTGTAAGTGACCATGTCCAGGGGAGCCCTATTGAAGGGAACTCCAGGGTGGAGTGCTGTGGCAATTTCAATAAACCATCTTGACTTGGCTTTGTTTCAAACGATCTGGTTCTGTTGGCTTCTTCTGACCTCGACCTTCAGCATGCCCTGGGGTGGTTTTCAGCTAAGTTTGAAGTGGTAAGCATTATTATGGATGGTTCCCTTTGGGTATGGAGTTGTTGACCCCAAGTGAAGCAGTTCCACCATCTTTGGAGATCTTCTTCAAAAATGTTGTGGTTAATATGGAGCACAAGATCGACACGTGGATTGGTGCAGCGCCAGCACTAATGATATTTATCCGACCATTGAGGCAAAGAAAAAGCTGAGTCAGGAGGCAAAGCTCTGGATTTACTAGTTGATCTACTTTCCAAAACTAACCTAGCGTTATTGGTTGGTTCCTCTGTATTGTATCCAAAATTGGATATTTCTTTCACTTTTGTACCTGAACTTTCTGCAGACCTTTGGGTGTGCCAGTACATATATAATAGTCTGTTTTAACTGTTTCTGAAGTGGCTTTGTTATTCTGTACCTTAGTTTAAAATGTCCTTGAATGTGGCTGTGTGAGAAGACCAGAAATGTTTAAAAATACACTCGCTGATTTTGTTATAGCTGCATAGTGCCCCCAAATCCCTAACAGTTCAGTGTTGATATTGGAAACCCTTATGAATCATACAGTGAACTGTGAGTGACACCCAGGTTTAATAAAAAAAGGGAGAGGTGGTGTGTGTCATTTCAGTTCACTTACCTCCATTCATTGATAAAGGGTTTGATTTGTGTGTAAATGACTGTCCATATATACACCCATAAAGATTATTATTCCAAGTAAAGAACAGACCTAAACTCGTGTTAACTTCACATTCGAGCCTGGATTTTGTTTTTTTAGAAAGCACATTGTTACAAGTTATCAGATATTTGTATATCTGGTGAACTTACACTGAGCAGAAAGTCATCACTTGTTTCAGTTTCATTTGTTCATTTCATTAAAAGTTTTTTTTCTCAAAACTCCTTACTGCCTCTTGATTTTAAATTACACAAGCCTTTTTCAACAATATTGTAATCTTCCACTTTGGCATAATCTGCATTTATTGAAAATATTCAAATATTGGTTTCAGGGCCATTTTTAGAAGGGACGGCGCTTGTTAATAGATGTTTGGAGGCCTGTGAATTAAAATGCACATGCAGCTCCAAAGCCTGTAGGTGCAATTACATTTGTAATGTGTTTACAAGTTATTGCACAAGCACCAAATGTTGTGGATGCAGTTCCCCATAATGAGGTTTGGGTTGGGGCTGTTTAGAGAAGTCCCTCCAAGCCCTGAGATACAATAACATGAACATATGTGAGTGTGTGTGTAGTGCAACTGTACTGATACATCAATACAAAACTTAAAGTGGACATATCATGCTATCTTTAGGCAATAGCATAGGTCTCAGATAGATAAAACATATATAAAAAACATGTCTATGAAGTTTTTTCTCAAAAATACCAAACAGATCACCCATTCTAGCCATGCCTCATATCCCTCTATTTCACTTCCTGTTTCAAAAGTGCTGATTCGGGGTATAAAGCTTTAAAAAAAAAAGGAGGGGGCTGAGCTCATGCGGGACCCGGCAGCTACTGTCTAAACTAAATACTGCCGTGATGAAACGCCATATCATGGATTATCAAGGATTATTTCTGAAACAGTATGGAGCTCAAAGGTTTTCTTTCTTGCCGGTTATACCACAAGGAGAGTTCCTTTTTATTTCCTGCTTCTTTACACATGTGCTCTACAGTACAGGTTAGCTCTGAGTGTTAGCGATGCTTGCTAATGTAAACAAAGGCCATATTACGTCCAAAACACGTCAGGCATTGTTTCTGATAGCAACGTTTCTGATAGGGCCGTGGGTCCACCACGTGGGTGCCATCCGTTATGACGTAAATAATGTCATAGCGGATGACAAATCTGGATCAGCTCCGTTGTAGCCCCGTTTTTAGAGATTTGGGTATGGAGGAAAAGAGAGAGGGATTTATTTGCTGACGCTGCGTGAGCTCCCTGACACACCGGGGACACATATTTATGTATAAAAGACATCAAAAAGTGCATTTCGCATGATAGGTCCCCTTTAAGTTAGGAAAAGGTTTAACAGGCTCCTGAGTTAGGGTCTAATTATTATGAACAACACAGTTTCATTCAAATTACAGGTTCTAGAATGACACACGTAAATAGTGATGGCCTGTAAAACCATGTACTGTATACATCTGTAAGGATCCAAGAGGTAAGGTTTGAGTTATTCATAGTACTTTTTCTAAAGGTAAGTTGACAGCCTCTTTGCTACAATGCTGAAAAAGATCATCCCCTTCAACGTTTAGAAAGCTGATTAGCTTGACTAATGACTGATGCAAGCCACCATCCCTCTGCTACACCTTGGGTATAACTTGCCTCTGCCTTGGTATCCTCCTGAGCCTCCAAAGAAAGCATCACTCGTGTAGTGCTTATATATGCTGCTTTACCCACCATACTGTGTTCTCTACTTCTTTCAATTTCTGGGGATTTGTGCCCATACATAATTTAGGAGGCTGATTTGAGGAATGTCCTTTAGGATGATCTGCTTGTGCGTTCAGTGAGGTTAGGGTTAGGGTTTTGTTTCTAAAGTTCCGCTTTTTCCCTAATGGATGATATATTTCACCAATTGTAAGGGTCTTTATAGAACCGTGTTTTTGTGTGTTCCTTATTCCAATGACATTTCCTTAATATCCCTGTTCGGGGAAAAGTTCTCAACTGACTCTTGGTGTAAGCTTGAAGCGGCACAAGACCTTCCCTCTGTGGACTCTTTTATAGTTATCTTATTCTCTCCTGTAATTATAAGGCACTGGTAAAGCTTTTCTACATTCCCCATTGCTCATTCCAAAAGGCTCCTCTAACATAGTGTTAGATAATGTCAGTCATCCTTTCAAGCATTTCCTATGTCCACTTGCTGCTCTGAGATGTTTGTCAGGTCATTGTTGATTGTTCTTTTCAACAATTCACATTAGGTCTCTGCCCTTTGATCTTTTTCTCACTGGTAGTTGGGTTGGTTGCATCACTGCCATTACTGTGTTTGTGTTTTCCTCGTCATAGACAGGGGTGCAGATGCTCTGTGAACTTTGGTTTGTGTCCCATTGCTCTTCTCCACTTGACCTGAGTTCACTGGCCGCTTCATATGAAGTATTGGTTATTGAAATGCGCTTTTTCTGCTCTCTCCTCCATCTTATCTTAGCCTTGTGGAACCCCTTGGCGAAAAAATGTTCGCCCAACCATAAATGCACACCTGAAGCACGTGTCCTGCTTCAGCTGTGTTGTCCCGTACCGAGAACTCCTAATTCATAGTCGTTCCCATTCCTGCGTCTATAACTGTGTTGTCATCCTCTGAATCATGTTACTCTCGTAGATTCTAGGTCGGGTTTAGTAATATTATTATGGGGATATTCAACAACGTTATTGCATAATGTATTTTATTGTGAGGCTGCAATGTTAGCTCTACTTTTCTCTTTGACTTGCTCCCCATATATTTGCTCTACATCTCCACTTCTGAATACAAATTTTGCAAAAAGCATTTAACGGGAGACGGAGGGAGATGGACGCTGGCGCTGCTTGTTCGCCGCTTTCTCCTTTCTAGCTCTAGCTCCAGTTTAAGTTGTTTTGTTGGTTTTCCTTTTCATTGTTGTTGTTGTTAGATGTTACCTTTCAACAACTAACTTATATATTTAGCTGACTGTATCTCTGTGTTTTGGATAACGGCCCCTACTTGTTGCTCACCTTCCACTGCTATCGACAGCTCCCGGATAGCAAACGCTAGCTGGCTAACTGGCAGCCTATTCGGTCTTAAATGAATGTAGGTGTTTGCATTATGTCTTGCTCATTGAACTGCTGCAGTCAAAAAAGTATAATTTCATTGAAGCTTGGTTATTTAAGTATTTAAGTGTTTGTTACTGAGACAAGGCAAGTCAAGTTTATTTATAGAGCACTTTTCAACACAAGGCAATTCAAAGTGCTTTACAAAAAAATGAAAGACATTAAGAAAATGGCATTTAAAATCAGTCATTAAAAAGAAAAGCTAATAAAATAAACATTAAAAGAAAAAATACATGGATAAAAGTTACAGTGCAGTCTAAGATATGAATAATTCAATTAAAAGCAGCGACAAAAAGAAAAGTCTTCAGCCTGGATTTAAAAGTAGTCAGAGTTGCAGCGGACCTGCAGGTTTCTGGGAGTTTGTTCCAGATATTTGGAGCATAATAACTGAACGCTGCTTTACCATGTTTAGTTCTGACGCTGGGGACAGAAAGCTGACCAGTCCCTGAAGACCTGAGAGATCTGGATGGTTCATAATTTAGCAGGAGGTCAGAAATGTATTTTGGGCCTAAACCATTCAGTGCTTTATAAACCAGCAGTAGTATTTTTGAAATATATTCTTTGACACACAGGAAGCCAGTGTAAAGACTTCAGAACAGGAGTGATGTGATCCACTTTCTTAGTGTTGGTGAGGACTCGAGCAGCGACGTTCTGAATCAGCTGGAGCTTTCTAATAGATTTTTTAGTGAGACCTGTGAAGACACCATTGCAGTAGTCGAGTCTACTGAAGATAAAAGCATGGACAAGTTTTTCCAAATCCTGCTGTGACATTAGTCTTTTAATCCTAGATATATTCTTTAGGTGATAGTAGGCTGATTTAGTAACTGTTTTAATGTGACTGTTGAAACTCAGGTCAGAGTCCATGACTACACCTAGATTTCTGGCTTTATCTGTTGTTTTGAACATTGCAGACTGAAGCTCAGCGCTAACTTTTATACGTTCTGCCTTGGCTCCAAAAACCATTACCTCAGTTTTATCTTTGTTTAATTGGAGAAAGTTCTGACACATCCAGTCATTGATTTGTTCAATGCACTTACTCAGTGTTTGAATTGGAGCATAGTCTCCTGGTGAAATTGTTACGTAAATTTGTGTGTCATCCGCATAGCTATGGTAACTTATTTTGTTGTTTTTCATTATCTGAGCCAGTGGTAGCATGTAGATGTTAAAGAGAAGAGGCCCCAAGATGGAGCCTTGAGGAACCCCACATGTCATATTTGTCAACTCAGATGTGTATTTACCTATAGAAACAAAGTTGTTTCTGTCCTTTAAGTAGGATTCAAACCAATTTAGAACTGTTTCCGAAAGTCCCACCCAGTTTTCCAGTCGGTCTAGTAATATGCTGTGGTCAGCACTGAGATCTAATAATACTAACACTGAAATTCTGCCACTGTCTGTGTTTAAGTGGATGTCATTAAAGACCTTTACAAGAGCAGTCTCAGTGCTGTGGTTTGGACGAAAGCCTGACTGGAACACATCGAAACAGTTATTTAAATGCAAGAAATTACTCAACTGTTGAAAAACAACTTTTTCAATGATTTTACCTAGAAATGGGAGGTTTGATATGGGCCTGTAATTGTTCATTACTGAAGCATCTAGATTATTCTTTTTTAAGAGCGGTTTAATGACTGCAGTTTTCAGGGCCTGTGGAAAAATACCTGAGTGAAGAGATTTGTTTACTAAATGAAGTAGATCTGAGGCCATGCAAGGCAAAACATCTTTGAAAAATCCTGTTGGAATAATATCAAGGCAGCAGGAGGAGGATTTCAGAAGTTGTATAATGTCCTCTAGGTTTTTATCATTAATCTGATGGAATTGTGTCATGGTGTTTGAATTGATGTTAAGTGGACCCAGAGACAACACATTTGTTGTACCTGATGCAGAGGCACTGACTGCTTGTCTGATTTTCTGAATTTTGTCAGTGAAAAAGGAGGCAAAATCATTGCACGCCCTGGTGGATAGAAATTCAGAGGCTACTGACACTGGGGGGGTTAGTTAGTCTGTCGACGGTAGCAAACAAGGCACGTGCGTTGTTTTTGTTTTTGGTAATGATGTCAGAGAAGAACGATTGTCGTGCGTTTTTCAATTCCAAATTATAAAGGCCAAGTCTCTCTTTATAGATTTCAAAGTGCACCTGGAGATTTGTTTTTCGCCACCTGCGTTCATCTTTTCGACATTCTCTTTTTTCTGTTTTCACGGTCATGGCCTTTCTCCATGGAGATATTTTCTTCCCAGTCACTTCCTTTACCTTAGTTGGAGCAATGGCATCTATAACATTTTTAATTTTTGAATTAAAATGATCTACTAGCTCATTTACTGAGATGTTAGCAGGGGCAAGTGTGGAAGAAAAATTCTGAGTAAACATTTCCCTAGTATTTTCAGTTAAATATCGCTTTGTGGTTATCTCTTTTTGAACATTTTTGTGAACAGAAATAGAGCTCTCAAAGAAAACACAGGAATGGTCAGAGAGTGCAACATCAGTCGCCACAACCTTAGAGATATTCAGACCCTTTGAGATAATTAAGTCCAGAGTGTGCCCCTTATTGTGCGTGGGCTCCGTCACATGCTGAGTCAGTCCATAGCTATCAAGAACACAAAACAGTTCTTTTGCCCCTCTGTCCTGGGGGTTGTCAACATGGATGTTAAAATCACCAACAATGACTCGACGATCAAAGTCAATACACACTATAGACAGCAGTTCAGTAAAGTCATCAAAAAAGCTTGCACAGTATTTGGGTGGTCTATAGATATTTAGGAACAGAGAGCATTGCATTCACAGTGAACAACAAGAACTCTGCAACCTGCCAGCAGAATGCGTTTTTCTAGGTGCTAAATGCAGAAATATTTTGGAAATTTGCAGCATTGGAATAATGCGTGCATGAGTAAGAGTACGGTGGCCGACAGGTGCAAATGCACTACAACAGCCCAAAATATTTCCGTCAGGATAAATGCGCTGCATTATCAAAAACTATGCAAATAAAGAAACATCTTCACCACCTTGACAACACATGTGCAGCATTTAGAAACTTTCACATACTTGTCGAAACATGTGCAGCATTTACTAAAACTGCTCCATAAACCAAACACTGAAAATACAAAATGTTGCAAGAAGCGCATAACACAACATAAATCAGGCGACACTAAAAAGTGCCGCAGACCGCTGGAACCGGAGCTGTTGGTAACGTTCGGGATTATAAAGTTGGCCAACTCTCACTGTTGATGGACCGTTACCTAAAATATAGCTTTTATTGGCATATTTGAACAATGTGATCGTATGACTCCTTTCCGATATAATTGCAGATCTGCTGTTAGCTAGTTAGCTAACGTAGCTAACCTAGTCATTTCAAATATACTGACAAAACACTTACAATTGTGAAACAGACCAACTGTGCCCATAGTGACAACCGTTTTAGTGGTGTTTGGAGCTTCTTGCAGAATTATTGTATTTGCAGCATTTAGTTCTTCGTAAACGCTGTTTAGTCAAGTTGGTGAAGATGTTTTTTTCATTTACAATGTTTGGGCACTTTTGTTTTTTAATATTTGTAGCACGTTTGCACCTGACGGCCACCGTAGAGGAGAATGATTGATTTGTCACAGCATGATCTGTTGCAGAGTTGTCACCAAAAGTTTTAGGAATATATATAGACTTCTTTAAAATGTTTAACATATGTATGCATTTATTTATATATTTTCACACACATATGCATGTTCAGAGGAACCATTTAAATACATAACGCTTTAAGTGCAGTGCTCACCCCCCTGTTGCGCTCCCTCGCACACATTCCTCCCCTCTCATCTTAATTCCTGCTCCTCCATCATCTGCCACACCTTTCACCCAGACTCTCCACATCTCCCGCTGCCTCCTGTTCCCTCTGCTTTTCATCTCTGCCCTGTCAGGTGAGCCTTTGAAGGTATGTGTGGGGTGAAAAATTGTCTCCACCTGACACAATCCATCCCAGAATCATTAACAGTAAGGCGATGCCGCTGCTTCAGCTCCCCGCTTAATGAGACGTTTCTTTACACTTTGTCAACAGAGCGCTTTAAAGTGAACCGTACATGTGAAGTTTATGGGGTCATGCATCGCTGTGGGTTGTTTCTGTAACTCTCTACAGAAGACTTCTATGGTTGTTTGAAGACCTCTTGAGATGTAGTTTGCAGTGGGTCAAATGGAGTGTAAGCTCAAACGCACTCCGCCTGGTTAATCAGTTTGATGGAGTTGGTGCTCAACTCCTTAGGTCTGGGATAGAACAAGGTAAAAGCACCTTTTTGACAACCTCCCGGATTTATTCCCACCATCCGCTTTTCAGAAATAACGACAAGCGAGACAGAGGTGAGGAAAATACAACAAACAATCTAAAAGAGTGATGGTGTTGCTGTCCTTTTAAAAAACAAGCATCCATTTCCAAAATAAAGTGCTGCACTGAATAAATCAGGCTGAGGTTAATAAAGTTGTCATCTGTTGGATTTTGCTGAAGAAAGAAGGAGGGCGAGAACTGAAGAAAACAACCGCAGAAAATATGACCCCGTCAGCATTATCTCTTCACTTTATTATTTTCACAGAGGTCACCGAGAACACAACTCCCTCACTCATTTTTCCTTCAACCTTTCCAATAGAATTTCTTAGTATATTTTCCTGGCTGTAAATCAAAAACCATAAAGCTTTGACACTTGTGTACATGAGTGAACTCACAAGAACCCTGTACAGAAACATCGAGAGGCACATTTAACAGAAACACATTTTACATCCCACCGAGCACCATGCGCTAATCACACATTCAAGTCACTGCTGTACGACTTTTCACAGTTTTGTTCTCCACTTCATTGCAATTCAATTTGTATTCTTTATCTCCTTTTTTCCTCCTTACTTTGTATTTTTTTCTGTCTCAATCCCCAATTAAAGTCAATCAGCTCTCCCGATTGGACCTGAGACGGCTAAAGGGAGCTAATGCGATACGCAGCGAAGACAAAGTGATGGCAGCATCACTATTCATGGAGCTGATTTCAAGTGTCCCTCACAACAATGAAACAGAAGAGAAGGAGAGCAGATGTGCCATGATACAAACACAAATACTTTATCACCAACAGCATTGGTGTACAAAAATACCACTGATTATTAATACATTAACTAGTCACAGTTTGTAACTGCTTGTTGCTTGCTCCTGTCCCTGTTCACAAGTATTTCCTATATTTACGACAGATAGATTCATCTAGGGTTTCACATTTAGCAGACATGACAAATTCATACAGGAATAAATCTTGATCTTCATAGATACCAAATCATCAATCTAATCCAGGTTGATATAGTTTGTATTAAATATCAAGGGATTTATTAGAATACTGTGAATGCAAATAAATTGGAAATATATAATAAATACAAATATGAACCTGAAAATGAGCATAAATGGCTCCTTTAAAGATAATCAGTAGTCATTATTAGTTTTAATTTCATCACAAACCAGCCTTTTCTTTGCTAGCCAAACTTGGCATTCCAAAGAATATCATATAATGGATGCACCAGCTAACTAAGCTAGCTATCAAGGGAGAGTGTTAGCTGCTAACAGTATGTGCTAGCGGTAACTGGCCCTATCTGACCCCACCCCTCCCCAGCTTCACTTTCTTGTCAAAATATGGTCTGTTGTGGCTCCAACAAAATCCAGATTGCCAAAATATCAGACGTGAGGTTTCAAAAGAGTGTAATGCATAAACAAATTAGTAATGTCCAGGTGACTACATCCAATTATTATATAAATGCAATGTTAGAGAGAGAGATTTCCAGGTAAGAGAGCCTTTTGCAATAGTATCTATCGTTCTGCATTGTGTACAAAATGGTGAATCCTTAGCACTGAGACATGAGACACAACATGAAGGTTGATATCAGTTTTTGTGTCTGGCCTTTTTCTTGCAGGGCTGTGTTAGATATCCTGTGGTTGTTGTCTTGCTTCTCTGCATGCTATGGTTAGGACATGACAGTAGTGTGTGTGTCTTATGCTGCGTTCACACCGGACGCGATGCGAATATTCGCATCACTCTAATCGCTCGAGTTTCACCGCGGTTGTTAGCTGTGTTTATTTGCGTCATTCAAACAAGACACGCTGGCCAGGGGGCGGGGCTTATACCAACATATTTTACTGTGATGTAATTGTAATACACGTTTCAAAATGATGCCGGAGTAAAAACCATGAATTAACGCTTTGACAAGTGTGCAGACAGACGGCAGGCGAAGAACCTTTTAAAATGCGTGTTTTCTGAATGGAGATCGGATCGATCAGGCTAAGCTAACCTGTAGCGTCTGAACAGATATGAGGAGCTGTGAGCTCGGTGTGCTAACAGCTAACGGCTGATGTTTTGGTTTTTTGATTCAACGTCAGTGACGGGCGGCAGGCTGAGATCCTCACCGCTGATTGGCTACCGTGCGAACGCGTCAGGTGAATTTGACGTTTGAGTTGAACAAATTTAACTCGAGCAGTTATCGCGGCCCCCTTCAATCGCCTCAATCACGCTGCGTCAACCGCATCATGCGCGCTGCCGGAGCAAATTTGCGTCTGTCCGCGTCTTTGCATTGACTTTACATGCAATCGTGCCACCCCCAAAAATCGCATCGTGTCCGGTGTGAACGCAGCATAAGATGTGCTTTGATGCATTCTGAGTAAAAATGTGCCTTAACAGTTTGTTTCGGACTCCGATAGGAGATGAACAGACAAACATAAATAGAGTCTACATTTTTAGAGAGGTAGCTATAAGTGGAGCTGAATGTTGGGGTGGTTGGGTGAGGGGTCTCCCACTGGGTGCAGGATAGCCTGAGAAGTTTGTCCAGGAGCCAGTTCAGGAGTATTTTTTAATACATTTATCCATTGCTTTTAGACTTGTCACCGCAACCTCTACCGCGCATCACTTAACTTTAAATGAACTACGGTCTTTAATGCGCTACCTACTGCCAATCACTGGCATGGAAGAGTATTTCATTACATTGCATGGACGCTCAACAAAAGATACTTTTTTGCAACAACTAAATAATATTTTTTGGGCCAATTAGGTGAAATTGGACAATTTCCCACTGCACAGTGGTTGTAAATCACTGGTCTAGAAATGGGGGTTTATTTTTGCAAATATATTATGCATATATTTCAGTGATGTTCAGGGGTTTTTATGGGGGGCAAACGAGGAGGCAGAGCTGAAAGGTTGAAAAGGTAAATTAATTCACAAAAACACTTCAGCTCAGAAAGTCTCTTCGGCCCCATCGATGCCTCTAGCCCTACTTTTTCAATTTTTTGTGCGAGAATAACTAAAAACATGACGCAACACATCGGACAGCCAACTTATTCTTTGGACAGTTTACTAAACTCATCCTGCATTGTCAGCGCTACATGAACCCATCCATATGGGGAAATAAAATTCAGGCAGCACTTTATAACATTCTTCTCTGGTGTCACAAAAAGCAGAGGAAGCAATATTTGTACAATTTTTTGATAAGAAACTGCCAAATCACATGGAGCAGGGGAGAAACCTCAATAACATCCCTCCGTTTCAACTTATTTTCACTTGTTGTGGTGTCATGGAGAATCCCTGCACTAAATGATGCTAGAGAAGTGTTTATTAATATTAAATGCATAAATACAGTATATGTGCTGTTTATAAGATTGATCCATTGGTAGTTGTTGATATTATTTATAATATTTCATCACTTGGATTCGTGCTTTTATCACATTTCTTCTATCACATCGGAGGTGGTGCTAGAAAATCAGGTATGAAGAAGCTAAATAAGGAGGTGACGGGTGCCCCCTCCATTTTTTTAGGAGATGAGGTGGGAAGTTCCTTTTAGGAGGGTCAGGGCTTTTAAAAACAATGCCTTACACCAGGGGTGGGGAAACTTTTCCTCTCAAGGGCCATTTCAATTTTTACAACATCCTCCGAGGGCCGTACAAATGATTGAACTCAACCTCTGCTTAAAGATACTAAAATCACAGCCCATTCATTTGGCCTTTCTTTCATTCTGTGCAAAGAAAAAGCAACCTCTTAATCCAGATATCTTACCATGACTCGCGTATGCATGCACATGCACGGTTGTGGCATGACCACCAAAACAGAAAGATATGGACACAAGATGTGTGCAAATTAGTTTCCTATCCATGTGAACATAATTTAAGTAGGAGGTGAATCTGATCTCCTCTAGGGGGTCCTCACCTCCTCTAGGGGGGGTCCGGGGGGCATTCTCCCCCGGGAAGATTTGTTTTTAAATATTGAAGTTAAAAGCATCAATCTGGTGCACTTTGAGAGCAACATTAAGAGATCTATGGATACATCTCTCAACACCCATATGAAACGGAACTGTAAGCAGATTTTATTTTTCTTTATGGATATTTTACAAATCACTCCCCTTTCAAACTGTATTCTTGTTTATTAATAACAACTTTTTTTACTGTCATAGTATTTTATACCTGTTTACTTTATTTTGTATAACTATAATGATCATATAAAGATGTGCCTTTACCTCACTGGTTGTAGAACAAGCTTCTTATATCCGTTAGCATAGCTAGCTAACCAGATGCTAATAACAACAAAGTTATTGACTGTATGATCAGTATGACAGATGAACAGATCGCCACTGGGCTTACAACTAAGACACAGCCACGCAAAAACTGCGGCATGTGTACGGCTCCTTAAGAGTACTGCAATTGTCAGCACTACACCCAAGCCCCCAGGAAGTGCGCCGGAGTCTGATGAGAATATTCGTGCTGGTCAAATGGCGGTACTACACTTTCTTTAGGTTGCTGGGCCCGGAAACACTTTTTCCCATTGACTTACATTGGGAAAGAGTGGTCTGTAACTCGTTGGATAATTTTTTTTAAACTAAATAAACTACCCAGTATGAACACTTGTATAGCCCTTATTAAAAACATTCGTTCCTCAAGTTGTAAAAATGTGCTAATAATGTTATTCTGAGAGTTATTTCCCTCTGCATTATGAACGCGCATCTAACCCACGGGACCGCGCCGCCCGGCACGTTCATGTTACGTGTTCAGTACTACATGAGTTTCTCTTTACCCATGGATGCACAATAACAACGGACCATATCGCCTTACTGCCAGCCCACGGAGCTGTAATAATGGATATATTAATAATTGTATGTATGATGTAATTAATCATTTGTAAAATATTATACTACATGGGCTGTATGATGTAAATCTTGTACCGTAAATGTTGTATTAAATAAAGTTAATATTACCGACGTAGATTAACGTTCCTGTAGCTTCTTATTGCACTTGCAATTGTTTTAGTTACTTGTGGGCTACTTAACATGAATAATCACAGTTACTATCCTTTTACTCCATCACATTTCAAAAAGAAATAGGCTATTGTTATTTTAACTCCACCACAGTAATCCATCATCAGCTTTACTTTTTAGATAAAGTTTTAACTCACAATAGATCATAACAGGCTTCAACATATACATTTTTATATATTACCAAGTGGTTTCATGTACAACCCACACAAGTATCATGCTAAATGAAGCTCTGTTGCATGGATATCACTAGATCCTGATGTCAGCGTAATATAAAAGTACATAACGATTGATGTGTAACTTAGCATAATTTACTAGCTAGCTGCTAACTGCCGCCTCGTTAATATAAATCCAGTACCATGCTGTCATGAACGCGCGGTGCTGTTACGTGTACGCAAATTCACGTGCTGAATGTGAACGAGCCTTTTGGGCGGCGTGGTTAAAGTTGCGCATGCTCTATGAGTGCACATACGGGTACTTCTCAGGCATGCCGGGTAATCTGTGACGTTTCGCTCTCTCAAAAGTTGGGCCATTTTATCATCATGCGCTAATGAGCAACTCTCATAGGAATGAATGAGGCCCCGCCTCCCACGCTGTATCCAGTTCTTATTATACATCCATGACTACACCCCAGTCAGACAAGACATATACCACGTGATGACACGTTAGGCTCGTGTTGTGTTCAAGGACCTTGACCTTGGTCAGGAAAAACAGGCACTCGCTTGTTTAATTATTTTGTGGTCTAGATTTCTTTATTTGTTTTTTTTTGCGTGTGTTTATAAATTACCTCGAGGGTCGTATCAAATGGTCTCGCGGACAGTATACGGCCCGGAGGCCGGAGGTTCCCCACCCCTGCTAAACACGTTAGAGTTAAATGCATCAATCTGGAGCCTATTGAGAACAAATTGAAGAGGATGGATCATGTACTACTGTCAACAGTTTAATCGTAAACACATTTGTATTACAGATGTTAATGGCCCCAGGAAGTGGTAAGGTTGGTGCTCTAAAGCTCACAGCTAGAGCTGCACTCATAAATCGTTTATTCGTTCCACAATGGGGACATTTACAACAAATATTTACATGCATCCTTAATTGCCCTGCCTGTGTTTCACACTACAACCAACCAAACCAAGTTTATTCAAACAGGTGTTCGGTGAACACCGTCTGTCATACATCTGAAAATGTGGTAGAATTAGCAGAAAGGCAAAGGAGATCTGTGTTTTTCACAACATTTCATTAGTTGCATTGATGAACTGATTTCTGTTTGGTACCCAACAAATCTGACTTACTGTACACTGATATCGGCCACATGTTGTGTTTTCATCTTAGGATAACAATAAATCCTCTTGACAATAATTTCAATGTAAGCTTGTTGAGTTTGAGCTATTATAATTATAATAGCTTTAAGGGTGTTGGAGGAGATATGGTGATTGGGATTAAGCGGAACATCAAGCGGATGCCATACAGAATCCTCGATAAAAAGCATTTTATCATTTACCATAACAGCATGGTATGGCACCTTGAGGCTAAAGAGCACTCAAAGGTTTGTAAAATTGCAGGGAAGGTGATTGGAAATTCACAGGAACAACTGTATTTGACTGTACACAGAAAGTCTAAACATATAACTGCAGATACCTCACAATCACTTCACTCAGACTCTGCTCCCATCTGTTGATTTAGGGTCCCTGAGACCACCCAGAACCTTTACACACCATATTTGATCTCCTATGCCAAACATGCTTGAACACAGCATGACCACATCAGGAAACACCATTCTGATACCATCTCATTAGCACCATTGAACTTTGTATACAGTTTATTTTGCATGTTTTAATTGTATGCTGTGTTATGCACAGTGCATGTATCTTTGCTTTACCTTGGAGAAGCAAAAGACACATATCAAATCAATCGAATCCTATCTCATATATTGCAATCAGGGCAGGTATTATATTGCGTTTCACAATTCTAGGAGGTTATTGTAGGAGATGGTGGAACATACTTTACACAGAGAAATACTGTATATCATCCACAGTAACTGCTGTGCTATGTGTGTATTGAACTGATAAAGGCATGTGTTGTGTTGACATCATTGTTGGGATTTTACGGCTTTTGGTGACACACAAGGCATGTGAATGTTAAGACATAGCTGCGATCAGTCTTTGTCAAAAGTACAATACACTTCTTAACACAGGTGAGAACAGTGTTGAGGCCTACCTGCTGGAAGAGATGTGGTCTTCTGTGGCCGGGATGTAGAAGAAAAGAGAGGAGCCTCTTTCAGACTGTCAGCATCTCTTGGTCTATACAACTGTCAGATGGAGAAACAAACACAGAGAAAGAGTCTCAAAAGAACTGACCTCATTTATCAAAGTCAACAAACACCCATCATCTTTGAAGTAAAACCTGCACAGGTCAAAGCAAGAACACTTGCCAGAAGAACAATTGTAAGTTGCAATTCAGTGCCTTGCTCAAGGACACTAGCATATTTCCCATGAGCCTTTGCCACGGTCAATGCTTTAACCTTTGCAAAGGCGGTCAATATTCAACGGTGCTCCGTCAATACAAGGCTGGGTCTTAGGGAAACATATGGCACGAAGGTAATAGCAGGGACAAGAAAAGAAGGTGGCTCTGTCCTCTATCTCCATCAGTTCACCCAGCAACACATTACTATAGTCTCTATATTTGTTAGAACCCTACCAAGGCTTGTTTCACAGTGCTGTAGATGCTGTGTTATTGCACTGTCTTCAGGTCCACACAAAAGCTCTTCATTTATCGAAATGTTTATCCAGAAAGTAGCATGTTATGAATATCTGTATCATGACAAAGATGTAGCAGATGTATTGAATACCAGGCATCCAACTGTTTCTTCAAAACCAAATATAGAGCTTATTATTATATATTATGGTAGTTCTGATAAGGTTTCAAAAAAAATTAATTACTAATGCATTCATTGTAGTCTTTCATCAAGCAAAATGTGGCACCTTCTTAAATATGTGAATGTGTCTGTTTAATTTTTTTTAAATTGAATATCTTTCGGTTTGAGTCTTTTTTGTCAGATAAAAAAACATGTCAACTTGGTCAACTTTTTATTAAATATTTATAAAATGGATTGAAGATTTTTATCACAATAATTCATTAATGATTAATGTAAATATGGGAACTGTACAATCTTCAGACAATCATACACATTGGCATGTGTCAAACATACAGGAATTGTATTGAAACTACATTTCTTAGACTACATTTTAAAGTTAAATACATCAATCTGGAATACTTAAAGAGTGCAAATAAGAGGTTAAATAAACCATTATGTGCATAGTAAACAAATTAACCGATAACATGGCAAAAAACAAAGTCCCACTCACAAAGCATTTTCAACTGTGTGTTTCAAGGCCGGATTGCAGTCATTCCAACATAGTGAAGCTAATTAGACAATTTCAGGAAGTTCAGATTTGAGAGTCACATCTCAGTTTCTTTCTTTGATTTTGTTGTGTCTCTCCCTCACCCACCCTCTCTACATGATACTTTTTCTTGGCATAGCATTTGACCATACGTCTCAGTTAACAGACTTTAAAATACTTAAATGTTAATGTGAGTACTGTTTGGAATACTGTCTTTCTTTTAAATCAGTATCAGTTCTTTCAAATCAAGTTAAAATCACACCTTAAACCTGCCAAAGTAATGTAGGTGAGACTGATCAGAACATACCTTCCGTTACTGAAACTCAAATGAAACCCTATACAACAGTGTGTGAGTGTGTTTGAATGTAATGCTCCGAATGCTCCGATTGAGCCTGTGGCACAGGGGCGGACTGGCCATCGGGACGAATCCCGATGGGCCGGTAGCCCGGTACCGAAGTGGGCCGGTCGGACCACTCGACGCGGCCCACTTCGGTACAGGTGAAATTGTAATCAGCTTAATGCTTGGCCCATGTATACGAGTGACCGTGGATCGCTTTATTTAGTGATCGGATACGATCGGGAAAGCATTCCATGTAAACGGGGCTATTGATAGGTTGTCAAACTTGTCAATCTTATGTTTTCGAAAGTAGGCTAATATGAACTGAAGGGGTTGGCCGGGAGAGATGAGTCGTCTCTTCCAATTGGAAAGAGGGCGAGGCCCGCGTCAGAGGTCCACTCATCAGACAAGCTCCCTAGCTTCGTTTGATGATTGATCAGTAAGTTAGCTCGCGAAATTGAGAAAGACAAGATGGAGAACAGTAAAAAAAGAAAGGGTGGGGCTGAAAAAGCCAGAATGAAAAAACGAAAATTGCTACACGAAGATGCTGGAACATTTTCGAAAATCACAGAGCTGTTTAGTAGAAGGGCTCCCGCTCCCAGTCGCAGTAATAAGGAGGAGAATGAAAAGGAAGATGATGAACCACAGACCCGGCATATAATGACAGCAGGTGCAATGCGCAGGGCTGTGTTAATTTATGTTACTGTTAGCAATAGTATTAGTTGACTGAGAAAACCGTCAAGAAAAAAGTTTAGCGATGTTACGACTAGTATAATATGCCCACGGCTGTGATTGACAACCTAGACAGCCAGTCAGAAGCTAGAATGCCAACCTAGAGAGCCAATCAGAACCTAGAACGGGCTGCAGGGCTGGCCAGACTATTATATTGTGCATAAAGTTAGATGCATTAGGATAGAGTCATATGCTCATGATATTCCAAGTTAAATTATATAATATTAATATTATAATTTTAAATAATTATATTAAATAATATTAATATTCAATAATATTAATATTGAATAATAAGGACACAGAGATGTGTGGCCAATTCACTATTGCATTCATTTTAGTGATTGACATTACTGTGCATGATATTGTATTCCTTGAAGTTGGTTATTTAATACTGGACAAGTGCTCTCATAATGACTATTAGAATCATTTGTTGGTTAGACCACATGGCATTGATTGAATATCTGAGCTGCATGTGCATTGGCACTTCTTTTTGTTTACAGCCAGGCACAGGCAACCATTTTTGACTATACCCATTTGCTGTACTTTGTCCTTAATCCCAATTGTACATTCACGTTACTGACTCCTACAGTCAGCCACTTTGACACACTTCACACATGACACGGACATTTTTAAGAAACCTTAATTAAAGGAAGGTTTCATTTTGCACCTTACTCCTGTTGTCCATCTCTTTTATGTTATGGCTTGACTCTGGGGAATCTAGCCATAACAGTATACAGTATATGAGATAGATAGAGTATAGTAGATGTATCATTTATCTGTAGGCTACAAGGGTGGCCCGCATGCGTGAGCGGCGGCCTGGCAGCCCGGTGTGTGGGCCGGTGCGTCTGAACTTCCCGGGCTGAATTTGTGTCCCAGTCCGCCCCTGCTGTGGCAACCTTGTACCTCTGTGAAAGCACTATGAGTAGTTCTAGCTAAGACTAGACCAAGTGCTAACAACCACAGAGTTATTATATGTAAACCTAATGGACAGTTAAAATACACGTAGAACAGGGGTGTCAAACTCAAGGCCCGGGGGCCACATCCGGCCCGCGACTTCATTTTATGTGGCCCCGCAAGAGCTTGCAAAGAATGTAATACGTTTATTATACGATTAAATGCCGCTTTACAGAATCAGGTTGCCCATAAACTACATGTCCCACAATGCATCTCGTTTTGTGACATGCGCACTGAAGAGACTTGCAATTATTTGCTTTCAAACGTAGTTAATTACTAAGTCATTATCCTATCCGATAATAATCCAATTCAGAGGCAATAATGTAATATAACACATTATTTTATATATATTATATATTTATATATATGTATATTTATATAGTTACAACCGGCTCTTTGAGTGCAACCATAATGCTGATGTGGCCCGCGATGAAATTGAGTTTGACACCCCTGACGTAGAAGCATCAACTATATTCCTACTCTGTGCCTTAAAGTGTTGACATTCAGAAACGTGAATACACTTTCTTTAGACATGGTTAGACATGACCAATTGTGCTATGAACAAATATGTTTAAGCTAAGATGGAACTGATATATAAAATCCGAAAACTTGAAACTAGTAAACAAACCTCAAGTATTACTAGCCATCAACAATTCAAAACTAAAGTAAAAACAATTATATTTGCAGATTACTCCAGCTAACAAGTATTTGATATTCCCAGTATTACTTATATATGCATTTACTTTTTTTCTTGCCCTAACTTTTTTTTTTTTTTCGTTTTTTTCAGTTTTCAGTTTTCATTAGTTTTCTTTTTTGTTTTGTACTCCTTAATTTCTATACGTTTTTGACGAAATAAGTGCCATTATTATATTGATGCTAATGATGATGCACGGGAGGGCTACTCCCCATAAGCTATGCTTCAGCCCTCCCGCTTCTACCAATTTTGTTCATTTGTGTGTATGAATCATACGTTTTTGTTTTTGTATGATTTTAGTAGAATAAATTTAAAAAAAAAAATAAAAAAAAACCTGATGACTTAAACTTTTTACTGTGTGAAAAAACCGTCGCAAATGTTTCAGAAGTTTTGTTTGTTTGTGAGTGACAAGAGATAGAGACCAAGACACACAACCAAGTACATCCTTGCATACTCATACGTCATATGTGGCATTTGAGGACAGCATCTTCATGACCATCTTCTTGTTAATCTCTAATGCAGACACCATAAACCACAGTGAGCTCCAACACCTGCCAAGGGCTCTATTGAATGAACTGTCCATCAATCAAGGCTGAGTCAGCACATGTACACATAGTCACACATGCAGCTTATGTCTTCTATGCTTTGTCAAACACCAAACAGAACGTTTTCCAGCGTTTCCCCTGACCCCACTGATTAATGTGAGTGCATAGGTGACATTAGATGAAGTTAATTACCTGTAACACTACTTTTACCCAAGCTTTTATCAAGCGTTTATCAAGCCACTGTTCTCTATTTCAAATACCCACCCTCCCTCTCCTTTCAACTCATCCATTCCCCTTCCTACCTCATCCTTAGCCACATCCCCTTCATCCCTTCACCAGTCTACCCCTCCATCCATTTATCCCTACATTCCTCCTTTCCCACATTGCTTTATCCTCACCCACATCCTTTCATCCCTCCGCCCATCAAACCCCTAATCCCTTCATCCCTACACATATTCCTCCATCCCTCCACCCATCGACCCCTTCATCCCTTCATCCCCTTATCCCTTAATTCTGACCCACATCCCCTATCCCTGAAACCATCGACCCCTTCATACCTTCACCCATTTCTTTCCCCTCATACCTTCATCCTGAACCACCTCCCTCCAACCATTGACCCCTTTATCCCTCACCCCTTTCGATCCCCTCATCCCTTCATACTCACCCACATCACTTCATCCCTTCACCGATTGTCCCCTTAATCTTTGTACCCCTTTCTTTCACATCCTCCAAGACCAGCCCACCAAAAGTAATTCTTCCTCCACCTTCAACTCCCCCTCTACATCCATACATAGTTCCTCCTCCATTTATATGACATAATCTCATGGCGTTGTCCTTGCTAGTGAAGCAGTCACATGCAAGGATGACCAGCTTAAATAAAAAATACCTGTAACTTCTACCCACAAAAAGCCAGACGTTGTGTCTGTAATGTAAGATGGAACTTGAAGTTGATGCCATATGGTTCCAATCTGAAAGAGACGTAATTGAAGCCTTTAGTACAAGCTGAGCAAAATAAACATGCAGTGAAGTGCACAGATTTAAGTTTTAAGTGTACTTATAGAGAGGAAGTCTGCCAAAAGCAAAACTGTCAAACTCAACAAGCTTACCTTGCCAGAGACTTCACCATGTGAATTAGTATATTTTAAGAAATATCAACTTGAGGACAATGATAATGATGGTGGGCTCAAAATAGCTCTGTTAAACACCAAGGGTTGCCAACACTTACATGTATTATGCATGCCTATAGAGTGCACATCAGTAATAAGAACACATGTACTACATCTCAGTGTGTAGTTCATGACCCAATCATTTGTTACCTCTAATGAAGACACACAAATGTACCAACTTGGCTTTTCATACAGCTGTTCAGGAACTGCTTTCATGGCTTTGAAGCCAGTAACAATATAATGCGGTCAAGCAAGCAATACAAAAGTGTGCTTTTCAGACTTTTGAAATTCTGCCTTTACTGTAAGCATTATTTGTACGCAATCTAGACCAATACCAGCTTTGGTTTATTTAAATGATGTTTATTTTTGCCATTACATTGAACAATTGTACATTTAGAAGTGGATTTATAATAATAATAATAATAATAATAATAATCCATATTTGCATTTTTATACCTGAAAACAACAACTTAGCTAAGGAAAGGGATGTCTTTTTTCCCATTTTGGAACTTTTGTCTTCGAGACTGACACACAAAACTAAATGCCCAGAACAGTTTCTCAGAAACTAAAAGTATTTTATGAAAAGTATTCACAGTTAACTTTCTGCACATGCCCTTTTACAATTTGAATATTCCCTTGTTATGTTGATAGGCCAGATAATGTTTGCATTGCTAATTTGAGGAAAGAGGATACCCATCATAATTACCCCTGACCAATCAATTCAACCATGGGATCAACGAAGCTCATAGATTAACCAAAAACACTTTGAGTTACTCAAAGGGCTTTTCTTGCTGTCACCTCAAAGTAACTTGTGTTGGACAACATATTCCTACTTTCTACTTTTGGATGTATTGAGCCATTTCTCAGGTTGTTCCTGCGTTGAACTTACAACTATGATAATTCTGACAGCACTTTAGTAGCACAAAACTCTAGTCGATCTCCTTTACCCCGTAGATAACACCTGTAACTTGTGTCTAAGTGTCTAATGCCATTACTGCACATATAGCACATACTTAGCTTTGGTAGTATTGTGTCTATTGTATAAACTAAAACTATGTAGGAATGCAGGAAAGAGACATTAGCTGCACAGTATATCTTCCTGTTCCACATATCTCCCTCCATGACATGATGGTCAGAGAACGACAAGCCCCACTGGCTGCCGGGCTGCAGGGAGACACAAAACTGAAGCCTGGAATTGGAAAGTGTGTGTATGTGTGTGGTGATGTCTCCAAGCCCGGATGGTAATTGTCAGGGTTTGGCAGGGCAATCAGTTCCATGCCACTGAGCGCCACGTCTCGACATGTTCTACAGCAACTCTCGGTACACACACACATACACACACTCACTCACTCCAGACGCCTGACCCCCCACACCTGTTCACTGGTGTGAGACGGAAGTAAGAACCCTGTTCCCCATTGCCTTGGCTCAGAGGAACAAAGGAACAACCTCCTACACACACACCCAGACACACACATGGTATGCGTGTCAAGGCTGAAGATGCTCTATCCTCAAATAACTTGTGCATTCAAGTTTAATCTCAACACATACACACAACAATGTGGAATCAACACAGCTCTTACTTACATGTATTGCAAACATATATCATTTCTGTACTGTCAACGGACATATTCAATAAAGACAGGAAGCTTCATACAAAGTGATTCAATACATCATACTGTAATAGAGATACAGTAACAACCATGATGGCAAACACATTGATAGAAACACACAGAAACTGGGCAAGAAACAGCGTACGTTTGGGCAGGTCGCCTATCAAGCATAGGGCAACCGCGGGCGATTTAGAGTCGCCAATTTACCAAACTTACATGTCTTTACAGAGAAAGACAGAAGATCTGGACAAAAACCCAACTGACATGCGCAGAGCTCAGAAAGGCCCATTTGGCAGGTTCAACACTATAACAGTCCTTCAGTGATGAGACATTTCTAAACACTGCATCACCATGCCGCTTCATTGCCACACAACTCATGACAGAGTACTACCTCAAGCACAAAAACACAAACCATATGGCTTTAGCTAGGCAACACCCAAGAGAGATTGCCAACATGACTCCCAGTGAAAGAGTAGCACTGGAGAGCTTCACAGCCCAGGTTCAGGCCTAGCTCAGAGGACCTGACATGGAGTTAGCGGTTCTCTAATATTCTCTGCCTCAAGACCAGTCAAAGCATTATAAGGAGGAGGATCCTGATTGAAATCCTACATTTTATTGGAAGTGACCTCAGAACTGCGGTGATGCTAAAACGAAAAGTGGCAGAAACACACATAGACTCAGACTTTTGAATGAGTCAGGACTCATCATTCATAATGGGATCCGGATCCTGTTGACAGCGAATCAGCCGCTGTTAGCTGAATTGAGCCTGACCTTTTGTAAACAGGCGGCCATAATGGAAGTAATGACTCTAAACACAACAGCTTCACCACTTTGACAGCCAGCACTGTCACCACAGTCAACAGCATCCACATTACGGAGGTGTGTGGCGCAGTGGATAGGGCCTTGGTGTTGGGATCAGGGGAGCACAGGTTCAAACTAGGGCTGTCAGTCGATTAATCGCATGATTGTCCATAGTTAATCGTGATTAATCGCAAATTAATCGCACATTTTTTATCTGTTCTAAATGTACCTTAGAGGAATATTTTTCTAGTTTTTAATACTCTTATCAACATATGAGTGGACAAATATGCTTTATGCAAATGTTTATTATCATTTGAACAATGACAAATATTCTCATGAATATTAAACACAACAACCTCTGAACATTACAAATATTTGATTCAACCTGGAACCTCTCTCATACAATAATACAATACAAAGTGTGTGTGTGTGTGTGTGTGTGTGTGTGTGTGTGTGTGTGTGTGTGTGTGTGTGTGTGTGTGTGTGTGTGTGTGTGTGTGTGTGTGTGTGTGTGTGTGTGTGTGTGTGTGTGTGTGTGTGTGTGTGTGTGTGTGTGTGTGTGTGTGTGTGTGTGTGTGTGTGTGTGTGTGTGTGATGGATCGTTGGAGCTATGTGCAACTCAAGGCATATGCTCGAACGGGAGCTGCCTGGACGCTGCAATCATGTTGCACTACTCGTGCTGAGTGTGCTGACTTTTCGTACAATGTCCCACTGTCTGGCTTCCTGCATAATGTCAAGTGCTCGGCACAGTTGTCGGCGAAATGTCGCTCCTCTGTTTTCATTTAAACAGCTCCTTATATCCGTTAGCGCAGCTAGCTAGCACCAGATGCTAACAACAACAATACACGTAAGGTCTCTCTCTCGCACCACACATACACACACCCTCCCGGTCCTCCCGATGGCCAGTCTGTGCCTGCCGGTGAGCGTGGAAGTGTGGTCTGCAGCAAGCGGACGGCAGGAGCGGGGCTGTCAGCATCAGCTTGTAGATGGTATTTTAAAATCGATGCGCTCTGAAACTGCGGGGCGGCCGAGGACAAAAAATACACATACGTTAATCGCGTTAAAATAATGAGTGGCGTTAATTTTTTTTTGTTATTAACGCGTTAACTTGACAGCCCTAGTTCAAACCCCACTACAGTCAGCATGTCGTTGTGTCCCTGAGCAGTGGCGTTTTTATATGTACAAAAGTGGTGGGGCACAAAAAACTTAGATGTCTATAGCTTCTGCAGTGAGGTTCATGGCTGGTGAGGCACTGACTCTTCAGGTTTACAAATATTATATTTTGACCTAAATCAAAATATAATATTATTTTCAAAAGCTTTTTTTGTCTGATGCTTCAATTAATTTTAAACAGACAGTTCAACAGAAGGATACCCAAAAAATGTAATTTTATCATTTAAATATTGAATTGTTCTCTCTTAGTAAGATCCCATTTTCAATCAAATTGCAGTCTTACCTTGACTTGAAGATTAAGTCAATTTGCCTATCCTTCTGGACAAAAATCTCTATTACTTTTTTGTAAAAGTCCTCCTTATGTTCTTGTAGTTTCAAAAGTCTATCATAAATCTAATCTAATCAATAGATTTATGATTCGAAAATTATAAAAGTAGGGTAGACATGTGGATATTATCCGGCTGAACAAAACGTGCATTTATCTAACAGGTATGTTTCCCACAGATCTTATTTGGAGCTATTTTCTAAAATCCTATGGAGAAATCTCATTGCTTTTTTGTCGAGGGAAGCCATGCGCAGCTTACTTCCGGGTTTTAGGACGCGTCACTGCAGCTCTCTCGTCTCCTCTTCACACACCACACTTTTCGCGGCACACGTACTTACAGCCAATCAGCTCTGAATTATGTGAGATGACGTATGGTGGGCATGGCAGCTCAGTGCCCCTATGGTCATTATTTTTTTGCCACACACATTAAATAGGAAAATATTCTGAGCATGCACAGTGTAGTTTTTACAGTCACCATTGACTTAGACAGTAAGAGGGAGGGGCAGGATCGGGTTTTGTCCACACACTGTAGACACTAATTAGAAGAACACAGACTAAAACAGCAATGTACAGACGAATCAGATGATTAAACATGATCTTAAAATATATTTAATTTATTTTTTGCATTTTTTTGTAATCATTATTTTAAATACTTTCTGCTGACACTAGGTGGGGCTGTGCCCCACCTGCCCCTAATGACCAGTCGCCACTGTCCCTGAGACACTTCACCCCAAATTGCTCCTGTGGGGATTGCCCACAGTATTGAGTATGTAAGTCGCTTTGGACAAAAGCGACTTACATACAAAAGCGTCTAACAAGTGCCATCAGGCCCTGGGGCTGATGGGTTCTGTAGGCCCCCTATTTAAACAACAAATCAAAGTCATTGCCTCGGCAGGCTCTGTGATCGCACTTCTCCACTCTGCGCGCCTGGTCCTCTCCTCCAGATGAGTGACGTATCGGGCCTCCCCGTGTATTTGTCCGGTTGCCGTTGGCTCCCCTCCACGTAGCAAGTCCTCGTCGTCCTCTCCATCTCCTCCAACAGATAATGTCCCTTCTGTCTGTTTTTCCTCTCCCGCTACTCCATCGCTATCAGAACCAGGCGGCCTACTTGGCTCCGAGGCCCCGCGGCCGGCACCGCTGCCGCTCGGTACAGAACTAATCTGTCCTTCCTCCTCATCCTGGCCTACAGGTTTAAAATAACCTGTAAGCTTCGGCATGTTTTGTAATAGCTGCTTGTCTCGAAGCTCCTTTTCCCTCAACAATTTCCTTTTCCGAGCGCCACTCTCAAACTTTTTCTTCGCCAACATTTTCTCCTAAACAACCTTCAACTCAATCACTCGCAATTTGAATAAATCACATGTGAAGCATATTCTCATTCTGATTGGCTGTTAAGTGGTGCCCAATGACTGTTACGGAGTCATCATTTTTGAGAAAAATCTCTGGAATCCATCGATCTGATTGATTAGGGGAGCAAATGATCAAAATACGGAGGGAAGATATTTTCGTTTGGATTACTGGTCTGGGGGAAGCTCACGAGTGTGTGTGTGTATACTGTACGTGTGTGTGTTTGTGTATTTTTGCGTTTGTGTGTATTGTGTTTGTTTCCCGGGGAAAACTCTCACGAGAAACACCGGCTGTTGTTATGCCTGCTGTGACGTTAAGTTACTCCGTTCTCCGCTTGTAATTATGCCGTTACAAGCTTCAAAGCTGTATTTATCATCTGAATTTGCAGTAACAAGTTTAATATTCTGAAAGCCAAGACTTTGTTTATTTGAAATCAGATGAAAACAAACTGTAACGGACCCTGCCGTGTTATCTATGATTACTGTACGCCTTACATTCATAATTTCAGCGGAGGGAGGGGAAGCGGCGCTGTGGAAGAGCAGAGTGGCGAGGGAGAGCTGTCGTCTTACCTTTACAAGCTTCAAAAATGTATTTATCGTGTGATTTTGGAAATAAAAGTTTCATATTCTGAAAGCCAAGACTTTGTTTATTTAAAATTTTAAAAAAACACCCGAAATAAAAAAAAGATATATTTGAATTTTTTTAATTGGCTCATGATAGGCCCCGATCTCCGTAGGCCCCTGGGCTTCAGCCCAGGTCAGCCCGTGCATTAAGGCGGCCCTGGTGATGTAATTACGTGCTCAGGAGGGTCACCCACTTGTCCTACTACACTACAGGATGTGTGTAAGAGGCATACGTGTGTGGATATTGCTCAACCCAGACACTCAAACACATAAACAATATGACAGTATACAATGCCTCAGGGGAACACAGTGGCCTACACATGGCCAGCATCTTATTCTCCGTGTGTATGTGTGCATGTGTGATTTTTGTAATAGCGCCAAGATCACACAGATCCTAGTGACAGCATCTTAGCAGTGAGCCTGATACTGTACTGCACATACAGGTCAGAGGGTTTACACATGGATTAAAAAGATGACACATTCTGTGTGAAATTTGCAGAAATGACAGTGGCAATTGAAAAAATGTAACCTTTATTGTTGTTGTACTTTGTCCCGGTTGTGTTTATATTTCAGAACATGTTGGGGGGAATAAAAGATCAGGATATTCTGTTTCTAAAAAAAACACTGTATCATACTGTATATTTAAGTTCTGTTTGTAATTTGTTTGTGATGCTGAATGATACATGGACTGTGATTAATGCAAATGTGAATCCCTACATTTGATTGTATTGCAGAAAAAAAGTACTCTTTATATAGGCCTACTCAGATGATTTGCATAAGTGTATTCCTTTTTATTAGCTTCCCTAATAGTAGATTGATAACATTCACAATATAGCACCTTCATGGTATGGGAATATGTCAAAAATAAATATAATTCTTAAACCCTTTATCATAATACGTGTTGTGTCTCCAGATTCTTGCCAATACCTATGAGACATACACTATGTTTGTGTATCAGTGTTCTACTAGTCAGTTTACCAACTACTAGTTACATTGTCTAATCACACAACTGCTGCAAGCCACTTACTCTGTGAACTCCTGCTGTGACTGAAATGAGAGACTGTATCGTTTCCACAAATATTGCCTGAAAACTTCACACGCCACAATGCTTCAATGGCTCAAAGTCACCTCCAGGAACAGTCAAGTGGATGTGAATGCTGCTATCATTGCTGTTAGATTTCAGAATATAGCAGAAAACACACCTTTATAAAACTTGCAGGTTTTATTTAGCAGGACAATATCCACATATTAACACCAACTCCAAAGATTTGGAGCGAAAATGTAAAACGTAAGCCCATAAACAAACTACATAACGGTTGGCTGTGCATCACCACCGCTAAGCTAAAGGTGGCTAATGTTCAAGGTGATGACTTGTATAGAGAGTTTTTTTGATGAAACATTGAAGCTTTGGACTTTAAGGAGTGCGGTTTTTACTGACGTTTTATATTTTGTAGAACAAAACTAGAACATCTCTTTAGCTTGTGTTAACCACACACCTTATTTCAGGCGGCAAACCACAAACATGTTCAAAAAACCATTGACGTCGAGACAAGGGAACCAGAAGTGCTAAAATGCTAACTCATTTCAAGGTTTTAAGACTCATTCCTGGACCACTCTATTGTTGGTGTTTTCTTTTTTGCCTACTTAATGCAATTGTAAACGCCTGACATGTTATCCTTCATAGAATTGTCTCTATATATTTCATACATCTGATCATGGTTAATGGGCTCACTGCGCACCATCGTCACAGTCCTTTCAAAGTCTTCACCTAGTGTCACTCTTATTGGAGCCCCATGCACACCGCTTTCACAACCTAATCCAGTTTCTCAGTGTCATTAGGCGACATGTTCACACTCTCCCCTCATACTAGCACATCGCTCTCATAAGTAACACATCCATTAATCAATTCATTTCAAACGGTGGCAGTAATTTAAGCTGTTTTTTTCCACGTTATTTATTCTTCCTGTTCTGTAATGCCTCACCCTTTTTTCCACAACCCAACATTTTCTCCCTCTCAGTGTTGTTCCTCTCCACTGTGTTCTGTTAAGCCTCTTTAGTTTGAAAGAGGACAGCCATCCATAGAAGAGCAGTAATTAGGGGACAGGAACTGGCAAGTGAGTGTTGAAAGAAAGAAAATGGCATAAAAAAGCGCTATGGGAGGAAAGCAGAGAAAAGGAGCTGGGAAAGGGAAGAAAGAGCGAAGAAACATTTATAATAAAAAGAGAATCCCCTGTGTCCAGGAAAAAAGAGGCACTACCCCCCGCCTTTATCTCTTCTTTCTATAAATATCCCACTCTATTTTTTGCTTTGGCTGGACGTTTGGTTTAGACCGCAAAGGGAAGACAAAGGAAAAGAGAAAAGAAATAAGCAGGCTTGGGGAGTAACCCATTACATGTAACGAGATTACGTAATCAGGATACCAAAAAGAGGTAAAGTATTTTTGAATGCAGATGGATACCTGATTTATAAACAAAAATACAGTGTGTGTTTTTGATTAATGTATTAAGGATAAACAGCATTTGTAAACTATTACTGATCATTTTTTGATATGAAATATCTTCTTCCCTAAGGTTACATTGTTACATAAACTTAAGTAGAAAACATCATATTGTTATTTATTTTCTCTTGTTATTATTTGCATTGTATTTTATATTGAGGTATTCCAAAAGCACACTGAAAAAATGAAGCGTAGACTTGAATTAAATGTATCATGTCACATAACTGTATTACTGTAGGTTAGTTGAATGCAATAGTATTAAGTTGGACCTAATATTTTTCATTGATCTAAATATTTTATATTTGGTACTCAGATGAGGTTACTGATTAATGTAACTAGTTATTGTAACGGATTACATTTCTGAAGTAAGTATCCCACACTAGAAATAAGGGAGGGAGGAGAGAGGAGGGAGATTGTTCCAAGTGAAAGGATGCCAGCCTGTACATGTCAGCATTTCCTGGCTGGCAAGGAAGCAGCACCCCCCCCCCCCCTTTGGGTGAGCTGATGAGGCAGGGAGCAGAGGGGGGAGAGGTGAGGAGTATGGAGGGGGGGGGACATCAGAGGTCTAGTTACACACAGTGTGCTCGACTCCGACCAAAGGGAGTGTCTCGGGCCGATTCAGAACGCTGCCCTGGCACCATGGAGATGACCGGCCTGTCACACACAAACATACACACACACACACACACACACACACATACAAATGTGGACCCTCAAACAAAAACTCACAAAAAAAAAACCTGTCCATCCCAATCCCTGCCTGGTGTACCCGGCCTGTCAGGAGCGGTGTGTCGGAATATTTATCAGCAGGGAAAACAGCTTGTCCTCGTTGCTGCTGTCATGTAAGCCAGAGGGGAAGGAGGGAGGGAGAGCAGGGGACACAGAGGTGTGTGTGTGTGTGTGTGTGTGTGTGTGTGTGTGTGTGTGTGTGTGTGTGTGTGTGTGTGTGTGTGTGTGTGTGTGTGTGTGTGTGTGTGTGTGTGTGTGTGTGTGTGTGTGTGTGTGTGTGTGTGTGTGTGTGTGTGTGTGTGTGTGTGTGTGTGTGTGTGTGTGTGTGTGTGTGTGTGTGTGTGTATATGCTTGTTGACTGGTGGTTGTCGATGCTTTAATAGGATGGGGCACAGTGTATCACGGTGTGACATGATGGATATGAAACAAGCTGACTAATGATTGACTTCTTTGGGACGTTAATCTGAAGTCACCACAGCGAACAAGCGTTTTTTTTATAAGATTTAAGTTAACCTCCCTTTACATAAAACATTAATGATGACAGCTTCAATTGAATTATAAGTGATTTAGTCCAACTTTTAGCATCATTGGTTTGTTCAATAAAAAAAAATGTAAACTCAAAAATGTGCAAAAATGTCATGAAAATAAGTTCTGTTTACCATCAATTAAAAAAACAATGTAATGTGTTAGAATTAAGTTGGATAAGAAGGTGTAACAGAATTGGGTCATTATGTATAGGTTGGGGACTACATTTCTAAACCTATAGATATCTGTCATATTAGTCAATATAACAGACTGTTAATAATGCTGTAGTGATACGGCTGATATACCACATTTTATGAAAAGTTTTTTGTAATTGGGTTGTTTCTTTTTTAACTATGAATCATAAACTGGCCTAAGGATTTAGGTCACTGGAGGTCTGGTTTACAGAGAATCCAGCTGAGCAAAGAAAACCATCTTCTGAATTGAATTTTGAATGCTGTTGAACTGATCTGAAGAAATCTCCTCAAGAGATTCCTTGGATATCTTTTTCACAAGAATAGGACCGACTGACAACCTGAGTGTCTTCATCAAACCAAAGGCATATTCAACTAAGACACAACATTACAGTGTGTTTCTCTTGAGCATTCAACAGATTCACCGTCAGTTGTCATCATGTGACATGTTTACATCCTCACTTTTCATCGAGGAGGAGGAGGAGGAGGAGGAGGAGGAGGAGAATCCTACCTGAACTTAAAGAGACCCTATTATGATTTTTGGAGTTTCCCCTTCCTGTAGTGTGTTGTACGGGTTTTTGTGTCTGTCAATTGTCTGCAAAGGCTAAAATCCCTGTTTTCCCTCCAGAGGGAGTTTCTCTCCCACACACTCCATTGTAATTGATAGCATAAGGGGCGGGATATCTCTAAGCTGTTGACCAATCACAACAGAGCCGGCCAGCTAACCAATCAGAGCAGACTGGGCTGGTTATTTTGAATGTCCTCAACTCGATCATTAATCCCTGTGATGTTTCTCCAATTGTGCCATCAACTACTCTCTGCGATACATTTCTTAAATGTTTTATCGAAAAAGTATCTGCTCTTAGGCTAGCCCACACTAGTGCTACCCCAGATCCTGCTCCCTTTATGTGCCCTGCTGTCCTCGACCACTTTGAGCCTGTATCCCTCTCTTCTCTCTCGGATGTAGTCAAGCACCTGCGGCCGACAAACTGCACCTTAGACAGCATTCCCTCTCGCTTCCTTAGAGATGTTTTTGAATCAGTTGGAGCAAGTGTTTTATTGCTTGTAAACACCTCTCTTAGCTCAGGATGTGTCCCAGCTGCCTTCAAACATGCCGTGGTTAAGCCACTACTTAAAAAGAAAAATCTCGACCCCTCCATTCTCCCAAATTTCAGGCCCATCTCCCAGCTACCTTTTTTATCTAAAGCCCTGGAGCGAGTAGTCTACGCCCAGCTGCAGTCTTTTTTAACCATGCATGGCAGCTTCAGACAGGACATTGAACGCAGCGAACTCACACCTTGAATTCGCCGAGGCCTATTCCCACCTGTCGAGTACGGCTGTACTGAGGTGTTTTTCCTCCGGAGACGTCGCGAAGAGACGGAGCGGCTCCACCTGTTGCTGTATGCGATCTGTGATTTTACGGAGGCCTGCTCGTCGCGAAGAGACGGAGCGGCTCCACCTGTTGCTGCCTGCGATCTGCGATCTACGGAGGCCTGCTCCCACCTGTAGAATACGGCTGTACTGGAGAGGTTTTTACCCCGGAGTCGTCGCGGAGAGACGGAGTGGATCCACGCTTCGGGCTTGGCCTGCTTCCACCGGGCGTGTGCTGCAGTATGGAGGAGGATTTTACCACCGCTGGGGCCTGCTTTCCACCTGTCCTGGTTCTGCTGTTGCAGAGGCCTGCTTTCACCCCGGGGATACCACGGAGGGACCGGAGCGCTTCCACGCTGCTGTTTTCGCCTGTCCTTTGCTGCTGTGCTGATTTTGCTCCAGGAACATCGCGGATACTGTGTGCTGGTCTGGGAAAATGGCCCATATCGGGATTCTGCTGTGCCTGTTAACTGTTTTGGACTATGAGAAGATCTCTAGTCATTCTGAGGAGTCTACTGGATTCATGTCTGTTCTGCCACCCGCAGTGGGCATCCCCTGCAAAGGTTCGGATGTGTTGCTCAAACAATTACCGGTTGCCTTGTCACAGTCAATCTGCTCGACAAAATATGTTTGTCTTTTTTGTTTTCCTGCGATGATGGTTCTTCAGGACTGCTTTTTAAGCTCAAATCACACTCTGAAACTCACTTTTCCGGTGTTTCTAAATTAGATGACAATGTATGTGTGTCGTTTAAGAGGAAAAGATGCCTGTTTTTTTTTTTGTTATTACTGTCAGGAAATGTACAACCTAACCCTGGTCCGCCCAGTAGTAGTAGTCAGATCGCTACTCCTGCTGATTTTAAAGCTAGGTCTGGGTTGGGTTTCATCCACTTGAATGTGCGCAGTCTGTTAGGTAAACTAGATTGTGTCCGTATCTGGGCGAGCTCAACTGACGCTGATGTCATTGTTTTATCAGAAACCTGGCTAAACAAATCTATTTTGGCCTCTGACATTGCCTTAAATGGTTTTAATGTGTATCGTACCGACCGGCCTAATAAAGGTGGTGGCGTTGCCATTTATGTTAAGAATAAGTTCAGTGTAACCACATTAGTTTCCAAATCGATCAGTAAGCAATTTGAATTTTTAGCCATAAATATAGAAGTGGCAAAGGGTCAACAGGTCATGGTAGTGAGTTGTTACAGACCCCCCTCAGCTGTCAAAGACTCCTTGTCTTCACTAGCAAATCTTTTATCACAACTAGACTACAAGGAAATAGTGCTACTTGGAGATTTTAACTGGGACTGGTTAACTGCAGTGTCAGAGGATTTTAAAAACCTTTGTATCTCTTTAAATGTTACTCAGATTGTGGACAGTCCTACTCGCCCTAATATTAAGTCCCCTAATAAATCCTCCCTAATTGATCTCATTTTAACTAATGTTCCCCATAAATATTCATCTGTGGGAGTATTTGCAAATGATCTGAGTGATCACTGTGTTGTAGCCACAATTAGGGACACTAAGGTCCAAAAGGTTACACCTCGGATTATTATTAAGAGAGAGAAAAAACATTTTGTGGAGCAGGGTTTTGTGCATGATCTGTTTAATTTTGATTGGGGTAAAATCGATCTGTGTGATGATGTTGAAACTGCATGGTCTTATTTTTATCTTGGTTTTATGGAGATCATTGATAGACATGCACCCCTGCGTAAATTTAGAGTAAAGGGACGAGACAATCCTTGGTTTTCTGCTAATCTGTCCAGTCTCCTTCACGAGAGAAACAAGGCCTGGGCAAAGGCTAGGAAATCAGGCTCAGAGGTAGAATGGCTGCGTTTTAGGCAGCTAAGGAATAGCTTCACATCGCAAATCAAGAGTGCAAAATCAAAGTATTATCTGTCAGTAACCACAAAGAATCTGAATAATCCTGGAAAATTTTGGAAAGCCATTAAATCGTTATCCACCGGCGATATCCGTAATGAGCTACCTCCGTGCATTACCACAGCATCTGGCTCTATATCGGACAGGGCTACTATGCTAAATTGCTTTAATGAGCATTTTGTGTCCTGTGGTTCTCTATTTGATTCTGTCACTAACTGCTTCTGTGAACACTACAGTATGTGACTCTGAAAAACGTGGTCTGGAAAACCCTTTCAGTTTTACCCCTTTTACTGTTGATGTTGTTCGTGAAGCTTTAAACAAGTTAGATCCTAAGAAACCGGCTGGCCCGGACAACGTAGAACCTTTCTTTTTAAAGATAGCTGCAGATTTTATTGCTCCACCTCTCACTACTCTTTTTAACCTCTCCCTCAGCACTAACACAATTCCAAAATTGTGGAAGTCAGCGTATGTCCTGCCTTTGCTAAAAGGAGGGGAGGCCACCTTATTAAATAACTATATGCCAATCTCTAAGTTGTCAGTTCTGGCTAAGGTTCTTGAACGCTTAGTGAGTGAACAGGTAAAGGTGTTTTTATGTACAAATGACATCCTGTCTAAACATCAGTCAGGCTTCAGAAAGCAACATAGCACCATCACTGCCACAATGAAAGTGGTGAATGATGTGGCGAGTATTTTAGATAATAAGCAGAGTTGTGCAGCTCTATTTATTGACCTTTCCAAAGCGTTTGACACCGTCGATCATCACATTTTAAAGCAGAGGCTACTCAGTATAGGCATGTCCAGCCATGCAGTGGGGTGGTTTGTGAACTACCTCTCTGAAAGGTCCCAATGTGTTCATTTTGATGGGCTGTCTTCTGAATGGTTGAACATTGCAAATGGTGTTCCCCAAGGTTCTGTTTTAGGTCCACTTTTATTCTCCATCTACATCAACAGTTTAGGTGAAAATGTGGATGAAGCTACTTTACATTTTTATGCGGATGATACCGTGATGTACTGTGCAGGTCCCTCCATTCAGGAAGCTGGTGTTAAATTACAGGCTGTTTTTAACATTATTCAGACTCAGCTCTCTGAACTAAAGCTTCTTTTAAATGTTGAGAAAACCAAAGTAATGCTCTTTTCTAAAGCTAAAAAGACACCAGAGCCTGTTTTAGATATTGTAACTACGCAAGGAATAAAACTTGAAGTGGTTACCTGTTATAAATACCTTGGTATCTGGCTTGATGATTGTCTCACTTTTAAACTTCATGTCAATAACCTGCTTAAAAAGCTGAGGGTTAGGCTAGGTTTCTTCTACAGGAACAAGTCCTGTTTCTCGCTTGAGGCCAGGAAAAGGCTAGTCACTGTGACCTTTTTACCTGTGCTGGACTATGGTGATTTGATGTATATGAATGCACCTGCCAATTGCCTGAACAAGTTAGATGCCGCGTATCACAGCGCACTGAGATTTGTGACAAACTGTAAAGCATTAACCCATCACTGTACCCTGTATGCAAGGGCTGGTTTGCTTTCACTAACTGTACGGAGGCTCAGTCACTGGTACATTTTTATATACAAAGCCATGTTAGGGAAACTTCCATCTTATATCTGCTCCCTGATCTCACGGAAAATTGTAAGTGGCTACTGCCTGAGATCGAATGCTGTGGTTTTATTAAATGTGCCAACTGCTAGGACTGTCTTAGGGAAGACAGCTTTTAGATGCGCAGCTCCTCTGTCTTGGAATAGTCTGCAAATTAAATGGAAACTGAACAATCTGGTGCCACTAAATGTTTTTAAAGCTCGGTTGGATGCTAGTCAATCGGAAGCTATTGGTACCTGTTTATGTGGATAATTATGTAAATGATGCTGTATGATGTCCTTTTGTTGTTCTATTTATGTTTTTATGTTTCATGTGGAACTACTTGAGCAGGTCTCCCTTGAAAAAGAGATCAATGATCTCAATGGGATTTATCTGTATAAATAAAGGTTTGAAATGAAATCCATGAAAAGTTTCAGTCTGGCTTCAAACCCACTGAAACAGCCCTTTTAAGAGTTTTTAATGATCTGCTCCTAGCCGCCGACTCAAGTAGCCCAGCTGTCCTGGTGCTGTTGGACCTGACAGCTGCCTTTGACACTGTGGACCATAGCATCCTGTTGTCACGGCTTGAACAGTCCGCAGGCATCACAGGCTCTGCCCTTGCATGGTTCAGGTCCTACCTGACAGACCGTAGCTTCTCTGTGCAGCTAGGTACCTTCTCCTCTGTCAAAGCCCCTCTTACCTGTGGGGTTCCCCAAGGCTCGATTCTGGGCCCCATCCTTGTTCTACTGTACATACTGCCCCTAGGTTAAATTCTCACAAAATACAACATCCCCTTCCACTGCTATGCCGACGATGTACAGATGTATCTGCCACTCAATTCAAATGACAACTCATTACAGCTATTGATGAACTGCTTAGCAGAGATCAAATCCTGGTTGAGCCAAAATGTCCTCACCCTCAACAAGAGCAAGACCGAGGTCATCTGTTTTGGACCCCGACCTCCAGCCTCTCCGGTTGATATTCTGGACTCCCTCAGTAAAAACATCCTCCCCTCTGTTATGAACCTTGGAGTGACCTTCAATAGCGCTTTTAAATTTGATAAGCAGGTCAGCAGCATAGTCAAAACCTGCTTTTTTTTAAATACGACTATTGGCCAAAACCAAGTCGTATTTATCTTTTAAAAACCTGGAAAGGGTTATTAACGCCTTTGTAACCACAAGGCTGGATTATTGCAACGCTCTATGTGTGGGTATGGACCAGGCCTCAATTAGACGCCTCCAGCTAGTGCAGAATGCAGCTGCACGTCTTCTGACTGGCCATAAAAAGCGTGACCACCCCAATTCTGGCCTCATTGCACTGGCTTCCAGTTCGGTTCAGAATAGATTTTAAACTCCTTTTATTTGTTTTTAAAGCCCTAAATGGGCTGGCTCCGGCCTATTAGCAGAACTCCTCCATCGCTACACCCCAGCCAGAGCCTTAAGGTCTGCTGACCAGCTGCTGCTGATAGTGCCTAAGACCAGGCTCAAAACCCGAGGGCACCGAGCCTTCGCAGCAGCGGGCCCTAGGCTCTGGAATACTCTGCCCCTCCATGTGAGGTCGGCCCAGACCCTAGGGGTTTTTAAATCTACACTTAAAATTCACTTCTTCTCTCTGGCCTTCTAGTCTGAGCGGAGCACGACTCCTGACATTTCCCTGTGTGTGATTTTTTATTTGTGCTGTTGTATTTGTTGTAAAGTGTTTTTATTGTAAAGTATTTTTATTGTATGTACAGCACTGATTTGATTTGGTTTCAGACAGAGGGGGAAAAAAGGTGGTGCAGCACAGGAAGTATGAGAAAAATAAAGAGCTTTTTGAACATTAAAGCATGGAGACATGTCCCAGTAGAGGCACAGCATACAAATATAAACCTGAAAATTAGCCGAATAAGTCCTCTTTACCAGATACTGCTAACTCAACAGGAACTACCAGATCTCAGTGATATATAATATAAAAAAACATCAAGCCAACATACATAGAACAGTAGATATATTTACAACTGTGTAGTCGGTTAGAGACGTTTTTCAGAAAGTGGGGTGTAAAATGTAAGTGACCAAATGTTTTGTTTTCTGTTCCCATTTTGCCAATGCTTGTATCCTTATCTGCCCTGTTAAAAGCTCAATCGGGATATTGGAGGTTTGTTAAGAAATGTATACTTATGTAATTGTACTAAAGGACCAACGATAAATAACTACCATATTCATCTATAAACTTGAAAATGGCTTCTGTACATTGTGCTTCAAATTGGGGCTCTCACTCGGAAGGTCACATCGGCAGCAGAGCGAGCACAAAATGAATCCTTCTGCTGCTTTGAATTTCCTCAGCCCCCAAACCGAGCAGTACACACGTCTACAGTCATAACAATATTTGGCTATTTTGGTTGATTGCCTTTCATGTGAGCTTCCAGTCCCGGCATGGTGCCTCGTCTGCCTGCAGCTTGCCGGCTTCAAAAGCTGCGCTGACCTCATTTCCCCGCCCCCCCGCTGCGACGGCCCGCTGCAGATGGTCAGGCACGCTCACAACAACACATCTTTGTTCCATTCACCTCCACTCTTTTGACGGCCAGTTAGGCAGCGTGTGTGTGTGTGTGTGTGTGTGTGTGTGTGTGTGTGTGTGTGTGTGTGTGTGTGTGTGTGTGTGTGTGTGTGTGTGTGTGTGTGTGTGTGTGTGTGTGTGTGTGTGTGTGTGTGTGTGTGTGTGTGTGTGTGTGTGTGTGTGTGTGTGGGCAGGAAGATGAAACTGTAACAGACAGTTGTGTTATCGCTTGAAATGTGTTTTGTTACTGGAACAAACAGGGCTGCTGTGTAAAAAAAGGATGTGGGTGAAGGGAAATTTATGGTGCCTTCTGTGGGTCGGATGAACACACTGTTGCTGTTGTGGGAAAGTTCACTGAATACTAGGTGAAAAATATACAAAAAGCAAAAAGAAAGACGCATTTGACCCGATGTGCTCTCTATTATCCTTGAAATGTAAAAATAGCTCTGGATTTCCACTTGAGTAGAATCAAGCTTCTAGCTAAGAGGGTAACAAATGCTACTCAGTTCTTCTTATAATTTGGCATTACAGGCCTAATGATGACTCCGAATAGGGCAGTGATTGCAGAAGGCTCGACAGAGATAAAGATAACCTGTGATATTGTATTGAATATTTCAGACCAAAAGTTATACGGAGAGGGGCAAGTCCAAAACATATAGATGTAGGTAGCCGGAGATTGACGGCATCTGTCGCAGTCATATATTTTGGATAACCTGACCTTAGTTAAGTGATAGCGGTGAAGGACCTTACACTGAAGCAATCCATGCCTAGCAGAGATGGAGGAGTGAACCCGTCTCAGACACTCATTCCAAATCTTCTTCAATTTCAAATTGTAAATCACCCTCCCATTGTGTTTTAATAGTGTGCAGTGAGACAGGGTTTAGAGAGTGGATGAGACCATACAAAACAGAGATATTGCCTTTCATAGTTGGTAGTGGAGTCAAAAAGGGGTCTACAATAGCAGCTGCTGGTAAGTCAGAAAAATTAGGGTATGTTTTTCTAGGAAAACTACGAATCTGTAAGTACCTGAAAAAAATCACGTTTAGGAAGATTAAACTTGTCGGAGAGCTGTTGGAAAGATGAGAGAATTGTATCTGCGTACAGGTCTTTTATTGATTTGATACCACAAGCATGCCAGGAGGAGAATGTTTCATCTGATAAGAGGGTTGAAAGAAAGTGTTCGCTGATAGTGGAGCGAGGAAAGAGGTGGTCTGAAGGCTAAAATATCGCCGGAATTGTTTCCATATCTTCAGTGTTGATTTAACTATTACATTCTTTGAGTAGGGAGAGTCTGATACATTTAAAGGAGCATGCACAAGAGCAAATAGAGAGGCTGGCCTGGAAGAGGACGACTCCATTATTATCCATGTTGGAGGAGAATGGGAGCGCTCGAGATGAAGCCAGAACTGAATTGCTCTCAAGTTAGAGGTCCAGTAGTAACATTTTTAATTTGGCAAAGCCATTCCCCCAAGTAGTTTTGGCCTCTGAAGCAAGGCTTTACGGAGTCTTGGCGTCTTCCTGTTCCAGATTAATTCAGATATTAATTTATCAATCTTACAAAAGAAAGACTGCGGAATAAAAATGGCTAAGCATTGAAAAAAACATGTACATTTGGGGGGTTTTCAAACTAAATTGAGCAGGTGTTTGGGATAGATATACCTGTAAATAAATATAATTTTGTTCTGGGATCAGACTATAATTATGGATGCAAACATCGGCATTCTAAAAATGTATTGTATGCTCTACAATATTACGAAAAAGAAAGTTTGGATGTAGTCCCCATGGATTTGCTATTTAGGTTTCATTACTCATTTCAATCTTCATTTAATTAATGAAAATGCAGTAGGTGGAAACCTGAGTTACTAAACAAAAATGGTGTGTATGCTTTTAATTTTTGAGTTAAGCTAAGAAAAAAAGTTTAGTTTTAATTTGTTTTATATTTAGTAGGTGAACCTATATGTTCATAAAATAGTGTGTGTGAGCCTAACTGTGTGTATTAAACTAAAACGGAGCATTTCTGTCGGCTCAGATTTTATTTCTGGTGTATATGCTACTGCCTGAATATGCTTAATCAAAGACAGGTTTCCTATAAATGAAATCATTATTTATCCCATTTTAAATATCTTGGTTTCTTCTTGTTTACATTGTTCTGTCGTCTTCTTTAATGCACCAAAGAACTGATATTTCCATACATACACTTTATATTTTGATACTGACATTAGGTTATAGATTACAAAAAGTCGTTTTTCAGGTAACTAGTATAGTGGATATGGAATACATTGTTAAAGTAACCCTTACGCTGGTTAAAGATATTGGGGTAACAAATATAAGAGAATAAATACTCAAATTTGATAAATGAAAAAGTGTTATGTCTTATATATATTTATGTTGCATTGTTGAAAGGAGCCCAGGACTTGGTTTTCATTACCTACGCGATAGCTGTGCGTATGACAATAAAGCTTTAGAATCTTTTAAAAGTTTGTGACTTCTGCTCTTTTTTTGTGTGTCTAGGTCTATTTGTGTCTTGTGGGTTTTCTGTAAATGATGTCCCAAGTATAGGTCTTAGTAGTGAATCATCCTTTGAATGTTGAAAATACAAATATGGAACATAAAAAAGCGTATTTAATTTGAACTCATGTTTCTTGTGTCTTTGAGATGACACCATAACATCCCGGCCTGTCACCTTCCTCATCAGTATTTCTGGCCTGTGTACCTCGTGTCAGTCACAGAACAGAGATTGACTGGTTAATTATACACACACATATATAAACACACACACCGCTACGCACGGAGAGGCCTGCACCATCGATGTTGTCATGAGGTGATTGAGGTTTTAATTAAAGTGAGAGACCGTGGGGATACACACATATCCTCGGTCACAGTAACTCATACAAATAGCTACACAGTCCGGTCTGCTGGGGGGGGGGGGTCAGTCCAACACTGCTGCTGTCACTATCACTAAACACACACAAGCTACATTCAGAAAGAGTGGGGGGGGGGGGCATTTACACCCAGTATGCCTCCGGTCACCAGGCAAGTCCAGTTTACATCCATCAGGTCAATCCTAAATTACATACATTCAGAATTGTTCCCATAAATCTCATTACACACTTGTGAATTGTCATCATTATCATGTAAATAGTTTTGACCACCAAACCTAATCAGTTCATCATTGAGTGATCCTTTTCAAGTGGACTTTTCTCCCAATTTATTTCATTAAAAAGTGTATATCAGTATGTAGTGTCTCTACTTTAAAGAGTCCTCTCCTGCTGATGTTCAGGTGTATATCAGTATGTAGTGTCTCTACTTTAAAGAGTCCTCTCCTGCTGATGTCCAGGTGTATATCAGTATGTAGTGTCTCTACTTTAAAGAGTCCTCTCCTGCTGATGTTCAGGTGTATATCAGTATGTAGTGTCTCTACTTTAAAGAGTCCTCTCCTGCTGATGTTCAGGTGTATATCAGTATGTAGTGTCTCTACTTTAAAGAGTCCTCTCCTGCTGATGTTCAGGTGTATATCAGTATGTAGTGTCTCTACTTTAAAGAGTCCTCTCCTGCTGATGTTCAGGTGTATATCAGTATGTAGTGTCTCTACTTTAAAGAGTCCTCTCCTGCTGTTGTTCAGGTGTATATCAGTATGTAGTGTCTCTACTTTAAAGAGTCCTCTCCTGCTGATGTTCAGGTGTATATCAGTATGTAGTGTCTCTCCTTTAAAGAGTCCTCTCCTGCTGATGTTCAGGTGTATATCAGTATGTAGTGTCTCTACTTTAAAGAGTCCTCTCCTGCTGATGTTCAGGTGTATATCAGTATGTAGTGTCTCTTCTGTGACATGTCTCCATGCTTTAAAGTTCAAAAAGCTCTTTATTCGTCTCATACTGCCTGTGTTGCAGCACCTCTTTTCACCCTCTGTCTGAAACCAGAGTCCAGTCTACTCTGATTGGTAAACTGACCGGCTCTGTTGTGATTGGTCAACAGCTAAGAGATGTCCCCCCCCCCTTATCCTCATCCATCCTATCATGTACAATGTGTTGGAGCGCTAGCCAATAGAAGCACAAATGTTGCATCATATTGTCATTATTTTACAAAAGTAAACATAGGACTCTGATAGAGACGTTTTAGGCAGGGGGGGGAGTGGGAGACAAACACAGGGATTTAAGCCATTGCAGACCATTAACATGCACAAAAACAACAAAGTTCAGGTAAAGAACAACTAAAAAAAGGAAAATAGGGCCCCTGTAAAAACCAAACTGTCGCTATGGCCAGTGCTGAGTGTGTATATATTCCTGCTGTTTGTACCTTGCAGGACACCATAGTTCTTGTTTCCACATAGGAAGACCTTTTTTAGTTCAGGTTTACTTTGCACTACCCCTAAAGCTGAGCACTATTATAACCTGCCTACGTTATCAGAAAATATCAGTGCTCTAACAACTTTTAAAATGAATCTTTTCATACTGTTTTTTAGATATCAGTCCAGAGCTGACGCAGCAGAGTGTGCTCGCCCTGCAGGGCAGACATAACCTTTAACAGGTCTCAGTTCTGAACAATCCAAAACACTGACAATGATGGTGTTTTACACTCCGGCTGCAGAGATGCAAAGTCACAGCGGAGGTTTTAACACAAATATGCACTCTGATGAGTCATTCTGATTGGCAGATGGCACTTTTTGACCAATGAAAGTGTAGTGTTGACCTTTAACCTCTATAGAAGTGTTGGCCCTGGCGGACAGGGGAAGATGATAAACTGCCCCGTTACTGAGCTTCCCCCAAATGATAGAGCTCAACATCATAGCCAGTTCTGTTACAATAGGACACAATGTCAAAGGCAGTGGCACCAAGATGGAAAAGTGGCTAATAGTATGCCTTTATGGTTAAGCGACATATACACTTTTCTAATGGCTGGTTCCGCTTATATTAGTAGGCAACTGTCAGAAAGTCACAACATTACTGTCCCCTCTTGCATATATCAAATACATGTATTTTCTTTCGGTTCTCTTGATATTGTGATGCTGGTGTCTAAAACGGCTGACCCCACAATGAAAGAAACAAATACTCATGCACATCAAGTATGATAAATAAAAGGTCCCAGGTATACTATAATTTACTTGAACGTTTATATAATGTGTGATTGTGTTTTATTATTAAACATGCTCACATAATGTAAGTATAATTTGCTTAGTTAGTTCTTCATTATTTATTCGGACGGGCTAAGATGTGAGACAAGAGTAACTACATGTTATACAATCCTTTACTACGATACATGAAGAGACAATATTTTTTATTTATGGGTGAACTGGTGTGTTAGCCCGACAGCGATCTACTAGTTTGTAGTGGCTGCTGACATCCAAATGCTATATTCTATCGGAACACATCACTAACACTTATGGAATGGGCATATGCTGTGAACCATTGAGTCATACCATCAGCCACTTTTCAATCGTTACCTCACTCGGAAAAAGTACACATTGCACGGAGCAAAGGCTAGGAGCAGGCACGTGCAGAGGAAGTTAGAGGGGCATGGACATAAAACATAAAAAGGGCACGGCGGCCATTTTTGTCACTAATAAATAGAAATGAGGGTAGTGAAAAAACTGCTAAATTACAGTTTATAATGACCAATACATTTCTGTTTGCGCATATGTAACCAAGGTCACTAAGGGTTAACCACACAGCAGTGCATTGTTACAGAGTTTTCATCACATGAGTGTCTAAGCCAATCAGAATGCAGGTTCAGCAGCACTGTAGGCGAGGTAGACTGTACACGCAGAGACGAGGAAAAAACAAATGTACATTCAAAAAAGGTCAGTTCTCTAATAGGAGTGCAAAAAGGCAGGAGCTCAAGCCCACTTTGACGTGTGTCTGTGCACGTGGCTGGCTATGCATTACCGTACAAACAAAGGAGCAGATTACCAAGTCTACGTTTTAAAACCAGATCCTAAATGTCATGTTTATGTATTCGCAAAAGCACATTGAAGTAATTCTTCCATTGGATGGCCAGTTACAGTGCGTGCTCAATACAATTCAGCAGCTCTTGGAAGATCTCTTCCTACTGTACAAACAAATGCAGACAATCTGTGCCTAACTATGGTGGAGCAGAGGAGAGAGCGGGCGACGTTCTCGTGGACAAGGTCAATCACCGTCCAATCTGAATATTCCCCGTGCACACACACTGGTAATGTCTTTGCACGGCTACATTGGATATTGAACCATCTCATCAGTGCCAATGAGCATGTACACACAATGAATACCCAGCATGCCTTTCCATCCGGAGGCCCCGCTGCTCTCACCTCTCAGGAGCATCCTGTAATGTGCATTCAATGACTCCATAAAACAGTTGCGTGGAAGAAAAGCCAACACTCATTGGCTGCGGTGCTTATAACTGTGTGATGGAAGACATACTGTAGGAGATGGACTTTTTATTAATCCCTGTGGGGAAATTGTTTCTCTGCATTTGACCCATCCTAGTGTTAGGAGCAGTGTGCTGCCATTTTGAACGGCGCCCGGGAAGCAGAGTGGGGAACGGTGCCTTGCTCAGGGACACCTCGGTAGCACTTGGTCTTGCCGGGACTTGAACTGACTTCGCCACCACCGCCCCCGATGGAGCGGATGGCACATTTCCTTGTTTTTAAATGAGCTATGTTGTCTATGTTCCGTCTGTTAAGCCTATTGTCTGTCTTTATGTGCTTTGCTGACTTTGTCTAAATTGTTATCACCCTCTTAAGGACAATTTGTTCTCCATATAAAAGGAGCAGAACGTCATTGTGTGGGTTGTGGCTGCTTTTTCACAGTGATTTAGACTAGAGTTGTGGGGTAATGTATTTTTTAGGTGATCCCGGAAGTTAGCATCACAAGTGCTCCCTCCACAAAATAATAGTCGTGTGTTAGAAAAATACATGTATTTATTATTCTTGCAAGAATGGAAATAGTCATCACACACAGCATATGGTACAACAGTATCCTTCACTTACACAGTCACGAGATGCAGGAATACCGGTTCAAAGCAGTATACAATGCATTACACCAGGCACAAAAAAGTTTCACAAACTGCACACATTCATCGAAAAACTTTACATTATTTTGGGCTGGTTTCCTAATCCTACTGTTAATCAGACTTCTTTTGCCGTCAGTGCATTTAACAAAGAGATGACTGCAGGCTTTATTAGACAAGAGATTCATTTAACATGGCAACCAAAGGTTAGAAATTATCCACACTTTACTACATCATCTTGTACACTAATACAGTACAACTGAGGGTAACATTCAAAGTTGGTATCAAATGTTAAATGTTGAATTTTCAATAAAAGAGTCTGCTTTGAGGTTTTTCTTAAATAAAGTGGTATATTGGGTCACAATCAGCCTTTCAATATGTTGCCCAAAAGCTGATGAAATCCATTTCCACACAGTGTTGACATGTCTCACCTAAAGAGCCAAAGAGATATATTTCAAAATGTTAAGTGTATGTCTCCTACTGTCCCTGCTCAGGTACCTACATGTAAATCTGAGCTCGATACAACCGCATGACATCAGACTAAACAAAGCTGCTTTTTCTGTGTATAACCCAGTCTTGAAATGATGTTACAGTTCAGCCTTGGGGTTTGGAAGTCTACTCCACGATAGCATTTCACTGAGAGTACAATGTGTGTGTGCGAGTGGTTTCCTCTGCGAGCAGTCAGGCAGTAACTGAATAGTAACATGCTGACCATATCAACATAAGATATGTCACAAAGCTTGTCTCAGCCTCTGATTTTACACACATTCTCACTTTCCCACCCCTCTGCATTGCCCTGCATGCACCAGATGCCCTCAGACCTTCCCACCTGTGCCGGTCACATGATCAGCAGCTGATTCCACCGTGACTCAGCAGCCCTGCAGGTTATAACCGCTCTATTTCCACTGATCTTCTGCCAGATTAGAAGTCAGAACCCGAATATGAACCTGTATCTTTAACCCTTTAATCTGGAACCTCCACCTGCCTGCCTGCAATATTATACATCTCCACTTTGTCAATAAATCACAATTATTGTCTTTTTTGGACTACCTGCATTTGGCTCCTTCCTCACACTCACCTGCTTGTAGGGGTGTAACGGTACACGTACCCGTACCGAAATTATTCGGTACGGGCCCTTCGGTTCGGTACACGTGTGTACCGAAGTGTACCGAACGAATATAACGTTAAACGTAAAAAATTGAGAACGTGAACAACTTCTTGGAAGTAATCTCAGGTGCTGCGTCGCAGCATTCAGAGTAATTTGCTCCCATTGTGTTCAACGCGTCATAGAGCGAGCAAGTCATTTCATTGGACGAGCTGGTCAGAGGGATGCGTTCAAATGTAGTCAGTAATTTGAGGAAATGGCGAACGCAGATAAAGTTGAGCTCGAAAATCCTCCAGCATCATTGAAGTCTCCGGTTTGGGAACATTTTGGTTTCGCAGTTACGTACAAGGATGACGGACAAAGACAGGTGGACCGAACCAAAGCTGTTTGTCGGCATTGTTCAACTAAAATTGGTTACGCGGCTGGCAATACATCAAACTTGCACACTCATTTGAAAAGGCATCACCCGAATGTGAATATCACCGGTACCAAAAGACTGAAGTGCAAACCCAACTCCCGCTAGCATTTAAGCCTCCACCACTCGCAACAAGTTCAGACCGAGCCAAAGCTAATACAAACGCCAAATATCCTTATGTTGCCATGTTAGCAAAGCGCTACCTGGCTGTATCTGCTCCCTCTGTCCCTAGAGAGGGTGTTCTCCACGGCAGGAGACATTGTTAGTGCCAGCAGATCTGCCCTTTCGGCAAGCAATGTGGACAAGTTCATCTTTCTTTAAAACAACATGAAAATACAATGACAAGCAAGTCCTAATGTCAAACTGGCTGCTTATGTACTAGTACAGTACAAATACAGATTATTTCAGTTCATCGAAAAGCTGCACCTTAATGTTTATTTTATTATATTTATTTGAGTGAATATTCATAGTTTAATAATAATTAAAAACCCAAAACTAATAGTTTATGTTTTGTGAGTACTAGTACAGTAAAGTTCAAATACAGATTATTTCAGTTCATCGAAATGCTGCACCTTAATGTTTATTATATTATATTTTGTATTTATTTGAGTGAATACATTATTCACAGTTTAATTTAAAAAAAACTATGTTATGTTTTGTGATAATTTTTTCTGCTGTACCGAAAACGTACCGAACCGAACCGTGACCTAAAAACCGAGGTACGTACCGAACCGAAATGTTTGTGAACCGTTACACCCCTACCTGCTTGACATATTATCTACCTCCAAATTGTACAAGCAGAGCAGCCTCAGAGCACAGAGAGTGAGAGCATGATGGAGGGTGATGCGGAGAGAGAAATCACCTGCGAAAAGTTCTTCTCTCCCTTTAATATGAATTCAGGCAAAGCCAATTCATCAATATGGTGTGAATGAAAAAGCAGTGCAAAGAAATGATCTGTAGCCAAAGAGAGAGGTAAGGCGAGGGCCCGGGTGAGACGAGGGAGAGCAGTACGTTTGCCAGAGCTGCAGAAACAATTAATGTCGGAGGCAGGGCCAGACCCAAGGTTCATTAACCCCCAGGCAAGGCCCTGTCTCCTGGGTTGCTGCCTGCCCAAATGACCCCTGAATGCCAAGTAGTTCCATCAGCCTGGAGCTAACGGATCACAGCTACTGGGACTTAACAGGAAGACCAATAATATCAGAAAAACGTCACAAACACACACACACACACACACACCCAACCTCTAACCCTAACGCATGAATCCTTTTTCCAAACCACGCCCACTTCCGTACACACAGGGTTTGAATATGACAGCTACAGTGGCTCTTTAGAGCATTTTTTTTTTGTAGAATGAGGAAAAATAGCCCTTTTCAAAATGACTGACTATCACAGTTACACAGAGGTGAGGTCATGTGAATTCATCTTTAAATATAAGTTCACCACAGATAAACTGGCAAACAATATGCAGCCTAATATTCTACTACGTCAATAGTGACAGCTCATTTGCTCTTACGCTGACTGCTATGTTAGTTGCTACAGCCGCTACCAATGTGCGTCTCCAGAGCTGTAGTCCATCCACCCCCCAACAAGAGCAGAAGTCATATATCTTGAGCATTATTTAGAGGCAGCCGTGCTGCCCCATCAAGGCTTTTGTCATGTGGAAGTGGCCGTGGTTAAATATAAACTGAGTTGGAAAACGACCCTAGCCCCATTTCTCACTTTGGTAAGTACAGTATGTGTATCTTGGAAAAGCAACCATGGTATTAAGACTGATAGCTTATCAAAAGAAAGTATTGAGCTTCATCTTTAATCCCCAAACTGTAAACTAAAAGTAGATCATTCTGTATTATAAGTTAAAGACAACTAATGTAAATAATCATATTTGAATGAACTCTTAATGGTATGCCTTGGGTCTTTAGTAGGGATGTAACGATACCAAAAACTCACGGTACGATAATATCGGGATCAAAAGTCCACGGTACGATATTTATCGCGATATTGAAAAATAAAGGAACAAAATTTGAATAGAATAAATCAAGTTTCACTTTAGTTTTTCAAGTAACTCAACTCTAACTCACTAACTCACTCACTCAGCATCATCAAGGTTATCTTGTAGGAATATGAGCATGTCCACATTTCCAGGTAGAAGCTGTGGAAACAACTCTCTTGCTTGGTACTGATGTTGCTGGGACAGAGAGATATGCTTTGGCCATGGGTAACAGAAGTGGGTAAAACTGTGCATTGTCTCTCCACCACTTCAAAAACAATACAGTTGTTGCCAAGAAGGTGAAGCTTATTGACAGGGCGAGATATAAATATACTGTTGGTACTTGTCAATGTCTCTAGGTGTGTACATGTAGCCCTGTAAATACGATGTCCTTTTGTGTTATCTGTTTTATGTTCATGTTGTAACCTACTTGCTGCCATGTTGGACAGGTCTCCCTTGAAAAAGAGATCGATGATCTCAATGGGACCATCTGGTTAAATAAAGGTTTTAAAAAAAAAATATTAAAAAAAATTAAATAAAAATTATTTTAAAAATCTTTTTTAAATCGCAGTATATTTTGTCAGTCTCACAACGGTATTGAGACATTTATTTACCGCGATATTCAATATATCGTTACATCCCTAGTCTTTAGCAATCTGGGACTGCATTACACTCTGTCTAATTACTTCAGTTTATTCAATTAAGAACTTTTTGTATCTCTTGTATGCTCAGTCTGTAAAACTGTTGTCAAAAATAATACAATTATTGCATTTACAAAGCTTTTATAACAGTTTAACCAGCATCTGCCTGACTCCTGTAACCTTTTGACCTCTGCATTGACCTTGTTCTGTTTGTTGTAATACACAGACCTAACCTAACACCCAGCTGTAGCGTGTGGTGTCAGAGCAGCAGACATTTATCTTCCCTTCTAACAAGACTTTAGTGAAGATACTCTCTCAGGTGTCCAGGTTCAAGTTAAAATTATAGTTTGGGGGAATGTAATTTGACACCTGATTAATTTTGAGTCCTCACAACATTGAAGTTCTGATCTTGCCTTTGTAAAACAAAACTAATTTGCATTGGTGGAGCAGAGACTGGCTTCTAATTAGCAGCAATGATTAACTGGTAATTGAAGAGGGGGTTCAGACCAGGGCGAGGTAGAAGGAGGAGAGAAGGGAGCGCCAAAGAAAAGTCAAATATGAAACAATGATAGAAAACTATATTTTGTAAGAAAAAGGAAAATTAGGTTTGTGTGTGTGTGTGTGTGTGTGTGTGTGTGTGTGTGTGTGTGTGTGTGTGTGTGTGTGTGTGTGTGTGTGTGTGTGTGTGTGTGTGTGTGTGTGTGTGTGTGTGTGTGTGTGTGTGTGTGTGTGTGTGTGTGTGTGTGTGTGTGTGTACCTGTGGCTGCCTGCGTGCTGACTTGGCTGCAGTGTGTTGTGAATGTTAAACAGAGTGGTATGGGCCAGGGCGTCCAGACCTGCTGATTAATGTTGACACAGTGAGGAGAGGCCAGCCTGTTGACATCCATTACTGCTCTGTGCTTAACGAGGCCAGCGCCTCAGAGACACCCATCACACCAGACCGACCCCCCCCCCCACACACACACACACACACACACACACCCCCACACACACACACACACACACACACACACACACACACACACACACCAAAAATGCTCATACCGGTACTCAATCCCTAGAAATTCAGCTGCAAACCATTTTAAACCAACATTAAAGATCAGAACGGGAAAAAGTGTGTCCTTTATGCAGTGAGTATCGTTATGGAGATTAAGGTGGGAAATGCAGCGCACTCTCAATCCAGACACCAGCGTGTATGTTCTTTGTCAAACGTTTAAAAAAGTCTAACCATGACCCTGTTATGGCGTTATATATATTTATTTAAGCTACCCACAAGATGCCAGGTTATTTCAACATGGGTCTCACACTTGTTGCAAATTATTTGTATGTACTGGAAGGCTTGGACAAAATCAATGAGTATTAAATGTTGTCTACAAGAATGTTAAATAGTCATTAAAAATGAATAAAAGGTACAAATTGCGTTCTGATTTTGTATTCATTTTTTTTCCTATCAATTAAATATGACCCGCAGAGTGTTACATTTGAGAGGATGAGAAACTAGTAAGGCCGTTTAATTTTGTTGTACACATTGTTTTTTTGTTTTGATTCACATGATATCGAGTCACATTACTCAGAGTTTTAAAAGTCTGTTTTAATCATGAGCAAATAAAAAAACTACAATAGAGACTCATAAATATTTAATTTAGTCAACATAAAAGAGTGTGATTGTGAACTAATGTTCTGTTTTTACTATTTCTAGTTCTGTGAACTTAATCCCTTGGGTGAGGTAACTGAAAAGTTTATGTCAGTAACTGAAGATATTTTGTTATATTTTACTTATCAAACACTTTAACTTAGCTGTAATGAAAAGCTACATATAGTATATATTGAAAATATTTAGTCTCTTAAAAAAAGGACATTCATCAACTTCAAAGAATTAAGACAATCAATAGTTGCCTAATTTTTTTAGTTTTGCTAACTTCTTCAGGTTTATGATTCTTCTATTTAAGATTGTATACCACTGATCTGCCAAATTCTGGAAATGGGTTGTGAGGAACAATAATATATTACTATCTAAACAGAAATAAAACTAAAGTAACCATCTTGTAGTTGTTATTCTGCCAACTAGATACTAGAGCAGCTCTGCTCATGTCTGTCCCACATGTCCTCACTTTATCTTATCTCCGTGGATATTTGTGTAAAATTGTGATAGTTGGCATACAAACTCTTGAGAGATAGAAACTTGTTTTGTGTAGTCAAAGCGACATTGAGCTTTAACCTCAAAAGTTGAATAAGTTCATTTGTGTTGTGGTTTGCCCAGAGACACAATAATGCCCAGGCTGTAAAAATAAAACCTGATGAATGTACTGCAGTTATGCTGGTTTATTCAAACTATACTACTAGGTGTACATCCATTTACACAAACCACACATATGTCTTACTTGCTACACACAAAAAGAAGATTCAAAGAAATGGATCGAATGCTGAGCACAGTTTTCACCACACACACACTGACAGACACTCCTATCAATCATCTGCACTGCCATCCACTTCATCTGCCCCCCCCCCCCCCCCCGGCCCAGCAGGGGGTCCGATAGGTCTTTGAGTGCTCTAAGTATATTTGGCTCTCGCTCTCCCTGCTCTCAGCCCCTTTTGTGTCACGTCAGACAGAGTGTGCTGTAAAATTACTATCTGCTGGATGGCATCACTGACAACTGCCGAGTCCCTGAACCTCACAAGCCCCCACCCCCCCCTCATCACCACAAAGACTCGATCTGCTCTTTGAAGGAGGCCCAATCTTAAAGGCAGTGGCGGTTCCTACTCCACCTCCCGCTCTGACACAATCTGACTCTCAATCAGTGCTGGAGAAGCTTTTAAACCTGAACCTGCAGCCACTTCAAAGAGCCCCCACACCCCCTTCTTTAGAAAGGAGTTAAAGTGGCATTAACACTGAAGCAAATGTGAATAGAACTCAATTACCTGCTGGAGAGTGGTAATGGAGAGGATTGTGGGAAAGGGAGCAGGCAGAGTCCTGTGGTGGGTAACACTACTATAAAAAAAATGTTATACTTTTGCATTTAGCTAAGATTCTGGTTCCTAGAGAGGAGTGATAGTTTTTGATGAAATAAGATCGAACTGACACAGGTGTTCTATCATGCAAGATTATTGGTGGCCAACAACTCCAACTCCAGGACCTATTCTTCCAATCTACAACCAAGAAGGCACATTTTAATGTTTAAGGAATACTAACATTGAAGGCTCAAACGTCAACCCATCTATCTTCAAACCCACCCACTCCTTCCTAACACATGACAACCACATCACAAAAACTGCTTTTTACCACCTAAAGGACATTGCCTGCCTTCGACCCTCACTCTACTTTTCCGCTGCTGAAGCCCCCATCCACGCCCTGTCACTTCCCGACTTGGCTACTGCTATAGCATCTTCTCCACGTTCTGTATTTATCTCTGTTAGGTTTTTAATTTGTTTGTTGTGTAAATTGCTTTTGTAAAGCGACTTACCTAGAAGTGAGTACCTAGAAAAGTGTTATAACATGTATTATTAATACTTAAAGGTGGGGTAGGTAATTTTGGAGGAACCAGCTCGAGTGTGCTAGAATTTGAAAATACACACCCTGAAAAAATCTGCCTCTTCCTCACAGAGCCCCTCCTCCAACACACACGAACGCGCACATGACCAATGAGGGCAAGAGATAAGTTTGTGCACAGATGGAAGGCTGACAGGCAGGTAGGCCATCCAGTTACTTTAGCCGGGCCGGCTCAGATGATTGGTCGTGCTTTTTACAGTACTACGGCTTCCACAGATGACATTTTTTTAAAGCATTCAATATATTCATTGCTATCGGGATGTTAAGAGCATTCCATGGAATATAACAAAAAGTGTTTCTGAAATAAATTACATACCCCACCTTTAAGTACTATTTTGACAACTAGTACTTGATACACTATACTCCACTACTCAGTTACTTTTTACATATGAAGACACATGATATATGATAAGATGTATTAATGAAATGTAGTATTTTACAAAGCAAATTATTAGTAAACTGACCGCACATTGAACAACGTTAAAATACTCCTACATATATTTGTTATAAATACAGGATGTTATTCTAATAAAATACTGTAAAAAACACATTATACATGTACATACTGAGAACTTTTACTTTTGATACTTGAATTACACTTTGCTCATAATTAGTGCTGTCAAAATTATCGCGTTAACGGCGATAATTAATTTTTTGAATTAATTGCGTTAAAATATTTAACGCATGTGCAGAATGGCCCCATACGTGCCACCAGTGGCAGCGCCAGGGTATGGCTGGGGTAGGCTACACCCATACCAAGAAATGGCTTAGCCCCATCATGAAAAATGATGTTAAAGTAAGCAAAATAAAGTCCGCCAACTCGCGTGGAGTAAATTGCACAGAGGGGTGATTGAATCATCTTTTTTCTCAAAGCAATGATATACCTATGAGTTGGATGTTGAAAAGTCTGAATCCCATGACTTATAGTGAAAACCACCCTTGAATGATGTAGACAAAAAGCTTTAGGAATCCAAACTATAGGGTGCCGACAGTTGAAATCAGTATCAGTATGTTGTTACTTCGGCATCATTTTGAAACGTGTATTACAATTAAATCACGGTAAAATATGTTCATTTTGTTGTAGTTGATTTCTACCACAGTATTTACATGGATATAAGCCCCGCCCCCTCTCCAGCGCATCCTGTTTGGATAATTTTTCATTTCATTTCAAACCTTTATTTATCCAGGTGTATCCCATTGAGATCATTGATCTCTTTTTCAAGGGAGACCTGCTCAAGTAGGTTCCACATGAAACATAAAAACATAAACAGAACAACCAAAAGGACATTTTACAGCATCATTACAGGGATTACAATTTACAATAACTATCCTCATGTGCAGGTACCAACAGTTTCCGATTGAGTAGCATCCAACCGAGCTTTAAAAACATGTAGTGGAACCAGATTGCTCAGTTTCCATTTCAATTGCAGACTATTCCAAGACAGAGGAGCTGCGCATCTAAAAGCTATCTTCCCTAAGACAGTCCTAGCAGTTGGCAGGAGTAAACACATCTGACAACCGCGGTGAAACTCCAGCGATTACAGCAATGCAAATATTCGCATCACCATGGCTGCCGTGAAATTCCTACCCTGCCTGAGACACAATTTTGTGAATATTGTTGTGTTTTGCCCCCGCCAGCGGGGGCATGGAGTTTAACAGGTTAAAGACCATAATATTGTACTTTTACTTGAATAAAGAATCCGACTACTTCTTCCAACACTGTTCATTTATTTATTTTGAGTACTGATAGATGTATTCGTTGTTCTCGCGTCCAGGAGAGAAGCTTAAAATGAGGAGACTAATGGAGTCTCTGAAAAGGTTCAAATTGGTTACTTTAATTAAATAGCGTGGTAATGAAACAAACAGAAGGTAGTTGGAGAGAGCAGCTGCAGCTGTTGTCTCGCAGTCGTTCCAGTGGAAAGAGGCTGAGACACGTTGGTTCTTCCCGCTTGCATCTCCCCTTCGCTCCTCCTCTCTGGGGGCTGTGACGTGGGGTTCCGCCCTCCTTTCTCCAATGTCCGATATTGCGCATAACAGAGGATTTAGACGTTGTGTATTTATTGCATAACTCCACACGCCTTTTCTCCTCATGGACTCATTCATGACTTTTTATTTAATGCATTTTAACGGCTGTAATCGTTGCTAACATAAAACCGGAAGTTAAGCTCACTGTTGATATTCCGGAGACTTCTTCCACTAAAGCTTTTCAAAATACACTTTAGCAACAACGTTAGCCACAGACGAATGCTAACCGGAAATGTTTTCAGAATAAAACAGTTTTAAGCTTACTGTATGTTTAAACTAAATTACGTCATTAAACATTGATTTTAATTTCTTACAGTACTACTGAGTATCATTCTCTGTCATGATACACTGAACAAAAATATAAATGCAACACTTTTGTTTTTGCTCCCATTTTTCATGAGATGAACTCAAAGATCTAAAACATTTTCTATATACACAAAATAACCATTTCTCTCAAATATTGTTCACAAATCTGAAAAAATCTGTGATAGTGAGCACTTCTCCTTTGCCGAGATAATCCATCCCACCTCACAGGTGTGGCATATCAAGATGCTGATTAGACAGCATGATTATTGCACAGGTGTGCCTTAGGCTGGCCACAATAAAAGGCCACTCTAAAATGTTCAGTTTTATCACACAGCACAATGCCACAGATGTCACAAGTTTTGAGGGAGCGTGCAATTGGCATGCTGACAGCAGGAATGTCCACCAGAGCTGTTGCCCGTGAATTGAATGTTAATTTCTCTACCATAAGCCGTCTCCAAAGGCGTTTCAGAGAATTTGGCAGTACATCCAACCGGCCTCTCAACCGCAGACCACGTGTAACCACACCAGCCCAGGACCTCCACATCCAGCACGTTCACCTCCAAGATCGTCTGAGACCAGCCACTCGGACAGCTGCTGCAACAATCGGTTTGCATAACCAAAGAATTTCTGCACAAACTGTCAGAAACCGTCTCAGGGAAGCTCATCTGCATGCTCGTCGTCCTCATCGGGGTCTCGACCTGACTCCGGTTCGTCGTCGTAACCCGACTTGAGTGGGCTAATGCTCACATTCGATGGCGTCTGGCACGTTGGAGAGGTGTTCTCTTCACGGATGAATCCCGGTTTTCACTGTTCAGGGCAGATGGCAGACAGCGTGTGTGGCGTCGTGTGGGTGAGCGCTTTTCTGATGTCAATGTTGTGAATCGAGTGGCCCATGGTGGTGGTGGGGTTATGGTATGGGCAGGCGTATGTTATGGACGACGAACACAGGTGCATTTTATTGATGGCATTGTGAATGCACAGAGATACCGTGACGAGATCCTGAGGCCCATTGTTGTGCCATTCATCCACGACCATCACCTCATGTTACAGCATGATAATGCACGGCCCCATGTTGCAAGGATCTGTACACAATTCCTGGAGGCTGAAAACATCCCAGTTCTTGCATGGCCATCATACTCACCGGACATGTCACCCATTGAGCATGTTTGGGATGCTCTGGATCGGCGTATACGACAGCGTGTTCCAGTTCCTGCCAATACCCAGCAACTTCGCACAGCCATTGAAGAGGAGTGGACCAACATTCCACAGGCCACAATCAACAACCTGATCAACTCTATGCGAAGGAGATGTGTTGCACTGCGTGAGGCAAATGGTGGTCACACCAGATACTGACTGGTTTTCGGACCCCCCCAGACCCCCCCAATAAAGCAAAACTGCACGTTTCAGAGTGGCTTTTTATTGTGGCCAGCCAAAGGCACACCTGTGCAATAATCATGCTGTCTAATCAGCATCTTGATATGCCACACCTGTGAGGTGGGATGGATTATCTCGGCAAAGGAGAAGTGCTCACTATCACAGATTTTTTCAGATTTGTGAACAATATTTGAGAGAAATGGTTATTTTGTGTATATAGAAAATGTTTTAGATCTTTGAGTTCATCTCATGAAAAATGGGAGCAAAAACAAAAGTGTTGCATTTATATTTTTGTTCAGTGTATTGTAATAGACCACACGAAGTGGAAGAACACACAAGTACTTGTAAAGGAAACAATGTTGTTATGACTTCCAATTGAAGACGCACATTCTTTTTGTTTTTTGTGTTGTACCGTGTCCAGTGAGTGTTTATTTGCCAATGAAAAAAGATAACTTTCCATTTCATTTAAATTGAATAGACAATAAAGGTATATGAATCAGCAGGGAAAGCAGTCCGGACAGATGAGTCACGTTTCAAAGCCTTTTGCATTCACAAGTAAATGTGCCAACAAGCAGCCTATTGGCAGCTCAGTCCATAACACTTTCATCTGTCTTTCAGAGGTCTTTGCTTTTATTAAGAGAAATTGATCTGGATTTATCACTAATAAGCCAAACGGGTGAGAGGATCTTCGTTGAGACACCACATTGCAATCACAGCTTCATATAGTCCATCAAGGACATATCAAGAGCAGAGTTGAGTCTTGCATCGTCTATCCAGTGATCTGAAGCTTTTAACATAAAAATGAAAGAAAACAAAATGCATAAAAAAGAGAGAATATAAAAGGCAAGAGTGGAGAGAGGGGAATAAGAAAAGTGAGACAAAAGGAGCTACCCAGAGGCCCAGTTGGCCTTTCAAAGATTTCTAATCTCAACTTGTCCTCTAAGACTTCTATGGAATTCTCAAGTACACAGGAAAGACAAATTTGAAGCAAAACTTTTTGGAGAGTGCTCATTGAGCCGGTTGGTTAGGAAACAGATCCGTGTACGTGTGTTTAAGTGTGAGGATGTGTGTGAAGATGGATGTATTTCCCAAGTATCTGATGCTCTGAGCGCTCCATACTGACACAGTCCTATCAATGGAATGCCTCGTTACTCAGTAAATAAGGTCCCAGGATCGTCAAACAATGCAACATATATAGATATATGGCATTAAACAATAAAAAAAACAATAACATTTGTGCAAGAAGAAACAGAATGGAAATAAAATAGTGCAAGAGAATGTTGCAAGACCAATGTATCATGAAGTGCTTCATAATCATCAGAGGACAGCAAAGAAAAGTCAGGTCCCTTTCAGTAATTTATTCGAAAATAACATGTCAGTTTTAGCAGGTGCCACGGGTTGTAAAGGAGACTAAATCCAGAAATTAGATATTGGTTGTTTTTTATGTGCTTGTTAACCTTGTTTATGCTTAATAATTTATTCTAAATGCAACGATTTGTTGTGGTTGCATTTCTGTATAACGCAAAAAAATATGGCTACCTGCATTTCAATTAAGTTAACGCGAGAATTGGTAGATAGACTGTATTTACACCATAACGGTGCACAGCTGATAGAAAGGGACACCTAGTGGTTAAAGCACGTTATTGAATTTTATTATTTTTATTATTAGATATTAATAGGAGGATGTGCAAAACAGACAAACTAATAAGGCTTAATTTAAACATTAAAGATTACTTTAGGTTAAGGTCTTCTTCTGAATAAGAAAAAAGCTTTGGGGGTATAGAAGAAGAATATGGAGGGATGAAACCCGCTTTAATGGTCACACATGCAGAGCACACAGCACACACAGTGACATTTGTATCTACAGATAAATATTAAGCCTGGCAAAGTACTTAATATATTGCTTTCCTGCAATGTTAACTATGTTGAAGCACTTATTTTAACTGATATTATACATATGAATTATACTCTTATGTATGTAGATAGTATAAGAAATTTGCAGAATATGACAGTTTAATGGTGGAGGTACACACATATAGATGTCTTGTAATGCACTGTTGAGGAACCTGTGACCCAAGTTTTTCATTCATTGCATAACTACACCTAAACTACACATATCTCCTCCCGCCTTGACTATTGCAACTCCCTCCTCTACGGCATCAGCTCCACCTCCCTCAATAGACTCCAGCGTGTCCAGAACGCAGCCGCCAGACTCCTCACCCACACCAAATCATGGCATCACATCACCCCGGTCCTCAAAGAACTCCACTGGCTCCCCGTTTCACACTGCATCCACTACAAACTCCTGGTCCTCACTTTCAAAGCCCTCCACCATCTAACCCCCCCCCCCTACCTCACTGACCTCCTCATCCTCTACCAACCACCCCGGTCCCTCAGATCCACCTCAGCCGGTTTGCTTTCCATCCCCAAGGCCAAACTCCGGAGTTTCGGGGACAGAGCCTTCTCTGTGGCAGCCCCGAAGCTCTGGAACTCCCTCCCCGAATACCTCCGTGATTCTGAGTCCCTCACCCTGTTCCAGTCCCGCCTCAAAACCCACCTCTTCAACTCTGTATCCATAAGCCCCCCCCCTCTCAATCAACTTCCTCCTGACTGCTTTTCTGTTTTGTTTTGTTTCTTTTTGGCTTTGTCTTTGTTTTTGTCTTTGTTTTGTTTGTCTACCCTCCCTCCCAAATGTAAAGCGTCTTTGGGTTCAAGAAAAGCGCTATAGAAATAAAATATATTATTATTATTACACCGTAGTTGTGTATATGATATGTCAATAAACCTTAGCTTAGAACATCTTGAAAGGGATGTGCAAACTAGTCATTATATACAGTCTTTAATTAACTATTAGTGGAGAATAACGAGTAATGAATATACTTTATAGGGATCCTATTAATATCTAATAATAAAATACAATTCAATAACGTGCTTTAACCACCAGGTGTCCCTTTCTATCAGCTGTGCACCTTTATGGTGTAAATACAGCCTATCTACCAATTGGATCACATATAAAAGTCAGCCGAATTAGTGTTGATACTGCAAGGAGACGTATTGTGTGAAAAGAAATGTAAGATGTTGTTTAATTGCTGATATATTTATGATCCACGTCACGTTTTCAGTTCCTCCTGTTTGTCTAGAAGTCTTCTCATCAGGGCTCTATAAATAGAGAACTACGGCAGATCTGTAATATGTAATGCAGCCGAACCGTGTATTACAATGCTGTTATGTGATGACTTTCAAAGAGAAAAGCAAGCACACTCGGAATAAAGTATTATTTTATTTTTTTTAAATGTTTTCGGATTTCACATCGCATAAACACCATATCCCAGCGTGCATTGCGGCTAAACCATCCAATCATCGAGCTGAGGATCTTGCCTACGTCTCTTTCCGGTATTTTTTATGACAGATGTATTTTGTTATACACACATTCCTTCACATTTACATTTTTATTTACATTAAAGTATTTTGTGAGGCCTTCTAACATGTTTTTAAATATAACTACGGTTGTAGTTGAAGAGTTTGTAAATTAACATGAACCGAAATCGAATGTGACTATTAAAAAATAAATCATTAATATATTAATATTGACATTAACAAGCGACTGTCGGGGTAGCATTTGCTTGGCATTTCCGGGTATTTCTCCACTGGTTAACAACGCCGTGTAACTGTCAAGGTTGAAGGGACGAAATCGTGACATCTTCACGTCTCCCAGCATGGTAAATTGTCACATGTTCACGTCTTGCCGTGATACCGCGTTGGTTCTCCTGGGTGCTTCACAGGGTTTGGGTAAAGTTAATCAAAAGGAATGATTCCAAAGCTCTTCCTCTAACACCATCCCACCCAAAGCAGACGTAACTCTATGCCTTTCATGTGACTCAGTCTTCTCTATCTGTAGTCCGGAGCCGTCTCCCATAAACCCAGCCTGGGACCCACATCTCTGCCTCCCCCCTCACTATCTGTGGTCTGATAGTATCGATTGGCCATTTGGAGGCAAGAAACTCCAAAGAGACAGGCATAATTACAAGGGGATAAGGCAATCTACTGCAATTAACCACTCCTCCCCTGGCAGCTTGGCCGCGGACCATCTCTCATCTTATGCAGGAAATAAATTACCTCAGCTTGGCCACCGCCACTGAAATATAGGAACAATTAAACAGGAATTAATTCTAATTCATGCAGCCCCTATCACTAAAGGGACATATTTCAACAACGGTATTAAAGAACTATTACACAAAATTAATTGTAAACCGCAGTTTCTTTGATCCGTGTAATAAATCACGGGCTTCTTTCATAAAGAGCTCGGAAGAGATAAGTCGGACGCGGTTGACATTTTGTAAGGTTGGAGGGTCGTCCTGAACACGCCTCGTAGAGACGGTTTCTCATCAAGATAAATAAGGCCTGTCATGTTGTGTGGACAAAAAGAGACATGCAAGGAATTTTTGTTATTTGCTATTTTATTTAGCAGGAACCAATTTGACCACATACATAACTTAAAGACAGTGGTGGAAAGTAACTAAGTACATTAACTCAAGTGTTGTACTTAAGTACTTTTTGGACAAACTTGTACTGTACCTGTGTATTTCCATTTATTGTACTTGATACTTGTCCTCCGCTACATTTTAGAGGCAAATATCAAACTTCTTACTCCACTACATTCATTTTACACTCTGTTACTTTGTGCATTTGAAAACACAAGATATGCTGATATGGTATAATGCAGGACTGTACTCCTAATCTACATACATATCTCATATATAAATTTGGTCCACATGGACAAACTACAAAACTGATCCAATAAGTAATCCAAACAGGATCATTTTACCATAAATGTAACCAATGTAATACTGTACAATGTGAAAATACCAATTCTGCATAACGAGTACTTTTACGGTTGATACTTATTATTATATTATACATACATATACATATATATATTATATTATATATTATATTATACTTATTAGCTGATAATTCTTCTGTACTTTATATTATTCTGAAATGGGCCATTTTAAATAACGAGTGATGCTAATACTTTTTATTTCACCCCAACACGACCGAAGGGTTATAAACAAATGAAGTGGAGCTAAGTACTCTATAAACCTCTGAATTGCAGTGGGGTAGAAGTACAAATTACTCTAGTAAAGTACAAGTTTTTCAGTAGAGTACTTCTGTAAATGTACTTAGTTACTTTACACCACTGCAGATAATGAGTCTGAAAGGACTAGGAAACTTTGAATCGTAGAAACATTACTCAACAAAAGTTTGGAGACTAGGTCAGAATTACAAGGAATGAGGACAGGGGACATCTCCCGCTGATCCATTTAACAGAATGAGAAACAGACTGTGCAATTATTCATTATAGCCGACTGCAGCATCATCGTTTCTCACACTTGCCTTGTTTATTTCTGAATTTACAATTTCAGCCAATTTTACACCAAATTATCGCAATGTCAGGCCTCCATTTCCCCTATGGACCATTTTCATAATCTTCCTCGCTCCAAAATCTTTTAAAAGATGGCACTTTCAAGGCAGTTTGTTTCTCTGCTTTGCGCTCCTTCGATTCCTCGTTGAGTTCTAACGGTTGAAAACAACTCGGAAGCTTTTTGGGGAGAATTTGTAATAAGCATACGGTCACCCTGCAGGTAATTAACTGGGGGATGAAGAGGAGCTGCCGGCTTAGATTCAGCTCCCATTTGAACTGCTGTTGTTTTGTACAGCTTGAGAGAGCTGTGTTGAAAGCGAGAGCCCCTAGCCAGCCTTTGGGTAGAGAACCTCGGCACAAAAGCTCCATGTTCTCAGTCTCGGCGAAAAAATAACTTGTTGCATTTCAAATCTGTTTGTTTCATTCCTCTTCAGTGGGGACTGCCCCCCTTTTTCTCTATGCCAGTCCCTTGCTCTGCTTTCTTTCTGGTTCCACACAGAAATCAGGGCTATTCCCAAATTGTCCCACTGGCTTTCTCTCTTTTGTCACCAGAGCTGGTGCTCGACACAGTATGTTTATGAAATTGTGATTTGGAAAAACGATCCAACAACAACAAAGATATTCCTAAGAGCAGGCTCTGACATTTCACCAGCATCACAAGTGGATTGGACACAAAAGTATATTTTCTGTCCCTTTCTCTATTTTCTGAAGAGGAGCACATTTGGGCGGTTTCTGACGAGCAGTCAGACATTAAATCCATATTTGTGCCTCAATATGTATTTTCTTCGGTGTGGATAAGCTGTTGTAACATTAAGAATCCCAATAAGGCTCTCATTCAACCTAGGATGTTACTAATAAAGCGTGATCCAACCCTAACCCTAATCTCTAGGGTTATTGGAACCTATTAGCTGCTGTATACCAGCTGTTGTTCAAGTGTTATTATTTTGTGCATTAGCCGAAAAGGTGGGTTTGATTCTAATGAATTGGCAGTGGGTAGTCCATGTACCATTGCTCATCTTGTAGGGTTAAATTACGTTACACTACTACAATATTCTCTTACTGTATCTGATAACCATAATCCAACTTTATTTTGATATTTTATTCATAGGATCATATTACATTACATTCATATCATCATTCATATACCGACCTTTTCAGATGTTTGCAATAATTGTAATATTAACAAATTATACAGATTAACTTCAATCAGTCAAACTGCATTCTATCCAACAGATATGAGATGTTCAGTATGTCTGGTGTTTACTTTGACAGTTACATTACATTTAATATAGCTGAAGCTTTTATCCAAAGCAACTAACAAAAAGTGCGATTAAACATGAAGATACAAACTCAAAAAGAAAGTATCCTGTAAGTTCATTAGCTTTAAATAAGAAAAAACATTGTATGTGCTAATGCATTGGCTTCAAATGAGCCAAATATGTTCTTGCAGAGGAAGAATTTGTATTATTATTTTTTAATTATTGGCCAAGGTGCAATTAAAACAGGTGAGGTTCAAGTCTGAGTTTAAGATGTGTAGACTTTCTACTGTCATGATATCAATGGGGATCTCGTCCAGCAGTATTGCCTTCTCTAAAGGCACCAAGCCCATAGATCAGTCTCTTCCTTTTTCAGTATTAGCCTACCATGACAGGTGTACATGTCTGAATCAGATGCCTTCCCACTGTGATCCCAGGATCCTTTACTGCTGACAGGGCCAACCTGACACCCTGAGTCTAGCCTGGAGAGGACCTCCGGCGCCGACCACCTACAACACCCCCCCCACTCCCCACACACACCTGCACTTTCAGCCCGGCTGTATATACTTTAAAGCTTTTGATCTGCAATGTCATCACTTCCTGTAAGAGGAAGTTCACTAAACCCCAAATCTCTGCAGTACATATAATTTGCCACCAATTAACATATGTTGGAACATTACAGAAGGCCAAACTGATCTGTTGAGTCTGTCCATGAGAGTTTGGAATTTGTTTTATTTAAATAACTAATTCAATATTTAAACAATTTATACAAACAAGGTACAAGCAAACACAATTAGTTGAAGCAGGAGGACAGAGAGCATAGCTTATGAAGAAAACAGCCCCTGGTCAAAGACTTAAAATATCCAAGCTCCAAAAACAGTTAAATATTACTTCAAGTCTTAAGGTAAGAATCCAACAAAGTGAAATCAAAATACTAGAAAGAAAAGAAAGATTGTGTTACTATGTTGCATAGTTAAGAATTACATGCATTTGTGTAATCTGCTTGTAAAATATTCCTAAACTTTGATTTTAATTGTTGATTTTTTCTTAAGAAATAATACTTGGGTTCAGCCCATTCCATATTTGAACACCGACGATCAATTAACTGTGTGACTAAATGGCTTTTTCCACACAGTGTTGGGTTGCCTAGTTGGGTAATGCTGAAATTCATTTGGAAGAGTTTTTGGACCTTATAAGGGAATCTCATTACAGACTATCAAGTTAGCAATTGATTTGTCAACTTGACTCTCATATAAAGAGATTTTATACCAGATTAAAAACTCTCCTTTTAAGTGATTTCATAATGTGCTGGTGCCAGTAACAGTCTGTTTTGCATTACATACACACAGTTTAGTGCTTATAGCTGTAAATTGTGAGAGAATGTCATTTAAATTCCTAATGAAAAGTGGTGTGTGTTTATCAATCCCACATACACCATCCTGAGGGAGTGATTTTCAACCACTGTGCCGCATCGCCAGGTGTGCCGTGGGAAATTGTGCAATTTTACTTAATGGCTCCAAATCACCATTGTTGAGCATCTGTGCTTGAAATGTAGTGTCTGGTTTAGTCATTTAGGGCAATAATTAACTTATGGACACGGAAACACACACCTCGTTACCACATGTGAAGCTACCTAAAGGTTAGACGCTGGGGACGATGGAAAGACAGAGAAGAGGAGTTGAGGATGAAGTGAGGAGGAGGAGAGGGAGCTGTCAGCTGGTTTTGCATGACTGCGCTGGAGTCAAATTGAGGGAAGGCCAGGCTGAGCAAGGCCCCCGACACACACACACACACACACACACACACACACACACACACACACACACACACACACACACACACACACACACACACACACACACACACACACACACACACACACACACACACACACACACACACACACACACACACACACACACACACACACACACACACACACACACACACACACACACACACACACAGGTCCTTACGAATATACAAAATAAACAGCGCGACAGAAATATTTCTTTGTTCAGTTATTAATCTCCAGCAGTGAAGGCAGAGTGACGGGTGCAATGACCAAATACATCAAGGCAGAGGACACGCACACTGACCCTCTGCCCACCTGACAGGGTCTCTGTCTGGACAAGATGAAAACACACACCTTTGGCCCACATGACAAGAGGTGTGTGTGGGATGGATGGATAGATGGATGGATGGATACACTGAACAAAAATATAAACGCAACACTTTTGTTTTTGCTCCCATTTTTCATGAGATGAACTCAAAGATCTAAAACATTTTCTATATACACAAAATAACCTTTTCTCTCAAATATTGTTCACAAATCTGAAAAAATCTGTGATAGTGAGCACTTCTCCTTTGCCGAGATAATCCATCCCACCTCACAGGCATATCAAGATGCTGATTAGACAGCATGATTATTGCACAGGTGTGCCTTAGGCTGGCCACAATAAAAGGCCACTCTGAAACGTGCAGTTTTGCTTTATTGGGGGGGTCTGGGGGGGTCCGAAAACCAGTCAGTATCTGGTGTGAGGGGTAGGGTTAGGGTTAGGGTAATGTTGTGAATCGAGTGGCCCATGGTGGTGGTGGGGTTATGGTATGGGCAGGCGTATGTTATGGACGACGAACACAGGCCACTCGATTCACAACATTACCCTAACCCTAACCCTTGATATGCCACACCTGTGAGGTGGGATGGATTATCTCGGCAAAGGAGAAGTGCTCACTATCACAGATTCTTTATCCCTTGATGAAGCCGACTAGGTGAAACGTTGGGAACTCTTTCCCCTTGATGATGTATATGCTATTTCGCCTCTTTTAAGCTTATTGTATGATTCTTTTAATTTTGAAACTCAAACGTTTTTTGATACCTTGTTTTTAAGAGTTTATCTGTTCATGCTGCCACATGGTTAAACAAATATTTCGGGTCCAACCTGACTAGCCCACATGCTTAGCCTCCGCTTAACCTGGTTAACCCTCTAGACCTTTAAAGGACGTCACGGCCCTGCCGGGCTTCCTCCTTTTACCGAAGTTACTGGATTACAGGACGGTTTGAGAAACATTAGTTCCCCCTAAAGCTGACAAGCTCCACCCTTCGGATTTCCGGCCCAGTTGTATAGCCTGTTTCTGGCTCCTGTATTACGGACGTCGCGGCCCTGCTGGACTTCCTCCGTATCCATCCGGACTGCAGCAAACCAAAGGACCTTGGCTACTGCTAAACCTCCTCTAACCATTAAGCTAGCCCTCCTGCTAAAAGGAATTGGATTGCCTCTTTTCTGGCTTTTGCTTCATTGTGAGTACCTACCAGCGAAGTGTTTGCACACAGGACTTTACGGACTCAGCTTCAACGCTTGTCATTATAACAAGGTCTTTTAAATTGTTTGTTTTCTCACCAATTTATCAATCAATCAATCAATTTATTGTGCCTGTTTCCTTTTAAACTAAATATATTACTGTAAACCCTTACAGTTGTACATCCTTGCACCTTAACTTATTTCTCCCTGTTTGACCTTATATATTTTACCTTAGTTTATTATAGCATTGCCCTTTTTCCTGTTATTCTTTTTCCCTCCCCTCTCCCAACCGACCTTCCTTATGGTTGCTTCGTCTTATTATAACCGGTTTAATGGTTTAGATAGATGGATGGATGGATAGATGGATAGATGGATAGATAGATAGATAAATAGATACTATATTCATCCCAAATCAGGAAAGTATTTTGTTAAAAAATGTAAAGGTGGAATAAAGTATTAACATAATCAAATGAAATAACGAAAGCCACTAATTTGGCGTTAGCTGACTGGATAGCTAACATTCGCTAGCTAGCGTGTTAGATGTTTATCCAATGTAATGTAAGCAAGTTAACTAGGTAGATGGATAGCGAACGTTAGCTAGCTTGGTTAGCAGATGACTTTTCACTAGCTTGTTAAGTCGATAGCTAACGTTCGCTAGCTACCTACCTTGGTACCTACCTCGTTACCTACCTACCTAGCAAGCTAGACAGACAGATAGAAAAATAAACATAAGGAGCCAATATATACATAACTACAGAAGAAAAGACATATATCACAAACAATACACAAAATAAAATGTGCTGGATAAATTAGACCGCTATACCAGGGGTGTCCAAATTACGGCCCGGGGGAAGTTGGAAACATTTTCATACAAATCTTAGTTGATAAAAAAAGCTCAATAACTTAATTACATAAACAGCTTGAAAAAGACCCTTCAAATGTCATCTTATTACAGGAACCTGAGGCTTTTGTTTTAGGGGATGAGCTGCAAACAAAATAAATGAAACCCTCTGGAGAGCTGTGATGTACGCTGTTTTGTTTATTCAAGCATTTTCAAGTATCAAGAATCACATTTGATTGATAAGTGATAAGGCAATAAACCTCACCTAGTGAGGGGCCCAACCTTTCGTATGTTTTTCCGTATGTGGCCCTCAGTGAAAACAGTTTGGACACACCTGCACTATACCAATATACGACAGCAGTGTACATGTAGACATAACATATACAACACATAGGATAGTTTATAAATGACATTATAGTTGTTCAAGGAAGCTGTTCATGATCTATAAACACAAAGGCAGAAAGAGTGTGATGTGAGAGGGAAAGTAGCGATGGAGGACGAAGGGAGTGATTTGACTGTAAGAGCAGCACAAAGAGAGTGGAGGGGGGATTGAGGAATGGAGGAAGATAAAAAGACGCCCTGCAGAGTGTCATCCCTCCATCCCTCAGCACAGGGTGATGGAGAAGGAGGAGGCAGAGATGGAGTTGGAGAAAGGAGCGTGATGGATGACCCAGAGGTCACAGCAGGGCTGGACTCATTTTCGTGACCCAGTGTGAAGGCTCGTACATGGGGGCTGATCAATCCCTGGACCCACTGAGGGGCAGGGCGCACACACACACACACACACACACACACACACACACACACACACACACACACACACACACACACACACACACACACACACACACACACACACACACACACACACACACACACACACACACACACACACACACACACACACACACACACACACACACACACACACACACACACACACACACACACACACACACACACACAGGAGAGGGGTCTGGGAATGAACTTTTTGGCTCACCAGCTGAACCAGGCTAATGGATTTTACAGTACAACTCCTTAATTTTCACTCAATTTTCTTTATCCAGATATCATATCAAAGGATGCAACTAAAAAAACATTTGATCAGCTTTATTAAAAAACTTTGGAGGTCAATAATAGATTAAAATGACCAAAATGACCAAGCACCAATTAGTATTTAGCTTTATTTTTTACTACTCTTTATAATTCTTGTGGCGTTTGACTTGTATTTGTTTTATTGGAACTTACTGTATTTCATCGGCTAACGTGAACATTTGCATAACAGTCAGGTGAAGTGAAATAATATTGAAATAGCAGGAGGGATTGAGCTATGATAAGAACAATTTAAAAAAAAATGTTCAACACATATGCCTTAAGAAAATTATGCATATAATTGTTTTAAGTAAATACAACATAACTGTACTGATTAATGATTTAATTATAAATGGTTTAGAGAGAGATTTGCTCAAATGCAAGATGTAATAATTAGTCTTCTAGTCTTTTTCCTATTTATTTAACCTATTGTTGCTCAACCGGTCGACTGAATTAGGTAAATGTCACATTCTTTAATTTTTCTAACAAATGTTGTATATTACCCACATTTGGTCATCAGCTATGATTTCTGTCCTGTTAGTACAGCAAGCTAAATACCATTCACTTCCATCATATGACATATGTATACATCTGCATGCCTAGACACCACAAAAGGGAATTATTGTTCCATTTATTTTTACAGATGTGCTACCAGCCATATCCACTGGAATAAACTGGGCACACAGTCTCCGGTTATCTTAATCCATTCATGTCTGTGACCATGTCTATTTATAACAAATGTACAAAAGGTCCTTTGAAAAACTCTACCGAGCCTACCATAATAAGATGTTGGGCCTTTCAACAACACAGACTCTGACCTAAACCATGTCCTGAACAGCAAAAATAAATGGATGCCATTAAATCAGAGCTACAGAGTTAGACTGAAGCACTTTGAGTTACACCAGTCAATCCTATGAATACGTGTACCCCACTGTAAACAGTGAATGTGGATGCCGGGTGGATGCTCTGCTAGGCTTCAATCAGAGCGGAGTGACCGATTAACCGCTCAGTCAGAATATAAATGCAGTGTTTGAGGCATCAGCGACAGCTCAGAGACGTTCCTCAGCAGATACCTGTCTCTGACCTCACATCGCTCACTGCTGCTGATCTGAAGCTGTTCTTATCCCTCAGACATCCTCACTGCACTACTCCCTCTTCATATCTCTACCTCTGTAGTGGAATGTAACCAAGTACATCAACTCAAGAACTGAAGTTAAGTACACTTTTGAGTTACTTGTACTTTTCCATTTTATTATTTAAAAGTGTATTGATTCTTTATCTTTTGACTTAGTTAATCCATACATGTAATTCAGAATACAAACTCAAGTTTGTAAATGACATATAAATTAAACACGACAAAGAAACATGTTTAAGGAAAATGTAAAAAATAATTAAATTACATTGTATAAAAATCATACCAAGGGAAATACAACATGTACTAGATAGATGTACTCATATTTTACTCACAGTACAGTACCTCACTGCATTTCATTTTCATAATTGAATAAATCAACTCTGCACACTTTAATGTTTGTAGTATTCTGTGTTTATATTTTTTAACGGTAGATTTGTTTATTCGAGTATTCTTACTTATTATGCATATATTAATATTTGGTATTGTTTAGATACCATAAAGATATATGTGTTCCTCCTGTTTGTTTGTTTTTGATTTTATTGAATTTTTTCATTTTTATTCATTTTATTTTGTTATATTTTAACTCATGTGCAATTTTTTGTTAACATGCTGCTGTGAAAAAAACATTTCCTTATTTTGAATCAATAAAGTAAATCTAATCTAATGAAATGATGATGTATTGATATACATGAATGTACCCAGCTGTATATACAGTCATTAAAATGAGCCATACCAGCTATACCAGCTGCAACAACAAAGGGATGAACATTGATAATGATAATAACTCAATAATACATCTGTCAAATGACTTTTTTTATTTTGGGGAATGTTAGTCTTTTGACTATATCTTAAAGCCACATACTTACTGTAACAGAGTATTTCTATTGTGTGGTATTGCTACTTTTATTTTATTAGTTACATTTAATTTTATATGTGTCCACCTCGTCAACATTATCTTTTGTACACAAAGGGCACTTTATCTCGAGAACACAAAAAGATGCTTATTGATTCCTACACTGCCTTCCTCCAACATGTGCTTTCTGTTAGCAGATTCAAAGAGGAATCCGGGCTGGACAGTTTACCTGTCGGGGAAAAACATTTGATCACTAACTCTAATTGGAAGTAAGCCTGAAGTCTTCCGAAGATGAAAACATCAGCAACAACAAATCCTCCCTTCACTGCTGTCTGTAACCATAACACTGATTATACATAAACACGAAGCGAGCAGCAAAGCAGCTGAGAGCTACAGCCACACATACACACACACACACACCCACATACGCGCACACGCACGCACACACACACACATGCACACACACGCGCACACACACACACACGCGCGCACACACATACTCGGTATAAACCAAAACAAATGCATAATACATTTATATATATATTCAGTGAAGATTGTCTCTCACACAGGCAGGGACATATGGAAAATACACATTCACACATTATACCAAGCCTAAATAAGCAATAATTTTAATAATAACATCTCTGAATCTACAAATGTATCATTAATTAACCATTAATCCATGTTTTTGCAGTGGGATCGCTAGAGCATGAAGTTAACTAAATGAAATAAGGAAAACAACTTGACACTGCTTCAATTTTTCCTCCCTCTCAGCCACAACTATTTGCTACTTAAAAAATGGTTTCTGCTCACTGTTTCAATTATTAAAGAGGCCATTATGCTTTCTGTGTTTTCCCTTTCCTGCAGTGATATAAAGGTTTTGGTGCATGTAAATGTAAATGTTCTGCAAAGGCTTGAATCCCAAAGTTCTCTTCCACACATTCCCTCTCTGCCTGAAACTCCTCCATTGGACTCCTTTGTTTACTTCCGTATGTAACACTCGCGCATCTATTGGTTAGCGCTCCAACACATTGTACGTGATAGGCGGGACATCTCTAAGCGGTTGACCAATCACAGCAGAGCCGGCCAGCTAACAAATCAGAGCAGACTGGGCTCTGGTTTCAGACAGAGGGTGAAAAGAGGTGCTGCAACACAGGCAGTATGAGAAAAATAAAGAGCTTTATGAACATAATAGTGCCCCTTTAATCCAATGTTGCCTCGTGGTTCTGGTTCTTTTCACACTGAATTATAGCTTACACCAAGTGAACCAAGAGGAATACACATCAGGACAACCTAGAAATGTTATAACACCTAAATTAATAAGGAACATAATTAGTTTTAGTTTTTTCTATAAACTGATCTAACAAGATATATTGGATCAATATCTGCTTGTCGCCACTACGGCATGATTAATGTTTGGGATGTCACTTGGCTAAGGTTCGGTAAAGACTTGGAGAACATTTTCTGAAGTCCTCCACCACCTTTACAAATTGCATGTGGTAGATAATGTATTGCTTCCTTACATTTAAAAAAGGTTGCTGCTTGATGTAGCCAGCAATTACATTCCCCTGATTTGTTTGGCTGTACAAATGATAGAGTATAAAGTATATAAACATATTTTGGAGATGACTGGGTTGGACAGGTAACATATTCATTAAAAAATTTAGCGGCTGTCATTGGTTATTATGATCACTATGTGGAAAACACTTGACTGACAGCAGCTCATGCAGCATTTTAATGAAGTGTATTGCTCTTTTATGGTGTCATAAATAGCTCAACAAGAAATCATTTATCATGAGTTTCATTAGTCAAGACAACAGATGGATGTCTTAGGGTAAATAATAATGATGAAGTGGTCTACCTTTTCTCCATTATTATTATTAGCTGGACTGCTGGAGTGGTGTCTGCTGTAGATAGGAAAGTTAAATTGTTGGTCGTAAGAAGCATATGTCAGGGTTGCCAACTCTCACGCATCTGGCGTGTGACACACGCTTTCACTCTCAATCTCACGCTTTCACGCTGCCCAAACTATTCTCACGCCAAAACAAGAATACCGAAGACTTGAAACGGTTTTGAAAACTTTTGTCAGGTAGTGATCGTCTTCTCAATAGAACATCTTTGATAATGTCTTCTGGACAATCAGAATCAAGATAACGGCGTGGTGTTGTTGCAGGAAGTCCCGACGGAGAATACTTTTGCTGTAGTAAATCTCTATATACATCGATACAACATTATGTGTTGATAGAAATCAACACGTAATGAAATAAGACCCCACGGTTTGATGATTGATAGGTGTGTGTGCTGTCTTTCATTTTGACACACAGAACAATGGGGGCTATCCACCCTTATCCACAATGTAAAGTAATTCACAGCCTCTTCCCTCTGTGAGGAGCAGCAGGTTCAGCTTTCAGAACAAAGTAACAAAAAACTAAAATGGCATTCATTTTTTTAAATATGTCGTATAGTAATAGATGTATTTATTTCTCTTCTCAAGAGAGTACCAGAATGTGAATTTTATGTTAGTATTTCAAAAAATCTCCTGGGGGAGAATCCCCCCAGACCCCCCTGCAGGGGTTGGGTTTTCAGCATGTCAACTCTTTCACCTGTGGGGAAGTTGCAGGATTGGCTCCAGGTCGCCCTTTTTATAATTTACTACAAGACAAATGTGCCTTTTCATTTCATACAGTTCAATTTGGATTGAACCTCACGTGTGGCGTTTCACTGTCAAGGGGAGCGTGTATGTAATTACATTGCAAATACTGACTTGAGCCCCACCACTGTATGGGTTAGCCCTACCATAGATTACCCAACAAAAATACTCTGGAGTACACTGCCGACCCGTATTGCGCATGCACAGATCTAAGATCCAGTAGAAATGATAAAAAGTAAAAGTCTGCTGCTTATAGAGAGGCGAAGTCCCTCCCCTTCCGGGGGAGCTCCATGGGACCTTATTTTTCCAAAAAAGTATGTATTGAAGTCAATGGAGAGAGAAAGATTATCTTTCGATCCCGTTTGAATTGTGCCACGAATTACACATATGATGTTTGTCAATTTAAAAGATCATTTTGCTAGTCAAAAAAAAAAAATGTGTCGTAAAACTGAAGTAACACATTTGTTTGTGTGAAGCGCTTAATGAACTACATCTCCCGTCTCGCACCACACACCAAGACGGCCGTCACGTTGGCACATTTCACTTCTTTCTTTCAGAATGAGGTGAAAAGTATTAAACGAGGTGAAAATCACTCCAAGTCTGGGCATGTTGAGAGCTGTACACACACACAAGGGGAGTTAGTCGGTTCCGTAAGCAGTGGCGTTTCTATATGTACAAAAGTGGTGGGGCACAAAAAACGTAGATGTCTATATATATAAGCTTCTGCAGTGAGGTTCATGGCTGGTGAGGCACTGGCACTGACTCTTCAGGTTTATAAATATTATATTTTGACCTAAATCAAAATATAATATTATTTTCAAAAGCTTTTTTAGTCTGATGCTTCAATTAATTTTAAACAGACAGTTCAACAGAAGGATACCCAAAAAATGTAATTTTATCATTTAAATATTGAATTGTTCTCTCTTAGTAAGATCCCATTTTCAATAAAATTGCGGTCTTACCTTGACTTGAAGATGAAGTCCATTTGCCTATCCTTCTGGACAAAAATCTCGATTACTTTTTTGTAAAAGTCCTCCTTATCTTCTTGTAGTTTCAAAAGTCTATCATAAATCTAAATGATGGATTTATGATTCGAAAATGATAAAAGTGCACAAAACGTGCATTTATCTAACAGGTACATTTCCCACAGATCTTATTTTGAGCTATTTTCTAAAATCCTATGGAGAAATCTCATTGCTTTTTTATGGAGGGAAGCCATGCTCGGCTTACTTCCTGGTTTTAGGACGCGTCTCTCTCCTCCTCTTCACACACCACACTTTTCGCGGCACACGTACTTACAGCAAATCAGCTCTGAATTATGTGAGATGACGTATGGTGGGGATGGCAGCTCTATGCCCCTATGGTCATTATTTTTTGCCACACACATTAAATAGGAAAATACTCTGAGCATGCGCAGTGTAGTTTTTACAGTCACCGTTCACTTAGACCAGGGGTCGGCAACCTTTACCAATCAAAGAGCCATTTGGACCCGTTTCCCACAGTAAAGAAAACACTGGGAGCCACAAAACCCTTTTGACATTTAAAATGAAATAACACTGCATATAACGTTTTTTTTTGCCTTTATGCTATGTATAAACAAACTATAATGTGTTGCATTTATGAAATCAATGAACGACTGCAGAGAAAACGAAATTACATTTCTGCATGCAACAAAACATTTTGAACTCCGAAAAAAAGACGTTGGGTTGAAGGTTACTTTCAAGTAAAATACTCAATGTCTATTTGAGTCCTTCTTGTATTTATGAAAAAAAACGCCGAACTAAAATTATCCACCGGCAGCGAACCAAAAACGCCGTCCTCTCTCTGTGTGCCGTCATCCTTTTACTGGCGCGTGCAGTCCGCTGTCAACCTGAATAATAAAAGGACTATTTCACTGAACAATGAAAAAATATGAATATATGCAAAATAATAGGCAATTAAAATATTTATCATACTTGGTTAATGTGATTTCTACTCCTGAACCTCAGCGCACAGCGTCTGCACATCAGGGCTGTATGCCGTCACCTTCATCTTTACACAGGATCGTAAGCTGTCATCTGTGAGGCGTGCGCGATGTTTGCTTTTAATAAAGTTCATGTTGGAGAACACCTGCTCACATACATATGTGGATCCAAAGATCGACAGGACTCCAAGTGCATATTTTTTCATGTTCACATAAACGTCGGGGATAGCATTCCAAGTTTCGAACACAAGTTTGTCCGGTTTGGGGAGGTTATCAATATCACGCCATTTGTGATTCTGAGCAAGAACGGCCTTCTGACGGGCAACATCTTCAAGGTCTGCTGTCAAGCGTTTAAACTTGGACACCCATATGTCTTTGTCGGCTATGTCGGCCAATTCCATCTCAAGCAGACCCGGCGGCAGACATACGTCTCTGGGCGGGCATTTGATTTACCCCCGAAACTTACATTTCCCGGGAAATCGGAATCGTCAACGGGGGGGGGGGGGGGGGGGGTTTGTTAGACGCTCGAGATTTGTCAACGGGGAGGGTGGGGGGGTTTAGGTTGCCATAAGGCTGTTGACGGTCTTATTATAGGCTACATCCATTAGTTGGTTTTGTGGCACATTTGTAACGCTGTGCCAACTTGGGCAGCACGCAGGCAAACCTGAGCGCACACAGGGTGGAGAGGTGGAGTGAGGTTGAGCGATAGAGAGAAAGGGAGAGAGAGAGATTGAGCGAGGCAGAGAGCATGTGCAGCGGTCTGCTTGCGCACAGAGCAGCAGTTTTGTCAGCCTCCCTTGTCCCTGGCTGGCTTGCTAGCTCGTTGGTAACGTATAACTGATGTCTTCTAATGTGCCTGCATCTGGCGCTGAGTTGCCATATTCCTTTCATGAACCACTTCCTGATATCCATTGTTGCAGATACATATAAATGATAATAGCCAAACTAACCTAGCAAGAGTAAACTGACAGGCTGCTGTGTCTCACTCAAGACCCCACACGACTCAACCCAGAGAAAAACCAGTCTCGCGCGCAGCCTCATTCAGAATTTCATAGCAAAATTAAAAAATGATATTAAACTAATCTTTCAACATAGTTTAAAACAAAAATAAATATTAAGACAAAGCCCTACAAATAACAATAAACAGAATCAGTGGCGGCTCCAGAGTGTTTGTGTTGGGTAATCTATGGTAGGGCTAACATAGCCCCACCATACAATGGTGGGGCTCAAGTCAGTATTTGCAATGCAATTACATACACGCTCCCCTTGACAGTGAAACGCCACGCGTGAGGTTTAGATTATTTCCCTGTCTCAATCCAAATTGAACTGTATGTGAAAGAGTGAAAGAGTTGACATGCTGAAAGCCCAACCCCTGCAGGGGGGATTCTCCCCCAGGAAATGTTTTGAAATACTAACATGAAATATACATTCTGGTAGTCTCTTGAGAAGAAAAATAAATAAATCTATTACTACATGGCATATTTTAAAAAATGAATGCCATTTTAGTTTTTTGTTACTTTGTTCTGAAAGCTGAACCTGCTGCTCCTCACAGAGAGAAGAGGGAAGAGGCTGTGTGAATTACTTTACATTGTGGATAAGGGTGGATAGCCCCCATTGTTCTGTGTGTCAAAATGAAAGACAGCCCACACACCTATCAATCATCAAACCGTGGGGTCTCATTTCATTACGTGTTGATTTCTATCAACACGTAATGTTGTATCGATGTATATAGAGATGTACTACAGCAAAAGTATTGTCCGTCGGGACTTCCTGCAACAACACCACGTCGTTATCGTGATTCTGATTGGCCAGAATACATTATCAAAGATGTTCTATTGAGAAGAGGATCACTACGTGACAAAAGTTTTCAAACCGTTTCTAGTCTTCGGTATTTACTGCTGTCTGTGCAATTTACTCCGCGCGAGTTGGCGGACTTTATTTTGCTTACTTTAAAATCATTTTTCATGGTGGGGCTAAGCCATTTCTTGGTATGGCTGTAGCCTAACGCAGTATACCCTGGCGCCGCCACTGAACATAATAATAAAACAATGAAAATGTTGTATTCAGCCCTGATTAAAACAGCGGGCCCAAATCATGGATGGGCGGGCCCAAATCCTGGATGGGCGGGCCCGGCCCCATGGGGCCCGCCCATGACGCCGGGTCTGATCTCAAGATCAGGTTGACTCACACCTGCCAATGCAGTCGTATTCAGCAGGGATGGATCGAGGCTTAGGGGAGTGACAGGGAAGGATAATGTGGTTTTTTCCTCTCTGAACTCACAGAATCGTTTCCCAAACGATGTTTGCATTGCGATGATTGCAGAATGTAAATACTCCGAATTTATCATGTGAGCTTCTTTGAAATCTCTCAAATTGGGGAAGTGTGACAGTGTACCCTTCTGTAAATCTCTGGCAAGCACTGTCAACTTGCGCTCGAATGCCAAAACCTCCTCCAACATGTGCAGGGCTGTGCGTCCTTTCCCCTGAAGAGCTGTGTTCAGCGTGTTCAGGTGCGCTGTCATGTCTACCATGAAGTGTAGCTTTTCCAGCCACTCTGGCTGTTCCAGCTCAGGAAATGTGAGCCCTTGCTGCCCAGGAAAGTTTTCACTTCTTCCAGACACGCGGCAAAGCGTTTCAGCACCTCCCCTCTGGACAGCCACCGGACTTTGTTGTGCAGCTGGAGATCAGAATATGTGCTTTCCAGTTCGTCCAGTAACGAACGGAACTGACGGTGATTTAAACCTTTTGCCATTATTTTATTGACAATCTGAATGACAACATTCATTACTTCTGTGCATTCCGGAGGAAATGTTTGAGCACACAGTGCCTCTTGGTGCAGGATGCAGTGAAAAGTCAGCAGCTTTCTGTCCAGCGACTTCTGCAGTAAAGCCACAAAGCCCTTCTGCGCTCCTGTCATACTTGGTGCCCCATCAGTAGCCACTGACACCAGGTGGGTGGTGTTTATTCCTTTGGCTCTTAAACAATTCAAGACAGCCTCACAGATGTCCTCCCCCCGTGTTTGGCCTTTTAGTGGTATCAACTCAATAATTTCTTCCTGTGGCCCAGCAGAGTTTACATACCGGCAGAACAGCGCTATTTGTTCAATATCACCAATGTCTTTAGATTCATCACAGGCAATTGAGTAGGCTACAGCTGAATTGATGTCTTTAATTTGCTGTCTGGTGATGTCTTCTGCCATTTTTATGGTTCTGTCTTTCACAGTCTTTGCAGAGAGGGGTATATCCCTGATTTTCTGCACAATTTCACTCTTGTTTTTAAAGTCTGTGAATAGATGTTCTGAAATCTTAATGAAAGATTCTTTTATATATTCTCCATCGGTGAACGGCTTCCCGTGCCTGACTATTTCCTGAGCGGCTACAAAACTAGCATATGTACTTGAATTTGCAGACTTCATCCACTTCTTGAAGTGATTTTTGCTCAGATCAACCTTCCGCATCAGTTCAGAAACGGCTTTTTTTCTCTCATCTCCATCCGGATATTTTTGAGCAAAGGCTGCGTGTTTATTCTGGAAATGTCTTGCGACATTTGACTTTTTGTTGTTTCCTAGTTTCTCATTACATATTAAGCATACTGGTAAACCAGTCTCGTCAGCAGTGAAAGCAAATGAATCTGCCCACGTACCATTGAACGTTCTGTTTTCTTCAGACACTTTTCTTTTCTTAGAATTCGCCATAGTTGGCCTACCTGGGATTCGAAAAGTTCAAGAAATCGCGCGCTGGCGGGTGTCGCACATTGGCACATTGGCGGGACACATAGTGTGACGCATAGTAACAGCGACAACATTTTTTAACACGTTTTAGATGTTACAAGATCACCATAATCTTCAAATTTAGAATTACATTTTAAAAACGTACGAACTAAAATAAAATACATTTTAATTAAATACTGATTAATTATTTTCAAAAGCCACAGGGAGCCGCATCAGAGGGATGAAAGAGCCGCATGCGGGTCCGGAGCCGCGGGTTGCCGACCCCTGACTTAGACAGAGAGAGGGAGGGGCAGGATCGGGTTTTGTCCCACATGGCTCTAAACAGCTCAATAGGCATACACTGTAGACACTAATTTGAAGAACACAGACTAAAACAGCAATGTACAGACAAATCAGATGATTAAACATGATCTTAAAATATATTTTGTATATTTTTTAATTTATCTTTTGCATTTTGTTGTAATCAATATTTTAATACTTTCTGCTGACACTAGGTGGGGCTGTGCCAGCATGCGGGACCAGGATTCTGGGATTTGTAGTCTTTCTAGTTGCGTATTTTTCATAGTCTTATATTTCAACAGTTTTACAACAAACTGACTTTTTTGACATGGAAATTATTTTTTAAGATTGACAAACATCATATGTGTAATTCATGGCACAATTCAAACGGGATCGAAAGAACATCTTTCTCCAGTGGCGAACCGTGTCTATCACAACTGGACCTTCTGTAGACACACACACACACACACACACACCCCCCCCCCCGGCGTTATAATGTCCGTCTTTTCACTGAAAAGGGTACTCACAACAATTCCGCAACAACTTCATCTTCACCTGTTGCACTTGTCATTTCAACGTTAAAAACAATAAAACGGCATGAATTGCTTCGTCGCCTTCATCTATCCTCTGTCTCGAGCCAGTTAACTCGCGGGCCTTCTAGAATACCCTGGAACCGAGGGAAACTCTGAAAGAATACGCCCATTGGCTACAAATCAATATATGATTGGTTGATCAAACTGTCAGTCCAAACGTACGCTCTCATTCAGTGCAACGGCCAGGGCATTCTATCAAGGATGTAGAATACCTTGGTTGAAGGACAAGATCTGATTGGTTGCTTTCTTTTCTAACACAAAACCACTGAAATGCGTAGTGCATGGTCCGAGAAGGACAAACAAATCAACGTAACACTGTAATATTACAGATCAACAACACAGATACGATTCTCATTTATTCATTTTATATACATTTTATTTATATCATTAAATCGATTTTTTTTATCTGAGTGTTCCAGGGTATTCTCTGAATACCTTGAAGGCCCTGACGGTTCGCCACTGTCTTTCTCTCTCCATTGACTTCAATGCATACTTTTTCCGAAATAAGGTCCCATGGGGCGGAAGTAGATGGGCGTGACTTCGCCACTCTATAGAGAGGCGAAGTCCCTCCCCTTCCGGTGGGACACATGGGACCCAAAGTTGGCAACCCTGGCATACGTAAGACCAACTAATATACTGGTTTTAAACACAGAGGACGTTATTAAATTAACACACAGCACAGGAGCTTCTTCAGCAGCTTTTCATGAATTTTTACCCAACAAACAATAAGGAAAAGCTTACCAGGCTACAGAAAAGAAACACATTCAACGATGCCAGGCTAATATGCTACCGTTACATGCAGATTACTAATGGTTTAGCTTCATACAACAATGCACACAACAAATTACAAAGTTAATGACAACAAGCACCCACAGACTTAAATCATAGTCACCACAGGAAGTATATGTGGACTTACTAAGTACGGTTGCTGTGAGCTAAAGTGATGGTAATGCAATCATCAACAGTTACTGTGCAGAAATACATACAACCTGCAGGCTGTAGCCTAAGGCACGTGACAACATTTCAAAAGTATCATGCGCTTAGCTTGCACCACTACCTGACACAGTATGTAGATACAATGTCAGACAAAGACAAGTAGTTGTTTCTGAGACAGTGCTGCTTATTAAGTAACGTTAGGAAGCTCCAGTCTAACATACTGTAGTTAGCGCTCTGACTCTACGTTTTTATGAGTTGTTTTGTAGTGTCTGCAAATATTCTTTCTGTTTTCGCATAGTATCAAAGTTAGGGAAGGCTTCCATGGTTTCATTACCCACCGCCCTTGGTAAGAAGTATGAATACGTAAACAAACTATCATTAACAATAATCAGAGCTAGGCAGAAAATGTGTATTTGTATTGATCTTGTATGTTTTGTTATTCAAATTACATATTTGCTGAACCTGCGACCTTGGTGCCCACACTGTAAAGGTCAATCAACTGGCATCGACTGCTCACACTGAACATAAGTATGAAACCTCCAGTCTTTTTGTCAAATAACAATTCTAATTATTCTATTATTCTATTTTTAATGACATTGATTAGTCCTCAATGTTGAGGAAAAGAGAAAAAAGCAGCATCACATTGTAAACTCTATTATAAACTTAAAGTCATTATAAATAATAAATATAAAGCTGCAGATGTGAACAGTATGTCTGACTGATAAGCGGTTACTCCAGCAGATTATAGAAATGAATGAAGTGTAAGTGTTCCAACTGTCTCTATTCTAAGTGCTATTAAATTACATATCATACTCTACAACAAACAATGCATAAACGACAGTGGCAACGTCAGGCAAAATGCTAATGTATCCCCCCCTCCCCTGTCAGCTACAGCCCCTCTTCAGAATAGATAGGCTTCATTTTGTTGTGGCCAAGCGTGAGTATCACCAGTGGCTACCATGCTGTTTCAGCGGTGTGGAGGATGCTTTTTAAAGGGGGGTTTAATTTCACACTACATTAAGTCTTTTACAATACAGGGCTTTTGGCAAACAGTTTGTGAAATGCCCCCACCCCTCTGTAAACTATCATGAGACAATAAGGAAGACATTGAAGTTTTTTTAACAATCCATGTGCAAATGTCTCTGTTTTTTCCTTTTGATACATCATTGGTTCGATTTCTGACCAGACAGCAAGTTTTTGCTTTTGTATTAACAATGCAGGAGGATGCTCAAAACACACACACACACACACACACACACTCATTCATCCATCCATCTATCTATACACACTCTCCCTCTCATGTGAATGGGGAGTGAAGGTTGCAGTGAGATTGTCAGTAGCCGGAATTTGTCCTTCGGCATTCGTGAAGAAACCCTTTTTACCTGGTCAACTCCTGACCCCCCGACCCCCCTGAGGCTCTCACATTGACTGAAGCCATCTAGGACTCCCATCCATTTAAAATCCTTTTCATTCACACCATCCTTTTGAAGTCACAAAGCTTTTCTTGATAGATTCCTTAAATGGTTTACCAAAAATTCAATATATATCCAGATCTAAGAAAATCTGAATCGTGTGCTTTAAGGTGTATTGTGGGAGCTCCGAGGCGTTGTTTATCACAGGGCCAATACACTATTGACACATCACTTTACAGATAAGCCACCTTAAAGCCACATCGATCACTCACACAGTCACCAATGTCCCTATATCAGCCAAATATAATATGCACATACTTGTAAATAGAATAAACACACACACACATTGAGTACATATGCAAATACACACCGAGGACCAGGACCAGGCTGTGGCTCTGGTCTCAGACGGGGTTCGATACCGGTCTCCAATGCCATCTCTGCCGACTCAGCAGTGCCTCTGGGCTCATTCGCACTCCACTATCACCTTCACAGAAACCCACACACACACCTGACCAATGCCTATTCAGCAGCTGTGTGTGTGTCCCTTTGATTCAGTAGTAGACTGGAGACCCCCAGGGGCCTGACAGTGCTGAGGCCTGGGCATGACCCCACATGGTTTATGAGACATGATTTGACCCATAGAATAAAAGGGGATACCGATCATTTTGGATTTAAGCTGCATAGACGGTGAGGTTGTTTTATCGCACCGTAATACATAAATATTCAAGTGATTCATTTTTTTATTTGAATATTATAATTAAAATTGTTAAGAATATTCAGAAACATTTCTATTGTAAAAATATGGTGGCCCACCGGTGCAAAAACACTATGGCCCAAAACACTTCCATTAGGTGAAACGTGCTTCACTTTAAAAAATGATGCAAATATAAGAACAAAAATGCGCTGAAAACACATGCGAATGAAGAATCATGTTCTCTAACTTGACAAAGAATGTGCAGCGTTTACTAAAAGTGCTGTGATAACGAAACGCTGCAAGAAACTTAAACCACAACGGAAACGGGGACACACACAGCTGGGACCGGAGCGCTTGTTGACGTTCATGAATACACACACAGTGAAGCCAAAGATAAAGGACAACCCAAGAAATCCTACCTACAGACATCCAAAAGAGTCTGTGGTCACTGCATTTAATCTCCTCTTCAAATTATGAAATGATAAACAGGAGAGTTCAATACTTCACAGAGCATGTCAGTGGAAAGCAAAATATTCTACTAAGAGAGGGCATTCAGCACATTATGAATCAAATAATCTACTTTTTATTTAATACTTGGCTTAAATTATTTTAAAAGACAATGTTTTTTTCTCGGTGAAAAACATTTTGTATATTTCACACTGTATTCTCAATTATTAATTGAATAACAAATTAGTCAAACACTTTCTAATTGACTTTAGTCTTTTGAAGAATTAAAATACAAACTACTTACTAGTTCCAGTGTCTTCAATATAGGGATTTTCTTTTTCAGTTGTATCCAACGCTACAAAGAATATGTGTGTGTTTAACAGCGTTAGTCAGACAGTTATTATTAATATAATTTGAAGACGTCACCTTGGGCTCTAGGAGATAGTGAAGGTCTATTTTATATTCTAAAGAAGGTGTCAAGTAATCATTAAAGATATAATGATAATGAAAATAACCAATACATGCAGTCATGCATTTTAGAACCTTTGTTTTGAAGGAAATGTCTTATGTTATAAAATAACAATGTCCTCCATTAATATTGATTAATAAATTTGCCTCATTTGTCTGAATATAGTTGCTTATAGTTTTACTGGGTGATCCTGGTAAGATTTTGGATTGTAAGAGGACTGAGAGGGAGGCTTCCTAAATGCAAGGAGCGGCTCACAGTGAAGACATTTCTGTGCCACAGCATCAAATCTGATCCCTGTTCTGTACCCAGGAAGAAATTTGAGGGCAGTCGCTGTCTTATTTCCGCCCTACACAAATCACACAGCCCAGTTTAAACCCCCTGTCAATAGGAGACTGTTTTGCCTTAACCATGATGACGTGTTGTGAATAAGTAAGACCCAACTGACAGGGAATGCAGGAGCGAGCGCTGTTTATGCACACATTGGTTTGTGACTTAATCAATTATACATCTAGCATGCCATATGAACAGAGGAAGGAGATGAAGAGGCTTTGCTCGAAAGTCTATTGGGACAGGAGCATCCAGAGTGTCGTTCAAGCAGAATCAAAACACAAAGCACCTATTTTAGTGCTTCTTAAAAAACACAAACAAAAAACGTGATGTTTCAGCGTCCTCTCCAACTTTTACAAGTCCTCATGCTGTGTCTGGGTATGTCACAGGCTGATGTGCAGCAGTTATTTTTGTGCTTTTTGAGTCGAAACAGAAGCCACGGATTATTCACAAAGGTCTTCTGTGGTCTCATCTTGTGAGGCTCGGCGCCCGTGGCTATATTTGAGCGCAAATCAGGTTGCCTCTTCAGTTTCATTAGCTGAGCAGAGGAGATGCAGACACACAGTGACACTAACAATTAGCCTGACACATCTCGGGCCATGTAGTCCATCACATCGGCTTTGTGTTAATTACATTTAATGCTGACTTAATCTGAAGCTTGCCACTTAATGACACTGATTCATGCTTTCGGGAAAACACTGACCTGACCCAAGAATTACCACCTGACTCCAGAGGCCAAAGGCGGGTTCTTCATGATGCATTGGATTTATCTCCGCATCCGTATGTCTATACGTCACCCTCTGCTATGTTAATCACATTTCTCAGCACGTGACACCATCCGGTACATTAAGGTGATAAGTGTATTCAAGCTGTCAATAATATCTTTCATTTAACAGGTTCCGAAAATGTTTTAAATAATTACAAGCACTTGGGATTTTTTCCGCCAGTTTGAAAAGTGGGTCAATGCATATTCAGAAGGTATTGAGTGGGGCGGTGATGACGTATTTGTATAGGCCGACCTAGATGTTAGAATCGCAACGGCTCCCTCCACAAAAGTAACGGGACATTTCTATTCGATTTTGGAATAGTGAAGAAGGAAAGATCTGTCAAATGTTTATGTTGTGTTTATGATACTTGCACGTTTTGTTCAGCAAGATAAACTCCACATATTAACCACTTTTGTAATATTAGAAGCATGAATGCCAGAAGTAACTAGCTAACGTAATGCTATAAACGAGCTACATGAAAGTCGCTAAATATTCAATTCAAAACCGCTAAGCTAAACGTGGCTAATGATGTTTAGTAATTTTATTCAATCACTTATTGGCAACTCCTTTTTTAAGACACATAGAAGCTGATTTTTGTAATGTTGTAGTATGCAACAGGAGAATCTCATGAGCTTGTGTCAGAGATCTTATTTCAGACATCTAACAAAAAACTCATCCAAAAAAGCTATTGACTTCGAGACCAGGGATCCCAAAAGTGCTAAATTGCTATCTCATTTCAGGGTTTAGGAGTCAGTCCTGCACCAGTCTATTAGCTAACATTGCTAATAGTGCTTACATTGCAAACAATGGTCACAGCGCCGCAGTGGCGAGCCGTGACTTTTATACCTAGGCCCTCTGACCCCCCCCCTCGAAAAAAAAGAAGAGTTATTACGTCTCAACATATACTTCAGCGGAATATCAAAACAACGGCCCGGGGTGCAAAATGCATCAATGGCAGCGACCCTCTACCACACAAAACAACACGATTTATATAAACACCTATCATGACAGACAGCCAAGTACAATTACAAATGAATTAAGTCGGCACGGCGGCCCACATTGAAAATGACTTAGGCCTACCTTTGATGATCAAATCACTGAAACACAAATTCCATCCTCCTGTCCTTTTGGATGAAGCACTTGATGGCGGGTCATTCAGCTGATCCTTTGCCACTCCAGTTTATCATTGTAACTCAATCTTGAAAATGACTCGGTTAATAATTTTGCAACGATGTCATCACTGAAGTGAGCCATCATGAACGAACTTATGTTAATCATAAATCTATCGATTAGATTTATGATTAGAAAATAATAAAAGTAGGGTAGACATGTGGATATTATCCGGCTGAACAAAACGTGCATTTATCTAACAGGTTCGTTTTCCACAGACCTTATTTCCAGCTATTTTACAAAATCCTATTGAGAAATGCCATTGATTTCTGTCGAGGGAATCCGAGCACAGCTTACTTCCGGGTTTTAGGACGCGTCACTGCACCACTTGCATAGACCTCACAGCGGGCGGAACTTGTCATAAAGTCCGCGAAAATAAAGCCCGCCCATTTAGAGGGAAGATATGATTGGTCAATTGTACTGTCATTTGACATTACTCTCTCGTTGAGTTACTATAGCTGGCCCTCTTGCGGCTTTCACACCAGCGCTTTTCCCTTTCTAGCTCCGAGCGGGAGCTTTTCTGGTTCAGCTCCGGTTTCCCTTTTCTGCTCCCGCTCTGTTCACACCGCCCAGAGCCCGACTGGTGCTGCCCTGCCGCTGCTGCGTCATGACGTCACCGTCAACGGCGTTACGGCGCTCACAACAACAACAACGGGGAACTGCGTCGGGTCGATGATCGTGTTGCTTTTAATCACACAAAGCCAGATTAAATTAAATAACGACTTCTCCAACCTTATACTTTTCTCCAGAGTGCCGTGGTTCATTGTTTATTAATGTGTTTCTGCGGCATTTACCGACCGCTGCAGTGTTGGCTGCTCTTCCACGGGAGTTTATTCTCCGTTAGCTCCCGGTTAGCTCAGACTGCAGCGGCCGCTCTAAACTATTCACTGGCCGACTCACACAAGCAGCTGATACATATCCCCAGTTCCCCTTAGCCTAAGTGAATGTGTGTCAGTCTGAATTGACGCTGTTTGGCATCACAACGCTGTTATGAAAGTTTCTCTGGTATAAAATGGGTGATGTTAGCATAGCAACCGAAGCTAAACTGACTACTTGCTATTGCTATCCTATTGTGGCATAAACCGTTTTCTACAGGCACATTTTACCGGCGTATTTTTATTATGATTCAACTTGTGATAGTCGGACATGACAACCTGTGCAGCCCATGTATTGATTCCATCCGATAGCTGCTATAATACAAAACAAAACGTCTGCCTCTCTCCACAATGATCAATAACAGTGAACGGATGGTCAAAGTAAGGTACAAATAAACAGAATCACACGAAGCCTGGTTAGTGTTGCCTGACTTTATAAAGTGTGTTTATAAGCACTACTACTTGTAGGCAGGCATGACAGTCGACCCATGTTCAGGGGAGGTGGGTTTAGTTTCCTGCACGCCTCGACGTAAGAGAGACGTAAGTGACGCCACCTCTTAGCTCCGAAGCTCTTGCCTCTAGACCGACAATTTTTTGGAGCTGGAAGTGAACCGGATTCCGGAGCTAAGAGGCGGCGCCGCTGCGGTGTGAACAGGAAAAACCGGCACTTTTCAGGCTCCAGCTCCGAGCCGGAGCTGAAAACGCGTTGGTGTGAAAGGGGCATCTGTGAATGTAGAGAGGGACCAACAAGCTCTCCCGTCTTCACAGTAACTCACAGAGACAGTATTTAACCCTTCACATTCCAACAGAAACTGAACAGGCATATTCTAAGGATTTATTTCTTTGGAAATGTTATTTTAAATACAATTCAATCAAGTTATTTAGGTAAAACTAATGAAACATTTAACAAAAATAATATATAAAAAATAATATTTTTTAAAAAATGTTTTTTTTTTAATGTTTTCAAATATTATTCTTTAGAATATCTTAGGCCCTCACAGAGGGCCTAGAGGGCCCTGACGGCTCGCCACTGCAGTGCCGACGAAGCTCACCGGGTTTATTAGAGAGCAGTGTTGGGTGTAACGCGTTACAAAAGTAACGGAGTTACAGTAATGTATTACTTTTTGCTGTAACGAAGTAATGACATTTGGGTAATATACTACCCGTTACAATTCTCAGTAACGCAGTTACAACACATTTTAACCCGAAAATAAATGGTGTTTTGTTATTTAAGAATTTACAAACATCGCGAGACTTTCCGACACCAGAGAAAAATTGTGCGGGTGGATCAGTAAGCCTGGTGTTTACCCTTCAGGTGTTCTTTTCCCCATAATGACCGCCTCGCTGCACATTATCCCGCTTATTACACGGCCATATACTAAACAAAATACAGAGCCCATTCCGTGTCCTGTTATTGTTTACTCTCTGCCTTCTTCTGGTGATTTATCTGACGTCCAGCGCTCCGTCTTTTAACCTCTTTTCCTTTCTCTTTCTTGATCCTCCTTAGCAACCTTCATTATAGTCCTTGACAGTGGTCTGTACTGCTGTTTAACAACGTGTCACATGTTAAGAATTTACAATCAGAATCCAGTATTCAACTAAGCCGTGTAATACAAGTTGTTAGAAGCCTTAATGGCCTACACAGTTGTTATGCTATACCACATTGCCCTTCACTGGATGTATAATGAGCTGCACTAAACTATATTTTAGCATTTAAAATACCGAGCCATTATTTTGCGGTTATTTTGGTAAAGTAAATCAAAAGTAATATAGAAGCAGTGTAACTTATTACTTTCAAAAGACAGTAATAAGTCATATGTACTATATTACATTTTGGAAGTAACTTGCCCAACACTGTTGGAGAGTGAAGAGGAGGATTCTTTGTTTCCGTGCCAATGCCTTGGGTAGGATGCTATCAGCACTAGCCTGAAGCTCAAAAGTCATTAGCTAGAAAAACATAGGGACTCAGATGCAGAAACATGCTTGCATAGCCTGACCGGCTACATACACAAAGCACGGAACCCCATTCCTGTGCTAGTTCATACATTCTTGATATCAGAAAAAGTATTATCTCAACAAGAAGTTATTATGGAAGCCACAAAGTTTTTCATGAGGGAGGTAACATTCCAAAAGAAAATGTCAAATATGCTCTTGCGTATAAAGTCATACAGTTGCTCACAATTTGGAGCTATATTCTTTTAAATGTATAAGGGATACAGGTAACATGTTTTCGGGGCGTACCTATCCTTTATATATCTGTACTTCAGGCTGAAGATAAAAGCTTGTGTTGCAAAAGAGAACGTACAGTTTATAGGTTTGGTGTGTAAAGGACTTTCTCTCTCCATCTTTAAAACACTTTCTGATAGCCTGTGAAAAGCTCTTTAAATGAGATGCAGATACATTTATATTCCCCTACTATATATTAATATTTTCTGGTTAAATAAGAAAAGTATATTTTTTGCATGATTTTGTTTTCTAAATAAGCTAAAGAGAGCTTTAAATATGCAAGGACGGAAACACATTTTTCCCCCAAAATTGGCATTCATTTAATAAAAATCATATTGCTTTATTGATCAAATGTTCAATGTCTACAGGGATTTGGATTTGAGACTGCATTATATTTATCACATAGAGGTGGAACACACTGCCTAAATACAGTTCAGCTTTTTAATTAAAGGCTTAAAAACACATTTTACCAACTCAGAGCTCAGCTGGAGCATCCTCCTCAACTTTGTCTCTTCTCAAGAGCACAAATCTAACTACTTGTGAGTGACATCACACACGTGCACAGACACACACTTTTCTGCAGGTCCAGGTCTAATGGGACCCCCCCTTAATCCGGTTCTATATTTAAACAGGCTCTGATTAATGGGGGGATGACAGAACAAATGTGTACACACACACACACACACACACACACACACACACACACACACACACACACACACACACACACACACACACACACACACACACACACACACACACACACACACACACACACACACACACACACACACACACACACACACACACACACACACACACACACCTCTGTCTCCATCATGTCTCCACAGACAGGCGAACAGCAGTCAACCTCCATAATCACCAAACACTCCTCTCGTTTCTACACAGCTTTGTGCCTTTTCTCTGTGTATCTGTTTCTCTTTGTCCCCCCCTCGGTCTCTCCCTCCCACACAAGTATTTCATCTCACTTTCACTATCATGGCTGCAAAACAAAGCAGTGAAAATAAAGAAATGGTAATCTTTCCTTCCCCTTTTTCTTTATTTCCTGTTGTCCTCTCTGACGATGAATTAAACATCAGGACGGCGTCTGCGCTTTTGCCAGCGCTGCTGATGGGACAGCGGAGCCTTTTTGTGTGTGTGGAGAGGGATTTCATGCAAGAAAGAGCGGGAGATGATGAAGGGAGGAGGAGAAGATATGGAGGTTAGCCCCCCCCACCCCACCATCCTCGAACCCCAGGGGATTGGTTTTCCAGGCGCCTCATCAGTTGTCTCATCTGGTTGCTTTTCTGATACACACACTTTCTTCCCCCCCCCACCCTGTTTCTCCCTGTTTTGAAACTACAAAGCCCTAATCATGGTGCACACTGGTCACTGTCACCAAGAGAAGATGGCTAAACATCTCATACCGATTTTTGAGAGAATACGTTTGTCTCTTTCGCCCTTCACCCCATACTACAGAATAAAGTATAACATGACTTAGTTTCCATCCCTCAGCAGGGTTTTCTGAATCGATGTTGACATGTCTCACCGGTACATCTCGGGTCGTACACTTAGCCAAAGATACACTTTTGTTTCTATACATTTTACAATCTACACTGACATAAAGAGACGCACCTTAAAGATACAACTCTGTTTTTTTTATTGTCATCTCCTGCTCTCTATAATATTTTGAGCTAACTATATATATGACTGATCAATTGCTCCTGTTTAATCCTTGTTTTCTATTTTTACAGACATTAAGTTAAACAAATATACTGTTTTGTGGTATACTCTTCATGAATATTCAATGTCTTCTCAAGTACAATTCTGAATGATAGACCCTTTGGTGTCGCGCATCACTTGAATATGTCACTTGCTGTGCTCAAAGTTCAAACAATTTCTACCGTGACATCGATTTAGGCTGCCCTTTCAAAGCGCAACCAATCAGATGAAAGCTGTACGAAGCGGCGCAAGCTATCCCAAGCTAGCCCAAGCTATCCGAAGCCATATGTCATGCAAAAAGTCAATTGGGTATCATGGGAAAGCAGCTTAAGGTCTATTGCCATTTAACGAAAACAAGGTTGGTTTTCTGTTCATTTTAATATCTGTCAATCAGTCCATATTTAAGTCATCTGTTCAAACCCATTGGTCCAAAATGAAATACTAATTGATGGTTTGCCACTACATTTTATGCAAACATTCATGTTACCCAGGATGAACCTTGATTACATTGGTGATCCAAACTTTTCATCTAGTGTCAACAGCAGGTGAAAGTCTGCATTTTTACAGTAAAGAATCTAGGTATTTTACAGCTGGTACGTCTCATTATGGTTTGCCCCAACATCTTTACACCTTTCTGATAAGAGTAAATCAATCTCGGACTACACAAATGGCAAAAGATCGTTCACCTTTTATTTGAAACCACCTTAAATCTTGTTATTGTTCAAACTCATCAAAAAAAAAATCATCAAACTATTGGACTTTTCATCTGGGACAAATGTAAGGCCTGAGTCATTAGGATTCATCTTATGGAGTGCATCTATGTCTATACCCCATTATAAGACAATCCAGTCATCCAATTCAACAGATGTTGAGATATTTCACTCTGGACTGAAGTAATGGACCAACTGATTCTCCCATGTAAACTCAATCCACTACTGCGGCTAAACAAATCAACAGAAATATAATAAGAGCTAAACAGCAGCAGTTGCCTGCACACTGTCCTACTAAAATGATAACTGCACACATACTAAAGAGTCCATTGGCTTTCTAATAAAGCCGGTTATAGAGTAATTGACAGCAGCCATTAACCCCGTACCTGCAGGTCCAATGATCTATGTCTCTCTTCCCCCATTATAATTTACTGCGTTCCTAAATGGCACAATGAGACACTTAAATGTCAAGCAACCCTGGGTGATAAAGAGGAAGGCTTGGCTTAGGGGGAGAGAACAGTAAAAGTATTGTCCCAGTCTTGATTTTGGGTTTATGTAATTAACTTCAGACTTTTACTGTGGAAGGAGACTATAAACACCCACGCTGTCCTTCCAGAGTCCCAGGGATGTCTGTGTGTGTGTGTGTGTGTTTAGCTATGCTCAATTTCTGTTTGTGTTTGGACATGTGCCTCCGCTGTACCCTGTTAGTAGAGGTGATCACACATTTACAGACTTATGTTTGGCTTTGGCTCCTGTGTGTGTGTGTGCGCGTGTGCGCGTGTGCGTGCGTGTGTGTCACAGGTTGCTATCAAAGGCAGATAACGTGTGCTGCTGTCCTATCAGCTGTGGCCTGAAGCAAGGTGTTGAGATAATTGAAGTTATTAGCCTGCTGCCTCTTAGCCAGCACAGAGCTCGAGGTCTGCCAGCTTTAACCTTGCTACACCCTGCACACACACCCACACACACAAAAGTCCATCTTCAATGTTTATCAAGGATCATCTCTACTGCAGGGTGTGACTGTGAACGCAGACTGAAGGATGGAAAGGTGTGTGTGTGTGTGTGTGTGTGTGTGTGTGTGTGTGTGTGTGTGTGTGTGTGTGTGTGTGTGTGTGTGTGTGTGTGTGTGTGTGTGTGTGTGTGTGTGTGTGTGTGTGTGTGTGTGTGTGTGTGTGTGTGTGTGTGTGTGTGTGTGTGTGTGTGTGTGTGTGTGTGTGTGAGTGAAAGAGACTTGTTTTCTCATTTGATGCCGGAGAACTTCATTATTGACCATAACATACTAACTTTTAATTGCCTTTTTCATTTGAAATTCTATATGTTAAGCTGTATTGAGGTGGTACCAATGGACTTGTGACAGACTGCCAAAAACACAGGGAATTAAGTTGGAGTTGGACTTTATAAACATTAGTTTAGACTAAAAACATTCACATTGCTAGCCTTAAATGTAAAGCCTGTTTTATTGCATATGATATTATCTCAGTCGTTTTACAGAATTGACGTGATCACTTAAAGATCTGACAGGAAGTACAGAAGATGGATAGCCTGGGTTTAGATTTTACACACATGGAATACACCAAGTATAACAAATGAATATGTAGAAGTCACAATAAAAAAAGCATGTTTCAAAATGATATATAGATTCTAAAATCAAATCCAATTATGATGTTGATGCAGCTAAAAAGAACAACAAATGTAGCACTTAAAACATTTTGACTAGTGTGAAAGATATTGTATATTTTCTTAAAGAGTCGTAATTGTATACATTTGGGATTTATTAGTCCAACCACATCTATCAATAATGAAATACAATTCTTAATGCGAACATGTCAAAAGGTGGTTCGTGTGCATATTAGCTTCCAGATCACAGCGATCCAAAGCACTCTTCAGTAATACGTTTCATTTCCTTCCCAAAGCATTGCCTATTTGCAACAATAGGCACACAATTAATTAGCGCTAACACCCAGTTAGGAGGCGTGATACACAGAGAGACTTCAGATCCATGTTTGTTTTCATCTTTGCATTATTTAGAGCCAAAGACGATGATTAAAAGTTGAAACAGTGATGGGGCATTGGTCTCCCAGTGTGCCATCCCTGGGCCATGTGGTGCGATCGCTAGTTAAAAATGGAAAGGCAAGACAACAACAAGTCTGTCTTATCAGTCATATTTCCCTCTGAAGCTTCTCAACATCCAGCCCAAATCACAATAATATATTTGACATAAGCACCTATTCGAATAAGGATGGTAATTAGGCTGATTAATGCAGTAATTGGGTAAAGCTCCTCTGTCAACAGCCTGTAATTGTCTATATATAAAACACATTGGCAGAATTAATACGAACTGGAGTTAATCGCGGGAATACACAAAGCATCTAAAATAACCTACATGTGGTGGCCTCGCTGTGCACTCTCTCTACATTTCTCTTTCTTTTTCCAGATGACACCAAGCGGAGGTGACAGTGTGAGGAAAACACAGCTTTGGCACTAAACCGCCTTTATCTGTTCAAAACCACTGAGCAGTTCCTTGTGAAATCTTTAGGTTTTAAGCCGATAAGTGCAGCAAAACAATAAACAACATCATCTCAGTGTTAGCCGGGGATCCCTCCTTTCATCTGACTGGAGATTAGGTTAATTTGCTCCACTCGCGGCGCCTCAGTTACCAAGATTAAAACCACGCCAAGGCTTTGTCATCCCCCGACGAACACAACACCAGGCATTACCTTGGAAAAGATTAAGCCCGCGATTAGGCAGATCGGATACAATAACACCGCCGTCGTGTCAGCTCGAGACAACCCACCGGCTGGCAGACTAACCGGCAGATAGATAATAGCTTTAACAATGGCTGTGATGGACAGCCAAGGAAATGGTAACCTTGTGGGTATCAGATACTTTGTTATGAGTCCATTCTGGAATAAAGCAGTAAAAAGTTCTAAGATCGCTGAGATTCTTTGACTCAACAGGGGAGTAAGACTAAAAAAGAGATTTCTTCAAATGCATTTTTAACAAGGTGTGCAGCGAAATCAGTGGGGGCTTTATTACGGTGGCCGACAGGTGCAAACACACTACAATCAACCCTGTCTCCTAAAAATTACGTTCCCACAGAACTATACTGCATTCTCAATTACGTTTAGCCAGAAACGTATTTTCTCCCACGTTACGTTCGTTATGAACGTATCTCAAATACGTTTATTTTCTACATATCTTCTAGAAACATATTTTCTCCCACGTTACGTTTATTATGAACGTATCTTAAATACGTTTATTTTCTACACTTCCAAAAACATATTTTCTTCCACGTTACGTTTCTTATGAACGTATCTTAAATACGTTTATTTTCTACATATCTTTTCCATTTATTGTCTTGCTTATAATAATGATAATAGTCATTTATAAATATCTTTTTAGAGCACACATTTGAAATAGGCGAGGCTGTAATTTCGCCAGCTGTTACTCTCATGAGCGAGGCAGAAAATAATAGTTTTAACATGCCAAAAAGCTGCTGTGTCGTTTATTGCACCTCAAACATTAAAACAAATCCAGAGTTACGTGTTTCTGTACTTCCTCTAAGAAGAAAGGACGGTAACAGAAGATCTCTGTGGCTTCAGATGTGGTGTTCGTAATGCGATATGATATCCGAAAAAAAATTCTGTTTAGGATGGCCGACACTACACTACCCATAATCCCCAGCTATCGTTTGGGACTACAATCCCGTTGACAAACCCCGTGATTAATCTTCAAGCTCTGTGATTGGATGTTGGAGTCGCAGTGCGCCAAGGTTACGCCGAGCGTCAAGCTCTTTGAAATGGAACGAAACCACGGCAGACTATTCAAAACTGGACTCGAACGCCCCCCAGAAATACACATGCTGGCTATTAGGGGTGTAACGGTTCACAAACATTTCGGTTCGGTACGTACCTCGGTTTTTAGGTCACGGTTCGGTTCGGTACGTTTTCGGTACAGCAGAAAAAATTATCACAAAACATAACATATTTTTTTTTAAATTAAACTGTGAATAATGTATTCACTCAAATAAATACAAAATATAATATAATAAACATTAAGGTGCAGCATTTCGATGAACTAAAATAATCTGTATTTGAACTTTACTGTACTAGTACTCACAAAACATAAACTATTAGTTTTGGGGTTTTAATTATTATTAAACTATGAATATTCACTCAAATAAATATAAAATATAATAAAATAAACATTAAGGTGCAGCTTTTCGATGAACTGAAATAATCTGTACTTGAACTGTACTAGTACCTGAGCAGCCAGTTTGACATTATGACTTGCTTGTCATTGTATTTTCATGTTGTTCTAAAGAAAGATGAACTTGTCCACATTGCTTGCTGAAAGGGCAGATCTGCTGGCACTAACAATGTATCCTGCTGTGGAGAACACCCTCTCTAGGGACAGAGGTAGCACAGCCAGGTAGCGCTTTGCTACCATGGCAACATAAGGATATTTGGCGTTTGTAATAGCTTTGGCTCGGTCTGAACTCTCTGCGAGTGGTGGAGGCTTACATGCTAGCGGGAGTTGGGTTTGCACTTCAGTCTTTTGGTACCGGTGATATTCACGTTCGGGTGATGCCTTTTCAAATGAGTGTGTGAGTTTGATGTATTGCCAGCCGCGTAACCAATTTAAGTTGAACAATGCCGACAAACAGCTTTGGTTCGGTCCTCCTGTCTTTGTCCGTCATCCTTGTACGTAACTGCGAAACCAAAATGTTCCCAAACCGGAGACTTCAATGATGCTGGAGGATTTTCGAGCTCAACTTTATCTGCGTTCGCCATTTCGACAGTTCCTCAAATTACTGACTACATTTGAACGCATCCCTCTGACCAGCTCGTCCAATGAAATGACTTGCTCGCTTTATGACGCGTTGAACACAATGGGAGCAAATTACTCTGAATGCTGCGACGCAGCACCTGAGATTACTTCCAAAAAGTTGTTCACGTTCTCAATTTTTTACGTTTAACGTTATATTCGTTCGGTACACTTCGGTACACACGTGTACCGAACCGAAGGGCCCGTACCGAATAATTTCGGTACGGGTACGTGTACCGTTACACCCCTACTGGCTATTGTGTTTCGCAACATGTTCTCTATGGCACGTCTCTACTGGGAATTGTAGTTTTAAAAGACGTTTTCGTTTTTCCCAACATTTGAAGTTGACAGTATTAAACTGTGTACAGCCCTGGAGGTTTAGGCGATAGGAAACACATTGGTGTGTACACATTTAAAACATGTAATTACTAAATGGGTGGAAATCGCTTGTATCCATAATGGGCAGCATTAATATATACCCACATGACAGCTCATTGTTACTTTGTAATTCTACTCCACTACAATTCAGAGGTTAACCTGGTATTTTTACTCCACTACATGTATTTTAGTTACTTTGCAGATTCTGATTAATGATGTGAAATATAAACAACCCTTAAATCAGACTTTAGTTACACCTGAGTTAAATTCAGGGAAAGGTGATTGTCAAGTGCCAACAATCAGGAGAGATATTTGATAGTTGGTGCTTGAGAAGACTAAACATTTATCTGCAGATCTCTATAAAGTATATGAATTACTCGTTATTCTCTACTAATAGTTAATTAAAGACTGTATATAATGGCTATTTTGCACATCCCTTTCAAGATTTCAAGATTTTCTAAGGTTTATTGACATATCATATACACAACTTGTGTAGTTATGCAATGAATGAAAAACTTGGGTCACAGGTTCCTCAACAGTGCATTACGACATCTATCAATATGTGTGTATACCACCATTAAACTGTCATATTCTGCACATTTCTTATTCTATCTACATACATAAGAGTATAATTAATGTGTATAATATCAGTTAAAATAAGTGCTTCAACATAGTTAACATTGCAGGAAAGCAATACATTAGACGTTAAGTACTTTGTCAGGCTTAATATTTATCTGTAGATAGATACCCCCAAAGCTTTTTTCTTATTTGAAAGAAGACCTTAACCTAAAGTATTATTTAATGTGTAAGGTTAATTAGTTTGTCTGTTTTGCACATCCTCATATTAATATCTTTGTACATCCAGCACTAAACTGTTTTATTGTAGAGATCACTTACAGTATCTTCTTGCTTTTTTACATTCTATACTTCTATCATTGACCTTCTACTTTCCCCCTTTGAAAGTATGTACTCTTAATATTTTTTTCATCAAATGACATTATTCAACAAAAATAACATTATTCAACAAAAATAATTCAATAACGTGCTTTAACCACTAGGCGGTGCACACAAGGTACACACAGCATACTAATAATAACTTTGTATTATTAGTGTAGGACACTTATGTATGTATAACATCTGAAGATGTGTAGTTTTATTCATGTTTTTACATAATTTTACAGGATATTGCTATACTATTTCTCATCTTTTACTTCTACACATTAATATCTGATTTGTAAAACATCACAGACAGAAAGGCATATCCGTAATTTAATGGTAAGCTATTGAAATTGTGATTCCATAGATGTGTCTCCCATCACCCAAATCCCCTGACTATTCCCTCAACTCAGTATTTACATTCTTATATTCAAAGAAAATCAATAATATCTTTAAAAACTACAAGTCCTTTTCTATCAGCTGTGCACCGTTATGGTGTAAATATAACCTATCAATTGGATCAAATATAAAAGTCAGCCGAATTACTATTGATACTGCAAGGAGACGTATTTTGTGAAAAGAAATGCAAGATGCAGTTCTTCCAGTTTGTCTAGAAGTCTTCTCATCAGGGCTCTATAAATAAAGAACTACGGCAGATGTGTAATATTTAATGCAGCCGAACTGTGTATTACAATGCCGTTATGTGATGACTTCCAAAGAGAAAAGCAAGAACCCTCGGAATAAAGTATTATTATATATTTTTTAAATGTTTTCGGATATCATATCGCATTAACATCATATCCCAACATGCATTGCGGCTAAAACATCCAATCAACGAGCTTCAAGCTGAGGATCTTGGGTAATCTGTTCAGTGGGTTTGTGGTGTGTATCGTTCGAAATGTCCCTTATAGGCCTACGTCTGTTTCCGGTGATTTTATTTACGGGTAAAAAGCCCAAGATTATAGAATTAAACGAATAAATAAAAACAAGGATAATTGTGTGTTATTGTTGAGTAAATAACAGTGTGTTATTTAGAAAATAATAACAAATTAGAAGGAAAAAAAGATTTAAAAAAATACAGATTTCAGTATTTTGAGGCTCTAAGCCCCATTTCTTTTCCTCACAGACGGGAAAAAAAGTCCGACATTATACGATTTTAAATAAAAACAAATAAATAAAAAGATAAAACACTGGCATGTAATTTACGTTAGAATAAATAGAATGGTTTTGAATAATAGATGAGAGTAAAATCTCCGTCACTTTACAGCCCCGCCCACTTTTGGGGAAACCAACGCTGTCATTTGAACGGCGATCAAGCCTGAAGCCACAGAGATCTTCTGTTACTGTCCTTTCTTCTTAGAGGAAGTACAGAAACACGTAACTGTGGATTTGTTTTAATGTTTGAGGTGCAATAAACGACACAGCAGCTTTTTGGCATGTTAAAAACTATTATTTTCTGCTTCGCTCATGAGAGTAACAGGTGGAGAAATTACAGCCTCGCCTACTGATTTCAAATGTGTGCTCTAAAATTATATTTATAAATGACTATTATCATTATTATAAGCAAGACAATAAATGGTAAAGATATGTAGAAAATAAACGTATTTAAGATACGTTCATAATAAACGTAACGTGGGAGAAAATATGTTTCTAGAAGATATGTAGAAAATAAACGCATTTGAGATACGTTCATAACGAACGTAACGTGGGAGAAAATACGTTTCTGACTAAACGTAATTGAGAATGCAGTTTAGTTCTGTGGGAACGTAATTTTTAGGAGACAGGGTTACTACAACGGTGCAGAGTATTTCTATTAGAAGAAAGATGCTGAAGTTTCAGCAACAACGCAAATATAAAAACACAAATGTACATGCAAACGTAGAAACATCTTCACCAACATGAACAATGAAGAGAGAAAACTTATATTTCAAGCTGTAGACTGTTGACGGTTTCTACACGGACCACTATTGCGGTAAGCATGTTGTAACTTCCGGTTGTTGTTGTCATCTCCAGGTATCCCGTGTGCCTGTTCTGTTGCTGATAGTTTATTATCTTAACTTAATCGATCGTTTTAAAACTCTTGATCACGGCAACTGCCTGATATTGTAATCACACGTTACTACAGCTTAAGCACTCACAACTCTCCTTCTCTTAGCGACTGTAACTCCACAGTTGCCTACACTCTTTTCGGGTTTGCTAACGGTAGCTACTTTAGCTTGATAGCTAGCCATGGCTCTTTCCCCACCCTCGGGTGCTATTTCCTGCTCTAACTGTCTCATGTTTGGTTACTTCCCTACCTCCTTTACTGGTACCGATACATGTGTTAAATGTAGTATAGTTGTTAGGTTGGAGGCGGGAATCATAGCCATAGAAGCCCGGCTCCGCATCTTAGAAAGTAACTCAGCTACAGTAAAGCCCATGTTAGCCGGTGCGGACCGGCAAAAGATAGCTCCTATTAGCCGTCCCCCGGCAACTCCCGAGCAGCAGGGAGACTGGATGACTGTTCAGAAGGGGCATAACGCGAAACCCGCAGGTCCCCACCAACCCGTTCACGTATCTAACAGATATTCCCCACTCAGCGAGACACCCGCTGAGAAGCCAACTCTGGTTATTGGTAGCTCTATTATGAGACACGTGAATTTAGAGACCGACGCCTCCACAGTCACATGCATTCCGGGGGCCAGAGCGGGCGACGTTGAGGCGCATCTTAAACAAAAATAAACGTAAATACAGTAGGATTGTTATTCACGTCGGTGGTAATGATGTTCGTTTACGCCAATCAGAATGCACCAAACTTAATGTGGAGTCGGTGTGTAGTTATGCTAAAACAATGTCGGACACCGTAATCTTCTCTGGTCCCCTCCCCAATCTGATCAATGATGACATGTATAGCCGCATGTCATCATTTCAGCGCTGGTTGTCTTGGTGGTGCCCAGCAAACAATGTGGGCTTCGTAAATAATTGGACAGCCTTCTGGGGAAAACCTGGTCTGATTAAGAGAGACGGCATTCATCCTACTTTGGAAGGTGCAGATCTCATTTCGGCAAACATTTCAGGGCTTTGTGGACTTAATCCATGACAAACTGGAGTTGAGACCAGGAGGCGGAGTCGCAGTCTTACACGCTTCTCTGTGCTCTCTCCTAGGCAGTCATCCATAGGAATCCCGAACCCAATAAAACACCCAATATTAACGGTGTGTGTGTCTGCCCAAGGACAATTTAAGGTAAAACCTAATAACCTAATAAAAGTAAATGTAACAACTACTACAGTGCAACAAAACAGGAAGATTAAATGTGGTCTCTTAAACATAAGATCTCTAGTATCTAAAGCAATATTGGTAAATTATTTAATATCAGATTATAATATTGATATATGCTGTCTCACTGAAACTTGGTTGAGACATGAAGAATATGTCAGCATAAATGAGGCCACTCCACCCAGCCATATCAATACTCATATTGCCCGAGGCGTGGGCCGAGGAGGTGGAGTTGCAGCAATCTTTGACTCAAGTTTACTTATCAATACTAAACCAAAATTAAATTATACCTCCTTTGAAAGCCTCGTTTTTAGTGTTACCCATCCGACCTGGAAAACTTTGCAGCCAATCTTATTTGTTACAGTGTACCGTGCACCAGGTCCTTATTCAGAATTCTTATCAGAATTCTCTGAGTTTTTATCAACTTTGGTACTTAAAACAGATAAAGTAATTATCGTAGGTGACTTTAATATTCATGTTGACGATGATAAAAATAGCCTTACTGTTGCATTTAAAGGGGGGGTAGGTAAGTTTGAGAAACCGGCTCGAGATACACTTTTTGTTATATTCCATGGAATGCTCTTAACATCCCGATAGCAATGCATATCTTAAGTGCTTTGACGAAAAATCCATAAAAAAATTTCATCTGTGGAAGCCGTAATACTGTAAAAAGTACGACCAATCCGTTTAGCCGGGCCGGCTAAACGGATTGGATTGCCGTCCTGTCTGTCAGCCTTCCATCTCGTGCACGCACAAATGTATCTCGTGCCCTCATTGGGCGTGCCGTCATTGGGCGTGCATTGCAGCAGTACTTCAATGACTCGCCAGCAACAGGCGGCCACTTTCACCATGGCAGAGTTAGGTTCAACATCGTCTACTGGTGGCAAAAGAAATAATGTAACGGAGCAAATTAGGAACAAAAACAAAGTGGAAACTAGGAGAATTCAAGCCAGAGTCAATATCGGAGTTGCTTTTCAACGATGGCGACAACTGATGCAACACACCTATGGGGGTTATTCCCTATCTTTATTCAAGAGCGTGGTATTTAAATTTGAGAGCATACTTTATGTATTTATTTCCCTCAAACCCTGTCCTCGCACTCAAATAGTGCCTGCTTGCACTTAGATTTGCTCTGCTTCTGCTCAAACTGTACGCTTGCACTCAGATATATTGCTGCTTACGGATTTTTTCTGCTCTCAGATTTATTCTCTGCGCGCTCGAAACTTTTGTGCAACAATCCTGTCAAAATCCCTCAACCAATAGGAGGCCAGGTGTCCTTGCGGGTGCGTTCGTTTTACTTATTACAGCGTCCCGTAAGGGCGGTTACTCTTTGGTTTGTCTTTGGTGCGATGACAGGGTTTGAGTGAAGGAAATCAATAAAGTATGCTCTCAAATGTAAATACCACGCTCTTGAATAAAGATAGGGAATAACCCCCATACACACAGAGTTGAAATCTGACGCCGTGGTCGCTCTTTTTCTCTTGGACAGGTTTTGTATGGTTTACAATTCCCCTGAACTATATAGCCAACCTAAGTCATGTGCGCGTTCATGTGTGTTGGAGGAGGTGTTCTGTAAGGAAGTCTGAAGGAAGGGGCGGATTATTTTCGGCTGTGTACTTTCAAATTTTAGTGCACTCGAGCCGGTTTCTGAAACTTACCTACCCCCCCTTTAACTCTATATTAGATTCTGTTGGTTTTTGTCAGAGTGTAAATAAACCAACCCACTGCTATAATCACACTCTCGACCTTGTTCTGACTTATGGTATTGAAATTGAGCAACTATTAGTCGAACCGCATTATCCTGCTTTATCCGACCATTTCTTAGTAACTTTTGAAGTACTGTTACTAGACTACAAAGCATTAGTCAAAAGCTCCTGCAGCAGAAACCTATCTGTTAGTGCTATAGCCAAATTTAAGGAAGAGATTCCACCAATACTTAACTCGATAGCATGTCTGCATGTAAGGGAGGAAACTTATACAAAATGTAAACCACCCCAAATTGATCATGTTGTTGATAGTGCTACAGATGCGCTGCGAATAAAATTAGACTCTGTTGCTCCTTTGAAAAAGAAGAAAATAAAACAACATAGATTAGCTCCATGGCATAATGCCGAAACCCGCAAAATAAAGCAAAAGTCGAGACAACTTGAAAGGATATGGCGTTCCACTAAACTTGAAGAATCTCGTTTAATTTGGCATATTACTCTCAATGAATATAAGAAAGCACTGCGTAAAGCGAGAGCAGCCTACTACTCTTCATTAATAGATGAGAATAAGAATAATGCAAGATTTCTTTTCAGCACTGTAGCCAGGCTGACAGAGAGCCATAGCTCGATTGAGCCTTCTATTCCCATAGCACTCAGTAGTAATGATTTGATGTGCTTTTTTAACGATAAAATTGTTACTCTTAGAAACAAAATTAATGACCTCTTGCCTTTGACCAGTATAGTGTTATCAACAGCTCCCGGAAACATAAGTTCTAATATTACACTAGATAGTAAACTAGAATGCTTTTCAGCCATAAACCTTGAACAATTAAATTCAATGATTCTCTCTTCTAAACCATCAACGTGTATCTTAGACCCAATTCCAACTAAGCTGTTGAAGGAAGTTTTTCCATTAATTAGCACTTCTTTATTAAATATTATGAATATGTCTTTATTATCAGGCTATGTTCCACAATCATTCAAAGTAGCAGTGATAAAACCACTTCTTAAAAAGCACAACCTCGATCCAGAGGTTTTAGCCAACTATAGACCTATTTCTAATCTTCCGTTCCTCTCAAAGATTCTTGAGAAAGCGGTCACAAAACAGTTGTGTGATTACTTAAAAAACAATGATTTATTTGAAGATTTTCAGTCTGGCTTTAGAACACATCATAGCACAGAGACAGCTCTGGTTAAAGTCACAAATGACATTCTAATAGCCTATTAGAATGTCATTTTTCTCATAAGAGTCCATTCTTGAGTAAAACACAGTAAAAAGTTCTAACATCGCTGAGATTTTTGGACACAAAAGGGTAGTAAGACTTTAAGAAGACAGGTCTTCAAATGCATCTTTAAAAAGAGAGAAATCAGTGGGGGCTTTATGGATTTTTAAAATGAGGCACACTACATTTGCAAAACAACCAAACACTGTTAGACTTAGCCTTTTTCATCATAAAATTGATGATGAAGCTTTTGCTCATTCTTTGTTCTTCATTCCATGGTGGAACTAACAGGTATCAAAGGCAAGTTGTCATGTGGAATACCAAAATGCCAAATCTCTCGCTATGTATGGATTATTAATGCTGCTGCGTGTTCCCTCAAGCTTTAGGCAGAATGCTTCAGACCTGTAGCTCCTCTATACGCCCCAAATGGATTTCACAGTTCCCCATGGAGATATGAGGGAAGCCTAGGTAGGAGCCACGGGGGGACACATCCAGAAAATCACAGCTTTGATTGCTGGGAATCCAAATAGCAAACACAGGTACACTCTGAGTGCTGGAGACAAGACTTGAATACAAATTGGGAATGTTCAGCTTGTAGCAAATATGTTCCCCAGCATGTAGAGATGAAGAGTAACTCTCCAAGGCACCAAGGGAACAGCCCCAATAGCTCCTACAAACCTTTTTTTTAAAGAGGACATATTATACTGGATGACCACTTTTCCTCTGAGCATGTTTGGATCCCTGCTTCATTATTGTGAGCCAGAATACTGGAACAGGGGGGAAATTCGAGGCAGTGTAATAGCCTCGCTCAAACTACACCAAATCCATTTACTGTCCACAATTTCAATTAAAACTAGCGTGTGTGTGTGTGTGTGTGTGTGTGTGTGTGTGTGTGTGTGTGTGTGTGTGTGTGTGTGTGTGTGTGTGTGTGTGTGTGTGTGTGTGTGTGTGTGTGTGTGTGTGTGTGTGTGTGTGTGTGTGTGTGTGTGTGTGTGTGTGTGTGTGTGTGAGTGAGAATTAACACTTTGGAATTCTGTGGCTCATGCTTCTTTTAAATGCTGGTGGAAACCTGATTTAATAAACAAAAATGCTTTGTTTGGTTTAGCTTGTACTATTCTGTAGGCCTAGTATAACCTTTAAGGCAACACATTTTGATACTACATGTCTTGGTTTCTTCTCTAAGGTTGCATTTTTCTGTTGTCTTATATAATACACTTAAGTAATTAAAAAACATCTTTATTGATAAGTCTTTACTCTTGTTTATCGGCATTGCATTTAACATGGAGGTAATCCAAAAGTAACGGATGGTAATCAGGTTGCATTACTTTTATATAGTGATACTTGGATACTTGTGTCCTTGTGCATACTTAACCCCGAATAGCTCCTGATGGCAAACGGTGTGTGAGTGTGTGTGTTAGTCTCCCTGAGCAGGTAGCCCCTTGTATGACAGCCTCTGCCTCTGTAAGACTTACGTCGAAAATAGACCAGCCGCGTATTTTTAGCGGAGCCCAGCACCGAGATGCTTCTGGGACGCTTCTGAGCCGTAACGCAGCGCGTCTGGAGGAAACAAACCCATTGACTAGAGTGGCCGCGATCGATGTGAACGCCGCGGCGCGGCCGTAACGCGGCGCAGACGGACCCGGTGGAATACGGGGGTTAGGGTTAGGGGGGATCCATGAATGGGTGAATGCTGACTTTTATATGTAAAAGTGCATAGAGCAGTGGTGGCTGGTGGAAAATATTTTTGGTGGGGCTGTTGATATTGTGAGTAAACACATTTTTTTTGGTGGCCGGCCGGCCCATAGGGGCGCTAGGGGCGCCGCCCCACATACAAAAATATATATAAAAAAATATATTAAATTAAAAAAAATATATTTAAAAAAAATATTTTTAATGAACAAGGTAAATATCATACAATTGGTATCAGTAAAATGTATAATCTACAATAAAATCTCGTTTAAAATGGTGTTACGATGTCTAAAGTTACTGATAAGTCACATGTTTCCTGCCTGGCCTTGCCCGTGGCATTAGTTTATCATTACCGAGCGCCGTGCAAGGAGCCCCCGAGCCAAACAGCAGCAACCAGCACGTTGCAAAAGTCTCAATAGTAAACTGTGCCGCCGAAACATAATTTCAGCCAATCAGCGCCGTCAAATATTTTGGTCACGAGGGCGCTCACGTTGTTTTTTAGACTCGTGAGTGACCAAGGTGACGCAGTAGTTGGATGAGAATGGCTTTGTGTGCAGGTGGAGTCGCCGGACCTCGGTCCGCACCCAATTCCGTGCAAGAGCTACTCTCCAATCCTTTCGAAAGGAGAAGTTTGGGAGATAAACTGTTGCTTAAAGACCTTGGACCGGACCAACCCAATTTGTATATATCGCAGCAAGCTCGTGAAAAAGACAAAACGTATCAACGAGGCTTCTCACGTAGCTGGTACACCAGAAAGGCATGGCTAGCTGGATGCAAACAGGTAAATGCTGTCTTTTGTTTCCCATGCTTGCTCTTCAAACAGCCGGGGACAGATACGATCTGTTCAGAAACTAGACAAAAGTTAAACAAGTACAAACCACAGACTGTCTGTGTCATGGAGAATACAGTCGCTGGTTTATTTATGTCTGTATAGGCCGTTGTTGTGAGTGTGGACGGTCGGAGCATATAACGTTAGCTTAGCCAAGCTCCATTTAGAAAACACGCATTTTAAAAGGGTTTTTCGCCTGCCGTCTGTCTGCAGACTTGTCAAAGCGTTAATTCATGGTTTTTACTAAGCGGTATCAGTATGTTGTTAATTCGGCATCATTTTGAAACGTGTATTACAATTAAATCACGGTAAAATATGTTCATCTTGTTGTAGTTGTAGCCCCCTTGCCAGCGATTCTCTCTCTAGTTTAGCATACTCAGCCCGACTCAGCCTGGTTGTTCCTTGCCATAGAACCACGATTTTATGGGGCCAGAAAAACTGTGAATTAGGACCCGCTAGCCGGTACTAGGCCAAGTGGAAACGCAACCAAAAACGGGCCCCGCACGGCTAGGCACGCTTAAAGCGAGCTCCGCGCTGCAGTGGAAACGCGCCATTACATAACCAGAAGTCCTAATTTAAGGGGTCATTTCTCCCAAAAAAAATGTTTTACTCACTATATCAACAGCCCCACCAAAAATATTTTTCACCAGCCGCCACTGCTCTATGCACTTTTACATATAAAAGTCAGCATTCATCCATTCATGGATCCCCCCCTAATCCTAACCCCCGTATTCCACCGGGTCCGTCTGCGCCGCGTTACGGCTGCGCCGCGGCGTTCACATCGATCGCGGCCACTCTAGTCAATGGGTGTGTTTCCTCCAGACGCGCTGCGTTACGGCTCAGAAGCGTCCCAGAAGCATCTCGGCGCTGGGCTCCGCTAAAAATACGCGGCTGGTCTATTTTCGACGTAAGTCTTACAGAGGCTGTCATACAAGGGGCTACCTAGAGGGTTTACAAAGACTCGAAAAGCTATATATGAACGTAGTCCATTTTAATCAACTACTTTCTAACAACCAATTGAGTAGCAGTCGTTTTCCTGCTCGATGCTGTATCGCCTGCTCGGGAAAAGATAGAGGAGAGGTGGGGTCGGTGCTGTCGGAGAGGAGGCTAAGGTTAAAGAGCCACTCGAGGGCGGACGGAGGAGAGCCAGGGGAGTGAGCGAAGGTCAAAGGCTCCCACATGAGCACTCCTGCATTATGCAAACTGCTGCATATCTTATGCATATTTGTTTGGTTGCAGAATAATCTTTTGATAGTATTTGCCTATTCATTTCTCATTCATCATGAATGTTTTTTTAGGCTTTTCACAAGCACACAAAGACAATTTCACTGTGCCAGAATGCATTTCGTCAGCATTTTCCTGGATTACATCTCTTCAGTCGGTGTGTTTTCCACCCACGGTCAGCCAGTATCAGGAGATATTTAGCAATATTTAACAACTCCCAACCATACCTCTATAACCTTGTCCTTAATTTGAAAGTTTTGCCATCATTTCTGTCCTTAACAATAGCAGATGGATATGATAAGCCAAGATAATTAATGAGTTCTGGGGAAATGGCGTCAGCCCCTGCAGTCAACATGTCGATGTATCCCTGGGCAAGATACTTAACCCTGAGTTGCTCCCAGTGGCATGGCCATGTTGCTGGTGTGTGAATGTGTGTGTGAGTGTTAGCTTCCTTGAGCAAGTAGCACATTGCTCTGTATGAATGGGTGAATGATGACTTGTAAATGTAAACGAGTGGTTGTAAAGACGGGATAAAGCGCTATGTAAATGCATCCATTTACCATTTGACGTTTTTATGCATGGGACACAGTTTTCTGTATGAAAGCTAACCTGGAACCATTCCTGGTCCATTGGAGGTCAAGGTGGGCTCTGAGTGTGGGTCCAGCAGAGGGTAATGGCAAAACGTTAGCAGTTTCAGTTAAATAAAATAGTTTTGGTTTTCGCTTCTGTTTACATTTATTTGCAGCTGTTAAGCTGTATTGACGTGATTTGCCGTTTGCTGAACTCGAGGTTGGGCACAGAGCTAGTTAACAGCTAGCTAAGTTGTGTTTGTGAGGTACCTCTCCTGCTTGCCCCACTTCATAAAGCTCTTATAATTCATTGGGTGTCAAAAAGTGTCAATCAATCGAGGTCAAGGACTAAATAATTTGAACTTTGAGCACAGCGCTCTGCGACAATTTTGAGTGACGTGCAATGCCGAAGGTAGCGCCCGCCTAGTCGGCCACTCTCTCCAAGAAACCCAACCGCAACGTCACGTAAAGCCATGTCATCGTTGTTCATGTGTGGCAGGTGATCAGTTTTCTTACTGATGACCACCATCAGTGAAAACAAGATTGGCAATCCAACTCTTTTTCATTCTATGCGTTTCATGTCAAGTTCTCCATCTGATCCTACACAATTATCTATATTGTATAAAACTGACATGACATCACTAAACTTGAGTAATGAATCACACTCCATCGAACATACCTACACTTCCATGAGTGTGCTTCCCACCCTAGCAGCAGATAATGGTCTCTCTAAGAGGAAATAAAGCTTGTATGTGATGGCACTCCTCTCCCCTCTCCATGCTCGCCTCATGAGTCATTCCTGAACATCTCTCTCCGGCACATTACAATAACCGATGCACCCAACAAAGTTGTCAACCAATAATAATTGCTTAATTAAAAGGAATGTATTGTCAGTTTGAGTTTACAGGCAGCTCAGTCTCTCCTCAGAGCATTTAAAATAGATGAGAGATCAAGGTGTGTGGAGGGGGGGGGGAATAAAGGATGGTAAGGGTGTCAGAATCAGCGAGATGTTTCTATTCTCCGACGCATTTAAATGTAAAAGTGCGCACTTAATAACGAAGGATGAACATGTTAACTTTAGAGCGAATGGAAGCCTGCTGCAGTCATTTATATATTGTTCAATCATTTTTTGCATACAGAACCATAACACGTAGGAGTGATTTCCAAGTGTTAATCAATCATCAAGCATCCTCGCTTCAATGTAATCTTTGCCGGTGTTTGCACTCCTCTTCCTATGAGATTACTTATCATTAATGGGAATGTCTGTTTTGAAGCAGCAACCTCCTATTTTAAAATTGTTAACCATCAGTCCTTCAGCATAATTGTAGAAATGTGGGTAATTTATTGATATCAGCTTCTCAACTGTAAGAATTTGATGGATTTCTGTTTTCCATCATTGTGAAGAGCTGTTCTCATACACTGTTTATACTTATACCCAAGAGAAAGTAAAGCTCTGTAATTCATGTATTCAAAGGACTCTTATATAACACTAGTAATCATATGCCATGACAGGTGATGCAGTATAAAGATCAACAAAGTTTGCATTAGAAGGACTGGGTGTCTGCGATATTCAAAGCACAGTATTGTAGCATTGTATGGGCCTGCACAAGCACACTCATTTAGTTGGAATGCTGATACAGCAATTATCAATTATCGGGTATCTTCAAATGCCGTTGCCATGGCAACACAATGCTCGCCATGAAACACGGTTTTCTCATAACTTCAGTGAAAATGCTACAAACGGCCCAACATTTCACAGGTTTGGTAACAATGCAGCCATTAACGCATCTAAGCGTATTATGGGGTGTAATCAAATGCCGTTGCCATGGCGACAGACCACTCACCATGAAACACGATGTCGCTGTAACTCCAATGGACACGGTCCAATCGTCCCCGAATCTTCACTTGTATATCACTGGTCCATGCCTCAACAGCTCTACGCCAAATCTGGGATCTCACCATAGGCTGTTTCCATGACAACATCGTGTTTTATAGCGAGGGATGCGTCCTCGCTATAAAACACGATGTTGTCATGATACCTATGCAAATGGTCCAAACACCACCAGACTTCAGATGACAGTTAATGGTCCAGTCCTTAACATGTCTATGTGCCATTAGTGAGTTTTCCTCAAAAGCTGTTGCCATGGCAATGCATCCCTTGCAATAAAACACGATATTGCTATAACTCCTATGAAAATTGTCAAAAAGTGCTAAAACTTCACATGTGTGCCAACAGTCCAGCCGTGAAGACATGTAAGGGACAGTTTTGAGATTTCTTCAAATGCCGTTGCCATGGCAACACAATGCTCGCCTTGAAACACGGTTTTCTCATAACTTCAGTGAAAATACTCCAAACAGCCCAAAAACTTCACAGGTTTGGTAACGATGCAGCCATCAACGCATCTACGCGTATTAAGGGGTGTCATCAAATACCGTTGCCATGGCAACAGATCATTCGCCATCAAGTTAGTTCAAAAGTTTGCAGTTCAAATATTCTGCCGCTTTTCCAAGCCTTTTTACTTTCTTTAATTCTCCTATCACACATTCAAGCCCACAGTGTTCATGTATCATATCAATCTAAAATCTTCACTTTCTTCTTATACATTACATTTCAGCATAGCAGTTCAGCTTCATCTTTTCAGCATAAAGCATTCCCACAAGCAATTTCTTCAAGAATTGCATTCTCTAGTTATTGTGTTGATGTACATTTGTAAGAAAAATAAAAAACGTCATGTTATCAATCCAACCATTGTGTGATGGTATGAGCATTTTAAAAGCTACAATCAACAATCAATCAATATGAATATGTCATCTTTACCCATTTCGATGGGTTATCTGTTATGTTCTGTCAGAAGTATACACTATGCATTACTTTTACATAAAGACATAATATAATATGACTCAATTATATTCTCAGTAATATATATAGGTGTTTATAAACTCTGTATGCAATGTCTTATGTCAATGGAGGTTAAACAACTCTTCTTCTTGGCACAGATATTTGCTTTTAGGCACTGTTTATTTCCTAATACAAATCACCAATCTTAAACAAAAATAGTATGTACACAGTATGTGTAATCAATCTAATACAGCAGCCCTGCAACAAACCAAGCTTATCATTAAGCTTATCAGAAGAAAAAGAGATAGAAGCTTATAATGGTCACTCCGATATAAGACTGTGATCATGTGTCGATTCATCCCTGTGGGGCCGTGATATTCTGAGGAGGTTCTAAAATGTCCAATAGCAACAATATCAGGATCAATCCAATAGAGTACATGTGACTACAGCACCCAAATGTTAGAACATCATGTTCTACCCGTTTAAGCAAACAATAATAAAATATTATACCTCATTTTAATATTAGTGAAACAGGTGTCATGGTTTTTATTTCCATAGCAAATGATAGATTAGGAGAATTAAGAAGGCCTCCATGATGGATCTGCTGTGCTTCAGCTGCTGATGGTGCAGCAGATAAGGCTGTGAATCTCAGATAGCACTACACGGATCACTGTGGAGAGGATAATAATTCAGAACCTCATCAAAGCTGAGAATGATGGTGATTTGTCAGAAAGAAGCTCCTCCTGAATAAAGAAATGTATTGTGGACATGGCTGAGTAGTAGGGGTGTAACGGTACACGTACCCGTACCGAAATTATTCGGTACGGGCCCTTCGGTTCGGTACACATGTGTACCGAACTAATATAACGTTAAACGTAAAAAATGTAGAACGTGAACAACTTTTTGGAAGTAATCTCAGGTGCTGCGTCGCAGCATTCAGAGTAATTTGCTCACATTGGGTTCAACGCGTGAGCTGGTCACAGGGATGCGTTCAAATTTAGTCAGTAATTTGAGGAACTGTCGAAATGGCGAACGCAGATAAAGTTGAGCTCGAAAATCCTCCAGCATCATTGAAGTCTCCGGTTTGGGAACATTTTGGTTTCACAGTTACGTACAAGGATGACGGACAAAGAAAGGTGGACCGAACCAAAGCTGTTTGTCGGCATTGTTCAACTAAAATTGGTTACGCGGCTGGCAATACATCAAACTTGCACACTCATTTTAAAAGGCATCACCCGAACGTGAATATCACCGGTACCAATAGAAAAAAGACTGAAGTGCAAACCCAACTCCCACTAGCATTTAAGCCTCCACCGAAAACGTACCGAACCGAACCGTGACCTAAAAACCGAGGTACGTACCGAACCGAAATGTTTGTGAACCGTTACACCCCTACTGAGTAGCAGCGCTGGAAGAAAGCCAGTTGAAGTACTGTAGACTTTACCTCAATGGGTTGGAGTTATTCAGTGACAACACATACGTAAGTGACATAAAAAAGTTGCAAATAAGCAGAAAATAGCAAATTAAACCATACAGTTAGTGAGTTTCATGTCTATGTCTTGGTAGTGGCTATGTTAAGAAGTTTCTTGGTGATGAAGCACTTCACGCTCCTCAAAAATCCTTGTTTTGTTGTTCTGTTTTTCAAAATAGCTAAGAGCCATGAACCTGTTACCTTGTTTTCTCTGGAGGAGGTGGAGGGAGGCGTGTGGCGCAGTGGATAGAGCCTTGGTATGGGGATCAGGTTCAAACCCCACTGCAGTCAGCATGTCGTTGTGTCCCTTCGCTTTGGATAAAAGCGTCTAACAAGTAACATGTAATCTCTTCTATATCTATTACATGTCAAGCAATAACCTTTGCAACCTCTGCTTTAGCTTCCTGGCATCAGTACTTTGAAGCTGGGGTAGGCAACTTTGGCAATAACGGTGGGTTACGTATTGTAACCCTAGTTCAATAAGCACAGGCGGAGCCCTCTACTGGACTCTATGGGTACTACTCTCATCAATGATACATTCACACACTGAAGTTGTATAAACGTAGCCGGCCAATCAGGGTGAGCCTACCTGAATGTGCGCGCAGCTCACAGTATATAAGGCGGCTACGCCTTCTGACTGTCATCCTACACACTCTTCAGCGAGCGGCATAGGAAAGACAGGGCCCCAAGGTAGAGGGCTCCGCCTGTGCTTATAGAACTAGGGTTACAATACGTAACCCACCGTTCTATCTCACACAGGCTCCGCCCTCTACTGGACTCAATGGGTACAGTGGGTGGAGCCCCGATGGATAAACGCCCTGTCGTCCCACCACACTGACCCACCACACTGCCCCTGACCGGCCTTTGGCTAACAGCCACAGTACCCAACTTCCTATCACCCGGTTGAGACCGTGGAGAAGTCGGTGCCGCAGCTTACTTGGCTGGGTAGAGCCTAATTGGTCTGAATAAGCCCATAGCTCCACCCTGCAGGTGCCAGCGCAAGTGACTACACACTGCGCACCACGTTTCCCAGGTCCCTAAGGAGCATGGGGAAAACGTAAGTGTACTATGTCCTCCACACTCACACGCTTACCTCGTGTAGTGTGTGCACGGACCCTAATGGGAAAGGCTCTCCACGCCTAGCCATAGACAACGTAAGTGCATTATGTCCAAGGGGGTAAATCCAGCTTACTGACCCACAGCCCTCCTCCTTTCACCAGTCCTGTGTTGCACCAGCAAGCACCGACAATGGAAAAGGAGCCAGACATAGAGTCTAAGAGATACTTACCTTATGAACGGGCCCGGCGTAGACCAAGATGCCGCCGTGCATAGGTGGACGACTAAAGCAGTTTAGCTTTATAACCCTCGACCTGGAAGAACTCCTTAGGTTCTTGGGAACAGAGGAGGGGTTTGGTCTGAGTGTCGCCCCGCTACGGTCACCACGAACCAGAAGGCAACTCGGGTGCACCGATAGAGCGGTCAGTTCGCATACTCTCTTGGCAGAAGTCAAAGCAAGCAGCAAAGCTGTTTCTTTTTGCTTCTCTCTCTCTCAATGATAGCGCCTACAGGGAGGAGAGCTCCAGAGGCTCAAACGGTTCTGTAACCAAAGCCTCGAGCACCATTCTTTTATGGCAGTTCCCATTGCGGGGTGGAGACATCTCCTGATCCCCTGCAAAAAACGCTTCATAAGCGGTTGGCTAAAGACTGGTCTTCTGCCAAATCCCACATGACAGGACGAGATGACTGCTGCATACACCTTGACTGTGGCATGAGCAAGCCCCTTGCCCACCAGTAGCTATAGCTAGGATAGAATAGAGCCCAATGTACCGGACAGAAGCTCTAGACTCCCTTCCTCACACCACGTCTGTCTGTCCTCTGACAGAGTGGCACGTAGCCTGCCTCCTTCTCGATGGGGCGTACACCTCGCTCTCTATGGGGGCGTACCCCTCGCTCTCAATGGGGGCTGCATTGAGCAAAATCCCCATATACCCCACCTGCTGGTGAGGTATGGGACTGCTCTTCTTCCAATTGACCACAAACCCCCAACTTGGTTAGGTGTAAGATCAATTGGGCTGTGTGGAACATCTGCCCATTCCCTGGAGCTGGCCATGACTATGAGGTCTTTGAGATAAAATAAAACCCTCATGCCATGGTCGCGAAGCGGCTAAAGCACTGTGGTCACACATTTGCTGAACATGCGTGGGGACAGGGAGTAGCCGAGCGGCCAGCTCTCGCGGGGCCGCGCGCTCCGTCATAATGCCGTGGCCACACTGACGGTGAAATGCATTAATCGGAGCTATCACACTAGGCGAGGTGTGTTTTCTGACAACAACACGCCGACTATAATGTCCCTGCACCCGCATAGTGCTTTGACAGCAGTTCCTGCGGTTTATCACACTCACATACGCGCGCCCACCGGCTGCCTCGTTTACTGGAGTTACAACGGGGGCGGCGAGTGGGGAACCGTGTCTCATAATGGGTGCCCAGTTAACATCGTATGAAATGGAGCTTGCCGAATTCAAAGAGACATTATGGGGAAATGTGGAATTGTGGAGAGAAATGACTAGCCCTCGCGTCTTGGGTGGTGAGGCACACAGCTCTTGCCGCCGGGACGGTTCCTCCCACAGCCCGTCATATCCGGGAGGACGGCCCACCCCACCCCGAAGCTCTCTGTCGGCGCGGAGCCGGAGCAGAGGCCTGTCGGGATCGCGCAGCCTGTCCCCGCGGGTGCCGGTATTGAGCCGGTTCCGCAGGACCAGCCGAGGAGGAAGAAGGAGCAGCGGGAGCCATGAGTGCTCTTTCCCTCCTTTTCATCGTGACTCTCCTCTATACAACTAAGCTGCGACTTTTCTTCCTCCAAGCATCTGAAACGCTGTGTGACCGATGAGATCGATCCAAAGAGCCCCTCCGTTGATACGGGGGCCCCTAGGAGGTCATCACGGTCCTTCCTGGAGAGAGCCGTGAGTCCCAGCCAGACGTGGCGTGATCCCACTGTGGCCAGGGACATTACACGGCCAGCTGCGGCGGCCACACCATGAATCAGATTATTCATCTGCCCGATGCTGCGGTCCAAATAACCACTCCGATCGATCAGCGTCCTGCTGAGGAGTAATCAGCGACACGCCCAACACACCCAGATTATTCGCCGCTGCCACCATCTGTGCTCCGAGTAGGGTTGGGTACCGAGAACCGGTTCCGGTTCAGAACCGGTTCCAACATTTCGATTCCAACGGCATCATTTAGAAATGTGAATTTCGGTTCCGCTTTTCGATGCCTGAGGAAATGTTTCTTGCCGCTCTCCGTAGCCTACTGTATGACTGCGGCGGGGCGGGAAATGTAGCGTTGTACCTACACTTCCTACAGCGTAACCATGTTCGCCTAGGGCGCCAGATCTGTGGAGGCGCTGCGCTGACAGCTCTGGGAGAAAAAAAAAATGTTTTAACCGTTGGGGCTCATCCTAATTTTCGGCCTTGATGTAACAACATTCATAATTAAGTAAATGTAACACCCTTTTCATCCCGGTTACACTTTTCATTTGCCCTGTACGATGGGCGCTGTAAGTGATGAAAATGGGGGATGTTGGCTTATCTGGCACCTGCAGCTCACAGCCGAAGTGCGAGTGAGCGTGGGAGCGAGCGAGGGAGAAAGGGAGGGTGCACCGGTACCAGCGCTGTTGTTATTAGAATCTGGTGCTAGCTGCTCTAACGGAAGAAGAAGATGTTTCTACAATGATGTGGAGGGAGAGTCCTCTCCAGTCAGACTGAGTGGCTGATAACTACAGCTCGGTGAGGTAAAGGACTCTGAGTGTTTAGATAGTTCACTTTAGTCTCAGTTATCTCAGTGGGTCTCAAACGTTTTGATCACAATTTATGTAAACACATATTTCCAAGGCACTCCTTCATAATTATTGGGATAAAACAGGTTTGAAATCATTCCAATGTATACTATAGGACAGTAAACCAGACATATTGTTTTAAACTAGAGATAAAAAAATATGCATAAATAAAGTAGTAAAATAAGATATGAATGAACAACAAAAATAAAATAAGTTACATGTATTTGTTATTGGCTATGGTAGGTTATTGGTTATGTTCACATACTTATTTAATTTTTAAAATGTAAACTGATCTTTTTCATATGGGTGTTTAGAGTTGTACCCCCTAGATCTAGTCTCTAGTAATTCTGCTTAATGTGCACCAGATTGAAGCATTTTACTTTAAAATGTTCAAACATTTGAGAAGGCAGATTTTTTCTCAACAAGAACTGTTTTTAAATGGGGGGGTTTCCTTTAAAAGTTGGACTGTTGCACTGTTGTAGCTTCAGTGGTTCTCAGGTTACAGTTACATAGCAGTGAATATAAACAGACTGATTAATGTGAATATTACTGTAAACTAACCTGTGTAAAAGTTTCTCGAATAAATGTAATTTTTTTGGTGGAAGAAGCATGTATCATTTTTTTACCCTGCCCCTCAAAGAATCGGAATTGAGAACCGTTAAGAACCGGAATTGAAAGGTAGAATCGGAATCGGAGAAATTCAAACGATACCCAACCCTAGCTCCGAGCCGGAATATTTTAGCGAAATATTCCAGCGTCTCTCGGTCACGAGGCAGCAGGGGCAGAGGCTTCTTACCCTCCGCCCATCTTGCTGCCTGTGGGAGCAGATGGGCTACCAGGCTCTCATTAAGGGGGGGCACGCCGGGACACGCTGTGTCCGTGCGGCCCTGCACCCTGAGGATCCCCACCATACCAGCCACTGGAGCCTTCGTCTTCAGTGGCTGTCGCCACGGCGCTTCAACACACTGCCAGATATCTGGCAACGGGGGCGAAATGAAGGCTGGCTGCGCCGGGCGGAGGCGGCTCACTGGTTTTGGCGGCAGTGGTAGCCCTACACGTTCCGCCGCCATGGTCAGCACCAGGGGGAAGTCCTGGCGGACAGACCTGGGCAGTGGACTTTCATGGACGCCGGACCCGGAAGTGCCCGCCAACGAGAAGTCCTCGTCATCCTCCTCCCCGGCAAACGGAGCCATCCGCCCCGCTGGAATGGCGAACGTGAATGGCGACGTGTGTGAACGCTCGCGTATCATTGATGAGAGTAGTACCCATAGAGTCCAGTAGAGGGCGGAGCATGTGTGAGATAGAACAGCAAGAGCATGCAAGATTTAAAAAAAAAAAAATCACAGGCCTCACTCCAAAGCCACTCAAAAACCCGAAAGCTGATGGTGGACAAGTTTATTCAATGGAGCGCTTGTTATTGCTAACATTACTCAACTTCCTCATGTCTCATTCAGATGTAAGGGAACACTTAACACTGTTTAACAAGCATAAAGAACAAACATGGCTATTGTTGGTACTCAAACAGCTGTCATGCTATTAGCATTTGGGAAACTCCAACACTTGGAGTAGACAGGCAGGAAGGACTTAAATCAATTCATGCAGCGATAAAAATGATTGGACATATTTATTATTTGACTATGACAGCCACAGATAAGGCAAGGCAAGGCAAGGCAAGTTTATTTATATAGCACCTTTCAACACAAGGCAATTCAAAGTGCTTTACAAAAAACGAAAGACATTAGATACAGGATATTGTTCCTTATTTTTGTCAGTAGCAATTTCTTTATTGATTTCTTTAGGAATGTAAATAAATAGAATACAAACACTAATGCATCTAAAGTGAATTGCCTATCTTAGCTCTAATAAATACATCCATAAGAGGACAAGAGTTTGTTTAGGCAGCAAATGTAAGACATGCATATGTTGATCTAGGTAAATTAGTTGCCTGAATTGACAAACTACACATGCAACCTACAGACCAAAAACTACAGACGCCCATCGAGACATGTAAGCTTACACATATTATTTTAAATGGATTTTGTATTGGACTGGGAGCTTGGTGTGTTTGTTTTGCCTGCGTTTAATAGGACTCAGGCATTACAGTTATCTAACCTGGTTAACATGAATGCATGAACTAGCCTCTCATAAGTCAGCTTTTAAGTAATAAATAGCTGCAATGACTAAGTTCCTGATGTGACTTTAAAAGTTAAGATATCAAAGTAGAGACTAGAAACAACCTGATATTTATCTGTAAAAAAAACAGCATCCTGTGGTTGATGTAATCAATACAATCTGGCAGCTTGCTTACAGGACTACAATAATAATAGGACATAATAGCTGTGTATCATCTGCATATGAATGATAAGATATTATGTGTTTTTAATTTGTACATGCTCCCACTTGCGACATTATTAAAAACTTGTTGTGGAACTTTTGAGAACATCTTAGTTTCAACCAGTCTATGGTTTCAACTGAATCTTTACATTTCTTGATTAAGATATCATGATTTGACAGTATCAAAGGCAGTGGCGAGCCGTCAGGGCCCTCTAGGCCCTCTGTGAGGGCCTAAGATATTCTAAAGAATAATATTTGAAAACATTAAAAAAAAAACATTTTTTTTTAAATATTATTTTTTATATATTATTTGTGTTAAATGTTTCATTAGTTTTACCTAAATAACTTGATTGAATTGTATTTAAAATAACATTTCCAAAGAAATAAATCCTTAGAATCTGCCTGTTTCTGTTGGAATGTGAAGGGTTAAATACTGTCTCTGTGAGTTACTGTGAAGACGGGAGAGCTTGTTGGTCCCTCTCTACATTCACAGAGGGCCAGCTATAGTAACTCAACGAGAGACTAATGTCAAATGACAGTACAATTGACCAATCATATCTTCCCTCTAAATGGGCGGGCTTTATTTTCGCGGACTTTATGACAAGTTCCGCCCGCTGTGAGGTCTATGCAAGTGGTGCAGTGACGCGTCCTAAAACCCGGAAGTAAGCTGCGCTCGGATTCCCTCGACAGAAATCAATGGCATTTCTCCATAGGATTTTGTAAAATAGCTGGAAATAAGGTCTGTGGAAAACGAACCTGTTAGATAAATGCACGTTTTGTTCAGCCGGATAATATCCACATGTCTACCCTACTTTTATTATTTTCTAATCATAAATCTAATCGATAGATTTATGATTAACATAAGTTCGTTCATGATGGCTCACTTCAGTGATAGTGATGACATCGTTGCAAAATTATTAACCGAGTCATTTTCAAGATTGAGTTACAATGATAAACTGGAGTGGCAAAGGATCAGCTGAATGACCCGCCATCAAGTGCTTCATCCAAAAGGACAGGAGGATGGAATTTGTGTTTCAGGGATTTGATCATCAAAGGTAGGCCTAAGTCATTTTCAATGTGGGCCGCCGTGCCGACTTAATTCATTTGTAATTGTACTTGGCTGTCTGTCATGATAGGTGTTTATATAAATGGTGTTGTTTTGTGTGGTAGAGGGTCGCTGCCATTGATGCGTTTTGCACCCCGGGCCGTTGTTTTGATATTCCGCTCAGTGGCGTTGAGCAATATTTCGGGGCTCCCCCGCAGGTCGGACCATGGGGCCCCGCCCCCTCCCCTAAATCAATAATAGAGTGACATGGGATAGACATCGCGGCCACTTTTTTAAATGTTTATTGTTTCAGGCATCTTTTGTAAACAGTAGGCCTATAGGTCAGTAGGAACTTTCTGTATAAAGATACATCTGATTTAAACAGTATAGGGTCAGTCGGAACTTTCTGTATAATATACATCTGATTTAAACAGTAAGGTCAGTAGGAACTGTATAATAATATACATCTGATTTAAACATCATTGACAAATACAAACAAGTGGCTGTGTATTTTTTGTAACATGAAGGTATATTGTAGAACGTTATAGCCTATCATCATTGGAGTTCACACAACGGAACGGTTCACATATATATAACATTCTGTATAAAAGAAAAGTAGCCTACAAAAAACAAACAAATAAAACACATCCTATAGGCTACATAGAGGATGCAATCAGGAGCTGCTTTGTAGGCCTATTATTTTATACGAGCGCGTCTCCTGGCATTCTTCTGCGCAAAGTCCTGTAAAACAGTCTTTAAATCTATACTGCGCGCGCGTCGGCTCTCAATACTAAGGACTGCTAACCCAGACAGTCTCTCTTGCGACATTGTGCTCCTCAAATATGTCTTTATTAATTTAAGTTTTGAGAAAGATCTCTCAGCACTGGCAACAGTCACGGGTATAGTTAAAAACAATTTCAGTGCTGTGGCAACATCGGGGATACTTGGCAAAATGGACTGATTTTCAATGAGCAGGGTTTGTGCAAGGTCTTTGATTGTTCCACGCTCAATTTTCTTTATAGTAGGCCTAAGAGCATTACGGAGGGACAGGATCTGGAAAGGAAACTCGTCTGACAGGTCGTCTTTATACTGGCCTGATAAAGCACTTGCGGACTCAGACAGATCCTTGTCTGTTGCGCGCAAAAGTTCGCGGGGAAGCAGAAAAGAAAATCGCTGTGCAACTTCGCTCATTCCAACAAATCGATTTTTGAGTTGGGCAACGACAATATCGATATTTGCGTAAAATACCGCCACTCTAAAATGCTCCCCTGGGTCTTGGAGACGCTGGTCCTCGCAAAGCTCTGAAAAGTGCCTCTTTGTGCGCCTTGCGCGTCTGTCTTTGAAGAGACTGTGGACACCCCATGAGGATGCCAGGTCTTGCGCGTGCGCTTTTAAGTCATCAAACTTTCCTCGGAGTTGGGCAAGTGTATCGGTTGCGTTACCAAGCATTGCTGTTGCCTGTAAGAGGTCCACGTCTTTGCGCTGGAGAGCTTGGGACACAATGTTGACTGTTTCAAGGACCTTGCCCTGTATTACAGTCATTACAACAAACTCAAAGCTCTCCATGGCCTTTTTCAAGCCAGTCGCCTCGGCACGTTCCTCGCTTTTTTTGGAGAGCAAGTCTATCTTAGTTAGCGCTTGCATAATGTCAGCATAACGGAACCGCAATGATTGGACGGCGTCTTGTCTTGATGCCCATCGTGTCGGGCATAGTCTCTTCAGTGTAGGCTGGCCAGCCTTGGGCACTGAGAGGTGTGTTTCCAAAAGCTCCCATCGTTTGATGCTTCCACTAAAGAATACATATAGCCTTTCAACAGTGTCGTAGAAGTCTTTTATCTCAGGTATATTTTGGCATGCGTCATTGAGTACAAGGTTTAAATTGTGCGCAGCACAATGAATGTACACTGCGTTGGGCTCTTTATCCCTTATGCGTTTTTGTACACCGGAGTAGACGCCACTCATATTGCTAGCCCCGTCATATCCTTGTCCGCGGCACTTCCCAAGTAGTATCCCCTTTCTCTCCATCGATTCGAGAATTTCTCTCTCTAGACCTGCAGCAGTTTGGTCTGTAACTGCATGGAAGCCCAAAAAACTTTCGTTTATTTTCACCTCTGTAGGGTTTCCATTTTCATCATTTGCTATAGTAACATATCTGAACACTTGACTCAGTTGGTCTACATTTGAAATGTCCTGGGTAGTATCCATTATAATCGAATAGAATTCTGCCTTCTGTATGTCTGTAATGATTGTGTCCTGCACTTTTGTCGATAGCAATGAAATTATTTCGTTTTGAGTTTGAGGACTTAGGTAGTGCACCTTCTTTTTGCTTTCAATAAGCCAAGAACTGGATCATAACGCGCCATAAGTTCTATGGTAGATAAGAAATTACCATTATCTATATCACCTATTTTCTCTCTGTGACCCCGGAAAGCAGAGTTGCGAGAGGCCAGTGTTAGTGTAACATCAGTTATTCTGGTTAGGACCTCGGTCCAAAACCCCACCTCTCTCTTAAACTCAGATGATATTTGCGCGTCAATGGTCAGATTATTTTTCCACGTATCATACACGACACATGCTGCCAAATGAGAGCGAGAGAATTCGTGTTCCTTAATCTTTTTAGAGAGACTCTGCCAATCATTTATTCCTATTCTCCACGCTTGGTGGAGGTGATGGGCAGACGGTCTGTCACCGAACAGCCAGCACTGCTCACAGTACACCCGGTCCATAGATGGCGAGTAACATAGCCACTTGCGCGGAATTCTACATCCAATTTTGGATGTTTTGTTATAGAACTCTTTTGAAAAGCACCTTCCCTTCCCATCCCTTTTGAATGGCCCTTCAGGCTTGCATGGCCCGTTATTCAGAATGTACCGTTTAACATCATCGTCTTCTAAATCTACAGGGAATTTCCCCCTATCAGTAGGGTATTCAGTCACAGAGTTGTCGCTGGCCAACGTGTCCCTGGGGTGGGTGGGAGCTGCTGTCACTGTCGGGGCACGGCTAGCTGGCTGGGCAACCTTGGCTATGTCTGAACTGGCCTCGGAGGGGGCACAGCTGACTTCTTGCTGACCTGCAAAAAGGAACGGATTATATTCCAATTCCAATGTAACCTGTAGCATACTGACTCGTACTGTTTATGGCGATTGGCGAATAAAACTTTCTATTATTCTAACCTGTCTCGAAGCGTGAGGCACGACTAGCTGGCTCGGCTGTAACGGGGCTGCTGGGGTCTGGGGGCACGGCTAGCTGGCTGGGCAGCCTTGGCTATGCCTATGTCTGAACTGGCCTCGGAGGGGGCACAGCTGACTTCTTGCTGACCTGCAAAAATGAACGGATTAGATTCCAATTCCAATGTAACCTGTAGCATACTCTTACTGGTTATGGCGAATAAAACTTTCTATTATTCTAATGTCTAACCTGTCTCGAAGCGCGAGGCACGACTAGCTGGCTCGGCTGTAACGGGGCTGCTGGGCTGTCTGCCTGGACTCGGAGCTGACGGCCGGGGGCCGGGGGGGGGGGGTTGCTAGCGGTCTATCTGCAGTAACGTTAGAGTCTACGTCTACCTTTGCTGCCTGCCGGAACAATGACGTTATTTTAGGTAGTTTTGCCCTCTCCTGTTCGGCTTTCGCTCTCATTTTGCTTTTCTGAGCATCGCTTGGGTAGTGGCGCTTCATTTTTCATGTTTACCGGCAACGCAACTAATGAACGTTATTTATATGAGCAATGCTTCCCGCTTTGTTTTGAACTTATAATGATACACTGTTGTACTACTACAGGCAGCGTACACATGACGTAGCAACATAGCAGGGAGTGGGGGGCCCCGCCCTCTGTGCCCTGTTCCCGCGTTACGAAATCTAAGGATAGCCTACAGTGGGGGCAGGGCCCCCTAAGCTCCGGGGCTCCCCCGCACCGCGGGGGGTGCGGGGGCCTCCGCTACGCCACTGATTCCGCTGAAGTATATGTTGAGACGTAATAACTCTTCTTTTTTTTCGAGGGGGGGGGTCAGAGGGCCTAGGTATAAAAGTCACGGCTCGCCACTGATCAAAGGTAACATTTACATCAAGCGAAGCCGTTTTATTGCTGTGGTTAAAGATGGAAAACGAAAGCAGTTCAGTTTTATCAAGCCTTGATTGATATGAATAAACGGACTAGCTGGACTGAATGACATGAAACAATATATGTTTAATCATATCCAAAGATTCCTTGGATATAATAATTGTTCGAACATTTTATACATCATGCCACAACAAATTTTGGACTATCACAATTTTTTGTATTAAGGTAAGGTTTGAGTGAAGACTGTGATTTGATTTAATTTCTAATTATTCCAAAAACACAAGTAAATACTTTATACCGCTTTATAAACATCCTGCTTATGATATACTGTAAAATTGATCATCAGTTATATAGTTAAACAGAAATCATAAAAATATTGTGTTATATTCATGCAATGGCTTATATTGGAGAGAAGCTCATAAAGTGCAGATTTGTTCTAAATTAATGGCTCCATATTTCTCCAAACTTGTAAATGAACTTCCAAAAAAGTGGTGTAAAAGCATATAAAAAGTTTCCTAACCGCAAAAAAACAGACTAAATGTGATTTGTTACTCGCAGTTTTGCTGACTCAAGACGTGTTGGTGTGATTTCCACTCCATCTAACATTCATAGTCGTCATAAAGCTGCAGCTCTCTTCCATAAGGGCTTTTTCCCACTTCACTACAAATCTGCCTGTAAACACTTTGATTGATAAAAAAAGAGCATGGAGAGGGTGTAGCTGCACCGAGTGGGTAATTTAGCTGTCACTTATTTGATTGAACTGGAATGCCGCTCTGTTTAAGTGTGCTCTCTGTTTACTCAAATGCCTGTCAAGCTAATGTGGTTTTGTGACTCATTCACGCCGTCTCCAGCACATACAACCACAAATGATTAAACGTAATAGTCTCCGGGAAAGGTTATACTGCAGTTACTCCACGTTTCTGTTGGAAGTCAGAGCGTATTGTAAATCCCTGTCTAATTTTAACCTATTTTAATTTCTGCCGTAGCTAAGCAACCTGCCACGCATTGCCTCTGACCTTCAACTGAACCTACAGATTGCTGAAATAATCTCGTACTGTTGTCGAGTGTTTGCACAAGTGTGTGTGTAGTAGATAAAAAAAATATATATGCATATTTCTCACTTTTACTGCTTATTCTCACACCCTCTTGCTGCCTCTGCTCCATTTCTCTGCGTTGTTAATAACAACCTTGCATCTGACAATGTGGCTGCGTGCACACACACACACACACACACACACACACACACACACACACACACACACACACACGCATCACTTTCACACACACGCAGGGTCACCACTGCTGCCAATTGCCATTTTACGCACCATAAACATTTGATTATTTCATTTATCGTCAGGGCCGGAGAACACACACATGCAGCGGTGCAGAACACACATGCTCACAAACACAAGGGTACTGAGAGCAGCAAAATGAACACACACACGCACAAGAGACATATCACTCCAGAGCACTCATAGACTAACAGTATGTTTAAGTACACATGCTCACACAAACACACAGAATATCCTTATTACTGTTTATGGTTACTAATATTTTCATGATTTTGGCCATGTGTATAAGTAATAACATTTTACTGTTGATCTTTTTTATTTTATTTCAGAAGTATATAGTTTATTTTTCTGCCTTTTACTTGCACCACAGTGTCTCTTGCAATCGTTCATATATTTTTCTTCTTGCACTACTTTTGTTTCTTTTCATGTCTTAAGTATATGTAGCTACAATATACATTGTTGGCGGAGCCTGGGTATTCAGATTTTCTTGGCCAAAACTACGCTGTAGCTATTGTGCATTTATGATAAATAAAGCCTTTGAATCTTGAATATTTAATCCAGAGAGACAGATTTAAAGAATCCATTAAGTTGGTGAATATAAGTGGAAGAGAAAAATAAGTAACTGTCTGATACTAATCTTGGTCTGTTAAAAACCATCCATTGCAGTTTACAGACCCAATTTATGCTTAGCTTTGACCTAACGTAGTTATCATATTGGTATGAACTCTGTCTATATGTGTATTGTGGTATGATCACTTTGAGTTTTACCTCAAAAATAAGTGGTTAAGATAATCTCGATAAACTGTTGGTTTGTAGATTTTTAGATACTCTTCCCCTCAGATTTGGTCATATAGTGTTACCACATATCAGCAATTAACTTGGTGAATACATGATGCTATAACTAATATCAATGATGATACCTACACATATAATACTGTACATATAATTTAAATCATATAGACCCAATCTCTTTCAACCACACACACGCCATAGACACATTAACACACACTTTTACAAAATTGTGGGAAATCTGAAGCCAAAACCCAGTGCTCTAAGATACAGTAAGAGCAGGTTCCTTGCATGCCATCCAAAACAGGAAGTACCCCGCTGTGTGCCATATGGGGAGTAGGAACACACACACAGACACACACCTCCGCTAACTCTGCATCCTTCACCTGAGGCCTGTACTACGAAGCCGGTTCAACATAACCTGGATATGTTTTAGTTACCCGGCTTACCTAATCCAAAACAAACGCGCTTTCGCTAAGCGGTCCTACGACGCTGGTTATCAACTCGTTAACTCAAGCCAGCTTTGCCCTATCTAGTTATGTGCGCGTTCACATAAAAGCGGCGGGGTTAGCAACATTTGACCAATCACAAACATGGAGAAGCGTACTGACAGCGCAGCGTCATACTTCCTGAATGAAAAGTGGACTATAATATTAGACAAATATTAAGACGTTAAACTTTAAACACTTTATCCAGGATAAAAGCAACAGCTGCATACATTATGATGTGATATGAATGATAATGGGACACATCGACGTCTGCACTCACAGTGCCGCGGACTGTACTTACAACCCAGTCTCACGGCATTTCGTGTTCACCACCACGATTTTTAATCTATTGATTCGTGTTCACCAACACGATTTTCCCCTTTTTTTCGTGTTACACAGCACGATTTTAAAAGCAATGTATTTCTACGGGTAATGTGTTTCGTGCCTGCAGCACGTCTTTTTCTCCGGTCAGGTCGTGGAAGACCGGAAGCTGTGTGGTTCATAAAAACATGTTCTTACTCAATATCAAGCCACAATTATTGCTTTTATTTTAAATCGTATAATTTCGGACTTTTGTTGCCGCCTGTGAGGAAAAGAAATGGGGCTCAGAGCCTCAGAATACTGAAATCTGTATTTTTAAATCTTTTTTTCCTTCTAATTTGTTATTCTTTTCAAAATAACACACTGTTATTTACTCACCAATAACACACAATTATCCTTGTTTTTATTTATTGGTTTAATTCCATAATCTCGGGCTTTTTTGGCGTCCGTTAGGAACTGAATTTCAAAATAAAAATAACCGGAAACAGACATAGGCATTTCGAGCGATTACCCAAGATTCTCAGCTATGGTTTAAGCTCGCTGATTGGATATTTTAGCCGCAATGCATGCTGGGATTTGGTGTTTATATTATATGAAACATTTTAAAAGAATAAAATAATACTTAATTCCGAGTGCTCTTGGTTTTCTCTTTGAAAGTCATCACATAACGGCATTGTAATACACGGTTTGGCTGCATTACATATTACAGATCTGCCGTAGTTCTTTATTTATAGAGCCCTGATGAGAAAACCTTTGGAAAAACTGGAAGAAATGCCCGCCGAAACTGAATACTTGACGTGGATCATAAATATATCAACAATTAAACAACATCTTCAATTTCTCTTCACACAATACGTCTCCTTGCAGTATCAACACTAATTCGGCTGACTTTTATATTTGATCCAATTGGTAGATAGGTTATATTTACACCATAACGGTGCACAGCTGATATAAAAGGACTTGTAGTTTTTAAAGATATTACTGATTTTCTTTGAATATCAGAATGTAAATACTGAGTCTGAAATAGTATAGCAATATGCTGTATAATGATGTGAAAGCATGAATAAAACTACACATCTTCAGATGTTGTACATACATAAGTGTCCTACACTAATAATACAAAGTTATTATGGCTGTGTGTACATTACATTTTTCATTACATTACATGGCATTTAGCTGACGCTTTTATCCAAAGCGACTTACAATAAGTACAATCGACCAGGAAGACACAACCTTGAAGAAAACAGAATCATATAAGTACATCAGGTTTCATAGAGCCAAACATTTCAAGTGCTACTCAACTGGCTATAGATAAGCCAGTCCTTTATTAGTATATAAGTGCTTTGTTAGCAGTTCATTGTTAGTAATTCTATCGCTCGAAGTGTTGTCGAAAGAGATGAGTTTTCAGTCTGCGTCTGTACCTTGTGTGCACCGCCTAGTGATTAAAGCACGTTATTGAATTATTGTTTTTATGTTATATTTGATTAAAAAAATATTAAGAGTACATACTTTCATAGGGGGAAAGTAGAAGGTCTGTGATAGAAATATAGAATATAAAAAATCAAGAAGATACTGTAAGTGATCTCTACAACAAAACAGTTTAGTGCAGGATGTACAAAGATATTAATAGGAGGAGGTGCAAAACAGAAAAACGAATTAACCTTTATTTAAACATTAAATAACAGATTAAGGTCTTCTTTTAAATAAGAAAAAAACTTGGGGGGTATCTATCTACAGATAAATATTAAGCCTGACAAAGTACTTAATGTCTAATATATTGCTTTCCTGCAATGTTAACTATGTTGAAGCACTTATTTTAATTGATATTATACATATGAATTATACTCTCATGTATGTAGATAGCATAAGAAATGTGCAGAATATGACAGTTTAATGGTGGAGGTATACACACATATTGATAGATGTCTTGTAATGCACTGTTGAGGAACCTGTGACCCAAGTGTTTCATTCATTGCATAACTACACCGTAGTTGTGTATATGATATGTCAATAAACCTTTGAAAATCTTGAAATCTTGAAAGGGATGTGCAAAATAGCCATAATATACAGTCTTTAGTTAACTATTAGTAGAGAATAACGAGTAATGAATATACTTTATTACTCGTTTCCATTCATGTCAATTGCAGATACATGTTTAGTCTTCTCAAGCATCAACTATCAAATATCTCTCCTGATTGTTGGCACTTGACAATCACCTTACCTGAATTTTACTCAGGTGTAACTAAAGTCTGATTTAAGGGTTGTTTATATTTCACATAATTAATCAGAATCTGCAAAGTAACTCAAATAAATGTAGTGGAGTAAAAATACCAGGTTAACCTATGAATTGTAGTGGAGTAGAATTACAAAGTAACAATGAGCTGTCATGTGGGTATATATTAATGCTGCGCATTATGGACACAAGCGATTTTCACCCATTTATTAATTATATGTTTTACATTTGATAACACCAATGTGTTTAATACTGGCAACTTCTAATTGTGGGGAAAACGAGAACGTTCAGTAGAGACGTCCCATAGAACATTTTGCAAAACACAATAGCCAGCATGTGTAGTTCTGGGGGGGCGTTCGATTCCAGTTTTGGATAGTCAGGCGTGGTTTCGTTCCATTTCAAACAGCTGTTTGACGCTCGGTGTAACCTTGGCACACTGCCACTCCAACATCCAATCCCAGTCCCAGAGTTTGAAGATTAATCACGGGACTGTAGTCCTAAACGATAGCTGGGGATTATGGGTAGTGTAATGTCTTCGGCCATCCTAAACTGAGAAATGTTGACAATCGCAATGAAGCTCGAAATGTCCCTTATAGGCCTACGTCTGTTTCCGGTTATTTTTATTTTGAAATAAGTCAGTTCCTGACGGATTATGGAATTAAACCAATAAATAAAAGCAAGGATAATTGTGTGTTATTGGTGAGTAAATAACAGTGTGTTATTTTGAAAAGAATAACAAATTAGAAGGGAAAAAAAGATTTAAAAATACAGATTTCAGTATTCTGAGGCTCTGAGCCCCATTTCTTTTCCTCACAGACGGCAAAAAAAGTCTGACATTATACGATGTAAAATAAAAGCAATAATTGTGGCTTGATATTGAGTAAGAACATGTTTTTATGAACCACACAGCTTCCGGTCTTCCACGACCCGACCGGAGAAAAGGGCGTGCTGCAGGCACGAAACACATTACCAGTAGAAATACATTGCTTTTAAAATCGTGCTGAGCAACACGAAAAAAAGGGGGAAATCGTGTTGGTGAACACGAATCAATAGATTAAAAATCGTGTTGGTGAACACGAAATGCCATGAGACTGGGTTGGTACTTAATGTTACTCTGATCCGGTTACTTATGTTGTGGCATATATTTAAGTAAGCTTTCTTAACACCAGGGGTGCAACAACTAATCGACTTAATCGATTAAAATCGATTACCAAATTAGTTAGCAACTAATTCAGCCGTCGATTCGTTGGTGACGTCATCACATGTGTTCTACACCCCGTTAAGCTCCAACCTTATCGCTCTTTTTTATCGGTACAGGAGACATTTAAAACATATGTCTTATGTATTAATGCTACATAAACATTATATCGCAGTCTTAGTGTCGCCAACTCCGTTTCTAATATGCAATATGACTACAAAATGCGTCTATAATGTATTTTCGATCTTCCCAATTCAGACGAGAGATCTCTTCCCCACCTGCTTGCGAGGGGGCGGGGCAGTTTACACACACACGCAGCTGCTACATGCATACAACACACACACACGGAGGAGATGGCGGAGAGAACGCGCTCCGAGGTGTGGTTAAACTTTAGCCGTCTCGATGTGGACAATGCTCGTTACCAAAAGTGCAATAACAGTTTATCATGTAAGGGCGGTAACACGAGCAATTTGTCTAAACATTTAGCAAAAGTGCTCCACATCCAGACGGAGAAATGCACCGGGTTCCACTGTCTTTCTCGCAGCTCTGTAGCCCCGTCCACGAGTAACGTTTCCACGTCAGGTGTTATGTATGCTAGCAGCAACACACAGAGTTAACTCAGTTATAAAAACATAGGTTAATGATTAGAGGTAACTGAGTTATTTATTTTGTTAAAGTTTCAGCTATTCTGTTTACAGTTCTGTCATCACATTATTTAATATGATTTGTTAAAACATTGTTGTTTATTTTGATGTGAAATATGCATTTAATTAAAAATAAAAAGCAATGTTAGTTTTGTTCACAATTTGTTTAGTTAGTTTACCTTATTTCTTGTCAAAAGAACCGTTAATACTATCGTTAAAAGGACCGGATCGATAAGCAGTATCGATATAAGTAGTAGTACAGTTAAAACCTTAACGATCCGAATAATCGATTAATCGTTTCATTAATCGATAGATTAATCGATTATCAAATTAGTCGTTTATTGCAGCCCTACTTAACACTAATGTTATAATAGTCAGATTGCTCTGAAGATGGGAGGTGATATTCTATTAATGTTCACGTTCACACAGTCAGTTGATTTTTGCCGGCCGTCTTTCCTGCAACGGCAGTTTTTCTGTATTTCCGTTCTCCTGTAATATGACTTGATCGCTTTAAACTCCGCACACGGAGCTCTGATTGGTCAGCAGGCAGTGCTTTCACTGAGTTGATCTCTTATCCTGGAACCTAACCTGCTCCGGGGCAGGTTAGCCGCTCAGCATAAATTACCATGGAGATCTAGCCCGGTAAGAAGTGAACCAGCGTCGTAGGACCGGAAACCCAGAGTTTTCCCTGAAGTTAGCCGCTAAGAGAAAATCCGGCTTCGTAGTACAGGCCTCTGGTCTTTGCCTCTGATCTGGATCTCTGTAATTCCAACACACTCTCTCAAAGTTATTGAAGTGACTGTTATTTTGTATGTATTGATTGTTGTGGTTTTATTTATGTCTTAATGTGTGCATAGGTACAAATGTGTTTGTTAATTGTGTGTATATATATATATATATATATATATATATATATATATATAGGTATATACATATATGTTTATACATATTTGTATCAGGGTTTCCGTTAGCCGGTAATTACCGGTTTTTAGCTGGTCAAATTGAATAAAAACCGGTAAATTCAAAATCTGACGGTCAAAATGTCCGATGCTCCGATCGATTGGCCACCCATCATTATCTGCCGATATTCACTCTTAATAGCTTGATCGGTGCTCTCTATAGGCCGATGAGGAGAGCTGGATCTGATTGATATGGACATAAACGCGAGTGAAGTGTAACCGGACGCGAGAGAGAGATCAGATCAGCTGCTGAGTCTGACCTGAAGCCCCGCCCACTGTTTAGCGCGCTGCATGAGAAACTGACGGGCTGTCAGGAGAGAGAGGGAGTGAGAGAGGAAAAGAGAGGATCCGTTTCTCCCGTGTTATTATTCAAAGTTAATGTAAACTTTTGAATAATGTACTTTATCTACTACAAGTAGTTTCTTTGAATGTAATAATGATGTTGTTTGTTGTATCATTTATTGAAAAATGAATCTGAATTTTTCGATCCGTTACGATTATAAACTGAAGCTATATAAAAATGACTCCCATTAACTGAGTTTTAAACATCAGCATATCCGGTCCTAGTCCGGTAATTACCTGCCAACGGAAACTCTGCTACACAATTCTTATTATTATTATTGAAACATGACCGGTAAGTTTCAAATGTGTCCGGTAAAATAAATTCTGTTCGGACATTTGACCGGCGAGAAAAAATCCTAGCGGAAACCCTGATTTGTATATATCTTTGTTCTTGTATTCGGGATCGTGGGAAACGGTATTTCGATCTCTCTGTCTGTACACACAAACTGAAAGATTAACAATAAAGTTGACTTTGAGTTTGACACTCACACTTGTATCCCAATCCACACTCATTCACCTCCTAAAATAAGGTCAATTTTATTTAAATTAGTGTTCCTTTTGTCACCATCACAAGCTGCTGCACTATCATTACCCTCCTCTAACTACTCCATCAACATGTTTACGTCTGCTTTTGTTGATGATTTGTTTTTAAGTCCTCCGATAGACATGCCCGATTAAAGCTGAAACTATAAGTTGATAAGACAATTGTTTACCAACTGAAAATAATAAATAACCCTTTTTTTATTATAACTAAGGCTTTTAAGTTCTAAGAGGCAAGATACTTACTTCTGAATATATTTGGATTGTTCTGTGTTCATTAATGACTTGATAAGTGATTAGCATTTAGATACAGTATGGGACATTTCCTCTGGGCTCCCTCAGGTGCTGCTCTGGCAGATTGTGGGACCTCAAGCTAATGCTTACTGATTGGACAACGGGTGGTTTCAGCTTTGACACACAACAGCAATTCAGTGGAGTGGCACCACAAACCTTTAGTCAGTGTGACGAGGGCAGGAGCCAGGTGACTAAATGTTAAATGCCATGAGAGTGTAGAGTAGGTGGAAGCTTCAAGTATTCCAGTGAGTCCTTCATATTTAATTGTACATAGTTTGTATTTCTTTTAAGATTCCTTCTCCTTGTTATATATATTGTAGTGGTTTCAATTCGTAAATCATGATTAATCCCAGGTTTAAAATATTAGTATTATTTTTGTATGTTGCTGTGCTCTGCTGTGTTTGCTGGACCACGTTTGAAATGGCCAACCATTTTCTTACACTTAGCTAAAGCATTGACAAACCTGTCACTGCCCTCCGTATATTGTGCACTACACAGGGAAGATGCTCATATCGTACCATTCTTGCTGCCGCCATCACATTGCGAGCACTATCTGCCCCGACAGTCGTGACCTTGACCACTATCTCACACTCCTGGTCTTCATCAATGTTGATAGGTCTACAGTCCATGGTGATCCATTTAGTGGTTGCTTTGGTTAAGATAGCTATTGTTGCTTTGTTGAAAGACATTCTGCCAGTGTAGTCTGACAAACGGATTCTGACTAATGGGCAAAGCTAGCATCTTTTGCAACATTGGCAAAGATGTGTCTTACCCCAAGATGGAACTATAGATGTGCTGTGTTTCGGTGGAAACATGTGCATCTCGAAGGGCCAAAAAAAGCTCATCACTGCAAAATGCGCACACAAGTTTCATCTAAAGTTCCAGCTGGAAGTTTTAATAAATGAATTTTCCGTTGAATACATTCGAGGCTATCTCCTGAATATTTGTGTTATCTGCGTTTAACATGTTACCATACAGGTACAAATCCACACATAATTACTGTAGGAAGTTTGGGTCAGATTTGGTTAGCTCCATCCACAACTGCTTTTGTGTGACATTTTGTTGAAAGATTTATACAAAAATCCACATTATGTCCAAAGGAAAGCTGAAACTACTTTAATTAGTTTTTACTGTATGTTTGTCATTGGTTTAACCCATGCGCCCACTTACACATGTAACAATAAAAATTAAACATACACATGTAAAAATGACAGAAGGACATATGATATCACACCACTGACCAGAAAACAATAACATCTCACCTCTAAGCAGCCGTTCGCCTGGTGTCATAACCAGACACACAAACACACACAAGCACAGAAAGGGAAGATTGAAATGGTTAAATTGAATGGACTTTTTATAGCACTGATATTACTCCATTCCATCTCACGCAAGACTCCCCCCCCCCCCCACCACTATCTATACTCTATTTTTCTATATAAGAGGGGTCAGCTGTCCTTTCCCATAGCTGTCAACTCTCAGGCCCTCTCCAGCAATCTGACGACCCCCTGTACTCCCTCCTCCTCACTCGTCTTTCTCACTCTCTGTGTCTCGCTCGGCTGTCAGATTCATGAGGGTGATTGGAGGTGAGCCGGTGGATCGGTGGAAAAAAAGAATGGAGGGGGAGAATGAGGATGGAGATAGAGGAGGAAACTGGATGATACCAGATCAGCTCTTTTATACACAATGACAGCGTAGGTCTAAATAAAGACCCACTATATTAGACTGAGTCAAAAGGGGAAATAAAGGAGTAAGATACAGGAGTGTGTAAGATACAGAGAGGACAGAAAATAAGCAAAGAAAGACTGCCTTGTACAACAGTTCGATGACTCTCTGTCTAAGGATTTGAGGTCAGGCCCTCGTGTCAGAAGGGGAAATGTCCTTGTCTGAACCGGTCACTGTACAATATTATTATTGACTAGATGATGGAAGCATTATTTGAAGGAAAGAGACCAATCATTTAGTGTTAAAAGAGCATTTAAAGGTGGGGTTTGAGAAACCGACTGGAGAAACACTTTTTGTTATATTCCATGGAATGCTCTTAACATCCCGATAGCAATGAATATATTAACCCTTGTTCGGGTCAAATTGACCCTATTTCCATTTTCAATGAATAAAAAAATAAATAAGGATATTTTCGTTCAACCTGAAACTCAATGGCCGGGGCTTATTTATTGTGAAGGACATGTGGAATTGTTTTTATTTTTTTCCACTTATGAAAAAATGTCCACCCGCATTTATGTCCTTCATAAGAGGTTCGGGTCAATCTGACCCGGATACAATACCAGGACAGACAGACAGAGAAAAACACACAGAAACACACAAACTAAAGACACACACACACACACACACACACACACACAATTGTATGCATAAAGAAGCAGTTTGATCCTGTTTTCCCTTGATCTTTACCCTTTGTAGTGTGTACACAAAACTATCCTAGAACATTATAAACATTTTAGATCTTCCAGAAATGTATAAACATTTTACATTTTCTCGCACTGTCCCCCCTCGCACCTGCACGTCGGAGGAGGGACTAAACAGAGACATAACCTCAGTGTAGTAACAGTGTAGTGCAGAACTACAATTATCTACCAACAAAATGGCCAAAAGATATTCTGCCCAGAGAGCCTTGGAGCTAATAATGGATGAGAGTGAGTGGAATGCATTAGAAGAACACGGTGAAGTGGAACAGGAAGACATTTCTGAAGATGAGGATAATGTGGAGGTAAACTCAGAATTTGACAGCAAATTGGAAGATGAACTTGACTCATAGCCAGCTGCTGGAAGACCCCCACAGCCAGCCGCTGAAGGACCCCCACAGCCAGCCGCAAGAAGACCCCCACAGTCAGCTTCTAGAAGACCCCCACAGCCAGCTGTGAGGTCTGTGGACCCTCAAAGGACTCCAAGACACAGACTACTTGCAGCAACTGCAACAAGTACATCTGTGCTATACACACAAAGAAGTTCTGTACATCATGTGTTTCCTAAACGGACTTGCCCATTGACTCACATGATGTTCTGCAGCGTCAATTCATCAATATAGTTTTCGGATATACTGTATTTTATGAATAGTGACTGTTAATTGTTTTTATTTGCTTTGTGTTTATATCTGTTCTATGTCATTTATATGGATGTTTCATTCTCTCTAGTTCACAGCCAAATACTTTTGGATGTGTGGTTCTTGTTTTTCCAATTGCTGCTAAATTGCTTTATTTCCTTCAGGGCTTTGATTATTATATGACAGATTAAAAATAATAAACATTAATGAAAAAATGATTCATTTACATTTGTCCTAGAAAAGCATGAGCAAAATGTAAACCTAGTTTTTATTACAGTGTATTTTTTTTTAACATAAATTACATTTTTATCACAAAAAACGATGGACACTTCCATTGTTAAATTTGATCTAGCAAAGAGTATTTTCAAAAACTAATCATATATTTCATTTATATTGTTGGGGAATGAGTTAAAGACAATATATATAAGGAATTGTGCATGTTGAATTTAGTTCTGTATTTTTTTTAAACCCTGAAAGTCCCGGGTCAATTTGACCCGAACATTACCAAAGGGTGCGAAATGTGAACATAACACAAGGGTTAAGTGCTTTGACAAAAAATCCCCCAAAAAAATCTGTGGAAGCCGTAGTACTGTAAAAAGCACGACCAATCATCTGAGCCGGCCCGGCTAAAATAACTGGACGGCCTTCCTGCCTGTCAGCCTTCCATCTGTGCACAAACTTATCTCGTGCCCTCATTGGTCATGTGCGCGTTCGTGTGTGTTGGAGGAGGGGCACTGTGAGGAAGTGGCAGATTTCTTCCAGCTGTGTATTTTCAAATTCTAGCGCACTCGAGCTGGTTTCTCCAAAATGACCTACCCCACCTTTAAGACTATCCCTTCAACATGGGCTGAGGAGGAAGAAAAAATACATTTCGTCACAATTATGACACACAATGTTTTACCTTTCAAGATCCTCAAAAAAAATGAACAACAGCTTAATAAGGATTATGGATTTAGATAAAGCTTCTTCCTAATCAGGAGTAGGAACTCTTTACGTTACCATGTTCAAACATTTTTAAAGTGTTGTCAAGTTGGCAGCTTAGACATCCTTCAAAAGCAACAGCCCCAAAATTACCATTATTACAATAGACATTAAATGAACATTAAAACAAAAATGGGTATAGTGGTGAAGGAATGAGTCCTAAAACCTGAAAATAAGTGATCATTTTAGGACTTCTGGGTCCCTAGTCTCGTAGTCAACAGTTTTTTGAAAGTGTTTTTGTTAGATACCTGAAATAAGGTCTTTGGTTAACACAAGCTTAGGAGATTCAGGTTAATGTTTTACGCCATAAAATACGTGATTAAATACTTCGCATGTGAATGTCTGAATGTGCATTGTGTCAAAAAATCAGAGGTCAACAAGCGACTCAATGAGACTACTAAAGGTCATCATAAAAATGAAATATATCGATGCAAGTTAGCTTTTTACTTCAAGCTATTGCATTTACACTTCAAAAATCATAAAAGTGGTGTAAACATTTGGAAATTATCCTGCTGAAAAAAAACACAAGTATCATAAAGGTGTGTTCGTCACAGATCTTATTTCCTGCAATATTACAAAATCCATGGAAAATGCTCAGCTTTTTGTCGAGCTAACTTCAGGGTCAGCCTGCTAAAATATGGCATCCCTGTATTGTATACGACTCCCAGTTTGAAAGGCATGTCAGCCATCAACTCATTTGATATCAGCAGAGTGAAATTAGTAGATGTCAAACAACCCACAAACTCAAAGTCCATGACATGAAAGACACCAAGCGTATAGACCGTCCTTAAAAACTAAAAATGTATCATGCCGAAAGTTTCTCCCCAACAGTTTGGAGATACATGATTTTTCCCCGTCTCCATTTCTGATCAAGCTAATTTCTCTCTCTCTCTCTCTGTGGAGCTTGTGCCTGGCTCGCCCTAAGCCACATGCATGGCTCTTCCTCTACTTCAGCCAAAATCCCAACCACCCCCTCCCCTCCTCTCCTCGTCATAGGCTGGTGCCAACCCCTTTTCACCAGCTAATACCACTTCACCCTTTTTTTACCCTCCTCCTCCTCCCCTGAGGACTTGCATTCAATCGCGCTATCTACCAGCAGCAGCCCTGTCAAATACCCCGGGCGAGGCAAATCAGCCCGGAGAGGGTAGGGGGGTTTAAGGGTGACCACGGTGAGAGAGAAAGAGACAGCACGGGATAGAAAAAAGGGGGCTGAAGGGAATGGAGAGACGATTCAAAAATAGGAACAGAGGAAGGAGACAGTGAAAACAAGGTGGAGGATTCAAGAGAAGAAGATGTGAGACTAAGGCTTGACAGATGAAAGGATAGATAGAGAGGTCGAAGGTTTATGAATAGAGGGAGAGCCGGAGCAAAGAGAGGATGGCAAAATATTGAAAATTCATATTTTGTTCATCCGAGATGCATTGGTTCCTCCCTTCCACCTTCATCCCTCCTCCCATCCTCCCTGACTTGTAAGAGAGGGGGTGAATATAAGCTGTCTATTGTATGTCTGAGTCTCGGTCTGAAACACCAAAGCAGTTCCTCTCTTTGCTACAATCTGAAACATGTGACATGCTGCTGGCTGAACACATTGGTGATACATAAAGACAATTTCAGTCACGAAATTCAGCAGTGGAACAGGCTTATTCCAAAAATATTAGGTGATACATATAGGCCTTCAATGGGTTGGTGAAATCATGCACTTTGATTGGTTGATAGGTGTGATTAAAGTGGCATTGAAGTGCAATATAAAGCTGTTAGAAAGTTTACCACAGCGCTGCAGCTGAGGAAGAGATGCTCACTGTTTGCTAACCGTACGTTGCATTCAAGAGGTTGGCTTGACATCAGAAAAATTGCCTATTTTTACCAGATTTCCCCATGTTTAAAAAACGTGCTTGTCTGGTGGGAGAGGTTTTAACTCACTTCAATTGCTTTGGGTCTTCACTGCACTTTCAGTAGGCTCCAATGGAACACTAATTACCACATATTTCTCTCTACACACATACCAGTAATTAATTGTTTTCCCTCCTTAACTCTGAAATGTGTGTATAAAATTCATATGAATTCAAAGAGGAAAAACACTATTAAAGTGATCTCAAGGCCAGAAGACAGATTGTGAAACTTCTAGTTTTTCAAAAAAGCAAGTTAATTAGCATTTTGCAATTATGAAAATGTGATTTATATTACTGGAATACAATATTTCAAGCGTATAGTAGAGTATGCATGATTGACAGGTCTTTCAGTACCTAATTACTGTATATATTGCAAGACAACACATTACTGATGTTTCAATATCTCATTGGTATTGAGAGTTGTAGTAGTTCAGGGGCAGCTGGTCTACTTTATCGATACGAGTGCTTTACATCAGCCATCCCATAAATGTAGTAGAGTCAAAAGGTATTTTCATCTTAAATGTAATCGGATAAACCACTGCACCCCAGGTAATGTTACAACCACTCATATGTTAATGATGTGTTATTTTTGCACATCAAAGAATTTTACATTTTAAAGTTGTTTCTCACTTCGGAATAAACTGAGATTGTTCAGATGTACAGAGATAGCGGCCAGCAGTAAATAAAGTCCATGCTGCCAAAAATGTATCTATGACACCAGATCAAATGATATGTTCCCTTTATGGTTCTTTTCCACACGGGAGCTTTATAGCCCTGTGAAATATATTAAACTGTGTCTAAAGATCAACAGCGTGTCTCTATTCTTATTCATACACTCTCATTCAAATCAAAATGTCTATGCTGAACAATCCAAAGATCTACATTGTTTTTCAAAAAGGTGTGTGTGCCTGCATTATTAAAGTTACCCTCTCTTTATACTCCCTACCTCCTTTCCTCCTCAGCTTACAGCGTGGTGCTTTTCTTTGAAAATGTCTCTTTCCGCTCGCTCAACTTTTTCTCCTCCTTTCAGTCCGCATGATTGATTTTCAATCTCTCAGAACCCTCCCTCTCCTCCTCTCCATCCTTCTCCTCGGGATCCTCTGTTTGAGAAGAACCTTTAAACATACAGAGGTGAGGAGTTGAGAGGATGCGAGTCATAAAGCAGCTCTGGCCCCCGGCTACAGCTACAAACAGAGATAGGTGTGGGATAAGTGTATGTGGGGGGGGGGGGGTGTATGGGGGGGGGTGCATGAGTGAAACAATGAGGGCAACAGTCTGCGGGGGGGAAAGGTGGTCCACAGGAAGTCAGTCGGTGCATCACACAGCAGGGAGCCGCAAACCCCTGGTGACAGAGTTTATGATTTGAAAGAAGATGACAATTGAAAGTGCCTGAGAAACATGCAGAGATACCTTTAAACACACGGGGAAAGGAAGGGGAGCAAATATATGTGTGTGTGTGTGTGTGTGTGTGTGTGTGTGTGTGTGTGTGTGTGCGGTCTGCGGCAGGAACAGATTTATAGGTGTCTGTCCACGCTGCAGTGTGCACACATAAATAAGGCTGAGGGGAGAAAGCTCTCCATTGAACATAATCAAGTGGATCCTTTAGAGTGCCATTCATCACACACACATACATACATACACACACACACACTCAGGAGAGGTCAGCACCTAGGATGTCAGCCTCTGTTGATTTTGCTTTACTTTGGCTTTGTGTATGCATCAACAGCATACACAAATATTTAAATAAAATGTGAGGCAGCCAAGCGAGGATGTTTGCCAAACATCTCTACCAGGGCATCACACACTCTGAAACACAAATCATTCATTCAATGAAATTTACTTTCATCTTCACACATTGCAAACCCAAGAGAATGAACTGTAGCTGAGTAATTACAAAACTATTGTAAAACTGTGCTGTATATTTATTGAGTCTTTTCTCACCCTAACCCTGAATACCGCCCCTGATGTTGATCCACTTGCAAGAGAGGTGTCATTCAGCAATTAGTATACCATGAAATAAATAAAAAGGTCCCTCATAAGATATATACAAATACATAGTTGAAATTCATTCATTCATTCATTCCATTACATTACATGACTTGTTACTTGTTAGACGCTTTTATCCAAAGCAACTTACATACTCAATACTGTGGGCAATCCCCACAGGAGCAATTTGGGGTGAAGTGTCTCAGGGACACAACGACATGCTGACTGCAGTGGGGTTTGAACCTGTGACCCCCTGATCCGAACGCCAGCGCACAACCCACTGCGCCACACGCCTCATTCAGAGTCATATACTTGGTTTTTATAAGTATTTAGTAAATATATTCTTATATTTCATTGCCAATGCAGTCATTTATTAACTGGTTGTTTGTTAATTATACATATATATCGTAATATAACTACAGTATGACACATCTGGTCTTCGACATTTACCAGCTGGTAAAATGCTAAATATTGAAATCAGTAATCCCGACTCGACAGAATAAAGCATGACAAGACAATATTGAAAGTCTATGTGACACATCAAATGGAGAAAGTGGGAAGTTCCATAATAATAATGTTTATTTTGTTTGCTAGACACAAGTAGCTCAATTATAAATACTTTGTCTCAATAAAATAATCTAAACGTGGACGAATTATTATTTTTAGCCAGCAATTGTTTCATTAACGATAAATCAATACAATTATTACTTTTTGTTGCCAACTTTTAGTACAGTACTTGTTTAACTCTGTACGAAAAAGTAATGTCTAAGTATGAGTATAATACAATTAAAGAAGCATCACATCCTCCGTTCATTGATTTACATTCAATACGTATGAATAAATAAAAGCCAGTTATTCAAACAACAAAGAAAACAGACATGAATTCAAATCAGGCATGCTATTGATGTGAGTCACATGGCCAAGGGGCATGTAGACAGACTTAATCAAAAGCCAGCAATTTTTCTCATGATTTATTAAAATGCATGGCTTTAGGTAACTCTGGAATTATTCTCTTAGCATTGTTCTGAAAAAATAAGTCAGAGTAGAGAAAGAAGCAAGTTTGCATATGGAGTGTATCCCAAATTGAACCATGGTAGAGAGGTTATTAAATAACATAACTGTTAATGATCCCAGTCCTCAGCAGGCTTGGAATTTCATCATTTTAGGGGCAAGGCCATTTGGCCTTTGGTATCACAACATTTGATAGGGCACAAAGGCCACATGCCAGGGCAAAAAGGCCATTGAGGGAAACATTTGGTTTTGGAGCTTACATAATAATAAATAAATAACTTTATAATCATATAGGCCTATTCCTCCTTAGTATTACCGTATATAAAATGAAATACTTTGAATAATTAGTGTTTGGTATGTTTTCTATCTACTACTTCTCCCATTCACAAATCCGAAATCAAATAAAAAAAATAATAATCTATGAATATGTAACAAATATATTCCATTTCAGAGCAGAAGAAACAGCCTTCAAGGGTCCAACTCTGCACATACATCATTCAGCAGTGCACAGTGAAGCTCCAACAATCAACTGTATGAACAAGCAATACTTTGAAATGCAAAACACTTAGTGTGTGTGTGTGTGTTTGTTTGTTTGTGTGTGTGTGTGTGTGTGCGTGTGTGTGTGTACGAGAGTCTCTTTAATAAAAAAATTCAACTCGAGAGTCAAATTTGTGTGACTTGTTCTCGCGGTAGCCAATCAGCAGTGAGGATCTCAGCCACTGAATCAGAAAACCAATACCTCAGCCGTTATTTAGCACAGAGCTCACAGCTCCTCGTATCTGTTCAGAAACTAGACAAAAGTTAAACAAGTACAAACCACAGACTGTCTATGTCATGGCGAATACAGTCGCTGTTGTGTCTGTATCATGTTAGTGTGAGTGTGGACGGAGCATAATGGTTAATTTAGCCTGATCGATCCGATCTCCATTCAGAAAACACACATTTTAAAAGGTGTTTCCTTCTTGTCTGCAGACTTGTCAAAGCATTAGTTCATGGTTTTTACTAACCGGTATCAGTATGCTGTTACTTCGGCATCATTTTGAAACGTGTATTACAATTCAATCACGGTAAGATATGTTAATTTTGTTGTTGTTGAGTCTACCACAGTATTTACATGGAGATAAGCCCCGCCCCCATTCCAGCGCGTCCTGTTTGAATGACAGGGGTAAACACAGCTGACAGCCGCAGTGAAACTCCAGCGATTAGAGCAATGCAAATATTTGCATCGCGTCTGTTGTGAACGCAGCATGGCTAATGCAGTTCAGAGACCAGACCACTGCTCTGACGCTTTTAAAGCAACTTCGAGATTGTAACAGTGTGAGGGGCACAAAGGCCATGGTGGCCGTAGGAGGACGTACAATTATTTGTGGGGCATAAAGGCCCAGGGATGCAAACTCATCAGGTATGAAAAAAGTGACAAGAATCCGAGCCCCCCGACCCCACGGAATATCGGCAGATTTTAGCAGAATAACAGAGGATTTTAGCATTCAGAACAACTAAAGCAGCAGGTAATAATAACAGGAACGCCAAAGAGTCACATTTAGAAATATATAAAAGCATTTATTTTAATTGTGAAGCAGTCAGTTTATAATTTTGGCAGCACTGTTGAGCATTTTGAAAATGTATTTTCATGCCTCTGTGCAAGGCTTAACTAAGATCATAAACTCAAGTACTATACTTGGGTACAATTTTGAGATATTTGTACTTTATTAAGTATTTCAATGTTTTGCTACGTTGTTCTTCTTCTCCTCTACAGTTCAGAGGTAAATGGTGCACTTTTCCTCCACTACATGTATTTAATACCTTCAGTTACTTCACAGATGTGGATGAATGATGTGAAATATAATCAAGTGTTAAATCCGACTTTAGTTCCACCTGGAGTAAATCCACAAGCTACCCTGCAGTATACAAAGTCATTCAAACTAGCTGCACCTTTACCAGCTTTGAGAACACTTTCATGATCAATCATTATAAATCATATCATATATATTATTCTGAAATGGACCAATCTGCACAACGACTACTTTTACTGTCGCTACTTTCACTATATTTTGATGATAATACTTTTATACTTTTACTTGAGGAACATTTTGAATGCAGGACTTTTACTGTAACAGAGTATTACACTCTGGTACTTCTACTTTTACTCTAGTACAAGATCTGAGTGCTTCTACTTTTACTCTAGTACAGGATCTGAGTGCTTCTACTTTAACTCAAATACAAGATCTATACTTATACCACCTCCGTTTATAGCCTATGAAAAAAAGCTAACGTTAGCAGACAGTGACAATGTATGCTAGTTAGTTAGCTAGCTCAACGATAATATTGCAACAGAAAAACTTTTCAGTTTACATCACGCTCTGCCGCTCCGACAGGGAGCTCTGCTCTGAACACCTGAACGGCCCGTTCTAACAGCTGTTCACCAGCGGTCCAGTCTGTGCCACAGTGACTCCGGACCACACAGTTAATATTAACGAACGCACCCGTAGGTAATGTAGCTGCTGAAGCTAGACCATCATCGCGGAGCAGCAGAGCCTTCTTATACATCCATGAGCAGAGCCGACAGGCAGGAAGACTCCAGCACACAGCTCGCGCTTCATTATAATATATAAAAAAAGAACACCATGCGTGTCATGATGGCACAGCTCGCGGCCCAGATTACTCCGGGTCCCAGACCCCCCCCCCCATACCCCAAAAATATTTGTATTGCAGATCTTCATGACTCACACAAACAACCTATTTTGGATTCAAAATGGGGAATTTCGCCGAAAGGTGACAAGTTTACATCCCTGAAGGCTAGACCGAGGGGCAACGACGGCCATGGCCGTCATGGCCGCTGTGAAATTCCTACCCTGGTCCTCAGTCAACATTGTTGGTGATCTGTATGAACTGCAAAAATATAGTTCACTTCAAAAAAATTGCAAAACTTCATCATAAACTGATCATACATTTGAATAATAATAATCCACACTCAATTTATATGGAGTAAAGACGCGGTAAAAAATTATCTCCCTTATTGCGATTTAGGGAAAGGTTGGAGACTTCCTTCCAAAAGTAAAGGATTATAACACCGCTCCCAGTTTAAATAGTTTAACTTGGTGTCAATGCACAGGACGTCCCGGACACACACTGATGACCCGCAATTATGTGCGAGGACAAATTATTATGGAACAATCGCAAAGTGAATATACGGAGCTTTAAAATAAAGTGTATGAGATCCTCTGCCGCACCGGCACAGAAAGTGACTTCCAGTTCATCTCTATAATAAAATAGGGAACATGACTGAAAATGAGCCAAAGTGGTATGTTCAACTGACAATTTGCTGCCATATTTTGCAGTTCCCTTATCTCTGTTACAGCTCGTACCTCCAGTCCTTCAGTGTGCTGCACTCTGAGTCTCTATATTTAAGGTAATGGCACCGACAATCCCCAAAGTACAGACTGAGATGTCTTCAGGCAGAAGACTTGAAGATTTGACAAAATATATTAAACTAATCACAGAGGAATTAAAGTGTGTGCTTTGCGAGAAAATGATACCCCCATCGGTGTCTGTTTAGCACAATTACATCTTCACCTCCAATATGTTACTAGTTAACCTTTTAAATAGAGTTCTGGATGTTACAAACTTTTATTTAAACTCTTAACCTGTTAAGCCCTGAGCCTGTTTTTCAGGTCTCAGGCTCGAAAATGACATTCCCAGAACAAATGACCATAACTACACTTCTAAAAGGGTTACATTAATGATCTTTTTTCTCAAAGTAATGATAAACCTGTGAGTTGGATGTAGAAAAGTCAGAATCAATATAGAATTTGTTTTATTTGAAAGTAAATTCAGATTGAACATAGTAAAAAAATGTAAATTATTGTGTCCGTCCAAAAATAAAACATTACTTATAGTGAAAACCACCCTTGAATGATGGGATAGTAGACTTAAAGCTTTAGGAATCCAAACTATAACATATAATAAGTACCCTGTATCAAGATTAATGCAAAACAAGTGACATTTGACCTTTATAGAGAGGTTTAGAAAAAAACACACTTCTGGGGTCATTTGGGTGGATTTTCCATATCTATGGCCCCCCTCGGTCGATTTTGATGATTGACACCTCTTTTGAATCGTTAGAGCCAATAGAATCGAGGGGAAGTTCCTAAATCCATCTAAACATTACCCATTGGTGAATGAGTGATGGGTAGCCAGAATGCCCAATTATGAAAACTCCGTTATTGACATAAATATGAAGATGGATTATCAGTAATCATTTCAGACACATTGGATTAACCTATGGATTAAACTTCAGCAGCGTTTTTATCGTTTGAATGCCATTGAACACAACTTCTGATCAGAACAACAGCATAGGTAAGACAATGTCCCGTTTTTGCTCCGTAAAGCTCTGTGTTGTGTTGTCTGTGCTTGCTTCCCCTGTCGCGAGTTCCGATCGCTCAGTGACGATACTTATACCCCTAGAATCTGTGGAATCTCAGCTTGCTAATCGATATCTTGTTTGTGCAGATCCGATATGTAATAATAAGGGTATTTATACCTAGAGTTCTGTGCTAAGTGTGCGCTCAGGGCTCATTTAGACGCTTCTTGTGAGACTTGTGTTTTGTTTCGGTAAAAATGGTTCGTATCGTCAGTTAGCTGAGTTTCTTCCCGTTAAGTGGGTATGACACATTAATAGGTTTTTAAATGTTAAGAAGCCCTGAGACACAGTTTTGTGGGGGAAAAAATGGCGGGGGCCTCCGGGTTGAACAGGTTAAACTGTCCGACATTTGGCAACTACTGCTGTTGTACTAAAGAGAAACTATTATGCTTTTTGGGGTCTTTCCTTCCCTGTAGTCTGTTCTATAGGTTTTAGTGCATGTAAATGGTCTGCAAAGGCTAAAGTCCCTGTGTTCCCTCCAAAGCGAGTTTATCTCCTACACTACATTATGAACCATCCAGGTCTGCTTTCTATCCCTAGTTAGTTTGTTTGTAGTGCCGTATATTTAGAACAAACTACCATGGCTGTATCGCCCATTAAGGTTTGGTTGTATCTCTTTCTTCGGTTTATTATACCATTTGTGAAATAATTGACTCAAATAAAAGAGCTATCTGAGTCCCATATACCGATGATTGAAGTCGCTGCGAAGTCGCCTAGCTTGCCTTAAAGTGCACCTATCATGCTATTTTTAGGCATATATTATGGGTCTCAGATATATAAAAATATATAAAAACATGTCTGATGTGTTTTTCTCAAAATACAAACAGATCATGCATTTTAGACATCCCTCATACCCCTCTATTCCAGCCCTGTTTAGAGAAGCGCGGATTTTGGGTCCTTAGCTTGAAAAAAAAAAAAGAGGAGGCGCTAATGCCTGATCAGAATTCTACCGGAGATAAAGTTAAATTCTGCTGCGATAAAACGCCATCCTGTTCTAAACCACATCAAGGATTATTTCTGAAATAGTATGGAGCTCAAATTATTTTTCTCTTGCAGCTTTATCACAAGGTGAGTTCCTTTTTTTATTTTCTGCTTTTTGAACACATGTGCTCTACAGTACAGGTTAGCTCTGAGTGTTAGCGAGGCTTGCTGATGTAAAAAAGCCGACTGCTTGTGGGTTCAATGCCATTCACCCCAAGACATTGTCCAACAAATGTTTTTAAAAGTATTTAAATGTAATTTTATTATGAGCTTCTTTTGCACTATTTCTCAATGTTTGTTGTAAGCACTTTGAATTGCCTTGTGTTGAAATGTGCCATGCAAATAAACTTGCCTTGCCAGAGTGCCAGAGTCTATTATGTCCACACGGTTTTATTTTAAAAAGGACAAAATAGAACATGGATGCAGTTCAGTTTGTTTGTTTTTCTGAACAGGAGCCCAAGTCCTAGTGAAAGCGCTGGCACAGCAAACGGCTCAGGAGAATAGAGAGAATGGAGCTGCAGAGGAAAATATTTTCCGAGCAGAGAGTGTTTGCTGTGATTTGCAGAACACCTGTTTCTGAACAACTCCGGCCACCCGCTGCAAAAACCTCTGTGAATGCGTATTAACGGTTCACGGCTCCGGTAAAGCCCTTGTTCACATGCAAATCCTGCTCTCGCTCCGTCTGAAAGCCTCCGTCGCTGCGTTGTCTTCACCAACACACACACACACACACACACTTTCTAAAGGGACTCGTCACAACACCAATTTCTCCTTCCCTCTCATTTTTTCTCTCTATCCATCTATCATTCTTGTGTCAAGGAGGGATTAGGCCTCAGGACAAAAGACTTATCTGCGCTGTCAGTACAACACTCCAGACAATACCAACAAACACACACACTTTTAAACTTGCTAAAAACAGCTTGTAGGTCCAACAAGCTACATTCAAGATACAATTCATCATGGGATATAACAACTCTGCCTAAAGAGATCAGGAGTGTGCGAAATACTGTAGGGAAAGAATATTTTGGTATGCATGAGGGGAGCTGCTTTCAGAGGGAACACTTTTTGAATGGCGTCTGACAGCCAGGAAAGTGTGTGTGATCAATTACAGCAGCAGTTGAAGGGTAAAGTGTAATGTTCTCTAATGAAAATGGATGTTTATGAGAAAGAAAAAGGATGTTAATGGAATTTGTCAGTCAGAATGAAATGTTATTGTAGAAATGATGGGGTGATGATGATGAAACAGTCTGCAATTAGACCGTGGAGGTTTATTCTCCATTAGTTTCATTCTGAGCAGACAGACACATTTTTCATTCAGCACCAAATTTAACACATTTTATAGAGAATGGTGCATCCATGGGCGCGGGAAGGGGGGTGCTGAGGGCGCTGCAGCACCCCCTAGCGGCAGGCAGGGGGTGCGGAGCTCCCCTGTCTGAATTATTATTTGACGGTTATTGCTGCTCCCGCTGTGCATAATCTGTGTAATATGTTGCCAATAAATTCCACATTGTTGGTAAAATAATATTTTGGCCTGCCCCGAATGTTTTTTCTGTAGCCCCGGACAATTCTACCTCAATAATATAATACATTAACCGTGCTTTACGTGAACCTCATCATGACACTAGAGAGGACGACAGGACTGTAATTTCCCGTGTTCAGTGAATGCAACAGAGGCAAGACACCAGACCAATCAGAGAGTTGCATGGAAATAAAAGTGTGCTTGTGTCATTCAAGCTCGGCTGTGTGTGTGTGTGTGTGTGTGTGTGTGTGTGTGTGTGTGTGTGTGTGTGTGTGTGTGTGTGTGTGTGTGTGTGTGTGTGTGTGTGTGTGTGTGTGTGTGTGTGTGTGTGTGTGTGTGTGTGTGTGTGTGTGTGTGTGTGTGTGTGTGTGTGTGTGTGTGTGTGTGTGTGCGCGCGCACGTGCATATGCGGAAATAGCGCATTTAGTGTGTGTGTGAGAGAGGGAGAGAGAGAGAGAGAAGGACCGGTGCCAGCAGCAGGGACCGTGTTGTTAGCATCTGGTTAGCTAGCTGCACTAACGGACACAAGGAGCTGTTTGTTCCACAACAAGCTGGAGGAGAGTCCTCTTCTCTCAGACTGAGAGGCTCAGGTGAGCTAAAGGACTCTCTGAGTGTTTAGATAGTTCACTTTAGTCTAAGTTATCTCTGTGGGTCTCAAACGGTTTCGTCACAAATTATTCAAAAGATTATTTCCGCGGCACACTTTCATATGATCATTATAGTTATAAAAAAAATAAGAGAATAAAGGAAAAACAGTTATGAAATACTATATGGCAGTAAAACAAGAATACAGTTTGAAAGGGGAGTGATTTGTAAAATATCCATAAAGAAAAAGAACATCTGCTTACAGTTGTGTTTCATCTGGGTGTTGAGAGATGAATCCATAGATCTCTTAATGTTGCTCTCAAAGTGCACCAGATTGATGCTTTCAACTTCAATATTTAAAAAAAATCTTCCCGGGGGAGCATCCCCCCGGAACCCCCTAGAGGAGGTGAGGTCCGCTCCCCACTCGTACAAAAATAGCACTTTACCCCTGCCTATATGCCGTGAGCTGATTATCGAGCCTTCATTGTAACAGTCGCGGGTGTACTGTGTGTTTGCGTGTGGGGAGTGCTTTTGTGCGTGCTCTATAGTGCCCGTAATAGTGTTCACTGGAGTCCAGCACCTCAGCACCCCCACTCAAAATATCTTCCCGCGCCTCTGGGTGCATCCACACATTTAAATGCATACAAACCTGATTTGTCAGTGCAACACAAACCTATTGCTTTAATAAATTAAAGTGTAATAACTCAAACAAATGTAAGCATGAAAAATAACCTGATAGACTCCAAGTAACTAAAGTATTTATGGTGTTGGCATCTTTGGTAAATAAAGTTAATAGTACCAATTTCAATTCAGTTAATTTAACTAATTTCTCCAAGGTTATGGAAAATGTATTAATGGTATTTATCTGAATTAAGAACAACTTAAACCATTGACATAAATGCTATTGATTAAATTGTTAAATTGATTAACAAATTATTTGTGTTGGGACAACTTATATTGTAGGTAACTCATTTACTAATACATTTCGATTTGGATTAACACACTGTAAATGGAATCATTTATGACAACACTTTAAAAAAAAATCACATTTATTTTGAACGTCAATGTTAAAAAAAATATGGAGAAAAAGAACATTGAATTTGGGAATAAGTATTTGATAATATTGGCCAAATATTCACAAATGCTGTTTTCTCAAAATGTCTTTTGATCACAATATGAACATGGATGGGATTTGAATGTGTTATTGTTGACAGTTGTCCAACTTTATAATCCCCGAACGTCAACAAGTGCTCCGGTCCCAGCTGTGTGCGTCACTCTTTAGTGTCCCTTTTTCCATGTGTCTTCTTGCAGCATTTCATTTATGCAGTGCTTTAAGTTAATGCTGCGCTTTAAGTTAATGCTGCGGATGACCCCAAAAAAAAACAATGAATGCAACTGTCTCCCTGCTCTGCCTCCACACACACACACACACACACACACACACACACACACACACACACACACACACACACACACACACACACACACACACACACACACACACACACACAGCAGTGTTTCCTGATGTGTTGCTGCTCGCTGCTGCTCCATGCTGAGAAGCCCCTTTGATGTAGACACACCCTGCCCAAGTGTCACCCACTAAATCCTTATTGTGAGAGTAAATCCCGACAAAAGCCTCAGATATCCTCCCCTCCGGAGCCCGACGGCCTTCAGCATTCATTCCTTCATCCCCCCAGAAAGAAACAATACACACACACAATGCATGTGTGGAAACAAACATGGACGTCATTGGGGTGTCAGGATTTGATAAATGTTTATTTGCAGGTGGAAATATGAGAGAAATATGCTTCCTATCGTATTGGAACATACACACAGGATAATTACGTTTTTTTAAATTAAAGTATCCATTAATAAGGCAGAGAAAGCTTGAACAAATGTGATTTAATTGATACTAAACATTCTTTGTGACCCCAGTAGATGTTGAAACAATTTTCACAGTTCTGACTTTGTGGCGTCTGCCGAAAGAAAACAGAGCTGACAAAAGCCACAGAAAAAGAAAGTGGCTTTGCAGAAATAATTACTTTGAGGGAGGAAGAGGGGGAAAAGGAAGCAGCAGTTATCCTTCTTTTTAAGAGGTTATCATAATCCCTCTCCTCGCCCCCCCCCCACCCTTTTTCCTCTGCTGTCCTCAGCATCAACACTGCTCCCTACAACACGCCTCTGGTATTCTCCAGCCCTCGCTGCCAACACTATCTGAGAGAAGTGGAAACACTACAAATGAACACATCTTATCTGGCTGTGGAGAGACGGTTACAGTAGCTGATTCCAGGGGTGGCGGTGGGGAGAGGAGGGGGAGGGGGGGGGGGGGGTGGAGGAACATTTTTAGATGGGTGCTGGGAAACACCACTGGAGAAAAAAATATTGCATCGCTTCAGTTCAGAATATAAAGAAGGTAAGAGTAAGGAAAACCCTCTCAGGAAAATTTTTAAAATAGACAAAAAAGTCAAACACACCACAAGTCTAGATCTTGCACATTCCTCAGCATATTCTGCACATTTTCGTTCAATGCTACCTCTCCTACACTGCGCATCCCTTCAACTTTAATCCACAACTTAATTCCTCTTACTCTGTTCATGTATGCACCAAATCAAATTCTTGTTTCGACTTAACAAACCTTAGTCTCATTCTAAAAGCTGCACATATCTCATATTACAATATAATGCACATATTTAAATGTTAAGTGTAAATTGTCATATTGTTATTGTACTTCTTTGTACATTTAAATGTATTGTCAAATGTTGTCCTATTTCTAATATTTTAAATATTTTGTCTAGTAATTCTAGGTTTACTCCTTTTTCACAACTGAATTCCTCTTACTGTGTTAAGAGTTACTGTGCACCATTATACACCAAAGCAAATTCCTTGTACGTGTAAACCTACCTAATAAATATGATCCGATTCTATAAAACCGCATGCACAACAGCAGTGCATATCATATATGTTTTAAATTACAATGAAAATGCATTACATTTCACACAAAAACATTATTCAGAAATGTCAATTGCCTGCGGGAAAAGTCTGCAAGTGTAACTACAACCGAAAACGCTTTAGTTGCATGAAATATAAAAAACAATATAAAGACATTTGAGTTATCCATAGGGTGGTTTTGTAAAATGCATTTCCATATATGCCATATCCACCTTTACATACACTCTATGAACGCACACACACAGCATATTCTGCAGCTTCAGTCTCACCAACACTATCAAAGTGCCCATGTGCATCTTCCCATGCATTCCTACAGTGTCCACCTGTCTACTGTACAGCACACTTCAGTTAGTTAGGAAGCCCCCTCAAGAGTGAATGGAGAAAGCATGTATATATATAGTGGAGTACTCACGGTGTGTTCTCTGTCTGCTCAGTCCTGCCTCTGGATGTCTCTCTTTCTCTCTCTCTCTCTCTCTCTCTCTCTTCTTCAATCTGACTTGTCCGTCTATCTCTCTCTCTCTATCCCTTTTCTCTGCTCTGGACACACGCCACGGCAAACACACACTCTACTCTGTTGTAGCGCTCTGCCGAACGCTGCGCTCTGAGCGAGAGATTGAGATGGAGGGAGAGAGAGAAAGAGAGATAGAGGAGGAGCGGGGAGCGTTGTGTGTGTGTGTGTGTGTGTGTTTGGTAGGGAAAAGCTGATGTGAAAACAGTGAGCGGAAACACATTCACACACATACACCCTGCACTATACATGCCATATTGTAAATGCATTATTCTCTTAATGCATACATAAAGGTCAATACAAACACTAAAACGTGTGTGTGTGTGTGTGTGTGTGTGTGTGTGTGTGTGTGTGTGTGTGTGTGTGTGTGTGTGTGTGTGTGTGTGTGTGGGTGTGTGGGTGTGTGGGTGTGTGTGTGTGTGTGACAGAGGGAAGAAGCAATAGATAATATGTTAGAGAAACATAACTAAACACACCATGACGTTCAATGAAACCTCTTCAAAACAGCACAGCTCTTCCATTTAGATTCTGATATACTGCATGTATTTTTTTTTATAATTGTAAATCGTCATATTCTTATTGTACTGACTGATTTCTAAACTTTAAATATGTTGGAAAGTATTTCTTTTTTACAACTTTATTGTATGTACTGTGTTTATGTATGCACCATTGTAGACCTAACCAAATCTTTGCATGTGTAAACCTACTTTATCACCTGATTCTTATAATAAAGACCCCTACAAACCTCTAAATCTATAAGAACTGATGCATTCCAGCATACGTCCTGTTTTCTTCTTTCTCCCTCTTTCTAAACTACTTTCTCTCATCCTTGACTCCTTCCATCCTTCCATATTTCTAAACTCGTAATTAAAACACCAGGTTTGTGGAGTAATGGTCATGGATCATGTTTCGTGATCATTTATAGGTTACTAAAAAGTCTACTATTTAAAAAGGTCCCATGTCATGGCCATTTCCACTGATCATAATTCCATTGTTGAGGTCTACTAGAATAGATTTATATTGTGCAATTTTCCAAACTCACATTGGTTTCGCATACAGCATCTCTGTAAAGTATGTGTATTCACCGGTATTCACTCTGTCCTAAACGGCTCGTTGGAGCTCTTGCCCCCCCTCCCTGTGAGCCCAGTGTGCTCCGATTGGTCAGCTCGGCCACTCTGTTCTGATTAGTCAACCACCAGAGAGGCTCTGCCCATGTCTGACAGTGCTTTTTTTGGCTCGCTCTGAACATATACAGCCGTATATGTTATAGCTAACTAACCGAACTGTACCTACAACTGTTGTTATAGAAGAATAAGTTATTTTTACCCGTAATAAACTACTACTGTTTGATGAAAAATCAAATCATGGTTTGCTATATATGAATGATATGGTATAGGATAGGGCTGAACGATATACCGTGTCATGGCGATAACCACGATATGCGCATGCCCGATATTCACACCGCAGGGACGTGCGGTTTTATTCATTTTTTTTTAAATAGCACAGAATTCAGAATAAAGATACCCTTATTACTTGTCGAAACTGCACATACAATATATCCGATTAAAGCTGAGACTCCACAGATTATTTAGTGGGAATTCTGTTAACAGCATTCCAACTAACTGTTATTCTACGCACAACATTTTATTATTATTATTCCGCCGGTATTTTGGCCCTCTTCTCCTCCCGCATTGAATATCGCAGAAACTCCGTTCAAACATCAAAACGTTCAGCTCGGTCGGGAATCGATGGCTATTACTTTTCTCATTCATAACTTTCATAATTCCAGAGATACATCCCATAATACATCACATTTTTAACATTGAAGTCAATGGAGGAAATCTTCAGACTTCAACAAATCTTCATGCGACTTCAACTGCTAACTGTTCATTCATACTTTCACTCAGAAACCTCATTCCAACTTTAAAATGTTACACATTTTTCTGACATTATTATTTTAAAACAACTTTTAAATCTGATTCTTACTTTTAGAGATATTAAACATTGTTCAGACCTTGTTTTAGAGGTTTTCTTCACATTTTAACATTAACTAGAGTGCGTGATGTCACAGTTAGAGGGTAAGAAATCTTAAAATGTGCCTTGATTTTTTTTTTTAAACTGCCATAATTCCCAAACCCTACATTCTTGAGACATAATTTATCATGATAAACGTAGGAAAACATCTCGTAGCTTGAAAAATGACAAATAATTAACCTCTTAAGCCCGAGGGTCCCCCCAGTGGACCCCTCCCACCGTTTTTTTATGAGACTATGTCTCAGGGCTTCTTAACATTTATGAAACTATTAATGTTCCATACCCTTTTAACGGTATGAAACTCAGCTAACTGACAATGTGAACCATTTTTAGCTAAAAGAAACACAAGAGTAATACCAAGCCTTTGAATTAGCATGGAGAGAAAAAATGCTAACTAATGCTAACGGAATTTTGCACAGCACTCACGGTAGAAATGCCCTTATTACTATCTTAACTGCACAAACAAGATATCCGATTAAAGCTGAGACTCCACAGATTCCAGACATGTAATATCATCACTGTACGACCCCGAATTGCGGAGCTATCAGCCAGAAAAGAGAAAGTAAACAACATCCAGTTTAAAAAATATTACAATAATTTCGTCTTACCTTTTTTGATTTGTGATCAAAAGTTGTGTTCACCGGAATAAAAACGCCGCTCAAGGTTAATCCAATGTCTTTGTGTCACGTAGACATTTTGACTGATAATCCTTCATCATATTTATGGCAATATACTGGGTATAAAGTTTTGCCGTCCAGGCGTGCACTTTCAGATATGCTTTGTTCGCTTCTCTATTACGTCCGCTATGGTAATGTTTATGTGGATTTGGGAACTGCCCATCGATTCTATTGTTTCTGATGGTTAAGAAAAAGGTGTAAATCACACGAATCGACCAATGGGTTCCAGAGATATGGTCCTGCCTAAAGTATAAAGAATGCCAGCCAGTTTAAGTACATTACGCAGCCGACTTCATTTATTGTTTACTACGTAACAGCAGGCATTGCAGCAGGGCCCAGAGCGCACGGAGCACAGAGTGGACAGCAGCAGTGGCGGCGCTAGGGGGTGGCTACTTGGGCTCAAGCCCCGGATGTTTTCTGAAAAGCCCCGGATGTTTCACTTAAAAAAATAAAAATAATTTTATTTTTTAATTTTTTTTAAAACGTCTCGGGAGTAATGTGCAGTACCGGAGTCCACCAGAGAGGCATCCGCTGCGGGACATTAGCCTGCGTACTGCGTAGCCTTCCCTGAAGTAGAAGTGATCCTTCCTAGTGCCTGACGAGTTTTAAGCTAATAGCCTATACAGTTATGGATATTAGAAAGTTATTGTCATGGAAGCAGGCGCCACAAGCTGCAGCTTGTCTTCATTTGATTTGTTTACGCTTTTAATTAATCCTGTCGTTTTCCTACAAATCATGTTTAACCACGATATTTCAGTTTTACTTTTTAGGGCTGGCCCGTGGCATAGGCAGTATATGCGAATGCTTGTTGTTAGCAATAGCATGGCTGTAAAGGTTAGCACTTAGCTTAGGTATAGATGCGCTAACGGATATGTATTGCAATATAAGAAGGTTCTTCTCCAACAAGTTGGAGGGAGAGTTTTCTCCTTCGCGCAAAAGGAGCTAAAATCTTGCCTAAAAACAAAACCCTTTGTAGCACGTGACATAAAACATAACAATGGCAAAAGTATGTATATTCAGCTAACCAGACCAGGACATGATATGACCTTAAACAATGCGAAAGGAAATGGCATTTTAATAATAATAATAATAATAGACATTTACATGGCGCTTTTCATAATGCACACACTTTTTTTTCTTCTAAATGTCACCGAACATGTTGCATTAATGATAGTTAAGGTAAGTTCAACACTTTAATATCATCAGGTCATAGTAGTTTTACTACTTTAAACATTCGCTAATTCAACTTAAGTTTTGTGAAGCCATCACATCTAGTTAAAAAGAGAAATATATTTCCCTGTAATTACTGATTTACCTGGGACTTGATTGACATTGGTGCCTGTAGGTTTATTTCGACAAATGTTTATTTATGAAGCAACAATTAAAATACATGGTAGCACAACTAATCTGAGTTCATCTGTTTGTTATTTTTCAGGTCATCCATCAATTCAATTATTTGAAGTAGCCTATTATCATAAAAAAATCAACGGTTCTTTTCAGAGCCATATTCTTCTTCCTACTCTCTTTCACCCCTCTCGTTTTCTTGTCTTTTGTTTTGTTTTTCTCCCTCCCTGTATGTCAGTTCATCCTTTGTTTGTTGTTGTCCTTTTTACCCTCACTTAAAATTGGCATCCAAGCAACTGAATGAATGGCTAGAGGCAGGGAAAGCCCTTTCAGATGAGTTGGCAAATAAGGCAAGTACAACATTATCCAAATATGTATTATAACATTTACTCAAATGATAAAAGACACACACATTACAAAGATGTATGTGCAACAATTAAGGGAAATATCTAATCTCTTTTATATATTAATATACCAAAGAAACCGAAGAAACCAAAGAAAATAACGCAAGGATCAAATATTTCCTGGAGGAAGAGGGACCTGGGTGGGAACATTCTACCCCAACATTGGAATAAGAATCGATCTGGTCTGTACAATATCATCTAGTTCTAGTGTTTCATTAAGTTTTAATGTCGTTGGTCTTCAATAATGTTTCCTATATCATCGTACTTTGTTTATGCAGTTAAACCTTCCAGCTCTCTGGAGTCCCCAGAGGTCGAGGAGACACATGAGATTCCTCTACAGGTCCCAAGTCTTGGTATGCACAATGAATTCTTAAATTATCCTTCAACTTGAAATGTAGCTAATTGTTTATAGTATGTAATAGCTATGTTCATGATACATTTTAAAGTAAAAAGCCATCAACAAGTCCTCCAACTAATACGACCAAATAGGTCGATTGTTTTCCGACCCAAATATGTATAAGTATGGAATAAGTATGGAATATCTTTTTTTAATTAAACTAAATTCCATGATTTGTTTTATATTTTGTTATTTTAGATCAACATCTTCTCACACTGAGAAACCTGTTGGGTTCTCTCACTGTCCCTGCATCATCAGAAGAAACACCCACTGTAACAACATGGACCCAAAGACAGTTGAAACGTGAACAAAAATTCAGAGCTGCAATGCCAGAGCTCCTTAATTTGAAATTGGCTGCAGAGATTGTCACTAAACGTTCCTGTCTCCAATGCAAAACTGCTGATGCTGTGGTCCGGTGCTTAGACTGTGTTCCACCAGGAACTCCCTTTCTTTGTCCGGCATGTGACCCAATTATCCATGGCAAAAATGTCTTCCATGACAGGGAAGCCATGATTGATGGGTTTTACAGACCTATTCCTCCCACATCCTTAGTGGTTGTGGATGAAAGTGGCCAATATGGACTCTGTGAACAAGGTGGGTTCAAATAGTTTATTACATATTTCCTTACCATGGTTTCCTAATGTGCACTACATATACAGCGGCATCATTTTCACCATGTCGGAAGTTTGCTTTAACTATTAAAATGTCTCAATTTGTATTGACTACATGTCCTAACATGCATATGAATCTCTGAAATTGTCTTTGCTGCAGTGTGTCTGCTTCCAATTCCTCCACCATCCCAAATCTGCTTCTGTGGTCCAAGCCAAGGTTTCACCATCATCCCAGGAAAGCAGACCGTGTTGGTGACTATCAATGGTTTGTTGCCACCAGAAGACGATGTGGTCAAGCAAAAATACAGGATTACTATTATACTTTTGTCCTGCGTTGCATAGATACCTGTCAAATTGCACATTTATATTTTTTCTCAGGTCCATACAACGTTTGCCTGCCTTCTGTGTGCTGTCCAACTTGTTCCACCAAATGGTCTCCGAGCATAGGTGACTTGCTTGGATACAAATACTGGCCAGCAACCGACAGCTGCAAAATTATTTTTAAGTTTGATGTGTTCACATCATTCGAGCAAATGAAATTGGCCAGCCCAGCATTATCCCAGCAAGTATTTATAAAAATGCTTGAACATCGATCGTTTTCCACAGGAAGGGTAAGAATAAAATGTGGTTTTCAAGATTTTTGAATACCAAACTTTTAATTAACAAAATGAATACCATTCTTGTTTCCAGACAGGCAGAATCTGTAGCGATACCTTCCACAGAGTCTTTCGGGAGTTTGCCTTCTGTAATTACAGACAAGAAGATCTGTGCCTGGTGGAGCCCTTTAAATGCCCAGCATGCACACCTGACATGCTGGCTATTGCTGTAGATGGCAATAGAAAGCATTATCGCTTCAAGAAGTCCAGAGGGTCAGTGAAATCATATTCTCATTTTAGTCGTTGTTTTATTGACTAAGCTGAATGTCTTTGCTGAAATGTTTAACTTTCCCCAACTTTCCAATTTTTTTATTTTTTTTTATTTTCCAAAGTTTGTAGACCATCAGAAAACAATAGTTGGTTTGTAATTACACATAATTATATCAATCCAATTCATAAACATTATTGTATATGACGCCTGTAAAGTTAGCTCAACTTTAAAATGTTAAATGGTTGACGTTAGTTGGATATGTTGGAGCTAAGAACCAGCTTTGGATATAATCGCTTCATGATAAATTTATTAAATTGTCCAGGAACCTTTTTCTCTGCCTTCCTCTGCCCTATTCCATGCCCAGCAATATAAAGGATGTACTTTTATTTGTACCTTTCTACAAGAAGTCAGTAAACTTTTCACTAATGTTAAATAATGGTGGCGGCTAGTGGAGTACTTCGTGACCACAGAGTGCGAACGTTGTGATCAGCTGTTTTAGCGCAGTTCTCCAGTGAAGGGGGGAAGAGTCTCCCTCCGCAGCCGGTTGGCGTAGTTTTAGCACAATTCCGTTGTACAGACCGACGTTAACAGCAGCCCTGTCTGTGCACACGGAGACCGACTCTGTCGTCCGGTGATCTAACCGCCTTCTGGAAAAGCTTCACAAGTACGTCGGTACGCAAATGCGCTTTGTGACACAAGTTTCAGATTACGCACATAACCTGCGTACCAGTTATGTGCACCCCTGTACTACGGCAAAAGTATTCTCCGTCGGGACTTCCTGCAACAACACCGACATTATCAAAGATGTTCTATTGAGAAGACGATCACTACGTGACAAAAGTTTTCAAAACCGTTTCTGGTCTTCGGTATTTCCAGACAAGTGGCTACTGAAATCAATCTGACTAACTGCTGTCTGTGCAATTTACTCCGCGCGAGTTGGCGGACTTTATTTAGCTTACTTTAACATCATTTTTCATGGTGGGGCTAAGCCATTTCTTGGTATGGGTGTAGCCTACCCCAGCCATACCCTGGCGCTGCCACTGGTGGCATGTATGGGGCGGGCCATTCTGCACATGCGTTAAATGCGTTAAATATTTTAACGCAATTAATTCAAAAAATTAATTACCGCCGTTAACGCGATAATTTTGACAGCACTAAAAATTACAGATCAAATTCACAAAGGCCTTTTCCACATTTATGAAAAATTTATAGCAAAAGCAAATTGCCCACATTAAATAGAGGACACAATCAAACTTATGTATGTATGTATGATAATGTTGCTTACAAGTTCTTTCTCGAATTTCGCAGGACAGATGAACCGTCTCTATTTGATGGACTGTTCATTGCCCAGGACAGTAAAGTGTCTGCCTTTGTCGACAAAATCAGGAGCCAGATGACGATTGTAAGAATCTATTCAACCCACTAACCCTTTTATTTATTTTACTTAGCACAGGGTTAAATGTAACAGATTGTGTCTATTTCAGAAAAGTGGTCGTGATGTTTGTGGACCGGCAACATTTATAGCTTGCAGAGAAACCTCACACAAGTCCAGGGCCAAGGTGGACGAGGAAGGCCTGCAAATAGCTGTGTGCAGACATGGCATCTTGCTACAAGGCCTAAATCACTACCGTGGTGAAATATATGCCTACCCAATGTTCCTGCAGAAGGAGCTGGCTGAAGTTGCGAATGCAACATTCTTTTGTATGGATGTTGCCTGCAGGTAGTTATAACTATTGCAAAATTCAAAGTGTTTGTGTGAAACATGTTATCTATTTAATTCTTGCACATCCAGTAGATGTAAAGCAAAAAAACATTCATTTGGATAAATGCTGATGTTGGTTACAAGGATTGTACTGGTAATTTTAAGGACCTGGTTTATCTTTTTACTATTATGCCATCATGCAACTGGAAAAGCTAATTGATTTTGTCTCTACAGGTACTGGCCTTATTTGGAGAAGATGGCAGCAAAGTTGCCTGAGCTCCAACCACTTACAGAGAAAAACCTTTTCTCTCTGTAATGCACGCCAAGGCCCACACAGGCAAATGCGAGGTACAGTATGCAAGTTAAACATTTGTGTGACTAGATTCAAATGTTTTAGAAATTGTAGTGCACATAAGAATATCATGTAGTATATTCTATTCAAGCCTGTGGAATAATTGTAATAGTTACAAATGTTGACAAAATTGTTACAAAACAGACTGTCACAAGGATAGGCTTCCAAAACCCATTATGTTTTTTTTGTAAATATATCCGCACTGTAGAAATAATGAATGAACAGAGCTTCAAATAACTGCAGTTGTGACATTGTCGTTCAAAGCATAATTCAATCTCAGAACATTTTAACTTTCTGAAATTTCTCCTGACACTGATGTTAACTAAAGATGTACAGTACAAGAAATTATAATATTGAACTAAATATCTAGATCTCATTGTTTATGATTCTGAGCAGGTGAAGTGGGGTGGCAGAAGCCAGGAAGGTGCTGGAAATACTGTTGGCGAGGAAGTGGAACAGGTTAACAGCTTCCTCTCAAGGGCAGCTCTGACAACAAAATACATGACCAAATCAGGTTGGTAGAGGAAAACAAATTGTTTTAAGCAGTGCCACATTGTAAAGCTGATATGAATTTTCATGTTTTTGTGTTTACAGCTAGAACAGATATGATAACCGTGCTGGCTATGCAATGGAACCATAGGAAGGTGGAGAATCTCCACAAGACACTCTCAAAGAGATTTGTCAAAGTAAGACGTCCATGCTGCATTTCAAAATGTACATTAAGAATATCTGAGTTTCTTGTTGTAGTAATTTAACACCATCCTTAGCTACATGTTATTGAATTAAATGTATTCTGCAATCATTTCATCATGATGGTGCTGCCATGGCACACTGTTCTGCCAAGAGAGTATCTGTTCTGTTTGTTTTTAATTAAGCACTATAGGTTGATTCATCTGAATTTCTGTATAATAATAATCATGTTAATCCTGCTTGATCTTTTAAAAAAAAGAAAAGGGACACTAAGGTGATACTTGCCAACCTTGAAGAGAAGGTGTTTAGCATTTCATGTTGTTGTCTGGTCAGTTAATGTGCATAAAGGAATTCAGTAAAAAACAACCTTCTCAACCAACTGGAACGCATATTCACTTTTTCCTTTTAAACATTCTAACCAGACTACACAGAGAGCACAAACTGAAGTGGACAATCTTGAGAGTCTCAAGCAAGAGCTGAACATCTCCCTGGAGGACACGGAGCAGTGGGTGTTGGAGGTCAAGCAATGGGCAGCCACTGGTATGTTATATGATCACTGTGGTATAGATTTGGTTCCATCTTTCCAAACATTTGGCTTCATGTTTTATGATTATACCTGGTTGTTTCTGTTTTCAAGAGAAACATGGAGGCCAGAGTAGCCAGGAGGAGCTCCAGAGAGAAATATATGACATTATTTATTCCCTCCGAAGAAAGAAACACGACCTCTATCGACAAAATGGTATTTATTATTACGTTATCTAGAAACAATATTTGTTTCTTGTTGTTGTTATTGTTAGTATTATTATTATAATTTTTTTTTTACTTTACAGACAGCAACCAAACAAGGCAACGCAAACGGAGAAGACTGATAGAGCTCAAGAAGAAACTCAGAGAGAGGATACTGCAGTACAACACCATTGATACCTGTACAGAGACAATTGACACAGAAGCAGCATGCAGTCTGTCTGAGGATGTCATTCTGCCCTGGGAGGCGCAAGGAGATGGTAAGAAACAACTTGTTTTTGTTTGCCCTAGATATTCCATAAATGCAGTTGTAGTACTAGAATACAATCACCAATGTAACACAGAGCTGTCAACATAGGTGTCACAAATCATCATGATCACAACAAATCATTTTGAAATAATTATATTGAAAGGTCTGTATGATGTTGCCCTATCAAGTCTTAATAGTCATGCTATAGTCTCACTGGGACAGGCACATCTATGGAAACAGTAAAAACCCTTCCTGACCACCCTGAACTGCATACTAATGTTGAATCTCAAGACATACTGAATGTAATTCTGCCAACATAGACAGAATTGAAAAAATTCAGCAAGCGGCGAGGTTGAACATTTTTTACCAGATTTCAAGGTTTTGGGCAATTTAAGTTAAAAAGATTGAATGCAAACGGATATTATTTGTTTTATTAGCCTTACCATTGTGGTTGTGTTGTCATATTTTGTGTTTTTTCCATTATAGTGGTGAACCTGCGCCCAAAGAGGCGACTTTTTGACCAGGTTATGCTGGTCAGGCGTATGGAAGAGGAGAAAGTCATCATTGTGAAGGAGATGACCCAGCATTGTCAAAATCTGAGGCAGGCACTGGACAAACTGGACCACCTCCTTCATCAGACAAAAGACGACATCAGGAACCAAAGTATGTTCCACAAATACCGATTTATAACATTTGCCACTGCCCCTTCTGGTCAGTGTCAAACATCTGTCACTGAATAGCATCTGTAATTATTGCATTTTTTCTGAATCACAAATCTTTTTAGCTAATATACAGCCTCGGAGTTAAACATTAAAATTGCTTATATGGAACCAACATCAATGCTAATTCAAAGTTGCCTTACATAGACTGTCATTTTGTCTTTTTATTTTAGTTTCTCCAAGCGATATAACAGAAGAGGGATACAGGGGACTGCACTGCTGTCTTTTACACCATCAATATCTTCTGGAGCAGAAATTGAGCAGAGTCACCAGCACCTACAGCTGTATTGGCACGAACTCGTCTTTTCTCATGATGGAGGAAGACATTGAAGACGGTGATGAGGACAACGAACAGGACGGTGATGAGGACAACGAACAGGACGGTGATGAGGACAACGAACAGGACGGATAACGAACAGGACGGTGATGAGGACAACGAACAGGACGGACAACGAACACGACGGTGATGAGGATAACAAACAGGACGGTGATGAGGACAACGAACAGGACGGTGATGAGGACAACAAACAGGACGGTGATGAGGACAACGAACAGGACGGACAACGAACAGGACGGTGATGAGGACTACAAACAGGACGGTGATGAGGACAACGAACAGGACGGTGATGAGGACAACGAACAGGACTGTGATGAGGACAACGAACAGGACGGTGATGAGGACAACAAACAGGACGGTGATGAGGACAACGAACAGGACGGACAACGAACAGGACGGTGATGAGGACTACAAACAGGACGGTGATGAGGACAACGAACAGGACGGTGATGAGGATAACAAACAGGACGGTGATGAGGACAACAAACAGGACGGTGATGAGGACAACAAACAGGACGGTGATGAGGACTACAAACAGGACGGTGATGAGGACAACGAACAGGACGGTGATGAGAACAACAAACAGGACGGTGATGAGGACTACAAACAGGACAACGAACAGGACTTAACAAGTCTATTGTATTGTGTTGTATGCATGTGAACGTATTAAAACGAGTATTACGATTGAATGGCTTGTTTATTACCTTTTTTTTGTATTATCCTGCTTTGCATTTACTATGTCTGGTATTCAACTAAATGCCATTAGCAGTTATCAGTCACCTTCGGATCCGAGTTACCTCGAGGGCCGGAGGTTCCCCACCCCTGGTATAAGGTTTTGGTGATCAAAAAAGCCGAATTAGTGTTGATACTGCAAGGAGACGTATTGTGTGAAAAATAAATCTAAGATCAGTAATGTGTTGCTTAAAATAATACTTCTGCATGCACCCCCTGGCCAACTTGTGGCCCCACGCAAAGTTATATGATGAGGCCCTGTGTGTCGCGAACGTCGACTCTGCACACTGAGCTCTGATTGGTCACCAGGTGGTGCTTTCACTGAGTTGATCTCTTATCCTGGAACCTTTCATATGGTGTGTGTGTGTGAGAGCGTTTCATATGTATATATTGTTGGCGAAATATTTTCCAAGGCCAATAACTTTGAGCCAGTTGATCAGTTGTGTCCTGACTGAGCACAGGCACCTGTATCCTTGGCTGCTGTGCTCTCAGTGTTTTGTCTCCCTGTTCCTGCCTGTTGGCGTCAGCTGATAGAGGTGTTGGTTTTATCTTGTTATGCACAATGTTGATTCTTCTCTCAGAACTAGCTACATATGGGTCTGGGGTAGAGATCTTCAGAATTGGTTTGGCATCTTTTGTGTCAATTCGTGTCACACAACATGTCTTGTGAATAAACCATCAGTGTTTGCCATCAAAGTTCCTGCTCTCCTCGTGTCTCTCTGAGTCCAGTTTCCATTGCTTCAGAAGTTTCCATCGCATATGAGAGATTTGTACATGTTTGTAAATGATTTTGGTTTCAGTGTGTGTTTCACATGTGTGAACAGTATTTCTGAATAATGTCCCTAACGGCCCCTCATAGACATAATCCAAAAATAAATGTGAATATTTTGTTGTATTATCGCCAAGAATTGAAGTTGAAGTGCAGCTTGAATATATAGGATATACAAATGACAAGTACAGTAAGAAAGTGATATGAGTGACATGTTTTATTATTTGATTACCCTTCATTTTCTCTGTTGATAAAATGTTATGGAATGAAATACAATGTCAGATTAGGGGAAAGTTAGGGGAGTGCATGTTAATGTGTCTGTAGGTGGCGTGTTCCAAAAGTGTTTGGGTTTGTCTGCCGTGAGTGGGCTGAATTCCAATTCAAATTGCCGCCTGTACAATGTATGCACCAGTCTGTGATATGCCGATGTGCAGGCCAGCTCCTCCCTACACGCCGATCACACAGACTGCGTCTGCCTCTCGCCCTCATCTTGTGGAGGGAGCCTCATCTGATGCGCAAATGCGGCGCAATTGAGCGCGCCAGTGTTTCTGCTGCGAGGCTCCACTAGCTGTAATCGGCTTGGTGTGTCCGGGGTTTACACACCACCACCCCCAGTCGACGCTCGCGAGGGCCTCATCACATCACAGCCCTGCCGATATGATATAATGTATAGGACCTTTTTCCTCATGGGTGTCATTCAACAGACCAAACATGACAGTTTTAGAGAATGAGTTTGTATGGATACACTTAAAACATATATTTGTATTTGTCTTGGCTTCAGCTCACTGATAACATAAGAACAGAAATAGGCACGGCACTAACATAGATGTTTTTTTTTATATGTATTTTATTACTCCAATGTAGAAAAAAAAAAGTCAGGCATATTTAACTAGGAAAGTTTTCCTTTGGCTCCCAGGAATTTTTCCACTTCGCCCCACTGTAAAACAGAAACACAGCAAAAAGTATTAATTTTTTTCAACTGTTTGGAATATGTAGTTCTACAGTATGTTGACAATGCTATTTCAAATGAGAAGATACACTAAGTCACTTAAAAATATCGTGATGAAAGTGCAGTATAATATATATATTTATATATACAGGGTTCTTACACCTTTTCCAAAGTCAAATTCAAGCACTTTTCAAGCATGTTCAAGGTGCATTTTCCAGCTTTTCAAGCATCTTACAGCTGTTGTAAATTACATATTTATATACACATACTCAAATGATTATTTCCCTACCTCACATTAAATCAGATGTTCTTTATGCGATAAACAACCACATGTGTGTTTCGTGATAGCATTCTACACGAGGATGAAAAATTAAAGAAAAGAAAACTAAGTTTAATATTTCAAAATTAGTGATCTGTACGTAGACTGGGCCTCCCATATAACCTGGCTGAGCCAATATAAAACAATCAGCCAAATAACTTTTCAATACATTATTGATTACTATTTTTGAGGTACTTTTAGGTTGGCAGTAAACATAAGTCAGAAGTACATGGTGTACTTTGACTCCACTACATGTATTTAATCCCTTCAGTTACTTCACAGATGTGGATGAATGATGTGAAATCTAATCAAGTGTTAAATCAGACTTTAGTTCCAGCTGGAGTAAATCCACAAGCTACCCTGCAGTATACAAAGTCATTCAAACTAGCTGCACCTTCACCAGCTTTGAGAACACTTTCATGATCAATCATTATAAAACATATCATATATATTATTCTGAAATGGACCAATCTGCACAATGACTACTTTTACTGTCGCTACTTTCACTATATTTTGATGAGAATACTTTTCTACTTTCACTTGAGGAACATTTTGAATGCAGGACTTTTACTGTAACTTTTATTCTTTTACTAAGTACAAGATCTGAGTACTTCTACTTTCACTCAAGTACAAGATCTGAGTACTTCTACTTTTACTCAAGTAAACAACTGCCTCCAAGACAGCACACAGAAATAATACTACTAACTATACTAATAGTATAATTGTTAAGAACAAATGTAAGAAGTAAGTTATTACAAAAGAGATCAAATACCATACAGCATCACATATCAATCATTTAACCTTTAGTGATATTGATCAAGGATAAACTCAGTTGTATATTGTATTTTAATTTCTATTCCAATGTAGGCTACTTCCCTGCTTATGTGTTACAACCAGACAGCGTTTCTAGGGCGCAATTTTCATTTAATTTCAAACCTTTATTTAACCAGATTGGTCCCATTGAGATCATAGATCTCTTTTTCAAGGGAGACCTGCGATGTCTGAATGACGAAGGGCAGAGAACTTGGATGTCTTACTTTATGGCGCAATCGCTGTCTGATAGAGCCATTGATGACATGGCTCCCCACCCCCATGTGATCAACTAAATTGAATTTACTGCTGAGGAACCCAAAATGTTTAAGTTAGTGATCTCAGGGTTGATGAAGTTGGTTGGTAAGACTACTTTCTGGCCCCTGTTCTGCCAGCCCCATCAGCTACACTGAAGGAAACTTCAGATTAGATACATACCATCCAGAGCAAGACTGCCACTGCACCAACACCTCGGCATGGCCCTGAGTAAAGAAAGACAGATTTTAGGTAAAACTTATTTTCTTTTCAAATGTCATACATGTAAATATGAAAAGTCCAGTGAAATCAAATGATAATTTGAAATAATAGTAGGTACGATTAACTCAAACATATGAAGGACTGTAACAAAGTCAATAGCATTTTCCCCATCAGTTTAATATTTTGGAATACTATTATTATTTAAAAAGATATTTTCACTGCCAAGAATAGGAATTCACCTACAAATGATTACAAGAAAAAATGTAATATACAAATAAATGGCTGGATGCGACTGCATTAATGCGACATGAAGCATTACACAAGTACCTCAACCTTAAATTAATAATAAATTATTGTTACTGTAATTTCAATATTTACATTAGCAGTCATGCTTAAGACTGAAACACTCCTTTTAAACAAAGTATACGAAAATCCAATAAGATAAGACTTGGTTCCACGGAAGCATTATTGTCATTGTTTATTTCTTATTTTAAAATATTTTCTAAACAAACCACCCTGATTCTTTGCCTCAGTAGTTTTTTGTAGGGGAAAGTGGCTGACCCTTGATGAATGGGACATTCTGCAAGGAATTAAAAGATGGTAATAAGTTGAAGTTCAGCAATAACCTCCTAAACATTGCCTAACATCACATTGTGCTCAATTATACTGTTCAAAATGGCACTGAGACTTTTGATACTGCAAAGTCTTAAACAAAACAAAAGGTGGCGTATTCTAATTGTACCGATGATTGTTTTCTCTCTCTTTAACTAATTCAATGTGCAAAATCAAACACAGTTTCAGTCTATGTCAATAAGATAATTACTAATTAACCCGCACATACCATTAATTGCCACTTTATTCCTTGTTGGTCTTCTTTTCTGTGCGGAAGACACTGAGGACACAGGAGGAGTCAGGCCGGAGGAGAGAGGAGGAGTCAGGCCGGAGGAGAGAGGAGGAGTCAGGCCGGAGGAGAGAGGAGGAGTCAGGCCGGAGGAGAGGAGAGAGGAGGAGTCAGGCCGGAGGAGAGAGGAAGAGTCAGGCCGGAGGAGAGAGGAGGAGTCAGGCCGGAGGAGAGAGGAGGAGTCAGGCCGGAGGAGAGAGGAGGAGTCAGGAGAGGAGGAGTCAGGCCGGAGGAGAGGGGAGGAGTCAGGCCGGAGGAGAGAGCAGGAGTCAGGCCGGAGGAGAGAGCAGGAGTCAGGCCGGAGGAGAGAGCAGGAGTCAGGCCGGAGGAGAGAGCAGGAGTCAGGCCGGAGGAGAGAGGAGGAATCAGGCCGGAGGAGAGAGGAGGAGTCAGGCTGGAGGAGAGAGGAGGAGTCAGGCTGGAGGAGAGAGGAGGAGTTAGGAGAGGAGGAGTCAGGCTGGAGGAGAGAGGAGGAGTCAGGCCGGAGGAGAGAGGAGGAGTCAGGCCGGAGGAGAGAGGAGGAGTCAGGCCAGAGGAGAGAGGAGGAGTCAGGCCGGAGGAGAGAGGAGGAGTCAGGCCGGAGGAGAGAGGAGGAGTCAGGCCGGAGGAGAGAGGAGAAGTCAGGCTGGAGGAGAGAGGAGGAGTGAGGCCGGAGGAGAGAGGAGGAGTCAGGCTGGAGGAGAGAGGTACATACAAGGAATCTGATCCTGGGTCTGTGGCCATTTCTGCCTGTGTGGTTGAAGGACCCTCAGGTTCAACTGCCAAAGTCACTTTTGAGAAGAAAAAAAAGTAGAGGCATGGTGAATAAATGACCAAGTATAATCCTCCATATACATTTATAATCTGAGTAATTACAGCTAAAAATGAAACTACAAATATTGATTGTTTTTTATGAATCAAGCATTTAAGACTTCAATGTTAGGATGAGAAAACCAGTGCAGCAATCCACCAATAGTTGTACTGCTAAGCTTTTACGAAAAACATAGTCCCACAAAACGTAATGTTATTATTAGTATTGTTATCAGTATATAAGTAAGGGTGATTATTAGTTGATTCATTGTCAACTTTAAAATGATTGACCAGCTGTTTCTATAATTGCTTATCGTTTTGAGTAATCCTTTCAGTAAAAACATGTCATAATTAGATTCTCACATGTGAACAATTTCTTTGTATTTTCCTTCTAGTTTAAAGGTCCCATGTCATGGCCATTTCTACTGATCATAATTCCATTGTTGAGGTCTACTAGAATAGATCTATATTGTGCAATGTTCCAAACTCACATTGGTTTCTCATACAGCATCTCTGTGTATTCACTCTCTGTCCTAAACAGCCAGAGTGTGAGTGTGTGTGTGTGAGTAGATCCGCGGAGCCGCGGCTGAGAAAAGATAAGGCTGAGTGAGTGAGTGTGTGTGTGTGAGCCGGTACGTCACTATACTCAGGAAGCAAACAATGGAAAAAGAGAAATGTCCAACGAGGCGTTCTGGGGCAGCACAGACAGGTATTCTCTGTGTTAGAGTTTTACTCCCTACAGGGTGCACTTTGAGGGTTTGTGACTCTGCAGACCGTTTACATGCAGAACAAGCTACATAACAAAAGGGGACGGGTGATAACCATAAAAGCATAACATGTGACCTTTAAAATATAGCATGCGGATTTTTATACTTTACCATTAAGAAGGCTTTCGTAAATCCTCTTTATGGTAACAAGTGCATTGTTACCATCTTCTGTCTCAATTTGCCATGGACAGAGGCAATCGGCCGCAAAACCATTTGTGCCTCTCTTGGCAAGAAGGAGGATGGGATGCCGCTCAAGAAGTTTCCATTTGTGGAGCTGGAACACAATGGACAAAAAAAAACAAGAAATATTGTTTACATAACAGCTCTAAACATTTTCACACACCTAAAGCTTTTACAACTCCATTTATTTTTGCACAAGTGAAAAATGCACTGATGTGATAAGTGTGCACATTGAGGAAGGCACCCCACCATTAACCAGGTGTGATTTTAGACCCATTTTAGGGGAGCCCCAAAAAACACCATGAAAAAAAGCTCAGGTTCACTTTTTGAGTTTTGTTTACATGGGCATGGTTATTTTTATATGGGTCTATTTAACTCTCACATTCAGATATCTGAATAAGCTACATTTAGCTTTGAAATATGTCAGCAAGCTATAACCATGTCATTTCAGGTTCAAAGTTCTGCATTAATATATAATAAAATATTGATGACTAAAGCACTTCAGATGAACACGGCTCAAAGTCAGAGACTCTGGTAAGCTAAATTAAAGTGCTTTTAAGGGCCTCTTTAATAATACAAACTCTTTCCAGGACTTGATTGTCTTTCAAGCACTATATTAATATTGGCTGGTTTTTGGCAGAGTTGAGCCAATGTTAATCTATCTATATTCAGCCCAAACATTTTGTATCTTTATTTATTTTTAATTTATTATTTAGATCTTTACATTTGATTCTGTGACATTCTTGGTTTTACCATTTTTTCAAAATGTGTATGATATTTCATTTATTTTACTTTTGGAAACCATAGTCACATAATTCTGTGTTTGCCATACCATGAAGGTCCAAAATAAAATATAAAACACCAAAATGCAGTTTCTTTTGTCAGATATAATTAGAAAAAATGTACGTTGAAGCTCTGATTCTAGGAATCCCCACTGGCCTGAACTATGTTACTTCTGGTTAAGAAATAATGTTTTACTAAAACTGGGCGCCTGCAAGTACAAACACTATCTAACATCAGTTTGAAAAAATGTGTTATGCCTTTACAGATTTAAATACAACGGTGACAACAATTTTGCTTAACACATCTCATGAAGTGCAATAATCATGCACTAGTCTGTACTCTTCCCATAAACTTAATTAAGAAATGTGGATTCTTTAAAAAAAGTAAATGAGGGCGACTGTTGGAAAGTATACATCAATTAAGTAATATAACAATTTGTATAAAAAGATTAAGATCAGGGATTATTTACACACTATTTTATGACAACTGACATCTGCAAGAAGAAAAAAACGTACCAGTAGATTTGTTGAGTCATAAACTTTGTTGACACTTTGTTTTTTGTTGTTGCGTAGCCTTCCACTCCTTTGCAACCTTTTCCTTTTGCTTGGATAGTTTCTCCTTGTAGGGTTGGTTGGCACCACATTGCCTGCATTTCCTGCTGGCTAATCCTATTTTGTGTTTGCAAGTCTGGCACACTTTTTGAGTAGGCATCTGTAACAGAAACACAGATAAGGGAATAAAACAAATAAGAATACTATACTACAAATGTTTACAGGATTCATGTATTTTATTATATCGTGAAAAATCTTGTTAAAACAATGAACTCGTGTTTTTTTATCTTTTAGATAGGATGAACAAAAATCACAAGAGTAAGGAAAAAAATGGTTATACAGAGTCAGTCACATGTTTAAAGTGACTGTTATGGACAACCCTAATCCGTCAATATCTGGTTGATCCAAAAGTTGATGCTCCATCATCACAGCACTAATACTAAAATCATCATTACCAGGGGTGTATTGCTAATTCTATAATTTCCGCATGCGTGCACGCGCAGTTGTGGCTCGTTTTGAAGCTTATGTAACTACTGTCAATTAACACTCCAGCCAGAATCAACAAAGAATGGTCGTTTATTAAGTCTGCATTATTGAATAAATGTGGATTCTTACAGTAAATGCTGGACACAGCTGCTTGATAGTTTATAAAGTTCCTTCACTGATCACTTAACTAACTCCCTCCTGCTGAGGTACAAAGGTTACTATATAAAAAGTGTGCACATTTATTTAGTATCCTATCCATGTGAATATGTTTTAAGTGGGGGTGGACCTCACGTCCTCTAGGGGGGTCCGGAGGCCCCCGGGAAGTTAAATGCATCAATCTTGTGCACTTTGAGGGCAAAATTAACTAAATCTATGGATACATCTGTCAACACCCATATGAAACTTAACTGTATACATTTCAATAATTAAAAAAAGATAAGAATATGAATAATACTTTTTTTTATTTATCTTTGTGCATCTGTAACTATTTAAAAAAAAAATGTATTTGTTGTATGTCCAATAGTATGAATTGTAATGATTTCATCGATGTTTTACATTCATTCGATTTTCTTTAGGGTGCTGCGTGACGTTGAACCTGCGACATACAACCTGTGACCTATGAACCTGTATTTGTATGCTATCAATGGAGCTATTGCACCTAAGAACTTGAGGCCTGTTTCCGACTCCTATTGTGGAACATTACAATAATATAAAAGTGTGCCTTGGAAATATGTGTTTCCATATATGGTGACCAAACTGTTTCAGACCCACTGAGATAACTTAGACTAAAGTTAACTGTGTAAACATTACATTACCTACATTAGCCACTCAGCCTATCCGTTATCATAGCTAGCTAGCACCAGATGCTAACAACCATCCCCGTTTTAGGTGCCGGAGCGGTGTTCCGGCAGCATTATACCCCTGATGACTCTTCACTTAATACATAAATAGTATTTAATATAGTTATAAATAATGTGACGTGTGATAACATTTGGATAAACCGCATGAACCGATGGATCACATAACTTCCATGCTCACATTAACGTTAGCTGATTCTACTTTTGGCTAATTTAGCTTTGCTATCATTATTCCTAGGTAAACATAATAATCTTAGTCACTGTACTAGACGACAAAATAAATCCGACTACTCACCTTTATTAGCTTGTCTGTAGGAAATAAATGGATGTTGTCAGTGATGCAGTGACGAGTCCAAAAAACCCCGGTGAGTTAGCATTTTACCACTTCCGGTTCCCGCTCGGAGTCTTCTTCTTCTTCTTCTTCTTCTTCACTCGTCGCACTTTTATTGATGCGCAAGGTTAAAGTTCATGGGATTACGATCCGCCAGGAGTTGCTAATAGAAATGAATAGACGGGAGCATGTTGTTTCTTACACGACCACTAGAGGTGCTACACTTTAAAACGTGGCTATGGGTCGTATTTGGGTCGGAAAACAATCGACCTATTTGGTCGTATTAGTTGGAGGACTTGTTGAAAAAGAGTGATGTAACGTTAATGTTATAGTTAGTAAACATGGAGTAACCACACTAAGTATACCCTTATATGTTAGTATGTATACAGAACATGACTAAAATATATTCTAAGATGTAACGTTAACCCTTCATACCTCAGTCTACTTTTAAGACACTAAAATAACGTATTCCATTTTTTATTTTGTTTTTGCGCGTGGAATTATACCGGCTCTCGTTTCAGTACACATAACAACGGAACTGACAGGCAACCCTCTGAATCAGACTCCGATTGGCTGTGACTGCATCAGAGTGTCCGATTCAGAAACGTGACTCTTACACATTTTTTACGTCACAAACAAAGATGGTGGAGGAGAATAGATCTATAAAACGATAAGCAATGCGCCATAATCAAGGTGAGACTATCCGCATCCTTTAAAACTTTACGCACATTCGTTTCACCTTAATAAGTAAACGACTGTTTGAGTGAGTTAAGGCATTAGTTTGCTTCATTAAAGGGTGTTAATGAGTGTTCTCCAGTGCCTTTTGTCCGCTTTAAGGTGTTATTAAGGTAGGGTTAATGTTGCTCTCAAAGTGCACCAGATTGATGCTTTCAACTTCAATATTTAAAAAAAGATCTTCCCGGGGCATGCCCCCGGACCCTCCCAGAGGATGCGACGACCCCCCTAAAGGATGTTCGGTCCACCCCCCACTTATACAAAATAGCACTGTACCCTTGCACCCCCCCCCCCCCCCCCAACAACTCCTGGGCTAAGCCCCGGATCTCCTACAATCCTAAATCCGCCACTGGACAGCAGATAACCGAATTGCAGTTTTATTGCTTATAGATTATCAGAACATTTCAAAGGGGACACAGCCACATTGTATATTAACCTATGGATTAACTACATCATCGTTTTTATCGTTTTAATGCCATTGAAGACCAGTTTAGACCAGACAAAGAGGAAGGTAAGCCATTAGCCTAGCGCATGCTAGTACCTAGCGCCACTTGTTTTGATGTACGTTTTTGTTGATAACGGCGCAAGTTTGTATCTTTCAGTGTTGAGGTGGGCACCGTTAGATTCTGTGTCTTTACGATCATAAACAATGTGTTGGATGTGCAGCTAGGATAAGTAATAAGGGAGCTAGGAGTGATTTTCGGTGCAGTAATAGGTTAGCATTTTTCGCTCGGGGCTAATTCAGAGGCTCACTGTTAGCATTGTGTGTTTTTTTTGAAAAAATAAAATAAATTCACAACAGTTGTATTTGGATGGAATGAATACCTATAGTGAAAATTCAAAGTAATAAAATGATTTTTACAGTGAAAAAGTTCAAATGGAACTGATGGTTCCCAAATTACCCAGAGGTGAGTCCGCCTGGACTTTATTTTTCTAAACCTCTCTAAAAAGGTCAAATTTCACTTGTTTTGCATCAATCTTGATACAGGGTACTTATTATATGTTATAGTTTGGATTCCTAAAGCTTTTAGTCTACTAACCCATCATTCAAGGGTGGTTTTTACTATAAGTAATGGTTTTATTTAGGCGGACATTAGAATGTACATGTTTTTACTATGTTCCATCTGAATTTACTTTAAAATAAAAACATCTATATTGATTCTGACACTTCTACATCCAACTCACAGATGTAACCTTGCTTTGAGAGAAAAGATTATTAATTTACCCCTTTTAGAAGTGAAGATATAGTCTTTGTTGTGTTAGTGGCATTTTCGAGCCTGAAACCTGAAAATCAGGCTCAGGGCTTAAGAGGTTAAGCAAAAATAATTAAACAAAATGCCTCTTGAGGGCACAAAGTGACAAAAACGTTCAACATTCCTCCATTAAAGCCCATTGTAATTTCAGACAGATATGTCCTCACAGCAGCAGCCGCACACCTTTAGTTAAACTGCCAAAAAGGCCACATTATTAACCCGAAAGTACACAAAAATTACACTTTAGATACTCAACTTCCTTGACATGCTTCACGTTTTGAAATTTCACAGATATCTGTTATCGTTCTTCCACAAAACGTTCACATGTAAGAGGTTCATCTCTCATTCAGAACAATGAAACCTTTGAAGTCTAGGCACCTCGTTAGCTCAACTATAAACACCTGTGCAATGGAACACGATGATGTCATCACTCCAACTGACAGCAGTCAGTTCTAACTGTTCATTTCATACTCACACACACACACTCTCTCTCTCTCACAAACTCTCTCTCTCTCTCTCTGCCACACTGGTCCATGCGTCAACAGCTCTACGCCAAATGTGTGCTAACAGTCCAGCCGTGAAGACATCTACGAGACAGTTTTGAGATCTCACCATATGCCGTTTCCATGGAAACGCATCCCTCGCCATAAAACATGATGTCGCTATAACTCCTATGCAAATGTTCAAAAAGTGCTCAAACTTCACAAGTGTGCTAACAGTCCAGCCGTGAAGACATCTACGGGACAGTTTTGAGATTTCTTCAAATGCCGTTGCCCTAGGGCTGCAATAAACGACTAATTTGATAATCGATTAATCTATCGATTAATGAAACGATTAATCGATTATTCGGATCGTTAAGGTTTTAACTGTACTACTACTTATATCGATACTGCTTATCGATCCGGTCCTTTTAACGATAGTATTAACGGTTCTTTTGACAAGAAATAAGGTAAACTAACTAAACAAATTGTGAACAAAACTAACATTGCTTTTTATTTTTAATTAAATGCATATTTCACATCAAAAGAAACAACAATGTTTTAACAAATCATATTAAATAATGTGATGACAGAACTGTAAACAGAATAGCTGAAACTTTAACAAAATAAATAACTCAGTTACCTCTAATCATTAACCTATGTTTTTATAACTGAGTTAACTCTGTGTGTTGCTGCTAGCATACATAACACCTGACGTGGAAACGTTACTCGTGGACGGGGCTACAGAGCTGCGAGAAAGACAGTGGAACCCGGTGCATTTCTCCGTCTGGATGTGGAGCACTTTTGCTAAATGTTTAAACAAATTGCTCGTGTTACCGCCCTTACATGATAAACTGTTATTGCACTTTTGGTAACGAGCATTGTCCACATCGAGACGGCTAAAGTTTAACCACACCTCGGAGCGCGTTCTCTCCGCCATCTCCTCCGTGTGTGTGTGTTGTATGCATGTAGCAGCTGCGTGTGTGTGTAAACTGCCCCGCCCCCTCGCAAGCAGGTGGGGGAGAGATCTCTCGTCTGAATTGGGAAGATCGAAAATACATTATAGACGCATTTTGTAGTCATATTGCATATTAGAAACGGAGTTGGCGACACTAAGACTGCGATATAATGTTTATGTAGCATTAATACATAAGACATATGTTTTAAATGTCTCCTGTACCGATAAAAAAGAGCGATAAGGTTGGAGCTTAACGGGGTGGAGAACACATGTAATGACGTCACCAACGAATCGACGGCTGAATTAGTTGCTAACTAATTTGGTAATCGATTTTAATCGATTAAGTCGATTAGTTGTTGCACCCCTGGCAACACAATGCTCGCCTTGAAACACGGTTTTCTCATAACTTCAGTGAAAATACACCAAACAGCCAAAAACTTCACAGGTTTGGTAACAATGCAGCCATCAACGCATCTAAGCGTATTATGGGGTGTCATCAAATGCCGTTGCCATGGCGACAGATCATTCGCCATCAAGTTAGTTCAGAAGTTTGCGGTTCAAATATTCTGCTGCTATTCCAAGCCTTTTCACTTTCTTTTCTTCTCTCATCACACATTCAAGCCCCCAGTGTTCATGTATCATTTCGATCTAAATTCTTCACTTTCTTCTTACACATTACATTTCAGCATAGCAGTTTAGCGTCAGCTTTTCAGCATAAAGCATTCCCACTAGCAATTTCATCAGGAATTGCATTCTCTAGTTTAGTGGGAATGCTGTTAAACAACTTTTAAATCTGATTCTTACTTTTAGAGATATTAACATTTGTTCAGACCTTGTTTTAGAGGTTTTCTTCACATTTTAACATTAACTAGAGTGCGTGATGTCACACCTAGAGGGTAAGAAATCTCGAAATGTGCCTTCATATATTTTTTTAAAACTGCCATAATTCCCAAACCCTATATTCCTGGGACATAATTGTTCATGATAAACGTAGGAAAACATCTCGTAGCTTGAAAAATGACAAATAATTAAGCAAAAATAATTCAACAAAATGCCTCTTGAGGGCATGAAGTGACAAAAACGTTCAACATTCCTCCATTGAAGCCCATTGTAATTTCAGGCAGATATTTCCTCACAGTAGCAGCCACACACCTTTAGTTAAACTGCCAAAAAGGCCACATTATTAACCCGAAACTACACAAAAATTACACTTCAGATACTCAACTTCCTTGACATGCTTCACGTTTTGAAATGTCATAGATATCTGTTACGGTTCTTCCACAAAACGTTCACATGTAAGAGGTTTATCTCTCATTCAGAACAATGGAAACCTGTGATCTCTACAGAGCTCGTTAGCTCAACTATAAACACCTGTGTAATGGAACACGATGATGTCATCACTCCAACTGACATGCAGCAGACTTCAACAGTCCAGCCGTGAAGACATCTTCGGGACAGTTTTGAGATTTCTTCAAATGCCGTTGCCATGGCAACACAATGCTCGCCTTGAAACACGGTTTTCTCATAGCTTCAGTGAAAATACTCCAAACAGCCCAGAACTTCACAGGTTTGATAACGATGCAGCCATCAATGCATCTAAGCGTAGTATGGGGTGTCATGAAATGCCGTTGCCATGGCGACAGACCACTCGCCATGAAACACGATGTGGCTGTAAGTCCAATGGACACGGTCCAATCGTCCCCCAATCTTACCTTGTATATCACCGGTCCATGCCTCAACAGCTCTACGCCAAATCTGAGATCTCACCATATGCCGTTTCCATGGAAACGCATCCCTCGCCATAAAACATGATGTCGTTATAAGTCCAATGGACACGGTCCAATCGTCCCCCAATCTTCACTTGTATATCACCGGTCCATGCCTCAACAGCTCTATACCAAATCTGAGATCTCACCATATGCCGTTTCCATGGAAACGCATCCCTCGCCATAAAACATGATGTCGCTATAAGTCCAATGGACACGGTCCAATCGTCCCCCAATCTTCACTTGTATATCACCGGTCCATGCCTCAACAGCTCTACGCCAAATCTGAGATCTCACCATATGCCGTTTCCATGGAAACGCATCCCTCGCCATAAAACATGATGTCGCTATAAGTCCAATGGACACGGTCCAATCGTCCCCCAATCTTCACTTGTATATCACCGGTCCATGCCTCAACAGCTCTACGCCAAATCTGAGATCTCACCATATGCCGTTTCCATGGAAACGCATCCCTCGCCATAAAACATGATGTCGCTATAACTCCTATGAAAATGTTCAAAAAGTGCTCAAACTTCACATGTGTGCTAACATTCCAGCCTTGAAGACATCTACGGGACAGTTTTGAGATTTCTTCAAACACCGTTACCATGGCAACAAAGTACTCGCCTTGAAACACGGTTTTCTCATAACTTCAGTGAAAATACTCCAAACAGCCCAAGACTTCACAGGTTTGGTAACGATGCAGCCATCAACGCATCTAAGCGTATTATGGGGTGTCATCAAATGCAGTTGCCATGGCGACAGATCATTCGCCATCAACTTAGTTCAGAAGTTTGCGGTTCAAATATTCTGCTGCTTTTCCAAGCCTTTTTACTTTCTTTTCTTCTCTCATCACACATTCAAGCCCCCAGTGTTCATGTATCATTTCAATCTAAATTCTTCACTTTCTTCTTACACATTTCAATCTAAATTATTCACTTTTTTCTTACACATTTCATTTCAATCTAAATTCTTTACTTTCTTCTTACACATTACATTTCAGCATAGCAGTTTAGCGTCAGCTTTTCAGCATAACGCATTCCCACTAGCAATTTCTTCAGGAATTGCATTCTCTAGTTTAAGTATAGTATCTAAGCGATCCGATCTCGCGACAGGGGAAGCAAACACAGACATCACAACACGTACCTTTTACGGAGCTTTTACGGGAGATCGTCTCACCGTAGCTGTCAATCTGATCAAAAGACGTGTTCAATGGCATTAAAACGAGAAAAAACGCGGCTGAATCGGTTGATCCATAGGTTAATAATGTATCTGTGGCTTTGAAGCAATTGTTTATAATCCTTAATTCCATTTTTATGTAAAAATTGGAGCACAAAAGTTGGCTACTGGTAGCCACCAGAGTATGCAGCTTCCGGTTTTGGCTACGCGTCACTCTCACTCCTTATTTGGTAATGTGTGTATTAGACTGCCGCATAGCCAAGACCGGAAGCAGCAGCCACTCTGGTGGCTACCATTAGCAGCTAACTTTTGCTCTGCGATTTTTACATAAAAATGGAATTATGGATTCAGCCGCGTTTTTTCTCGTTTTAATGCCATTGAACACGTCTTTTGATCAGATTGACAGCTACGGTGAGACGATCTCCCCTAGAAGATACGTAAAGGTACGTGTTGTGATGTCTGTGTTTGCTTCCCCTGTCGCGAGTTTGGATCACTCAGTGATGATACTAATACCTAAATAATCTGTGGAACCTCAGCTTTAATCGGATATCTTGTATGTGCCGCTACGATAAGTAATAAGGGTACTTTTATCTTGAGTTCTGTGCCAAAGTCCGTTAGCATTTTTCGATCAGGGGTCATTTAGATGCTTCTTATGAGACTTGTGTTTTGTTTTGGTAAAAATGGTTTGTATCGTCAGTTAGCTGAGATTATTCCCGTTAATCTGGTATGACACATTCATAGGTTCTTAAATATTAAGATCCTCTGAGACACATTGTCGTGAAAAAAAAAGTAAGTACCCGCCGGGACCTTGGGGCTTAACAGGTTAAAAAAAACGCAATATATATCGCAGGGGAACAAAAAACCGCAATGTCAGTTTTTTTCAATATCATGCAGCCCTAGTATAGGAGCAAATAATTCAGGGAAGAAAGGCTACTAAGTATTTCCATCAAACTTTATTTTTAGAAATGTACAAAATGAACAAGTGTAAATATACATATATTCTTTCACACACAGTGACGTCACGAGCTACCCACAATGCAACGCGCGCCATATATATATATATATATATAAATACGCCATTTTCCTGGAGGTGCAAATATCCTGGAGGTGCAAATATAAACAGCTAGCTAACGTAGCCAGGCAGAGCGCACTAGGTTTTTTTTCTGAATTAACGACCGAAGAAATCGCTGCATGTCTTCGGATTACATCTCTGGACTTGAGGGGTGTGCTCTAGGTCGTTACCAGCGTAAACTAGAGCTGTGTGGGTTGTCGGATTGCCCTTACAGACTGCCTGCAGATGTATGGAAAAACGACCCTCGAAAGTGGCCTTCGTCGATTTTGGCTGCATCTACGTCTAATTTCTGGAAACACCAGGTGAATACCCCACTTGTCACAATAATATTATCATGCCATTGCATATATGTGGTATTTTAGAGTTGACTAGATATTGATTAAGGCAATAGACTATGATATTCTGCTTGCACATTGCGTAAAATGGCGGATACCGGAAGTACGGTGTCGCCCTCGGCCCAATACCCGTATGTGTGTGTGAAAGAATACACTGTATATCATCCATTCCTCCCCTTATAGGCGTTGTCGGCATCTTGCCTATCGCAGCTTTGTAAACTGCTGCCCGGGCTTTTTAGGACGAGGCATCAGAGTGGTCATCCCGTCATGTGTTGTCCGCCAGATACGCCAGGAGTTTCCTGATCTGGCTGGACGAAATCAAATGCAAATCACAAAATATTAGAGAAACTTAGTTGTTTTAGATTTGTTAGTAGTAGTTGTGGTAGGAATGTGTATCTATCTAATCTATCTATCTATTCAACACAGTTAGCGTGACAGCTAATATGCTAACCTACATTTGCTAGTTGTTCAGTGTAATATGCCAACCTACTATGAACAACAGCTAGTCTAGGCTAGCAAGAACATGTTTACAATTGCAATCTTATACGGGTAGTCTGCTACGTTCAGTCATTCATTGTAGCTGGCATGAAAACAATGTTTTCCCTAGCATGTCTAGCTCTAGGTAGCCTTCTTGTTTAGCTCGGTAGCATACATGCTATGAACGGTAGCTCGGTAGCATACACGCTAGGAACGCCAACTATAATGTACTGACCGTACTGTAAATCACCCGGAGTATACTGTCTGTGAGTATTTTGTGTGTGAATGCAGACATTCTCCAGCTATGCGAAACATGAAAGGCCATCTGCTGACATTGTAGTTGATATATGGAAACGCTAGCTACTGTCCGGTAGAGGGGGATGGGGCACAGAGTCGCTTATCCAGGCGGGGGAGTGCATTTGACGAAGAGATAGGTTGTTGTGCTCTCTATCTCTGTTTCTTATCCTACATTTTCACCCTGGACTAAAGGGAAAGCGTTCTTGGACGCCTTTTCAGCTCTGTTTCTTACTATATTCTTCCTACCCCGTTTACCTTGAACTATTCTAGGAGAGTGTGTTGACGTTGACTCGTTGGGCCTTTCCTCCTGTACTTGTTTGTTCCCCAGTTCTTTCCTTTACCTGAATCTAGGAGAGGGCATTTAGGCCTCTCGACTTCCTTCTTTTGATTAGTTTAGTTTTTTTTTCACCCCCTTTCCCTCGAACTAATTTATACGGGAGAGTGCATTTACGTAGTTACATTGTGCCTCTCGGCGTATACTTTGACTTTCTGTCTCTTTGGAGAGTGCTAGTACGTTGGATACGTTGGGCTTTTTCACTGTTGTCCCTCTTCACTAGTATCCCATGTCCCCTCTTCATAATTTGGGTCTTCATAATTTCCACCCTATTCTAAGGGGAAGCATGATGGTGCCTTTTCTTTTCAATTTCTGGCTTTGTGTTTCTTCACCTCTTACTCGTTTAATATTTAGGAGAGTGCATTTACGTAGTCACGTTGTGCCTCTCTTCCTCTGTTTCTGGCTGTTCTTTTCATACCCTTATTTCTCAGAGAAGAGAAGAAACACTATTCTAAAAAGGAGCTGACACATGGTGTCTCTTCACTTGTACACTTGAGGGGTCAGAGTTCATATGGTGAGGGATTCCATGAGCGGTATGCGCCAGCCTGTGCCTTTACCTTGGACTTCTAATAGAACTGCTCGGGTCTTGATAGATTGAGTGGGGAAGTTCATGAGATCTTTCTAGAGGGTTATCAAGAATAACTTTTATCCAATGACCTTTTCCCTCTCTGTCTGTGTCTGTGTATTCTCTTGTTCCGATTAACCCAGCCAAATCTTTTTTTATTTTTTTTTTATCTATATCTACGCCGGGATCCGGAGTCGAGGCTGATCCTCTTGCTGTAGTCCTGTGTCTTGGATCCTCTATGCTGAGTTCTGGATTAAGTCGTGGACTTCGGGTCGTGGCTGAACCTGTCTCTGCGGTCCTGCCTTGGGTCTCGCCAAGCTGCTTCCCTGATGGCTTCCACAGGATTGTAGCTGACATCCTCATGGATTCATCTTATTACAGACACATGCATTTCCTAACATTCGGTCTATATGCTGTAAAATGTATTATCTCTTCGATTTACACACGGCATCTATTGCACGTCTGTCCATCCTGGGAGAGGGATCCCTCCTCTGTTGCTCTCCCTGAGGTTTCTCCCATGTTTCCCTTTAAACTGTGGGTTTTTCTCTGGAAGTTTTTCCTTGTACGATGTGAGGGTCTAAGGATAGAGGGTGTCGTTTTTCTCATACTGATATTCTGAAGAATCTGTGCTGTTGTATTTGCTGTAAAGTGTCGCCACTGTAGGCTATTTTTATTTTATGTACAGCACTTTGGCTCGACCAAAAATCGTTTATAAATGTGCTATATAAATAAAACTTGATTTGATTTGATTCGTTAGCCCAGTTAGCACTGATTCAATGGCTTGTTCAGTGTAATATGCCAACCTACTATGAACAAAAGCTAGTGGTTCATATTAGGCTAGCAAGAACGTGTTTACAATTGCAATCTTATACGGGTAGTTTGCTACGTTTCGGTCATTCTTTTTAGCTTGCATAAAAACAATGTTTTCCCTAGCATCTCAAGCTCTTGGTAGCCTTGTTGTTTAGCTCTGCAGCATACATGCTAGGAACGCCAACTATAATGTACTGACCATACGGTAAATCACCCGGAGTATACTGTCTGAGTATTTCGTGTGTGATTGCAGACTTTCTCCAGCTATGAGATACAAGTAACGCCATCTGCTAACATTGGAGTTTATATATGGAAACGCTAGCAACTTAGTTAGCCCATTTAGCACTGTGTCAATGGCTTAGCAGCCCGAAAAACGTTTACCCATTTACACAGTCGTGGTAGATATACCTTGTTTGTTTTAAACATCATAAATACACAAACAACAATGAATACTTACAGGTTGTGTACCCGAATCTCCCGCTGGTCCACACAAAGTAGGAACAGCATCGTTCTTCAGTGCCCTACGCTGTACATATCCGGCATGAATGCTTAAAGGTTTGGGAAGCTTTGTTTCGTGAAAGGCTGGCAGAGGGTGCGGCCATAGCTCTGGGCGTGGCTACTGGGTATCCCTACGTCACGATACCCAGGAAGAAAACATGAAATCTTCAACGAGGCGTTTTGGGAAGGTATTTTCTGTGTTAGAGTTGTACTCGCTACAGGGTGTACTTTGAGGGTTTTTGACTCTGCAGACCGTTTACATGCATAAAAACCTTCATAACACACCATGGGTGTAGGAAGCATCCTGAATGATGGTGGGACATTTTTAACGGGGGGTGTGGGGGTCCCCCACAACGAAAAAAAAAAAGATTTCCTGTATTCTGGTGCATTTTAATAGGTGGTTTGATACTTTTATGTGGCTATACTAGCATGAGGAAAATGATGGGTACATTTTGTAATTTCATCCAGTAGTAAAGAAAGGAAACATTTGATTATTAATTCAGAGCCGTCTTTGAATTAATAAAAAGCAGTTTAAATGCCCATTATTTTTACATTTATATACAACAATAAATATTTGCGAGTGCATTGAGAGATATTGTTGTGGAGAGTCATTTATATATAAATCGCAAAATACATTTGTGAATCCTTCTGTGAGCATGTATTAATATTGAGACTGATCTGACTCCATACAGATGTTAAGTTCACCTAGGAATGGTATCATTGACTTAAATGTTCAAATACATGTTGCTCTTCAGTCTATATTGGTCATATGATTCCCCTTGACTGAAATGTTTCCTGTTCAATATCCCTACTGATTTCCTTAAAATTCTGGGATCACAATTTACTCTAAATTGTAATTTCCCTTTCATCACTCACCTCAGCAATGGACCTCTCTCCACTGTCCCTGTGTTCTGCCTCTGACTCACTCTCAAGCGCCTAGATGTCAAGAGAGGTGGTGAAGTGATAATTATTTATTGAGCAGTATACTCTTTCACATTGAATCATAACAAGTCATACTGAATGTAAATACAACTGACTCTAAAGTAAGTCCCAGTCTGTGACATTGGACATTTTGAAGACTCAAAGTCCCAAGCAGTAGGTAGAATATTAGCTAGTCTATGTAATGTGCACAGAAAATAAATAGTTAACTGAATACTGGGATGGAAATTGCCTATATAAGCACTCAGTAAAACATAAACACACACAAAAAGCTTCTGAATGATAATAAGTATAATTAAAACATAATGCACATTATCATTTTGAGAGAGAGTACCTAAGTTAAAGAACTCAGAAAATAATCTCTCATCGAACTGAGGCTCCAGTAAAACACACTGACTGCGTCTACATGGACATCAGTAAGCCGTCGGTTATGATCATATTGGGGATATGGTGTTTACATGAGCACAGAGAGATCGGGTTATTCATGTTCCCTGTTTACATGATAAATACTAGCAACCTGGCATTTCGATGACTTTTCTCATCTAAACTATTCAGTATTTGTATCTCTCTATCATGACATAAAGACGAAATTCCTCTCCAGAAGTGAGACGCCGCCGCCATCACTGTTAACTGATTAACTGCTACCAGCTGATGACTGTAGGAGCAAACACAGTAGTGGTGGCTTAAAGCCCACCTCCGCTCCGCGCCGTCCGTTAGATGAGCCTGGTCAGATTTAATAAAAGAAGTTCAAAACACCGGCATAAAAGTTATAACAATAATCTGATTTTAATGGTAAAAAACACAATACGAAATACAGAGTGCCCTGTAACAGAGCACTCCGGGCTCCCCACTCTACTGCCGTGCGATACAGGTATCGGGACCAGCCAGTCAGAAACAGGGGGCATTTTGCATGAATAAACAACAGTATATATGGACATATTTGGGGCGGAGATGTGAGATGTCTCTTCCGTCCCATTTTACTCCTAAGCGAATCAGAGTTCTGGGAAAAAGTATTTTTCTTCTGAACAGAGCGTGAGAGCCTCGGAACTAGACAAGGTCAGAATCACTTTTTATCTTACACCTGGGTTAACTCCTTTACTTTCCAAAGGAAGATTTCACACAAACTATTCCTTTCCATACAATCAAACATTGTACACAGATATATTGGTGCTTGAGATTATATTGGCCCCAGAAAGAACCTTGAAAAGAACATGTGTGTGTGCTGGTGGAAGGATGTGTAAGTGTGTGTAGCAGGGTATCTGGGTCATTGAGTGTAAGTAAGAAGGTTTATATATATAGGATTACTTTAAAACAGTCCCAAATAATACATGTTCACTTCAATACAGTTCAAGATAATACCCGTTTACTTTAATACAGTTTAGAACAATATCTGTTTACTTTAATCCCTCTTTTGATCTCACCTTCAGAGATCAATTTATACACAGCATTTGAAACATAACCACTGTCATTCTTTTCTACTGTGTCTGTTCCCCAACATTTATATAAATCCATCAGAAGCTGGGATTTAGAGCACTTTAAACCTTTAGGAACAGTCTACCATAACAACTTCTTATGACAGTGGAGGGAGACCAAAATATGTTAAAAAAAATTGTCCTTGTCTGCTGAGTCATCGTGCTCGTCCTCCTCCGACGCGTAAGCCAACAAGGGCATTTGGTACGAAGGGGAAGGGGCAGCTTCTCCCTCAAAAAATGGGTTATTAAAACAAAGTTCCTCAAAAAATGGGATATTAAAACAAAGTTCCTCAAAAAATGGGATATTAAAACAAAGTTCCTCAAAAAATGGGATATTAAAACAAACTCCACACCGGCTATATCAACCTGTTTCAGCGGAGAGTGGAGTCCCCTGTGCCGTCTTGGCTTGCCGTGTCTTTGTCCCCCCGATCCGCTGACGGCAGCTTCTGGGCTGCCTGCTAGAGAGATGTCTTCTGGATCCTCCTCCTCCGGCCTGCTGATGGCGGCTTCCGGGTCGATGCTGGAGAGATGTCTTCCCGATCCTCCGTCTCCGGCCCGCTGATGACGCCTCCCGGGTCGACTGCTGGAGAGATGTCCTCCCGATCCTCCTCCTCTGGTCCGCTGATGGCGCCTTCTGGGTCGACTGCTGGAGGGATGTCCTCCCGATCCTGCTCCTCCAGTCCACTGATGGCTGCTTCCGAGTCGACCTCCTCGTTGAGGGCCACGTCCGTCCTGATGTCGTCCACGTTCCTAGCAGGTGGTTTCCCCGCCGCACACTGGCTCCAGCTGTCCCCCTTTCCTCCTAGACGGACGGCATGAGAGATCCGCTGGGTCACTCGGTCGGGGCCGGAGAGCCTGGGGTTGAGCCACTTTGGCCTGATGACCTTCAGCCAGACGAACTCCGCTGTGTCGGCCTCCTGGGTCCCTCTTTGGCGTCACCAACCTGTGTGGAGAAATCTGATACAAATCCCTCAAGCCTACGCTCAGGGCTCCTGGGCCCTCCGCTGTTTGACCCACCACTGCGTAAGCCGCTTGGAGCCTGTTGGTGGGGTGTCTTAAAACAACAGCCGTCTGTGAACAGGTTTTCTAAATTAATTGTAGACCTCCTGTCTGCCAGTGCAGCTTCAGAATCTTAATACTTGGACTGTGCCAACTAAATAAAACCCCAACATCTTTAGGTGAACTAAATAACATATTTCAATAGCTCTGAATTTCTGACAAGCATCTGTGTTATTCTTAAATCAAATCCTTGAGATCCTATTTAAAATCTAAATATAATATGAACTGCTAATGTTTCTGGTAAAGAAACACACTAATGTTATGGATTCAAAAACAACCAAAATCATGATACTGACTAAATGAATGATTTCCTGGTGATACTGCTTTTACCTGTCAGTGCTGAGATATTATCACGCTGAAAAATGAATACAGAATTCCAACAAACTGTCATCAAATGTCTTTCTATTATGAATTTAGATGAAATGTATATCCCCATAATGACCTAAACAATAAAGTCTATGGCTTTTACTTCTTTACCAGGCTAGTTACATGATGTTGTCTAAATTAAATTCTGTCTCATTACATTACTATGTTTTAGCTTTAACTGTAATTTGTTCTTTCTACATTTCAAACCTCAGTTACTTTAATACCTGTTGAAACATTACTCACCGGTCAACTTCTTCAGTATTCCATTCTGGACTTACATCTCTCACAGTAGGCCCTTGGCCACTGATTCTGCATCTGTGTTACCTGTTATAACTCAACCAATATTAGAAACATGTCTACATTCATCAAACAGTATCTTATCCCCAGATATGGAGCAGGTCAATTCTAAAACTGTCAATCAATGGTCAGATTGAACAATCGAGTTGGGACAGCAGGTTCCTTTCAGTCCCTAAATGAAACATGTACATTGTGAAGTTTACACTCCCCCTTTTTACACATGAACCTCATGTGTAACCAAAATTCTGTATGGGAAGAAAACCTTCAGGTAACCATTGACTGAGTTACTCTCCCACAGAGCCCCAGAATAATGTGTTAGTCCAAAAGCATGCTTGATTAGTCATTGTTTTAAATCATGCAGTTGCACTGATCACATGCAGACATACACTCACATTCACACTCACACTGTCAGGTTGTAAAGTCTTGGTCAGGTTCACCCCAGAGTCAGTCATTGACAGCGCCATCATTTATTAATTCACGATTACAACTATAATTTTCAAGATATCTCTAACTTTTCATTGGGACAGCTGTTTCCCACATTTCCTGAAATGTGTTAGCCAAAAATGTCACTTCCTTATAGTACTACTACTGCAGTTTATTAACACCTAATCTATATTAAAATGTCTAATAGATCTATTTCAGAAACTTGTGCATATAATTATTATCTTGAGTCAAAACATTATTAGGATCTGTAAAGCTCTGCTATGTATTTCATACCTCATATTAATTTATCTTCAATTCTGGTCCACCTAAAGAACAATGTTAACCTCTTTAACAGTGAGTGGAACCTTGGGTGTACGAACATGTAACAATCACTCCTTCCTTTATCAAGGATTTAAAAACAGAAGTCATTTCATCAATGGTTTGTAGTTAAATTTAGGAATTATCACTTATGCTATGTATGTTTTTACTTTTTAACATCTCTAAATGTCAGTTAATTACTAATTAAATGGATGTCCATTAGGAGGTGGTGACACTTTGTCTTTTAAACTCATAATCTGGTGCCGTGCGCTCCCTGTGAAGCTGCAAGTAAGATTTTAAAAACCACTGCAGGGTGGGTTGAGTGACCCCTTCTCCTTATTGGTTGTCAATAATATGCACCTTTACAATGGGTGATCCAAGGCTCCACATTTGTTTACTCCCAATTATATTGCTTTTTCAAAATGAAATTAGCTGTTTTTAATTTTAATTTAATTTTAAACTCTACGTTTTGAACGACAAACAACAGTTATTTCCCCATAAAAAGTTCTCCTGTAGTAATATATGCCACAATGGTGAAACCAATACCTCAAATTGAAATACTATATTTTGTTTAGAACTAGCTTTCCCTTCAACATGACCTATATAAATAAATATTTGTCTGATTTAACAAATTAAAACACTACCAAATTCACACAATAAAAACTCTTAAAGAATAATTTGTAAACATGATGAAAAGATTGAAGAATATGGTTCTACACTGTACTCTCCCCCTTTATCCCTCAGTGTGTTTTAGGATGATTCTCATTTTACTTTAATAGTTCCCTCTTTACTGCTATTTTTAATTTACCAATTGATTAATTCATGGTTAATACATCTTTTTATCTTCACTTATTTATCAAGTCAATTCAAGTTCTTTAAATGTGCGCTTATAAGTGTGTTTATGTGTAAACTCACTCATTCCCGTTGATTCCCTTCCCCTCTCCTCTGGTTTATCTCAAGCCGCGACCCCGGCCACCGCACATTCTGCTCGACCATCTCCTCTGATTCTGACTCCTCCCCCTTTATCCATCAGCTGTTGTAACTCTTTGAGGCAGCCATATGCCCAGCTACATCTGCAGCCCCCATCATGCCACGGTTCTTGAACTGCTTTGCATTTCATCTCCTCCTTTACAGTCTCTCTGCTGCTTTATGGAGGGCGGATTCTGCTCTCATGTCCCACACTTTGCTCTTGTGGCAAATCTTGTGGCTCAGCTTGGAACTTCATGCCCTGTCTGAGGGACTGATAGATCTCTGCCTGTCAGCAAGCTGTTTGGTTCTGGATGCCACAGGTGGAGATAGTTCTGGATGCAGTTCTTATTGTTGTTGTTGGTTCAGCTCTGGTTCTCTGTCTGGTCTATTGAGAAGGAGGAGTCTCCTGTTGGGTTAGGCCTTTGATTGCTCAAGCGGATCGGGGTCTTAGCCGTCTGACATGCAGAGAGAGAGAGTTCAGGTCTCGGGACGCATTACCTATAGAAATTCTAGCACACTGAGGTTAAATAAATCCAACCCTTTCCACTCCGTCTCTTTCTAATCATACTATCTGTCTTAGTAGTTAAATGCCATCTAAACAACACAATTAATGTCTACTAATGATATTACAAAAACTCACTCTAATAATCGTTTCATCCATTGTGACATATTTACCCAAACTAAGTTTTTCAACACCCACATGTTTCCAGCATCGCATATTCCACACACTATGAAAGAATCCCTCCGCATTCAAAAATCCCACTGCTATCTAGCAACAATTGTAAAGTTGCAGAGCACACTAATCAGATCACAGTCATGTAATTTGACCCAAGTGTAGGCCTATTTCGTTCCTAAAACATGTTAGCAAACACCAAACTCCATCTACAACATTTATAGATAAATTGATTTAGCAAAATTAAATCTTATGTAATTCAAAATGTGACAAAAGAACAATGATTTGTCTTACACAAGATTGTGGTCTAACAGAATGACTCTTGACCTCATGTGGCCTGAAGAACAAAAGGAGCTCTTAACATTAACACAATGGACTCTCAGAGATGAGATCTAGCCATAAGGTGGCTGACTTTAAAATGAATTGTGACAAAGAAACCACATGCGTGTGGGTACATTATAGTTTTATAAATATAACTCAAAACAACACTACATTAAAATAATAACAATTCAAATGAGCCTTGGTGAAAAGCATGAAAAACAAAACAACTTAATCTACTCTCCTTGTTCGTGTACATCTTTACTCCAACTATTTCACCATCTAGTATGCAAACTTGCTGGCCAACTAGCTTAGCAGTATAGCACTGGCCTCATGTGAGTGGGGGAAGGGGAGGGGATCACTCAACACATGTGCAGATATAAACCACACTGCTTGGAGACTGAGTTCAATAAAAATTAAACCATACGACTTGTAGTCTGGCTTCAATAAAAATGTAACCAGACAAGGCCAGTTCATAACACTTAGAGCTGAACCTGAATTTCTCAACACCTCATTATTCTATCATCTATCATTTGATCATATTTCCTTGTCTCTCTCTGTCTCTCTCTCTGTCTCTTCTGTTAGATATGAAATAAAACATACGAGTCCATGTAAGCATGGCATAGATCATAATCCATTACTCGAGAAGACTCAGTATCACCTCTGTGTTTTAACATTTAACAGCTTCTCTCTGACTGACAAACTTACAAAACCTTCTGTTTACTTTCTACTCTTTCTTCACAAACTTAAAAACACAATTGTGGTGAATTGTTTGCGTTTTCAGTTTCCTATCTACATTAAACAACCACCAACTCAGAGTCACTGTGGTATGATCAACACAACTCCTAAATAACATTACAATGTATATTTCTTACAGTGAGTTTGTTATTTAATGTTTAACAAATTATCCTCTTTTTATGTCTAATCTAGGTGGAATAATCCACTATCATATTTAAGTTGAATCGAACCTTAACCTCTATGTACTTCATATACTCAGTAAATCTCTTTTTACTTTCCCTAAACGTTTCTGTATGTAATTAAATTTCTCTGAAATATGATTAAGTACAATTCTCAGTTAATGACAAATACCACGAAATTCACAATGCAATGCAAAAGTAACAACCAGTTCTCAAAACTTCTCATTAAAACCACAATGTGACGTAACTGTGTCCCACAAAAACTATGCTAAAAACAACACATTATAGTTTCTTATTTATTTCAATATCTACCACCTCAAATCACACATTGATGTATTAATTTTCAATGTTATTCACTCCAACGCTCAGCAGCCATTTTCCAGACATTACCAAGCAGTCTGGCTCCGGGCTGCTGTACAGCAATTAGAGCAGAAATGTGGAGAAAGGGGGGCTTTCTTAAACCCATGGTATTCTACCATTATGACTTCGCATTTCTTTATCTGACTTAGGCCATTCTATGTTCAATAATATATTCTATTTATTCAAAAGCACATAAATATATCCTCCACGCTGTCTGTTCAGCTTTTAAGATGCGATATTTCTTTCAACAGAATGGGCGTTAACCCCACAGAACAAGACAGTGAGAAATCCGTTAATTTCAATGGCTTTTGAAGTTCGCGTTTCTGCTCTTGGATTTTTTACATATAATACAATTGCAGGCTCCTATGACCCTGGAAAGCATTATTCAGTTTTGTCACGGATAGAGACTCTTATACTCTACTTGACTCCCACCAGCGAAATATACCCTGTGGGGACTCGAAACCTCCACTAGGCGTAGGGACTCCATACCCTTCCAGCCGCCAGAGACTCAATACCCTGATGCTGAAATACTCCGCTGCTTCACGTGTAGCTAATGAGTCAGCCGTACGATTCTGAACAATCTACGAAGCTTTTAACCGTTGCTTTATTTATTTTATAACTTTACCTACCTATACTAAACTATGCATTGCATTCTTTACCGTAAATGACACTTGGAAATATCTTTGACAACTCTAAAATTTAGCTTAGCCAATCTACAGACCTTCGATAGAAACAGGCGTCCGTTTTACCTTTCAATTTTAGGATCCTGGTTTTAGTTGTCACAGATTATTCCAGGCATCTCCCTCCGTCCGCTGGCTGCTAGTGTTTTCCTCTAAAAAACCTTACTCATGACGTCACCACGTCCTCACGTCATGACGTCATCACGGTCTCACCAAATTGTTGTGGCAGATATCTCTGCTCCGCGCAGATCATATATGAGTTTGTCTTAAAAGAAGGGAAACCCAAAACAACCAGGATAGGGGTTAAACAATAATCTGCTTTAATGATAAACGGTAAGAATACAAATACACTTCTCAAAAGGGGTATCGGCCCACCCCCTGCTCTGGTCCAAATGCCGGGAGAACTTCTCATCTTGACGGCAGGAGCAAAAGAGAAAGAACCAACAGATAGAACAGGCTTACATGCAGAAAACAAAACAGGAGGGGTTGGGTCAGCTGGTCATCTTTTCAGGTCATCTCATTGGGAGATGCAAAAGATGGCTTTTCTTAGCGAATCAGCGCGAGCCAGCCAGGATAATAAACAAGTGTCTCTGAGATGGTAGTAAAATATATCTGGTGTCCGTTATCTCACTTTCCTGCATAGACTTTCACACACACACTTTCCTGCACATTCCAGAGACCTGAGTTGGGTCTAAAGAATATTCTCTTGCTCACATCTTACTCCCATTATTTATACAAAGTAATTAAACACACACATATACTATTCAAGATATGTAGACTTCCCTGAAACATGACATACTGGAGATCTTAAGCAGAAGGTACTCTCATCCCCCTAACCCACTGTCCTGCTTACCTACACCTCCCCCACAGAGCAATAAAACCTGTTTACTCCAAGCACCCCAGAATGTTTGAGCAAGTTTTAGTCCTCACATTTATGAAAGGATAAAACAGAGAAATCAATACAAAACACAAACACAGGTACTGTTTAAACAGTATTCACTTAACTGCTACTATTGATAATTTCCAGAGAAACTCAAGGGGCCTCTTTTAATATCTGGAAGTTGCAACAAGACTTTCTGCCATTTCAAATGTAACACACTTCCCAAATATCAGATGATAATAATCTTCAATAGGGGGTCTAAACTAATCATTTGAAAAAGTGGGGGGGACTTGTCCCACCCTCATATAATGGCTGCGACGCCCATGTAACACACAAGGGGACAGGTAATAACCGGAAAAGCATGACATGGGACCTTTAAGTTACTAAAAAGTAACTGTATTACCTTACAGCTGCAGAAAAAAAAGATATCAGATCTTTGGTAACAAAAAAAAATGGGGATTACTTACAGGATACAATCCGTTTTAAAATAGGGAACAATACAATGACAAAGCACATGCACGCACACACTTCTACACTTGAGAGTCTCAAGTGCTACTTTCATTCAATAGAATGGTGCAGTGACGAGTCCTGAAACCCGGAAGTGAGTTAGCATTTTACCTATACCGGTTCCCTCGTCTCAGAGTCAATGGGATTTCTCCATAGGATTTTGGAAAATAGCTTGAAATAAGGTCTGTGGTTGACACAAATTTACGTGTCTGAAAAACGTTGTTTGTTAACAAGTGGCTGAACAGGACTACAGAAGTTGTCGAGGACGTTGTACGTCATTACACCGAACACGTAAACACTCCCGCTAAGTTTTTCCCCCCTGTTCTGCTTGAAACAAGTACCTGCGCTCTTGCAAACTGTTAAAACAAAAGCTTTAACTTGTACAATTTTGAATCTGTATTTTTGAATATCGATCTTAAGTTGGCGTGACGTTGAAGCAGCGACCCTGCTGTAGTTAGTTTATAGCATAACGTTAGCATTTTGCTTCTGGCGATTAGATTTATGATTCGAAAATTATAAAAGTAGGGTAGACATGTGGATATTATCCGGCTGAACAAAACGTGCATTTATCAAACAGGTTCGTTTTCCACAGACCTTATTTCGAGCTATTTTCTAAAATCCTATGGAGAAATCTCATTGCTTTTTTGTCGAGGGAACCCATCAGCTTATTTCCGGGTAAATACGTCATCCCTGCACCACTCTATTGTGTTCTTTTTCTACCTGTGCTTTTATTAAAGGGACAGTGTTGAAAGGGGGAGACAGAGGGCATGATACACAGCAAAGGGTCCCAGATTCAAACCCCGGTCTTCCACACAGGGGCCAGGCTTTAGTATATTGGCCACCAGCTCGACAGCGGCCTAAATTAAATAAAAAAACGCGTTTGTAAACTATAGTTTTCAGTAAGCATACCTTACAATTAGGGCTGTCAGTCGATTAAAATAGTTAATCGCGATTAATCGCAAATTAATCGCAAATGTTTGATCTATCAAGTTTTTAATACTCTTATCAACATATGAGTGGACAAATATGCTTTATGCTAATGTTTATTATCATTTGAACAATGACAAATATTCTCATGAATATTAAACACAACAACCTCTGAACATTACAAATATTCGCCTCAATTCAACCTGGAACCTCTCTCATACAATAATACAATACAAATGGTGTGTGTGTGTGTGTGTGTGTGTGTGTGTGTGTGTGTGTGTGTGTGTGTGTGTGTGTGTGTGTGTGTGTGTGTGTGTGTGTGTGTGTGTGTGTGTGTGTGTGTGTGTGTGATGGATCGTTGGAGCTATGCAACTCAAGGCATATGCTCCAACGGGAGCTGCCTGGACGCGGCAATCATGTTGCGCGCACTATCCATGCTGAGTGTGCTGACTTTTCGTACAATAGGCGCATTCACACTGCAGTACTTTTCCCACAAAGGTTCATGAGAACTTAGTTCATGAGAACTCTTTTGTCGCGTTCACACCAAAAAGAGCCGGTACTAAAATTAGTTCATGAGAACCTTTTTACCCCCACGAAAGTCCCTGCTAGAGAGCAGGGACTTTCGTGCGGCTCTCTTGTGAGAAAAGAGCTATATTTCTGATTGGCTGGGCGGATTGCAAACCACGCCCCGTAAAACTCCCAAAAAGTTTTGTGAAGCCGCCATTTTATTATCCTCGCATTAGCATTATTAGCATTAGCCCAGCGCAGAAACGCAGAGAGACTAACTTATGGCAACACAAAATAAAACATGGGAGCGGTGGAGATGAGGAGGTGTCGGCGTTCTGGCGATTTACTCGGAAGGCTTCAGTAGAAGTTGCTGGGAGTCCCAGCAGCTTCTACTGAAGCCAGTCCCCAACTCCGGGGACTTAGTTCGTGTTAGTATAACGTTAGCTTAGCCAAGCTCCATTCAGAAAACAAGCATTCTAAAAGGTTTTTCGCCTGCCGTCTGTCTGCAGACTTGTCAAAGCATTAATTCATGGTTTTTACTAACAGGTATCAGTGTGTTGTTACGTCTGCATCATTTAGAAACGTGTATTACAATTTAATCACGGTAAAATATGTTCATTTTGTTGTAGTTGTAGCTCCCGAGCCAGCGAGTCTTGTTTGAATGATGCGAGTAAACCATAGACTGTATATATAAATGGACGTAGTGTCCGTGACGTCACCCATAGGATTCTGCAGAGTTGCCGTGAAGCCCTTAGTAGGCGGAGTCGGCCACTAACGGCTCGACTGTGACGTCAGAGTCTAATCCCGCCTGCTCCAAATAAGGGCAAAGAGGCGGAGCCGAGGCGGGACCTGCTGCCTCCGAACTGGAAGTAAACAGAGCTAGCTCAGGCTAAGAAGCTAAGCTAACATGAAATACATGCATACCAAGTTACTGCTAACAGTGTAGTTCCCCTATATAAACGTTACATTCATAATCAAATGAGACAATCTGCAAGAGAATTAGCTATATTTTGTTATTCTTAATGCTTGTCATTCACACGTTGAGAAAAGACGGACTCCACCGCCCGGACCTAACGGAGCCGCAGTGGGCTAGCTCCGGGACGCCGGCTGGAGCTAGCCCCCTGTGGCTCCGTTAGCTCCGGCGGCCACCACTGGGATAATTGGGTCCCCTATTAACATTTGCTCCCGTTTAGCATTATGGGCGTCATAGCCATAGACTATAAAAGTCTTACCGAAGGCTGAATCATAAACTAAACTGTATATATATATACACACATGTATAAAGGGTTACGTCCTTAGCTGGCTAATAAGCTACATAACAAGCTAAGCTAACAAGCACACAAACACCTGCTAACGGGGTTAACAATAACATAACATTATATTATCATTTTACTCACCGAAAAAAGCTGAGAGTAGACTTCTTGGAAGTTCTGTTAGTACATTCAAGCGCACAGCACGACATTTTAATTGTCTGGTATTTGTAACAATATTCCCACAATCACCACGAACACGGCTAAAGCTAAAGGGTCAAGTACAGTACTATGACTAACTAACGTTCTAGCCTCTATGGTTGTAGCCTAGCAAAGTGGACAAGTTGCTGTTAGCTGACAGTGAGGCATGTACGTGTCCATCAAAGTGACCACGCCCTAATTTATCCAAAAACTTTAAGACCTAATATAAATAAAAGGGTCGTGTTAGAAAACAATTCACTCACAGATCCATAATCATGAAGGTGGAATCTAACTATATCGATAATAAAAATGTATGGAGCCAGGGGTAGAAACATGTTTTTTTCTGCTGTAAAATTGGGCATTTTAACATGGGGGTCTATGGAAATTGCTCCTTTCTGCAGCCATCGCCTATCGGCCAATATATGAACTGCAGTGTGTGGCACTTCCGTATTGGCGTCCCGGCTCTTCCCCAGAGTTTGCCGCTTGGAGTAAACACAGCTGGCAGCCGCGGTGAAACTCGATCGACTAGAGCGATGCGATAGGAGCGTTTAGAGCGAAGCGAATATTCGCATCGTGTCCGGTCTGAACGCAGCATTAAAGCGAGCTCCGCGCTGCATTGGAAACGCGCCATTACATCACCAGAAGTCCTAATTTAAGGGGTCATTTCTCCCAAAAAAAAATGTTTTACTCACTATATCAACAGCCCCACCAAAAATATTTTCCACCAGCTGCCACTGCCCAAGAGGTTTCCCAGTTAGCACCTCAGCTCCAAATACATTGAAGTGATATACTCTCGGCCATACTTGCCAACCCTCCCGATTTTTGCGGGAGACTCCCGATTGCATTGCCCTCTCCCGGTTTCTTCCTGGGGTCACATTTCTCCCGCATTTCTCCCAATTTCTGACAAAATCCGATTTACTCACGTCACAACTGTTTCCACTCGGACTTTAATACAGCTACACCATTGTTTGGTTTCTATGGAGCCCCTCAAGGTTCATGGAGAAGAACAAAAAAGTATCTTGTCCGCACAATTAGGGTTGCCAACCGTCCCGTATTAGCCGGGACGCCCCGTATTTGAGCCAAAAGGGGCGTGTCCCGTACGGGACTTTGTTTGTCCCGGACTCCCGTGTAAAGGGAAAAATAAAAAATATTTTTCTGTTTGCGTACAATGCAGTGTGTCTGGCTGCGTGCCTGTGTGTTTGTGTGCTGTATGCGAAGGGCGCTAGGACCGCTCAGTTGACAGGGCAGGCACAATGCTCGCACGTGTGTGAGAGAGTCAGTCAGCTGATTGATGGGAAAATGCTGGGAAAATTGTTGGTTGAAGGATAACATTAAGTCTAATAATGATGTACCGTGCATGTTCACATCATGTATACTTTGCATTACTTAATACCATTTTTCAAATATTTTATTTTTTAACATTTTGGACAAAATAGCCAATTGTACATCGAGGTGTCCAGATGTCCCTAGTGCCCACCTATCCGATTTGAACATGCTGATGTACAATGTGATGTAGTAGCCTAATGCAGGTGTAAGACCATTGTGTTTGTATTGTGTTATAGGTATGCATAGTTTTCTATGCATTTTGAGGGTTTTGGGGGGTTTGACCCCCACAAACATTTTTCGAACCCTAGGGGCTGGCTCCCCCAAAATAATTAAATAACATAACCCTAAAACCGAAATAAAGTAAAAAAAAAAAGTAACTAAATCCACCAGAAATCCAAAAATCTTTGCATGTGTCCCGTTTCTCCATTTCTGGAAGTTGGCAACCCTACACACAATATACTTTCTCGTTCGCACGAAATACAATTTTGTGCGCACGAGAAAGTATTTTGTTAGTTTCTCGAGAAAGTTACCGTGACAGAGACAACCGTTTCATTGCAGACGGTTATGTTTATGTGGAGAAATGGCAGTGCATACATTATTTGAGATACATTTCAAACTCTGACTTCATTTAGGGACATTTTGGCCAGGGGTTTAGAGCTATTTGTTTAAGCACCGGATTCGCAAAACAGAAGAGTCTGTAAACCAGTCTGCTTTGATCTATGAATTCCTGTCCGTGACTCTCACAGTATCTGCTGCCCACAGCTGTTTTATAGAAGGAAAACCTCCTTCACTTTGTGAAATCTCTGCGGCACCAGTGGCCTGTACTACGAAGCAGGATTTGCTATTTACTATTCATGAAGTATGACGCTGCGCTGTCAGCACGCTTCTCCATGTTTGTGATTGGTCAAATGTTGCTAACCCCGTCCCTTTCACGTGAACGCGCTCTCAGCAGGACAGAGAAACCCTGGTTGATTTACTGAGTTGATAACCAGCTTCGTATTTGTTACCAATTTGTGTTGTGATTTGTTGTGCATGGCTGAAAGCTAATAACAAAGCAGGTTAAAGTTCAATGACGAGTATAAATAAAGCCACGCCTCCAATAGGAGAGTTTGTTGAATGAAATGCAACTGTATCGGATGCTTCGTGATTCCTCCGCAACACTTATATATTTATTTGGATGCTAACAGCAATGAACGTTAAAGGTGGGGTAGGTAATTTTGGAGAGACCAGCTCGAGTGCGCTAGAATTTGAAAATACACAGCCGGAAAAAGTCTGCCACTTCCTTACAGAGCCCCTCCTCCAACACACACGAACGTGCACATGACCAATGAGGGCACGAGATAAGTTTGTGCACAGATGGAAGGCTGACAGGCAGGTAGGCCATCCAGTTACTTTAGCCGGGCCGGCTCAGATGATTGGTCGTGCTTTTTACAGTACCACGGCTTCCACAGATGAAATTTTTGTATGGATTTTTTGTCAAAACATTTAATATATTCATTGCTATCGGGATGTTAAGAGCATTCCATGCAATATAACAAAAAGTGTATCTCGAGCCGGTTTCTCAAACTTACCTATCCCACCTTTAAGTTTACTCTGCTAACAGTCTGGCCCTGTCGAAGGTGGCAGAATAAGGTGATTTAATAAAAGTGTGGTCTTGTCTCTTTGGGGCTACAAAGTTGGCAATGTTAACGCTGGCTTGTACAGAAATATTATCCAAACATTTCTGCCTCTTTCTCATCTAGCCCCCACAATAAAGGTTCGTGGGATATGGAGGGTGGCATCTGTAAATAGATAATCATCTCCCTTGGCAAAATACACGTAAAACTCACGTGCATCTACACACACACGGCAGGATTTTGTGTGCCTCCACACATACACACTCTTCAAACAGGTTCTCTCTCTCCTGGATTAGTAAATAGCAGAATAACGGAGTAGGCAGGAGCTTTGCAATGCAACTGGCGGCAGCAGCACTACAGACATACACAACTAAATAATGAAGCCCCATTTATTATTACTGCACATGGAACACGCTGAGAGCTGTTTGAAGTGCTCTGGTGCACCCTTCATCTCTTCTATCCCCGTCTGTCTCTCGCTTTAATTCTGTCCTTCTCATTCCTTCCGTCTCCATCTCTTAGTCATGCTCTGTTGTCTGCCTTGTTATCTCTCCCTCCTTTTTGTTCCCCCGTCTTTTGGATGAGCTTATCCTCGTTTACAACAGCCTGTTTTTGAAAGAAGTGTACATGCCTATAAACTGCCTAAACACACATGTCCTGAGATAAGATTATTCCGTCCAGCCATGAAGGAAATTTAGGCCAGTGCAGCAGGAAAAGAAACAAATTCAACAGAGCCTGATCGGAATCATTAGGTCAGAATAAAAATGTATTCAATAAAAGAAAAATCTTATGGAAACTCAGACATGTTAGCTGAAGTTACTACACCAACTCAGACATACAGTACTAGACCTGCAAACTCCAGAGGGGAGGAAAAAAGTGACAGCATTTGAAGATACAATTAGCAGGTTGCATACCCAAATATAGCCTTTTGGAATGTTTCCAAATATTAGGTAAAAATAATATCTTGCTATGATACATATACTTAAATATTGTTATTGGATTCAAATCATTAAAGCATTTATATATATTATTTTATGCACTGTCTTAATATTTCAGCAGGTAAAGCGAAACTAATTGTTATCTATTTATACATTTCATTACATTACATTGCATTTAGCTGACGCTTTTATCCAAAGCGACTTACAATAAGTGCGTTCGACCAACAAAATAGAAACTTGAAGAAAACAGAATCATATAAGTACATCAGTCTTCATAGAGCAAAAACATTTCAAGTGCTACTCAACTGGCTTTAGATAAGCCAGCCCTTTATTAGTATATAAGTGCTTTGTTAATAGTTCTATCGCTCGAAGTGGAGTCGAAAGAGATGAGTTTTCAGTCTGCGCCGGAAGGTGTGTAAGCTATCTGCTGTCCTGATGTCAATGGGGAGCTCATTCCACCATTTTGGAGCCAGGATAGCAAACCCACGTGTTTTTGCTGATGGGAACTTGGGTCCCCTACAACTGACACGACTTCCGGTTATGGCGTCGAGCTGAACAGCAATACTGTATGCCGAGAATACAGACTAACCCATCTTTTATTTTACTTTTGTTATACCTGTGTTTATATACACTCCTGAACAAAATCTTAAGACGGGGGGAAAAATTACAAGAATTCTCATTTTGCACTGGTGGATCGTAACTGAGTTGTTAGTTGAGGAGCAAGTGACCAAAAATAGAGAGAAGGCCATTTATTGGAAACTGCATGTAAACTCAAAAGTTGTGTGTATTTCTTTTGTTTTCAACATTTGTCTGCTTGATCTGTTTCTGCGGTCACAATAGATTTGAGTGAAATTCTAGTTATAATTTTTGGGTAAATTCGTCTGATTTTGAAAAGATATACCAAAAATTATTGCAGAAATGCCTAAAATGTTATTGTATTCTTGGGGTAAATGTTCTTGACATTCTCTTAAAAGACTGGTCATCTAACTTCAAGGTGCGTTTAATACATCCATGGCTTCAGCCCAGTGTATACAAACACCTACCGAACCAAACTCAATGCACTTTCGCTCCCAAATAGTTTACCCCCCCCACTTGTTGAAAGCTGATTGGTGGAGCCGGCGAAGAGGAGTAGTTTGAATTTCAGTTGGTTGTTGATGTGCTGAATGTTCCGTTACAGCGTTTTAGAAAACATTGAATCGGTGGAAATTGTTAAACGGGTAAGTCTACAGTTACTTTATTGTGTAAAAAAAAAAATCTAAGTTTATTAAAGAGGTGTTAACGTAAAAATGTAGGCCTACGTACTATTAAAGTGGTTTGCAGTTGAAACAGCAATGTTATGATAGTTGTTTTTAAAGGTTAGCTCATGGTTAGCTCCGTGTGTGACCTCACATACACTTCGCAAACACAAAGGGGGAATATAAATATTTTTTAACACTTCCGTGGCATGTACTACGAAGCAGGATTTGCGGTTAGCGAGGTAACTTCAGGGTTAACTCTGAGTTTTCGGTCCTACGACCAGGGCCGCCTTAAGGCACGGGCTGACCTGGGCTGAAGCCCAGGGGCCTACGGAGATCGGGGGCCTATCATGAGCCAATAAAAAAAAAATTCAAATATTTTTTTTTTTTTCGGGTGTTTTTTTAAAATTTTAAATAGACAAAGTCTTGGCTTTCAGAATATGAAACTTTCATTTCCAAAATCACACGATAAATACATTTTTGAAGCTTGTAAAGGGAAGATGACAGCTCTCACTCGCCACTCTGCTCTTCCACAGCGCCGCCCCCCCTCCCTCCGGCTGAAATTATGAATGTAAGGTGTATAGTAATCATAGATAACACGGCAGGGTCCGTTACAGTTTGTTTTCATCTGATTTCAAGTAATCAAAGTCTTGGCTTTCAGAATATTAAACTTGTTTCAGCAAATTCAGATGATAAATACAACTTTGAAGCATAACGGCATAATTACAAGCGGAGAACGGAGTAACTTGACGTCACAGCAGGCATAACAACAGCCGGTGTTTTTCGTGAGTATTTTCCCCGGGAAACAAACACAATACACAAAAAAAAAATAATCAGAATGAGAATATGCTTCACATGTGATTTATTCAAATTGCGAGTGATTGAGTTGAAGGTTGTTTAGGAGAAAATGTCAGAGAAGAAAAAGTTTGAGAGTGGTGCTCGGAAAAGGAAATTGTTGAGGGAAAAGTAGTTCCGAGACAAGCAGCTATTACAAAACATGTCGAAGCTTACAGGTTATTTTAAACCTGTAGGCCAGGATGAGGAGGAAGGACAGATTAGTTCTGTACCGAGCGGCAGCGGTGCCGGCCGCGGGGCCTCTGAGCCAAGTAGGCCGTCTGATTCTGATAGCGATGGAGTAGCTGGAGTAGCGGGAGAGGAAAAACAGACAGGAGGGACATTATCCGTTGGAGGAGATGGGAGGACGACGAGGACTTGCTACGTGGAGGGGAGCCAACGGCAACCGGACAGATACATGAGGGAGGCCCGATACGTCACTCATCTGGAGGAGAGGACCAGGCGCAGGTAGAGTGGAGAAGTGCGATCACAGAGCCTGCCGAGGCTATAAATGACTTTGATTTGTTGTTTAAATAGGGGGCCTACAAAAACTATCAGCCCCAGGGCCTGATGGCAGGTTAAGGCGGGCTTGCCTACGACGCTGTATCAATTCTTACCGGGGTAGATCTCCATGGTAACTTATGCTGAACACCTAACCTGTTCCAGAGCAGGTTATGTTCCAGATAAGAGATCAACTCAGTGAAAGCACCGCCTGCTGACCAATCAGAGCTCTGTGTGCGGAGTTTAAAGCTATCAAGTCATATTACAGGATAAAGGAAATACAGTTTAACCTGTTAAGCACTGAGCCTGTTTTTCAGGTCTCAGGCTCGAAAATGACATTCCCAGAACAAATTACCATAACTACACTTCTAAAAGGGGAAAATTAATAATCTTTTTTCTCAAAGTAATGATAAACCTGTGAGTTGGATGTAGAAAAGTCAGAATCAATATAAATGCTTTCTATTTTAAAGAAAATTCAGATTGAACATAGTAAAAAACAGTAAATTATAGTGTCCGTCCAAAAATAATTTTTTACTTACAGTGAAAACTACCCTTGGATGATGGTAAGGTAGACTAAAAGCTTTAGGAATCCAAAGTACAACATATAAGTACCCTGTATCAAGATTGATGCAAAACAAGTGACATTTTACCTTTTTAGAGAGGTATAGCAAAATAAACTCCACCTCTGAGGTGATTTGTGTGGAAATGGCCGTTTTTACCGTTTCTCTCGAACCCATTGGTCGATTTTGGTGATTGACATCTTTTTTTGACCGTTAGAGCCAATAAAATCGAGGGGGAATTTCCACATATGCGCACACAGTTTTGCATGAGAGCGAACCTATCTCTCGCTCTGACATCTGGAAACGGAAAAGCAGGTTTATTGCTTATGGATTATCAGAAATCATTTCAAAGGGACACAGACACATTGGATTAACCTATGGATTGACTTCAGCAGCATTTTTATCGTTTTAATTGAAGACCACTTTTGACCACACAACGACAAAGGTAAGCCATTTTGCCGTTTTTAGCTAGCGCCACATGTTTTGATGTCTGTTCTTGTTAATATCTTCGTGAGTTCTTATCATGGAGTGATAATGTATGTACACATCGATTCTGTGTCATCTCACGATGCGAATCGATGGGTTGGACGTGCAGCTACGATAAGTAATAAGGGTGTTATGAGTGAGTTTCTGTGCAGTAATGCGTCAGCATTTTTTCGCTCGCGGCTAATTTAGAGGCTCAGCGCTAGCTTTGTGGGTTTAAAAAAAAAAAAAAAAAAAAGGATCAGTTAGCTGAGTTTCTTCCCATTACATGGATATAAAACATTCATTTATTGAATATTAAGATGCCCTCAGACACTGTTTCCTGCAGATGACGCGTTTTTCACCCCGGTATCGGGGGGGCAGTGTAGAACAGGTTAAACTGCTGTATGCAGGAAAAAGGTCCGGCAAAAATCACAGACTGTGTGAACATGAAAATTAATAGAATATCACTTCCCATCTTCAGAGCAATCTGACTATTATTACATTAGCGTTAAGAAAGCTTACTTATGTTACTGGATCAAAGTAAAATTACGTAAATTTTTTACCAGCTGTTCTTCCTGCACCTTGCAGGAAGAACAGCTAACCCTACAGGAATGTTGCTAACCCTGCCCCTGTCACGTGAACGCACTCTCAAATGCGGGATATCGGTATCAGCCTTTTTTTTATCAAATTGCCGATAAAACTTTGGCTCTGATGCGGCCGTTTCTCTGGCTGCACTCCGTCTACACGAGCAATGTCCCGCCCACAGCGCTATCTGGTAAGCTATTACTGAAGTGTCAATCAACACTTTAGATTTTCCGGGCGGGAGCCAGCCAGAGAGGCGGGCCCTTCTCAGATTACAGGCAGATGCGAAAGAACGCAGACACAGACTGAAGCAAGCAGCAGCGCTGAGCGTCAGAGCCATACATGTGTTTCTAAGGTAAGTCAGTTGAAAGCCGAAGTTCAATAAACATCGCCACGAGGGGGCAAAAGGGGGCATTGCCCCCTCAGTTGTCTTATTTGCCCCCTCACCTTGAGCATCATTCATCCATCAAAAAGTACAATAAATGTCACAATTATTAAATAACTTTAAATAATTATTTTCCCCAACACACGTTACTATGTTTAGATCAGATATGTGGGCCGGCAGTCAAGCAACGTGTAAACAAGCCTCAACCCCAAGTGAGCTTGTAGTCTTAATGTTAGCGTGTGTGCTGAGCTGTAAACACAGTCGGATAGGTGACCAAAACGTCCCCGTTTTCCAGGCAAAGGCCCCGTTTTCGGTGGCCGGTACCCGGTTGAAACTCCCGAAAATGTTCCCGTTTTTTAATGTGCGTTAAAAAACAGAGCAAGGTGAAATAAAATGTTACATGTCAGTAAAAACAGACTAACAGTGTTGTGCCTTTTTGTAGCGTTAGCGTATTTCTTCTTCTACTACTTCTTCTTCTACCTCTACTTCTTCTATGTACCTGCCCGCGAGATATTGGACAAAAGAAACTCGACTAGTAGTGTCAACTAAATCCATAGTATTACAACAAAAGTACCTTAAACGAGGTAAGTTACGAATGTATGTTCTCAATCGCCAAGTATGGGATTGAATATTACATTAGTTTAGATTAGATTTATTGTCCCCAGGGGGAAATTCATTTGCACAGCTCTGTTGTGGTAATCTGTATTATATAAACCGTATTGGTACAATGAGCGACATCTAGTGGCGGATTGTGGAACATTGATTTTATTTTTCTCGTGGCAGTTTGACTCTAGAGACAAACCAGGGGACTTTATTTTTAATCTCTGTCCGTCCATTTGGTGTATATATTAGTCACTTTCTTATGAAATGCCAGGTTTTAGTCCTTGGTCTGAACATTCAATCCTGGAAATAAAAAATCAACCAGATACATGTTTCTAGATAGATAGTAAGTAATATCTGTATAGGAAGACGAGTTAAGGGATAGAGGAGAAAAGGTTATGGTATAATTACGGAGCCAATTTATAAATGGAGGAAATCAATGTTAGTCTGTTAACCAAAGTGCAGCCATCTAATAATGTACCATCTCTTATTAAAGATCAGAGGAAAAGAACAGAATGAGAGGGGTAAATCCGGAATACAAATAAAGAAGCAAAGATATTGTAGCAGTGAGAAGGAAAAAAGGTTGGTGTGTCAATTCATTACATTGCCAGTATTTTTCATTGTTGTGAGAAAAAAAAAATTGCCCCCTCGGATTTTTTAACAGCCCCCTCAGTCATTTCATCCTGGAGCCTCGCCGTTTTTCAGGTTGATATGTGAAGCTCATTAGCTAGCCAACATGTATCTAGCAAATGTTTAGCAAAATATTAGAAGTGAGGCTACTAGACTAACGTTAGGTCTACTGCAATAGCCTCACTTGTAATATTTTGCAAAATATTAGCTAGCACTTGTGTTTTGCAGTTGCTAGCAGCTTATTGGGATTTTATGCTAGATAGACAGGCTGTCAGGGTCCGGGAATTTTAGGACTCAAATGCAGTTTTAAAAAAAGACAAAAAAGGTAAAAATAACAAAAGGCGAGCTTTATTTACCAAAAAAGCTGTAGACGATAGCAAACAAGAAAGAACTTAACATCGAGAAATCCATAGCATGAAAGAACCTACTGTAACATCCATAAATCCGTAGCATGAGCAACCAAACAAAACCAACAGTCAAACATGGAGTGTGACAGAAAAGGTAAAGACAAACAATGAACCGACAGGGGAACACAGGAAGAGACTAACTACAGGGAGGGATAATCAAGGAACAAGAAACAGCTGGGTAAAGGAGGGAGAAACACAAGGGCAACAGGTGAACACAATCAGACAATTAGACACACCAGGGAAACTAACGACAGGGAGGACATTACAGCAAAATAAACCCAAACCAAGACATACAAAACTAAAACCGTGACATAACATAAAAATGGTGACAGGCATTGTTTTGATATAATAAATTAAGCATTATTGTTAGTTAAGCATGTCAGCCTGCAGCCCCACTTTTAACTCTCTGTCTCTCTCTAACTCATTGCAGATGGCTGCACTAAAGAAAAGGGCACAGAGAGGAAACCAGTTGTAAGATGTTTAAAAGTTCATTAAACATAATATATGCTTAAATGCATTTCAAAGAAGTTGTGTTGGAGTTTGTGTTATTCTACATTTTGACACCAAGATTTTCTGATTTTACTGCAAATGTATATCGGTTCCAAATATCGGTTATCGGTCTCCTTGATTACTAATAATCAGTATCGGTATCGGCCTTGAAAAAGCCATATCGGTCGATCCCTACTTTTGACAGTTTTAAACAAAGTGTTCTTGCTGGTAATGCGCAATACCTCAGCACACAGGAAAGAGGTTCTAAGTATTACAGAAACACTAAAATTAAATTATCACAATGACATTTTTTTTTTTTCACCAGACTTTTAAATCAGCTATCTTTCTCTTACCATACGTAACCCCTCGTTATAATAATGTTTTCTAACAGATGTCGTCTGATTGTATAATCATATGCGCGGGCCGCTAGAGTCTGTTGATATACTCTCCAGATTAACAGCAGCATGAAAATAACCTGCCGAAAGTGCCGATGCTCCATGGCGGAGGCTCCGGTAGAAATTGCCAGGATTTGCAGTTTTACCCCCTTAATGTCTGACCAATGGTTGAACAGCATTTCCGTGCACATAACTTGTGTTTAAAGTTTATAGTCCGTTTGAGTTTTGCCCGTGTGACTATTAGGTGTGAATGCGACTTTATATTCAAACACCATTGAAAGCCATTTAGGGTTCAATATTTTACCCAAAGACACTTTAAGGTCAAAGATGGGTTCGGGTAACAGTATATAAGGGGGAAATGTGTTGTCTGGGGATGCAAAATGGATGTAAGAGAAGGATGAAAGGAATATGAAAAGGTTGGAAAAGTGTCAAAAGAACTATAATTTCACGGGTAGAGGAATGTGATAATTTGGTTAGGGATATTGCCAAATATCTGGCACAAACTAATAGAAACCTGCAGGTCCGCTGCAACTCTTACTACTTTTAAATCCAGGCTGAAGTTTTTGCCGCTGCTTTTAATTGAACTATTCACATCTTACACTGCACTGTAACTTTTATTCATGTACCTGCAGTGGCGAGCCGTGACTTTTATACCTAGGCCCTCTGACCCCCACCCCTTCCCTCGAAGAAAAAAAAAAAAAAGAGTTATTACATCACAGCGTATACTTCAGCGGAATATCAAAACAACGGCCCAGGGTGTAAAACGATAGTTACGTATGTAACTACGGTTCTATGAATACTGGATGACCGCCAGAGGCGGTGCTTTAGCACTGGATATCTTCCGTCTCGCGCATGCGTAAGTCGAATATTTATATCAACAAAGTCACGTGTGACCTCGTATGACCCCGGAAGGCATAAGTTCCGGTGTTGTCAACGAGTTCAGTCCTATGGAATCTTCTCGCGGAAACACGAGATTCCGAGTGACCAAGAAACTCTGGCGGTCATCTATATTCATAGAACCGTAGTTACATACGTAACTATCGTTCTATTTCATCCTTACTGACCGCCAGAGGCGGTGCTTTAGCACTGGATGACCTATACCAACAGAGTCACGAGGAAGTCTGAATACTCCCCCTGCTATAAGGATGGCCTAGGCTGACTCTGCCGGAGGACCACACCCAGCGGGTGAGGGGCGGCAACATTCACCCCGTAGTATCTGGCAAATGTGCTCTGGGATGCCCATGTGGCCGCAGCACCTATGTCCTTGCACCTTAGGGAGGAACGCTGTGTTCGGCCATAAGGTGACACCTGAGCCATCTGAGTTCCACCTCAGACACGAACTGTTCACGGACAAGGCCTGAAGCTCGCTTACACGCTTTGCTGAGGTGATGGCAAGAAGGAAAGCAGTCTTAGCTGAGAGCCACCCCAGTTCTGCCTGTAACAGAGGTTCAACAGGAGGCGAGCATAGGGCATCCAGCACCAAGGGCAGGTCCCATGTAGGGGCCCTTGGGATATTCGGGGGGGCGAAGCCTCAGAGCTCCCCCTTAAAAAGAGGGATACCAACCTATGGCTCCCACTGTGCTGTTGTCAGCCCTTGTGTGTTGAGCTGATATAGCAGCCACATACACCCTGACGGTAGCGGGACACCGGCCGTCGTCCAGGAGGGACTGCAGGAACTCAAGGGTCGTAGGCACCGAGCAATATACTGGGTCCTCATTTCGCCCTTGGCACCGGTCAAAAAAACAAAACAGTTTCCACCTGTTTTTCGTACTGCCTACGAGTAGATGATGCCCTGGCATTTGAGAATAGTCTTCCTGACAGACTCTATGCAGTCGCTCAGCAGTGGGTCGGGCCCTCCAGTGGCCAGACCCACAGCTGGAGGCGGCAGGGGTCGGGCTGCCACATCCGACCCTCCAACTGAGACAAGAGGTCCTTCCTGTTGGGGAGACGCCAAGGCGTCCCACAGCAGAGTCTGTGCAGCAGATGGACAGGCCCGCACCTAGCTGGGTTAAACAAGGAAGTTTAACAAGACAGCCTAGCCAGGCGGCTCCTGCTAGAATCAAGCAACACGCCTACCAGGAGCGGGGGCGAGAACACTGCCTTCACTGGTTGAGTTGATAACGAATTCCAGATGCAGCGTAACCGGGAGCGGGTGCAAGAACACAGCCTCCACTAGCTACCTGCTGAACGTAAAGAGTAGAGCAATGCTCCTACACGCCGAACATAGAGAGGGATGTAAATGTCCTACACCACGTTACCAGCAGAGAGAGCGGGAGCGAGCACTGCATTCACCTAGGTGGATTAGATAAGGAAATTTAACAGGGCAGTTTAGCCAGGCAGCTGCTGCTAGAATGAAGCAGCGCGTCTACCAGGAGCGGGGGCGAGAACACCGCGCTCACTGGTTGAGTTAATAACGAATGCCAGATGCAGCGTAGGCGGGAGCGGGGTGCGAGAACACAGCCTTCACCAGCTACCTGCTGAACGGAAAGAGTAGAGCAACGCTCCTCCTCGCCGAACACAAAAGGGATGTAACTACACCCATGTTACCAGCAGAGGGAGCGGGAGCGAGAGCACTGCCTTCACCTAGCTGGAAAAAAAAAGAAGTTTCAGCAGGACAGCCTATCCAGTCGGCTGCTGCTAGAATAAAGCATCACGTCTACCAGGAGTGGGGGCGAGAACACTGCTTCGCTGGTTGAGTGACTGTGTCCAGAGCCACCCCAATGAAGGTTAGGCTCTGAGAGGGGTTCAGACAATTCTTCTCCATGTTCACCATGAGGCCTAGCCGGGCGACATGAGAGAGAAGGAGAGCCGTGTCCTGGATCGTCTGTAACCGGGATGGTGCACAGATTAACCAGTCGTCTAAGGAGAGGGAGAGTCCGAATGGAACACCCTGAACTGGAAATGACGGCCTCTGAAGGCAAAGCGAAGAAACTGCCTGTGATGAGGCACATGAAAATAAGCGTCCTTCAAGTCGACGGACGTGAACCATTCCCCCCTGGCCACGGTACGAAGAACGTCCGCTGTGCTCAGCACATGGAAAGGTAAAATCTTTAGGAACTTGTTGAGTCCCCTCAGATCGAGGATTGGGCGAAGTCCACTGCCTTTCTTCCTTACCAGGAAGTAGGTCGAGTAGAAGCCCCCGGGCTGTGAGATGGGGTCCACAGGCTCGATTGCACCCTTGGCAAGGAGGACTGAAAGCTCCTGGTTTTGGGCGATTTCTTTTGCCAGGTCGCTTATGGTGGTCATCTTGACCCGGCTGAAGACTAGGGGCCAGCGTCGGAACTGAAGCTTGTACCCTTGGGTTAGGTGGAAACCACCCAGGGGTCTGAAGCTTAGGTTAGGCACCGGATACCGAGGCTGCCTTGGGGGCGAGTTAACAGGACCGTAGCGGGCCAGCCCCCTCGTGGGGCGCTGAGGCCCATGGCGGGCACCGGGGTGAGCCGGTGGACGGAGAGTCCTACATGTCTCTGATAAGGGTGACTGTGTCAGCCAAACCTGGCGACGAGTCTGGACGAGAGTGGACATCAGGCGCCCAAGCTCTCTAGACATCAGAGCGAACGCCTGTAATGAGGCGTCACTGAGGCTGGTAGAGGAAGCGCTAAGAGCATCCTGCTGCGGGGAAGCTGAGAGGGCGAGCATGAGTTGAGAGAGGGAATTTCCTATACGGCCCATGCGCGCCGCTGCATCGTAAGCCTTAGTGAGCAGGTCATCAGTGACCCGACATTGGAGTCGAGGGCACCTGGCCTCCGACCTCAGAGCTTCGTCAGGGGAAACTATGAGGGAAGCAATGGTAGGCTCAACAGCCGGCGTGTGGTCAAGGCCAACTCTTGCCGCAAGGTTGCGAAGAGTGCGCCTAAAGAACACAATGGCAGGCGCTGTTACGGGCTGCTGCGCATCCAGCTGCTGGTGAGCCAGTGCCATGCGAATGACGGTACCCATGGAGCCGTCATCTGCCTCCTCCGAGGGACCATGAGCTGAGGTACAGGAGCCAGGCCCAGAAGCATGGGATGGGCTCTACCTGTCATACTCCTCAAATTGAGTGGCTGAAGCTGCCATCGAGAACACATCGTCATCTAGAACCAGCTCAGCCACGGGTGGGCAGCGGCGTGCTCTGCATGGGCACCAGAATGGAGAGCCAAGAGGAGTGACTTCATCTGGGCTAGCTCAGTGGTGAGTAGGTCCACCCTGGAGGACAGCCTATCAGGCTTAGTCCTCTTCTTGGGCGGTGCACCCGCAGCCTCTGCAGCCCAACGCCTAGGATGGGTAGGTTGGGCTGTGCAGAGTCCACTGTGCAGGGGGAAGGCCACCCTCAGTCAGTAGTTCAACCTCGGCTAGTCTAGCAGCTCCTACCGCACGAGGCATGATGGTACAATTCATGCACGGGTCCTCCGAAAGGCCCTCCCTCAGATGCTCGAGGCCAACACAAGAGGGGCAAAGGTCATGGCCATCCTCTGGTTAAAGAGGAGCCATACAGGTGTTAGAGCCGTTAGACCTAGCGATAGCTAGAGCACTCAGCTGACTGTAAATAACTGGGCCAGGAAACAAATATGCAGTGGAGGGGAGTGAGCACAATAGTAGGTAGCTTGAGCGTGAGCACTCTGCTAACTGGGGTGAGAACAATGAAGTCAGTTAATGGTTTTATGCCGTGAGAGGAGAGCGAGAATACTCTCTCCAATAGCGCCGTAGCGAGTTAGCCTAAGCGAGAGCACTCTGCTAACTGAAGGATGGAACGAGCATTAAACCAACTGTGTACAGTGAGAGGGGAGCGGAAACACTCTCTTCATCATGCTATATTTGAATAATATAGTGTAGGACCATACCTATATAAGGCATATTTATACTTTTTATTTTTCAAAATACCCAACAGATCATGCTGATGGGCTGATTCTGTGAGAACATCACCATCTACAGGCCTGGCATATACTACAGCGTCTCCAGCGCTTTCGAACGGCAATGTCCGTGGCTGTCTCCTCCTGATTGGTGGAGTTGGCCCAATAGCCGTAGCACCACTTCTGTGACGTCATAGAAGTGTTCAAATCTGGATCAGTCTGTATCAGATCCGTTGCAGCCCCTTTTTAAGGGATTTGGGTATAGAGGAAAATAGAGAGGGTTGTGTTTTCTGACACTTGGTGAGTTCCCTGGAACACCGGGGACACATATTCATGTATAAAAGACGTACAAAAGTGCATTTTGCATGATAGGTCACCTTTAACTTTGAGCGAGAGCACTCAGTTAACTGGAGGATGGAACAGGAACCAACTGTGTGCAGGGAGAGGGGAGCGGAAACACTCTCTTCACTAGCGCTGTAGCAAGTTAACTCTGAGCGAGAGCACTCAGTTAACTGGAGGGTGGAACAGGAACCAACTGTGTGCAGGGAGAGGAGAGCGGAAACACTCTCTTCACTAGCGCTGTAGCAAGTTAACTTTGAGCGAGAGCACTCAGTTAACTGGAGGATGGATGCACTTTATATGTCGTTGCCACTCCTTGCATATCATGCATTTTGTTTTTCTACCATGTTTGTAAAATGTAATTTTCTTAAATGTTTTATGTGAGGGAATGGAAAGTAGCTCAAAGCTAAACCTGGAACTGTTACGCTTGACATATTTAAATGTCTTAAATGTTCATTACAGTGCATGTCCCTGTCAAATAAACGATTAAATAAAATAACCAATTGTGCGCCGTGAGAGGGGAGCGAAGACACTCCTCACTAGCGCTGTAGCAAGTTAGCCTTGAGCGAGAGCACTCAGCTAACTGGGGATAGAACAGGAACTAATTGTGAGCTGTGAGAGGGGATCGAAGACACTCTCTTCACTAGCGCTGTAGCAAGTTAGCTTTGAGCGATAGCACTCAGCTAACTGGGGATAGAACAGGAAGTAATTGTGAGCTGTGAGAGGGGAGCGAAGACACTCTCTTCACTAGCGCTGTAGCGAGTTAGCTTTGAGCGAGAGCATTCTGCTAACTGGGGAGAGAACAGGAACTAATTGTGAGCTGTGAGAGGGGAGCGGAGACACTCTATTCACTAGCGCTGTAGCAAGTTAGCTTTGAGCGAGAGCACTCTGCTAACTGGGGATAGAACAGGAACTAATTGTGAGCTGTGAGAGGGGAGCGAAGACACTCTCTTCACTAGCGCTGTAGCAAGTTAGCTTTGAGCGAGAGCACTCTGCTAACTGGGGATAGAACAGGAACTAATTGTGAGCTGTGAGAGGGGAGCGGAGACACTCTTCACTAGCGCTGTAACAGTTAGCTTGAGCGAGAACACTCAGCTAACTGGACGATAGAACAGGTAAGGAAACAAATGTATGCGGTGAGAGGGGGGCGGAGACGCTCCCTTCACTAGCGCCGTAACAGTTAGCTTGAGCGAGAACACTCAGCTAACTGGACGATAGAACAGGTAAGGAAACAAATGTATGCGGTGAGAGGGGGGCGGATACGCTCCCTTCACTAGCGCCGTAACAGTTAGCTTGAACGAAAACACTCAGCTAACTGGACAATAGAACAGGCAATGAGCCAAATGTATATAGTGAGAGGAGGGCGGAGACGCTCCCTTCACTAGCGCCGTACAGTTAGCTTGAACGAAAACACTCAGCTAACTGGACGATAGAACAGGCAAGGAACCAAATGTATGTAGTGAGAGGGGGGCGGAGACGCTCCCTTCACTAGCGCCGTACAGTTAGCTTGAACGAAAACACTCAGCTAACTGGACGATAGAACAGGCAAGGAACCAAATGTATGTAGTGAGAGGGGGGCGGAGACGCTCCCTTCACTAGCGCAGTAACAAATTAGCGAGAGCCGCCGGCTAACTTGTACACAGTTATCTCATTAGCTTGAGAATAGATAGCACAATCAGCGATAAATGGTAGCGATCTAACCGGCTGACATGCAGGAGTGTCCGCTCTTTACCGGTCCGGAGCTCCTAGGGTCCGAGCGGTGAACACCGCAGTCCCCTCCCTTGGGAGGGCGGACAGCTAGCTCGTCGCAGCCTTTGGAGGGCGAGCGTTTTCCTAGCCCGCATCTCCGATCGAGACGATCACAAGGCTACAGGTAGCGATGAGCAAGAATCTTAATTTTCAATAAGCTAGCTTGGCTTCTACTCAAAAAGTAGTAACCTGCGCAGCGAGAAGATGAAAAAGGACTGAACTCGTTGACAACACCGGAACTTATGCCTTCCGGGGTCATACGAGGTCACACGTGACTTTGTTGATATAAATATTCGACCTACGCATGCGCGAGACGGAAGATATCCAGTGCTAAAGCACCGCCTCTGGCGGTCAGTAAGGATGAAATAGAACGCATCAATGACAGTGACCCGGGCGGAACTTGTCATAAAGTCCGCGATAATAAAACCCACCCATTTAGAGGGAAGATATGATTGGTTAATTGTACTGTCATTTGACATTACTCTCTCATTGAGTTACTATAGCGGGCCCTCTGTGAATTTACAGCAGGACCACCAATCAGCTCCTATCTTCACAGTAACTCGCAGACGGCTAAAGGAGCTTCTTTCCTTTAACCCTTCACATTCAAACATAAACTGAATAGGCAGATTCGAAGGATTTATTTCTTTGGAAATGTTATTTTAAATACAATTAAATCAAGTTATTTTGGTAAAACTAAAGAAAAATATATATATATGTTTTAAAATATTTGTTGTAGAATATCTTAGGACCTCAGAGAGGGCCTTGACGGCTCGCCACTGTATACCTGTGTTCTTAATGTCTTTCATTTTTGTGAAGCACTTTGAATTGCCTTGTGTTGAATACTGCTATATAAATAATATTGCCTTGCCTTCAAACTGTTGTCTGCAGAAAATCATAAATCGTAAATCTCAAAGTTATAGTGGAGTGCTGGCAAGGTATCTATAAATCATTTACTTATCAAGATCAGACTTTTTAAGTCTCTGTGGACACCCCAAAAGATGGAATTAATACAGAAGAAAAGGGTGAAAATAAAAGGACAAACTTAAAAGTGTTAAGGAAGCCCTGTTCAGCCCTTACTGCCCGCTTCATGTCTTTGAGCCAAGCAGGAATGTGATGATGGTGAGGAAAAGCCAAAATAATGATTTATACGTGTCCTCGCTGACCCCGCACTGTCACGCAGACTATTCCTCAAAGAAGCTGCCACAGTCAAACTGCTTCCTCTGCCATCCTCTTCACGCTAGGCTTGGCCGGGCGATGCTGTGCGTCGGGCCGGGCCTCCACTTCATACACAAAAACAATCAACGCTCAACGTGTTGCTGTCACAGCAGAGCTACCTCCACAAACAGCTTGTGTACAAGACGAATACAAGACGAGCAGACTTATGGTGTGTGACAGTGTGTGAACTATTTGTGCTATCTCTGTGAGAAGTTTGGGTTATAAATCCTGCAAGTTAAAATGTTGTGTGTAGCCACTTCTATAACAGATTATATTTTACTATATTCAGTTTATGCTGAGGATTAAGCAAAATGGTGGCCCTGAAGAGCTCTATTAATTTAGAAAACACATTTCACCAATTTCAAGTGCAAATAAAGAAAACACACAGAATAAGGAAGTGTGCTGCAAGAAGTGTTACGGTTTGGGAAAGGTAGGACCCAAAAGCAGACTACAAAAAAAAGGTAAGTTGGTCTAGAAAACGAGCTTTATTGTAAAAGCTGATGGCAAAAACACAAAGGAAGCACAAGGAAGATATAATACAAAAAGCTGACGATGACTGACATGGAAAGTGACGGGAAAAACAAACAATGAACCGACACCGAACACAGGAAGAGACAAGACTAACTACAGGGAGGGGTAATCACGAGACGAGAAACAGCCGGGCAGGGAAGGAGAAACACAAGGGCAACAGGTGAACACAATCAGACAATTAGACACACCAGGGAAAGTAACGACAGGGAGGAAAACACAGGGAGAAGGACCAGACAAGAAACAAGGAGGAAAACATGACCGGGAGAACAGAAAAGCAAAATAACCCCACAACTAGACACAACAAAACTCGAACCCTGACATAACCCCCCCCCCCCCCTCAAGGGACGGATTCCAGACGTCCATACAAAAAGTCAAACATCTCCAACAGGGTGGGTGGAGGGGGTCCGGAGTGCGGGTCTGGATCGACAGCCCAGGAAAGGCACAGTTCATTGAGGGGCTCTCGGGCGGACGGCCCGGGAGCAAGGCAGAGTCCATGGTGGGGGTCTCAGGCGGACGGCCCAGGGGCAAGGCAGAGTCCATGGAGGGGGTCTCGGGCGGACTGCCCGGGGGCAAGGCAGAGTCCATGGAGGGGGTCTCGGGCGGACGGCCCGGGGGCAAGGCAGAGTTTGAGGAGGGGGTCTCTGGCGGTCGGCCTGGGGGCAAGGCAGAGTTTGAGGAGGAGGGCGGAGACGGGACCCTGGACGGAACATGGGCCGGCGTCAGTGGGACTCCCGACGGAGCAAGGGCTGGTGTCGGCAGGACCCTCGGTGTAGCACGTGTCGGCGGGACCCCCAACAGGACAGGATCTGGTGTTGGCAGGAAATCCGGCGGAGCAGGTGTCGGCAGAAACCCCAACAGGACAGGATCAGGTGTTGGCGGGAAATCCGGTGGAACCCCCAACGAAACGAACTACAGGGAGGGGTAATCACTAACCGAGAAACAGCAATCACAATCAGACAATTAGACACACCAGGGAAACTAATGACAGGGAGGAAAACACAGGGAGAAGGACCAGACAAGAAACAAAGAGGAAAACATGACAGGGAGAACAGAAAAGCAAAATAACCCCACAACTAGACACAACAAAACTCAAACCCTGTCAAGAAGCTCACTGGACGATGGCAACTATTTCAAAAGGACACTTTAAAGTAGGGACGGGTATCTTTAGGATTTTATCGATACCAGTATTTTTTTTCAATTCTCCTATCTTTCCTATTCTTATCTTGTCGCTACGGAGTAGGGCTGAACGATATACCGTGTCATGGCGATAACCGCGGTATGCGCATGCGCGGTATTCACACCGCAGGGACGTGCGGTTTTATTCATTTTTTTTTAAAATGCTAACGCACTTTAGCACAGAATTCAAAAATAAAGATACCCTTATTACTTATCGAAACTGCACATACAATATATCCGATTAAAGCTGAGACTCCACAGATTATTTAAGTATAGTATCTAAGCGATCCGATCTCGCAACAGGGAAAGCAAACACAGACATCACAACACGTACCTTTTACGGAGCTTTTACTGGAGATCGTCTCACCGTAGCTGTCAATCTGATCAAAAGACGTGTTCAATGGCATTAAAACGAGAAAGAAAAAACGCGGCTGAATCGGTTGATCCATAGGTTGATAATGTATCTGTGGCTTTGAAGCAATTGTTTATAATCCATAATTCCATTTTTATGTAAAAATCGGAGCACAAAAGTTAGCTGCTAATGGTAGCCACCAGAGTGTATGCAGCTTCCGGTTTTGGCTACGCGTCACTCTCACTCCTTATTTGTTTATGTGTTGGTGTGTGTAGAACTTCCCCTGCATGCACAGCAAACTACCAATCACAATCATTCTTGATCAGATCACAGCAGGCCCCGCCCCGCTAGTTTGCAGACCATCAAAACACTGGTAAAAAATGAGCGAGGCACAGGAGGACAATACCGGAGAGAATGAAGATTTACTTCCAAGAAGCTTCCTATAGTTTAATGGGTCGTAACAAATACGTTTAATCTCTTGGATCCCTTACCACTCTTCTTCATTCACAGATGAACCCCCTTATTTGAGGGTAAGCAACATGCCAAGACCGGAAGCAGCAGCCACTCTGGTGGCTACCATTAGCAGCTAACTTTTGCTCTGCGATATTTACATAAAAATGGAATTATGGATTATAAATTAAATCATTTTGTTATACAGAGACGTTAAAAACCTATGGATTAACCGATTCAGCCGCGTTTTTTCTTTCTCGTTTTAATGCCATTGAACACGTCTTTTGATCAGATTGACAGCTACGGTGAGACATCTCCCCTAGAAGCTACGTAAAGGTACGTGTTGTGATGTCTATGTTTGCTTCTCCTGTCCGAGTTCAGATCACTCAGTGATGATACTATATACCTAAATAATCTGTGGAACCTCAGCTTTAATCGGATATCTTGTATGTGCAGCTACGATAAGTAATAAGGGTATCTTTTATCTTGAGTTCTGTGCCAAAGTGCGTTAGCATTTTTCGCTCAGGGGTCATTTAGATGCTTCTTATGAGACTTGTGTTTTGTTTTGGTAAAAATGGTTTGTATCGTCAGTTAGCTGAGATTATTTCCGTTAATCTGGTATAACACATTAACCTCTTAAGCCCTGAGCCTGTTTTTCAGGTTTCAGGCTCGAAAATGCCACTAACACAACAAAGACTATATCTTCACTTCTAAAAGGGGTAAATTAATCATCTTTTCTCTCAAAGCAAGGTTACATCTGTGAGTTGGATGTAGAAGTGTCAGAATCAATATAGATGTTTTTATTTTAAAGTAAATTCAGATGGAACATAGTAAAAACATGTAAATTCTAATGTCCGCCTAAAAAATACCCATTACTTATAGTAAAAACCACCCTTGAATGATGGGTTAGTAGACTAAAAGCTTTAGGAATCCAAACTATAACATATAATAAGTACCCTGTATCAAGATTGATGCAAAACAAGTTAAATTTGACCTTTTTAGAGAGGTTTAGAAAAATAAAGTCCAGGCGGACTCACCTCTGGGTAATTTGGGAACCATCAGTTCCATTTGAACTTTTTCACTGTAAAAATCATTTTATTACTTTGAATTTTCACTATAGGTATTCATTCCATCCAAATACAACTGTTGTGAAAAAAAAAAAAAAAAAAAAAAAAATATAAGAACATACTCCGTTATCCTCTTAGGCAAGGCAAGTTTATTTATATAGCACTTATAGGCCCCACGGACCGAAATCGCGTCATTTGCAGGAAACAACGTCTAAGGAACCTTACTATTTAATAAACTATGAATATTTTATATCCATATAACGGGAAAAAACTCATTTAACTGATCTTTTTAGTTTATTTTTTCAAAGAAAACACAATGCTAACAGTGAGCATCTGAATTAGCCCCGAGCGAAAAATGCTAACCTATTACTGCACCGAAAATCACTCCTAGCTCCCTTATTACTTATCCTAGCTCCCTTATTACTTATCCTAGCTGCACATCCAACACATCGTTTTTGATCGTAAAGACACAGAATCTAACGGTGCCCACCTCAACACTGAAAGATACAAACTTGCGACGTTATCAACAAAAACGTACATCAAAACAAGTGGAGTTAGGTACTAGCATGCGCTAGGCTAATGGCTTACCTTCGTCTTTGCCTGGTCTAAACTGGTCTTCAATGGCATTAAAACGATAAAAACGATGATGTAGTTAATCCATAGGTTAATATCCAATGTGGCTGTGTCCCCTTTGAAATGTTCTGATAATCTATAAGCAATAAAACTGCAATTCCGTTATCTGCTGTCCGCTCTGTCCTCCGTGCGCTCTGTGTCCTGTTGTAATGCCTGTTGTTAGGTAGTAAACAATAAATGAAGTCAGCTGCGTAATGTACGTAAACTGGCTGGCATTCTTTATACTTTACGCAGGACCATATCTCTGGAACCCATTGGTCGATTCGTGTGATTTACACCTTTTTCTTAACCATCAGAACCAATAGAATCGATGGGCAGTTCCCAAATCAACGTAAATATTACCATAGCGGACGTAATAGAGAAACGGACAAAGCATATCTAAAAGTGCACGCCTGGACGGCGAAACTTTATACCCAGTATATTGCCATAAATATGATGAAGGATTATCAGTCAAAATTTCTACGTGACACAAAGACATTGGATTAACCTTGAGCGGCGTTTTTATTCCGGTGAACACAACTTTTGATCACAAATCAACAAAGGTAAGACGAAATTATTGTAATATTTTTTAAACCGGATGTTGTTTACTTTCTCTTTTCTGGCTGATAGCTCCGCAATTCGGGGTCCTACAGTGATGATATTATATGTGTGGAATCTGTGGAGTCTCGGCTATAAATCGTATATCTTGTTTGTGCAGTTACGATAAGTAATAAGGGCATTTCTACCGTGAGTGCTGTGCAAAATCCGTTAGCATTACTTAGCATTTTTTCGCTCCATGCTAATTCAAAGGCTTGGTATTACTCTTGTGTTTCTTTTAGCTAAAAATGGTTCACATTGTCAGTTAGCTGAGTTTCTTAGCGTTAAAAGGGTATGGAACATTAATAGTTTCATAAATGTTAAGAAGCCCTGAGACATAGTCTCATAAAAAAACGGTGGGAGGGGTCCCCTGGGGGGACTCTCGGGCTTAAGAGGTTAATAGGTTCTTAAATATTACGATCCCCTGAGACACTGTCGTGAAAAAAAAAGTAAAGTACCCGCGTGGGACTTTGGGGCTTAACAGGTTAAAAAAAACGCAATATATACCGCAGTGGGGGAAAAAATCGCGATGTCAGTTTTTTTCAATACCGTGCAGCCCTACTACGGAGTATAGATTATTTATAAAAGGTATGAAGGTGTAATACTTAAGTTAGTATTAATCCATATTGTGGTTATGACCAATCAGGTACTGTTGCGGCAGAAGATGGTTTTTACAACCCACCCAGGCATGAAAACGGGTCAGGGGTGAAAAAGGTGAGAAGGATATTATCCCTCTAGGGGGGTCCGGGGGCATGCTCCCCCGCAAGCACATTTTGAATATTCCATATTTTAAAGCATCAATAGGATGCATTTTGAGTATATGAGGCACAATGTGGTAAGGGCTTAATGCAAATGGATTAATGCATATGCAGATGGTGGACATGCTGTAACTTAACTTGTCTACTCTTCCATCATGACTGACAGCCAATACAATGTTATGTAATTCAGATTTTAATAAATTGTATTGGCAAAGATAGCCTAAAACACACAATACAGTGGTTTCCAGCATTATCAAAACATTAAACACTTTTCAAGGGATAGTGATATATTATTTTAAATCTGTTAAGGTCAACATAGAAAAGGAACACAATCAATCTTGTTTTGTACAAAATACTGAATGAAAGGGAGAGGAAAGGGATGTCCTTGTGATACTGTAGTTAACCTCTTAAGCCCGAGGGTCCCCCCAGTGGACCCCCCCCACAGTTTTTTTTACGAGACTATGTCTCAGGGCTTCTTAACATTTATGAAACTATTAATGTTCCATACCCTTTTAACGCTAAGAAACTCCGCTAACTGACAATGTGAACCATTTTTAGCTAAAAGAAACACAAGAGTAATACCAAGCCTTTGAATTAGCATGGAGCGAAAAAATGCTAACTAATGCTAACGGATTTTGCACAGCACTCACGGTAGAAATGCCCTTATTACTTATCGTAACTGCACAAACAAGATATACGATTTAAAGCTGAGACTCCACAGATTCCAGACATATAATATCATCACTGTAGGACCCCGAATTGCGGAGCTATCAGCCAGAAAAGAGAAAGTAAACAACATCCGGTTTAAAAAATATTACAATAATTTCGTTTTACCTTTTTTGATTTGTGATCAAAAGTTGTGTTCACCGGAATAAAAACGCCGCTCAAGGTTAATCCAATGTCTTTGTGTCACGTAGAAATTTTGACTGATAATCCTTCATCATATTTATGGCAATATACTGGGTTTAAAATGTTGCCGTCCAGACGTGCACTTTCAGATATGCTTTGTTCGCTTCTCTATTACGTCCGCGATGGTAATGTTTACGTTGATTTGGGAACTGCCCATCGATTCTATTGGTTCTGATGGTTAAGAAAAATGTGTAAATCACACGAATCGACCAATGGGTTCCAGAGATATGGTCCTGCGTAAAGTATAAAGAATGCCAGCCAGTTTAAGTACTTTACGCAGGCGGCTTCATTTATTGTTTACTACGTAACAGCAGGCATTACAGCAGAACCCAGAACACACGGAGGACAGAGCGGACAGCAGATAACGGAATTGCAGTTTTATTGCTTATAGATTATCAGAACATTTCAAAGGGGACACAGCCACATTGGATATTAACCTATGGATTAACTACATCATCGTTTTTATCGTTTTAATGCCATTGAAGACCAGTTTAGACCAGGCAAAGAGGAAGGTAAGCCATTAGCCTAGCGCATGCTAGTACCTAGCGCCACTTGTTTTGATGTACGTTTTTGTTGATAACGTCGCAAGTTTGTATCTTTCAGTGTTGAGGTGGGCACCGTTAGATTCTGTGTCTTTACGATCAAAAACGATGTGTTGGATGTGCAGCTAGGATAAGTAATAAGGGAGCTAGGATAAGTAATAAGGGAGCTAGGAGTGATTTTCGGTGCAGTAATAGGTTAGCATTTTTCGCTCGGGGCTAATTCAGATGCTCACTGTTAGCATTGTGTTTTTTTTGAAAAAATAAATGAAAAAGATCAGTTAAGTTTTTTCCCGTTATATGGATATAAAATATTCATAGTTTATTAAATAGTAAGGTTCCTTAGACGTTGTTTCCTGCAAATGACGCGATTTCGGTCCGTGGGGCCTATAAGTGCTATATAAATAAACTTGCCTTGCCTAAGAGGATAACAGAGTATGTTCTTATATATATTTTTTTTTTTTTTTTTTTCACAACAGTTGTATTTGGATGGAATGAATACCTATAGTGAAAATTCAAAGTAATAAAATGATTTTTACAGTGAAAAAGTTCAAATGGAACCGATGGTTCCCAAATTACCCAGAGGTGAGTCCGCCTGGACTTTATTTTTATAAACCTCTCTAAAAAGGTCAAATTTCACTTGTTTTGCATCAATCTTGATACAGGGTACTTATTATATGTTATAGTTTGGATTCCTAAAGCTTTTAGTCTACTAACCCATCATTCAAGGGTGGTTTTTACTATAAGTAATGGTTTTTTTTAGGCGGACATTAGAATTTACATGTTTTTACTATGTTCCATCTGAATTTACTTTAAAATAAAAACATCTATATTGATTCTGACACTTCTACATCCAACTCACAGATGTAACCTTGCTTTGAGAGAAAAGATTATTAATTTACCCCTTTTAGAAGTGAAGATATAGTCTTTGTTGTGTTAGTGGCATTTTCGAGCCTGAAACCTGAAAAACAGGCTCAGGGCTTAAGAGGTTAAAGCTGAAACACTCCCTCCTGAGACTTAAGGACACAGTTCGTAATACTCTCAGAACCAGATCTCATTTTTTCTTCTTTGCCTGGACCACCAGTGTCTCCATGGCCCGCTTTCGCTGTTTTGCCACATGTCTCAGCCTCGCCCTTTTCTCTTCTTCAGCAGTCTGTTTCTTGGCCTGCTGAGCACTGCCAGATGCTTGGGAGCCATACTTGCTCTGTTGCTGCTGCTTTTCTTTCTGATTCATCTTCTGCTGGCGTTTGTATGTGGCTGCTGCAGAGTTGATGTTCTTGCATAGTGTTCTGTCCACCTCCCCGAACTTCACATCCTCCATTCTGAAGAGGTGCACGGCTGTCTTCCCCCTGGACTGCAGGGTGTACTTGACCGTCTGGATTGCATTAAATGTTGGTACATTCATGTTGCCACTCCTTTGGTCAATTATTTAATTCATCAAACTAAAAGAAGACTCAACCCTTGGTCCGTGAAAGATGGAGAGGCAACATTTAACCATCGCACTCAGGGAGGGGTACTTATCTGGCTTGTCAAAGACATGACCCCACCACTCAACCATGCTCTCTCCCTCCTTGAAACTGGGGATGGTCAGGTCAACATTGAACCGCACAAGTTCTCTCTGGATGTCCTGGTCTGCTGGCAAGAGGTGCCGCAGCATACCACTCAGCCTGCCAAGAAATGGATGAGAATTTGAAATCAGTTTAAGGACATGAGGTAACAAAAATCGTTAAATCCCAAAGTACCTGGTAATATGGCAAAAAAAACTTTAAATGTTATTCTTACCTCTTAAGCTGGATGGTTGCCTGTGAGTGGCCTCTCAGAAGAGGGTCCAGAGCAGACAGGGCTGTAAGAGTCGGACTGGCCAAGGGGAGCTTCTTCTGGAGGTACACTGCAGTGGTGATGTAGGCTTTCCTGACGTCTGCTAGGAATGGCACCAACAGCTGACACAAAACACCAAAAACTGACCATTATTTTAAGTCTCAAAAACAATTGAGAAAAAAGGTCATGCAGGTGATTCAGGGTACTTACAGCATGATTGGGATTCTGGCTCCTGAACGTGTCAGCCTCCTGTCCCACATAGACCTCCTTGGAGGGCAGCAGCATATGATCCTCCAGGACCATCTGTCACGATTCTCTTGTTGTGTCACGTTTGTGGTTTGGTATGTTTGGGTGTTTGCCGTCATGTTTCCTCCCTGTTTATTGTCTGGTCCTTTTCCTTGTGTTTTTCCTCCCGTCGTTAGTCCCCTGGTGTGTCTAAGTGTCTGATTGTGTTCACCTGTTGTCCTTGTGTTTCTCCTCCCCTGCCCAGCTGTTTCTCGTCCCGTGATTACCCCGCCCTGTATTTAGTCTTGTCTCTTCCTGTGTTCAGTGTTGGTGCTTCTTTCGTATGTGACTGAGTTCACCGGTGAGTGTTCTGTTTTGTCTATGTTATTTAGTATCCTTGAAATAAAGGTTTTCACTTTAATCTGCATTTGGGTCCTGCTTGCTGCACACACCGTGACACCATCTCCCTCAGAGCCCTGAGAGACAGCTGTGTAAGGGAAGTAATTAATGGGAGTAATACCTTAAGTGCCTTTCAAAAGACCCCAGGTTGCTTAACAAAAAAGGAAACACTCAACTGATAGCACAGACAACAGAAAAGTAAAAATAGGGATAAAATCAATATACTAATGTAGGCAGAGTGGGTGTGAGGAGGAGTTAATTACCTGAGTAATGTATTCGGCCTTCACGAAGCAAGCCATGAAGGCCAGGAACAGCTCAAGCTGCCGATCATGAAGTTTGTGAACCAATGTCTGGCTACCTTGTGTATGTAAAACAAATTCTTATGAAATTGATTGATTGCCAACATTGGATGTGCATGCACGTGCAGTCAAGTTGCAGTAATTCCAAGCACAACTAACACCCACCTGGAAAACCATGACATACTCCTTGAGAATAGCCAGCAAACCCATGTAGATGCTGAGCCGTAAGACTGTTGTCGTCTCCTCATGCCACAGCTTCTGACATACCCTCTTTTTTCTCTCACGGCCTTGTGGAGTCATGCCTGTGAAACACAATACATATTCCTCCTCATTAGTAACTTCAAAACAAGTATAAGTACTAATTATTATAAGGGATTGGAACATCAAGTCTCATCACCTTTCCTGTTGAGTTCCTCCTGAACCACCTTGATACGGGCTCTTCCCGCCTGGTTGACGTGGTACTTGGTGTACATCAGTTCCAAAGGCTCCCTATACAGCTCCTTATCTGCAGTGGAGAGGAAGCCATAATAGAGGACTCTGTACGCGGGCATCATGGCATGGGTTGCCATGCTGGCATCGTATGCAGACAGCCAGCGATGACGAACAAAGCCCCTCTGTGGGCTGGAGGCGGGGAGATTTAGAATCATAGCTATCTCCTTGTGGTACATCACCTGACAAAAGACAGAAAAAGATTTTGAAAGAGACACATACATAGACATTCTACACATTCCATAGTTTTACCACAGTACAGTACAGTAGGGCCAGCAGCCGTGGTCTAGACTAGAGCTGCATTTTGTTTACCTGGTCTGGACTCCACTGATGGTCAACCTGGAGATCACTGAACAGCTTCTCCAAGTAGCTGTCAAAGGGCTCTGAGAACTTCTTTGCCGCATTGTGTATATGATGACAGGAGTCCCCATCAACATCGAGCAGGTTGGGACAGTATTGGTGCATCCTGATCTCGAGGCCGGTCTTGCTGCCCCTCATCACAGCACACGAGTCCATCAGCATACTCACAAGGTTATTCCACGGGATGTTGTTTTTCTCAAAGAACTCACAGAGCACCTTCTCTAAAGAAGCAGCATTCAACTTCACGATCTCCAAGGACCCCAAATGCTCCACTATCACCTTCCTCAAGTCTGCATGATAGTAGCAAACGAGCATGGAGAGGATCTTCAACATAAAAAGGTTTATTAGCCATGCAACATTTTACAGGGCATACATTGAAGCAAAAACAGAAGGACTTTGATGGCAATAGCTTAATATGAGACCAACCTTTTTGTTGTTGTTGGAGGTACTCTCGTCTAAATTTAACAAAAAGGGAAATATCTTCATGTAGGAAAAGGTCCTCTCAGAGTAGGTCCGCCCTACACAAAGTCGGACAGATTTGTCACATCACATGCATAATCTAATTCGGTACAATATAAATCATACAACAGGTAATTCTGGCAACATAGCAGTATATATAGCAACATGGTAGTTTAAGGAACATGTTTTATGTGCGCAGTTCACTAAAATGGAAATTAAAACACTGAAATAGTAGGTAAGAAAGAAAATGTAAATACCTAGACCATGGATCATCTTGTATGAAGCTGTCGTCCGCGACAGCTTCATTCCCTGCAAAGCTGGTTTATCCAAGGAAAGGGTCTGGGCAAGCTCAACAATTACAGGAGCCATAGAAAACGGGATGGAATGCTCCGCCAAGGTTCCAAGGACCATTGCCTAGAAGACAAATTATGTAATTAATGTAAAGCTAGTGTATTCCATGTTTAGGTGATGATGCTGTCAGTGACCGGAGCTGATTGTGAATAATAATAATAATAAATGATTATTATTATTGTTATTAAAAATAACAATCTCAAAGTGCTAGTGTACTCTGTCTATGCTGCCTCTGCTGACTAACAGGCCTACACCACCTACTTCTTAGACCTATTCATATCTTAGACTGCACTGTAACTTTGATCCATGTACTTTTTTCTTTTAATGTTTAATTGACTGCACTGTAACTTTTATCCATGTATTTTTTCTTTTAATGTTTATTTTATTAGCTTTTCTTTTTAATGACTGATTTTAAATGCCATTTTCTTAATGTCTTTCATTTTTTGTAAAGCACTTTGAATTGCCTTGTGTTGAAAAGTGCTATATAAATAAACTTGCCTTGCCTTGCCTTGCCTTGCCTCTGCATTTGCTATGCGGTTTATAACTGGTACGGGCATCTTTCCCTGGCACTGCTACCTGATTGTTGCTGACCCCTGGTTGGCTTGACTCTGGCTTGCTGGATTCACCCTGGCTGATGCTGGAAGGAAGCTGCTGGCAACACTATGAGTGGAAGCTATCATCTGCACCTTCTTCTTGTGAACTTCCGTCTGGCAGTGAGCCTGCAGAGCATGGCTGCCTTTGTTAGCATAATTGATCTCTTTGTGGCAGAGTATGCATCTGGCGAATCCCTGCCTGTTGATTTTTGATGAATACATCTCCTAGATGAAAGGACACCTCTTGCTCTTTTACTGAGACCTTGCCTTCCAGTTTTAGCCACGACCAGTTCCAGCTGCATTTCAATCCAGCATCCAGCTGTTTAACAATGGCTGAATCCATCTCCCCTAACACACTCATTCTGCAAAAAATAATGTTTGTATTAGTGTTAGCACTAACTTCTAGTTTAGCCTTATTGATAGAACGGTGGACCACTTTACCCTTCAGCCTTGTCAGTCCCCTCACCTCAAAATCAACAACACGTCCTGGAAAAACGAGTTGTAGAGATTTTAGAAAATAGCACTAACATTAACCAGTTTTTCTTTTTTGTGATTTACCGTAAGCTATACAAGCTAGCATCTAGTAACTTTAGTAACGATATCTAGCTAATGTTAGGCTAACGTTAACGGTAGCGTTAGCTAATCATTTTCCACCGGAGCTTTATTGCTAGCTGTCTAACGTTGCGTTCTCTCCTGCTGTGTTCAATGACTCCATTCATCAAGCTGTAGCTAACGTTAGCTAAGTCTATGTCAACAGAGCTCCTGGGTAACTTAGATATACCAGAAAATATTAAAATGATTGAAACCATCACTCACCAAATTCAGTCAGGTAAATCGCCGAGGCCAGGCGTGCTTTCAGCTTCTGATGGTGGTCTGGATCCCGCTCTGGTCAGCACGAGCGAAGGTCAGGTCCCTTTTTGGCACGCGCACCTGTTCGCAGTTCACTTAATCTCTGGGGCTGGTTCCGAGGCCGTAGCGGTGCGCACCGTGGAGGACGGGACCCAATCAGAGAGAGTCTCTCGGCTGCGGTGATTGGGTCTCGTCTTCCACTCGTCACCCAACGGTGCGTGCCGTTGCGGCCTCTGAACATACCTACCCCCCCCTTAAATATTTTCTCATCGAATCTACACGATTCACGTAGGTCACCTATTTTGGTTTCAAAACGGCGAATATCGCCGAAAGGTGAGTGATTCTCATGCCTGAACCCACCTCTGCCCAGCGTGTCGTTTTGGCGAGCTGCTTGAAATCATAACAGTAGGGAAAATCAGAAAACACCAGGATACCAGTTAAACAATAATCTGTTTTAATTATAAAAGGCAATAATACAATGCAATACAATTCAATATAATTAGGAGCGCCCCTGCTCTAGTTTCTCGTGCTGGTGGGATTCTTCGGTCTTCGCAGCAGGAGGAAAAAGAGAATGAACTAAATTCAAACCCAGCTTTTATACCCAAAAATCACCGGAGGAGCCGAGTCAGTCCATCTCATTGGAAGATGTAAAAGATGGCTTTTCTTAGCGAACCAGCGCGAGCCAGCCAGGATAATAAACAAGTGTCTCTGAGATGGTAATAAAATGTATCTGGCGTCCGTTATCTCACTTTCCTGCATAGACTTCCACACACACACTTTCCTGCACATTCCAGAGGCCTGAGCTGTGTCCCAATAATATCCCTTTGTTCACAAAGATAATACATATTAATACTCTTATATTTTCAGCTTCTGGTTACACAGACTGCTTATTATGAATACAAAGTAATTAAACACACACATCTACTATTCAAAGTATGTAGACTTCACTGACATGTTGGAAATCTTTAAGAAGAATATCCCCTCCCCCACAGAGCAATAAAACCTGTTTACTCCAAGCACCCCAGAATGTTTGAGCAAGTTTTAGTCCTCACATTTATGAAAGGATAAAACAGAGAAACCAATACAAAACACAAACACAGGTATTGTTTAAACAGTATTCACTTAACTGCTACTATTGATAATTTCCAGAGAAACTCAAGGGGCCTCTTTTAATATCTGGAAGTTGCAACAAGACTTTCTGCCATTTCAAATGTAACACACTTCCCAAATATCAGATGATAATAATCTTCAATAGTAACGGTACCAATTTAGTAGGTTCTCAGTACCCATCCCTACCTAAAAGTGATGCATACAATTGAAATGAACCTACTTTGACAAAAACATGTTATGAGCTTGCCAATTCCAATCTATTAAAATGTACACAAGGAGTTGTGAAACAGGCTAATGTTACGTTAGCTGGCTAAAAACGTTAATAGTTACCTTCAGCTGCAAAGGCATTGATGGTTTCAGGCATGTTTCTTTAAAGACATGCTAAAAGGTTGGACTATGGTCCAAAAAACAAGCATATTACATTTAATTGATGAATCGATTATCTTCTTAAATAATTTCTAAACAATTTGACATAAGGTAACTGTTTGCAATTTTGTAATGAACTACAGTACTTACTTTGTTAAAAAAAATTGTCCAAGGAGTGTCGTTCATGATCCATTCTAATTGTTCTTATCAAAGATATACTATGTTTTATATATGTTCAGGTTTTGCATACTCATTTTAATCAATTCATTTGACATAGTGATCATAAACGACCAGCAAATGTGTTTTTAATATGCCATTGAAACCAAGAAAAAAACTATTATACATTTTGTAAAGTGGGGTTGATGAATGGAATGAAGTGGTTGAGCATGGATTGAAAACTGTATAAAAAGCATGAATTCATTGCAAATATTTTATTCCTTTAGGTTGTAAACAGTCTGCGTGTGTTTTAAAATGTACAATTCATCTTTTATTTTCCTCGCAGTCTGCCAGACATTAATTACTGTGATCTGTTGTGTGCCTTACTCTGTCAGTTTCTGTCTTCTCCCTCTCCATCTGCCGTCCTCTCAGCTTAAAGAGCCTGTGACACGAATTTCCCCCATCATCCAAACCCATCAATTTGAGTAAATATTGTCCCCTTGAAAACCGTTACTGAACTGATTTTGGATATTTGTACTTTGATAACCATTAATCTGCCCTTCAATGTTGACAATTTTCTGGATCTTCTCGGGAATTCTTCAAGTCCCGCCAAATTATGTGTGACGTCATTGCGGGCACAGCGCTCCAGCTGCACCGTTCAGGATCCCAGCATCTGCATGTAAACGCACGATGGCGCACACAGCAGCAAGCTCAGACAGCGATGACAGTTTAATTTTGAACGTGTCTGAGAGCTCATATGAGGCTGAAGGATCGGTTTATGTTGTATCTGTTAGAAGTTTAGGAATTAGGTGCGTCAATATGGGCAATCATACTTCATGTAGCCAGTGGTGGAATGGGACTAAAAATCATCCCGGGACTCTCGACCGGCCCACTTAGGTACCGCTAGTAAATTGTCAACGGGGGGAGTGGGGGATGTCAGGGGCGGCGGGTGCTGTAGGCTAGGGAAGGCTAAGCCTTCCCAAATATTTGTGTCACTGCATCCTGGTAAAATACAAATATAATGTATAATGTCTGTGTCTTTGACATTAGCGCTGCTAGCCACCTGTGCCCTGTACTACGAAGCCAGTTCAACATATCCTGGATATGTTTGAGTAACAAACAAACTAACAACAACAAACTAACAAACGAGATCTCGCTAAGCGGTCCTACGATGCTGGTTATCAACTCGGTAAATCAAGCCAGGGTTTCTCTCACCAGCTGAGAGCGCATTCACGTGAAAGGGGCGGGGTTAGCTACATTTGACCAATCACAAACAGGGACAAGTGTACTGACAGCGCAGCGTCATACTTCATTAATGAAAAGTAAACTAATATTAGACAAATATGAGCTTTAAACATCCATGATTTAAACATATAATCCAGGATACAAGCCACAGAGTTGCACCTGCAAGGAGAATACAGAACAACTGGTTAAAAAATAACTAGGCCTACCGAGTGTTTGAAAGCGTATAGTTGTATGATATCATTGCCCCATCTAAGACACGAGTGGATCTGACTTTAATTACATTTGACTCGAGTGTTTCGTCAACATAATGTGTTGCTTAAAATAATACTTCTGCATACAGTATGTGACACTGTAAGTGTTGCACGGCCAGATACGGCTGGAGAAGCTGACTCAGATAAGGAAATATGATATATTATGATATTATATGATCGATGATCTGATTGATGATAAGTACGACACGTCGGCGTCTCTCTGCATACGGCAGTTTAAACTGTATTTCCTTTATCCTGTAATATGACTTGAGAGATTTAAACTCCGCACACTGAGTTGATCTCTTATCTATAGACGCCGGAGGCGGGCAGCGTCAGGTAAAAAAAGTTATTTAGCCTTCCCAAACCTGAGCCTCACGCGCCGCCTATGGGGGATGTGTTAGTGACTTATCCGACCGGCCCACTTCGGTACCGGCCCATCGGGATTCGTCCCGATGGCCAGTCCGCCACTGCACCCAGCCCACGTAAACTGTCAACGGGGGGAGCCTCGCTGCGGGGAAACGGTGGACCTAGTCTCCCGATCGGAGTGGGAATAATAATAATAATAATAATAATCCGTGCATTTTATCCATTAATTTCCCAATTACCAACATTGTGGTAAAAAAAACACACGTTTAATCCATGTTGGTGTACAACTACAAAAAGCATCGGTTTGTTTTCTCATCAGGAAATGCAGACCGGCTCAAACAAACAATTTTTAATCATCATCCTCACAATCATTTAATGTATCATATGTTCGCCGAATTGACATGAAAGCACTAATAAATGTAGTTTCATCTACTTGAGTTTACAACTACAAAAATAATCGATTTGTTTTTATATCACATCCTACGGGAGGAAATTCAGCAGCTCTCACTACCGATTTGTAATCCTAATTTAATCATCATCTTCACCACGATCATTTATGTTTATGTTCGCCGAATTGACATGAAAGCACTGACAAATATGAATATACTGTAGTCAACTTCATTAAAACGTTATTAACGTGCCTAAACTCAGTAATTCACAATTTCTACGCATGACAACACACTTTGTCGTGTTTGGCTCTCTCGCCGCACAGTGAAGCGTTCCCGCATTGACGTCACTTCCGGCTTCCCCCAAATCTTCAAAATGAGTCGAAGAAATTTCCCCGCGATGTTCGAAATTATTGATATTTATCGGAATGGTATCGCACCTTCTTTTTTAAACTGACGGTTCGAGATGACTAGTAGCCCAATATTTCATTGCACAACAGTTGTTGGGATGCTGTCACAGGCTCTTTAAGCACTTTTCCTCCTCAGCTAAAGGTCACTGTTAATCACTGGTTAAAATAAAAGGGATATTTTTCGCATACGAGCCCTGTTGTACTCTGTTTCCAATTAGCACCTTCTTAAAAATACAGCTTATTGGCATGGCTGGAGGAAAACTGCATCCTCTTTACATAAACCTATTTCCTTTCCCTCTCTTGCAATACTCCCATTTACTCCCAGTAGAGGCAGCAGATAAAAATACCTCATTTTGAGGGAGCAGCCCCAGTGCTAGTGGCTACTCTCACTGAAACTCATTTGATCTACTGGAAACAAGACAGTGGAGGCTGGTACTCAATCAAAGCCACTAAAAACAAGTCAAAAGGCTATCCGTCATCCTCTCCAAGTATGGATTAACTGCATCCAGTAGAAAATATCTCCACCATGAGGTCATTTATAGTACATTGTCTTACACTGGGTTTAAGCTCTATTCTCTATCTTTACAGAGCACACATATCAGTCTGAGGTCAGGTCCATGAATGCAACACAAGGTGATGATACCTCAGGGTTTTATGAAAACACTGGCTCTACGATTCCTCACTTGTCAACTTTTAATGGCTTTTCAAACTCTCTTTCTGAAAGTTACAGTTTAGAAGATCTCCTTGTGTTACCCCAGAAGAGCCCCATATTCTTGCAGCGCCTGAGGTGTCACAGGAGGAAAAAAAGGGTCCCAAACCCCTCCACCAGTAATTTGAATTAACAACCCCGTTTTAATTAAACATTGATTGTCTGCTAATTAGCCCCTGATCGCTCCCAGATGTGAGTAGAAATGGGTACTCGGAGTGACAGACGGGGGGGCACGATGAAAGATCTGCGGCACAACCAAATTGTGTTGCGGATCCCCCTAGGGCTGAATGTTTTGTGATTATTTTTTAGATTATAAATGATTCTTTCGCGTCACATTCCTCCTAATCGACGTCACTTTGATAGCTCCTGGATGACGGACGCATGGAACATTTAGATAAAATGTGCGTTCTTATCAAATTTAGGCCATTTTCAGCAATGGCAAAGGAATAAATACATTTTTTGGAAAGTGTGAGTTGCTGGCTGGTTAATGAAAGCGAGTGTTGATGATGACGGAGCTGGCTTTTTGGGGGAGGAAATCTGTCCCTAGTGAAGTTTCTGTTAGAGTTCTCACCATTAGATCCTCTTCAAGTCAACGCCAACTCACATTCTGAATCTCATATGAGCTGATTCATTGTCATGTGTTGTGTAAATATATGAGCACTCACTCTCCACCAATCAAAAGATCATTAGTTGTTCCCAGTCTGCCATAAAGTCAGCTACTTTTAATACGGTACACAAAGATGCACAAAGCATACGCTGACTTAATTACAGAGTCTCTGTAGAATGGAGTGCACTAACCCTAACCCTGGCATTAAGCTGCAACTGGAAAGAAAAAGAGTCATCATCGCTGTGCATTCATTCCATTTGATATCTATTTGCATGGTTGAAACTGCACAATACCTGTATTCAACATTGTTGACAACATGCTAAAAGCCATGGTGATTACCAGCAAGTGTTAAATTAATTATATTGTGCCCATGCAAATGGCAGCACATCAAATAAAGTCAGTAAATAAATGCACAACCCTCACAAAGGCCCAAACCATGAATAATGAATACTGTCATCTGCCTTTCAATTAATTATATGTGCCTTGAATCAACCCTGTGCCTGTTTGTGTATGATTCTTCTTTTGTGTGTTTGTGTGTTCCTTCATGTCTTCTACACAGAAGGGGCCTGCAGCATCAACTGCCAAGATCAATAATTATGTATTATCATGACAACCACCCATGGATCAGCCCTTTCTTGCTTTCTCTGTCTTTTACTATCTTTGTGTCACACAGGCTCTCACTGTGGTCCTATGTTCAGAGTCTGCCAAGTCTGTCATGTTTTTAAGCTTGTTTTGTTGTTGCTACACGGACCACTATTGCGGTAAGCATGTTGTAACTTCCGGTTGTTGTTGTCATTGTCATCTCCGGGTATCCCGTGTGCCTGTTCTGTTGCTGATAGCTTATTATCTTAACTTAATCGATCGTTTTAAAACTCTTGATCACGGCAACTACCTGACGTTGTAATCACACGTTACTACAGCTTAAGCACTCACAACTCTCCTTCTCTTAGCGACTGTAACTCCACAGTTGCCTACACTCTTTTCGGGTTTGCTAACGGTAGCTACTTTAGCTTGATAGCTAGCCATGGCTCTTTCCCCACCCTCGGGTGCTATTTCCTGCTCTAACTGTCTTATGTTTGGTTACTTCCCTACCTCCTTTACTGGTACCGATACATGTGTTAAATGTAGTATAGTTGTTAGGTTGGAGGCGGGAATCATAGCCATAGAAGCCCGGCTCCGCATCTTAGAAAGTAACTCAGCTACAGTAAAGCCCATGTTAGCCGGTGCGGACCGGCAAAAGATAGCTCCTATTAGCCGTCCCCCGGCAACTCCCGAGCAGCAGGGAGACTGGGTGACTGTTCAGAAGGGGCATAACGCGAAACCCGCAGGTCCCCACCAACCCGTTCACGTATCTAACAGATATTCCCCACTCAGCGAGACACCCGCTGAGAAGCCAACTCTGGTTATTGGTAGCTCTATTATGAGATACGTGAATTTAGAGACCGAAGCCTCCACAGTCACATGCATTCCGGGGGCCAGAGCGGGCGACGTTGAGGCGCATCTTAAACTGCTGGCTAAAAATAAACGTAAATACAGTAGGATTGTTATTCACGTCGGTGGTAATGATGTTCGTTTACGCCAATCAGAATGCACCAAACTTAATGTGGAGTCGGTGTGTAGTTATGCTAAAACAATGTCGGACACCGTAATATTCTCTGGTCCCCTCCCCAATCTGATCAATGATGACATGTATAGCCGCATGTCATCATTTCAGCGCTGGTTGTCTTGGTGGTGCCCAGCAAACAATGTGGGCTTCGTAAATAATTGGACAGCCTTCTGGGGAAAACCTGGTCTGATTAAGAGAGACGGCATTCATCCTACTTTGGAAGGTGCAGATCTCATTTCGGCAAACATTTCAGGGCTTTGTGGACTTAATCCATGACAAACTGGAGTTGAGACCAGGAGGCGGAGTCGCAGTCTTACACGCTTCTCTGCGCTCTCTCCTAGGCAGTCATCCATAGGAATCCCGAACCCAATAAAATACCCAATATTAGCGGTGTGTGTGTCTGCCCAAGGACAATTAAAGGTAAAACCTAATAGAGGTGTCATACATAATAACCTAATAAAAGTAAATGTAACAACTACTACAGTGCAACAAAACAGGAATATTAAATGTGGTCTCTTAAACATAAGATCTCTAGCATCTAAAGCAATATTGGTAAATGATTTAATATCAGATTATAATATTGATATATGCTGTCTCACTGAAACTTGGTTGAGACATGAAGAATATGTCAGCATAAATGAGGCCACTCCACCCAGCCATATCAATACTCATATTGCCCGAGGCGTGGGCCGAGGAGGTGGAGTTGCAGCAATCTTTGACTCAAGTTTACTTATCAATACTAAACCAAAATTAAATTATACCTCCTTTGAAAGTCTCGTTTTTAGTCTTACGCATCCGACCTGGAAAACTTTGCAGCCAATCTTATTTGTTACAGTGTACCGTGCACCAGGTCCTTATTCAGAATTCTTATCAGAATTCTCTGAGTTTTTATCAACTTTGGTTCTTAAAACAGATAAAGTAATTATCGTAGGTGACTTTAATATTCATGTTGACGATGATAAAAATAGCCTTACTGTTGCATTTAACTCTATATTAGATTCTGTTGGTTTCTGTCAGAGTGTAAATAAACCAACCCACTGCTATAATCACACTCTCGACCTTGTTCTGACTTATGGTATTGAAATTGAGCAACTATTAGTCGAACCGCATAATCCTGCTTTATCTGACCATTTCTTAGTAACTTTTGAAGTACTGTTACTAGACTACAAAGCATTAGTCAAAAGCTCCTGCAGCAGAAACCTATCTGTTAGTGCTATAGCCAAATTTAAGGAAGAGATTCCACCAATATTTAACTCGATAGCATGTCTGCATGTAGGGGAGGAAACTTATACAAAATGTACACCACCCCAAATTGATCATGTTGTTGATAGTGCTACAGATGCGCTGCGAATAAAATTAGACTCTGTTGCTCCTTTGAAAAAGAAGAAAATAAAACAACATAGATTAGCTCCATGGCATAATGCCGAAACCCGCAAAATAAAGCAAAAGTCGAGACAACTTGAAAGGATATGGCGTTCCACTAAACTTGAAGAATCTCGTTTAATTTGGCATATTACTCTCAATGAATATAAGAAAGCACTGCGTAAAGCGAGAGCAGCCTACTACTCTTCATTAATAGATGAGAATAAGAATAATGCAAGATTTCTTTTCAGCACTGTAGCCAGGCTGACAGAGAGCCACAGCTCGATTGAGCCTTCTATTCCCATAGCACTCAGTAGTAATGATTTTATGTGCTTTTTTAACGATAAAATTGTTACTCTTAGAAACAAAATTAATGACCTCTTGCCTTTGACCAGTATAGTGTTATCAACAGCTCCCGGAAACGTAAGTTCTAATATTACACTAGATAGTAAACTAGAATGCTTTTCAGCCATTAACCTTGAACAATTAAATTCAATGATTCTCTCTTCTAAACCATCAACGTGTATGTTAGACCCAATTCCAACTAAGCTGTTGAAGGAAGTTTTTCCATTAATTGGCACTTCTTTATTAAATATTATGAATATGTCTTTATTATCAGGCTATGTTCCACAATCATTCAAAGTAGCAGTGATAAAACCGCTTCTTAAAAAGCACAACCTCGATCCAGAGGTTTTAGCCAATTATAGACCTATTTCTAATCTTCCGTTCCTCTCAAAAATTCTTGAGAAAGCGGTCGCAAAACAGTTGTGTGATTACTTAAAAAACAATGATTTATTTGAAGATTTTCAGTCTGGCTTTAGAACACATCATAGCACAGAGACAGCTCTGGTTAAAGTCACAAATGACATTCTAATAGCCTCAGACAAGGGACTTGTCTCTATTCTTGTTTTGCTCGATCTCAGTGCTGCATTTGATACTATCGATCATGATATCTTATTGCAAAGACTAGAGCACTTAGTTGGCATACAGGGAACTGCTTTAGGCTGGTTTAGGTCCTATCTATCTGAACGCTCTCAGTTTGTACGTGTCAATGATGAATCTTCCACGCAAACCAAAGTTAGCCATGGAGTGCCACAGGGCTCAGTGCTCGGACCAATTTTGTTCACATTATATATGCTTCCGTTAGGCAATATTATAAGGAATCATTCTGTAAATTTTCATTGTTATGCAGATGATACTCAACTATATTTATCAATCAAGCCTGATGAAATTAATCATCTAAATAAAATTCAAGACTGCCTCAAGGACTTAAAAACGTGGATGACCTTAAACTTTTTGATGTTAAACACGACCAAAACTGAAGTTATTGTACTTGGCCCGAAGAATCTACGAAACAAATTATCTAAAGATATACTAACTATGGATGGCATTAATTTGGCCTCCAGTGAGACTGTAAGGAATCTTGGTGTTATATTTGATCAGGATTTATCCTTTAACGCCCACATAAAATCAATTTCAAGGACCGCCTACTTCCATCTACGTAACATTGCAAAAATCAGGCATATCTTGCCTCAAAACGATGCAGAGAAACTAGTCCATGCATTTGTTACTTCAAGGCTGGATTATTGTAACTCTTTATTATCAGGGTGTACCAAGAAGTCAGTCAAGTCGCTTCAGCTGATTCAAAATGCTGCAGCTCGTGTACTAACCAGAGTTAGGAAAAGGGACCACATTACTCCTGTTCTGGCTGCCTTACACTGGCTCCCTATAGAACACAGGATAGAATTTAAAATTCTTCTTCTCGCCTACAAAGCCCTTAATGGGCAGGCGCCATCTTACCTTAAAGAACTCATTATACCCTACTGTCCTACTAGGGCATTGCGTTCCAAGAATGCAGGGTTGTTGGTTGTTCCTAGAGTCTCTAAAAGTACAATGGGAGCCAGAGCCTTTTCTTATCAAGCTCCACATTTGTGGAATCAGCTTCCAGTTTGTGTTCGGGCGGCAGACACCCTATCCGTTTTTAAGAGTGCGCTTAAGACCTTCCTTTTTGATAAATCTTATAGTTAGGGCTGATTAGATTCAGCCCCTAGTTTTGCTGATAGGCTTAGTTTGTCGGGGGACATCTTACTTCTTCCTTCTCTCTGTCTATACCTGTGTACTCTCATGTTCCGATTAACCCAGCTTCCCCAAATTTCTTTCTTTTTGGTGTCTATATACGCTGGGATCCGGAGTCATGGATGATCCTGCGGTCCTGTGTCCTGCATCGCGAGCCCTGGATCTTGAGTCGTGGCTGTGGTCATGGATCATAGGTCCTGGATGGATATCCTCGTGGATTCGTCTTCCTATTATACAAACACATGCATTTCCAAACATTTGGACTACCTATGTTGCAAATGTATTATCATTTCAATTTACACACGGCATCTATTGCACGTCTGTCCGTCCTGGGAGAGGGATCCCTCCTCTGTTGCTCTCCCTGAGGTTTCTCCCATTTTTCCCTTTAAAACTGTGGGTTTTCTTCGGAAGTTTTTCCTTGTACGATGTGAGGGTCTAAGGACAGAGGGTGTCAGTATTGTCATACTGATATTTTGTACAAACTGTGAAGTCCACTGAGACAAATGTAACATTTGTGATATTGGGCTATATAAATAAACATTGATTGATTGATTGATTTTGTCTATCTGTCAGAAGGATTTTCAAAAAAACTGGTGTTATTGTCAATAAACTTGGTGGAAATGTGTAGCATAGGCAGGGACGCGGGAAGGGGCGGTGCTGAGGGGGCTGCAGCACCCCCATCTGTTTGCGGAGAGTTGTAAATGCAACGCCAAAAAGTTCACTAAACAAATCAATACAAAAGTTTTATTTTGAGTTACTATTTTTGAGTTAGCATTTTACTGTAAGCAGTTAATAAAAAGCTTCACTAAATAATAAGAGAAAGTGATAATGCGGTGTGCTTCTTCAGTTGCTCTGCTATAAAAAAGAAGCTTGTCAGTGCAGACAAGATCTGGGATGGGAATTTTGTGAAAGGAGGATTTAAGAACTGGCGAAAGGCAGGGGAAACATTTAGGGAGCATGAGAAGTCCCATCATCAACACACAGGCCGTCAACAAACTGGCAGCATTAAAACGAACACCGATGAATGCACTGCTCTCACAAGCTGATGCTAAAGACCAAATGACTCTATTTAATATGACGTTATTATACAGGACCAAAGCCCCAAATGTTTTTTCTGTAGCCCCGGACAATTCTCCCTCAATAATATAATACATTAACCGTGCTTTACCTGCACCTCATCATGAGAGGACGGCAGAATTGTAATTTCCCGTGTTCAGTGAATGCAACAGAGGCAAGACACCAGACCAACCAGAGAGTTGCATGGAAATAAACGTGTCTTATTGACTCACAGGTAGCTATCCTGTGAGCTGTGATAATGTTTAAACTGTCAGTCGGACTCAGAGTTTTTGAAGATGGACATAAGAACATGTTTTCTTAAAAAATACGACAATTCTCAACCCCAGATCCACCATTTGAGCCAGGCAAACAAGGTATGTAAATGTCAGTAAACTTCCAAGTTATGTGAACATGTAAGCAAAGCATAAATTACAGCTACGTTGACGTTACTTTGAATCGCGGGGGTAAGCTAAACCGTTAGCAAGTAGCTATAGCTAGCCAGAGATATTAAATAAACACTTTGTCATACAATCTAAATGTAATGTTTTTTAGTGTTACCATGTTGATTTCAAAGAAAGCTCTCTGGAAAATGTTGACTGTTCGACATGAAGCTAGAAGCTACCTTACAGTAGAGTCCTGCACGGGTCTGATTTTCAAGACCCGCTCCCGCCCCGCACCCGCGACGTGCAATACCGAACCCGCCCCGCTACCCGCACATATTGCCAATTAGTTCCGCAACCCGACCCGACCCGAACCCGCCTATATATGAGCAGTGAAAACGTGCAATTGTTAACACACGCAGGTGCATATTTGTCTCAAAGCGTGGGATGTTGGTTATTTTCTCATCTAGGAACCAAAAGCCTCCAGACGTTGGGTTTCGCTCTCGAGGAAGTGTTATTGAAAATGCTGTATTCTCCGCTGAGAGCTTCACCTCAGCCATTTCCAATGCAGCAGCAGATTGATGCGCTGCAGAGGTTATGATTATGCGCGGTCCCGCGGGGGAGAGGTCTGAGGATTTAAACATAAAATTATTATTATTTTAATATAGATATTATGCAACACCCGCGACCCGACCCGCATCTTCTTTGTTTTACCCAGACCCGAACCCGGAAAAAAGCGTTTGAAAAAATACCACCCGCGAATCACCTTTTTTGCGGGTACCCGACCCGATGCAGGACTCTACCTTACAGTACACAGTTGATCCTGAGTCCTGTCAGTTAAAGTGTTTCATAGTTAGCTTAGCTAAGCATCAACCTAGCACTGAAATATATGGACGTTATGTGACAGTATTTCTGAGAAAAAGTCAGCTGAAATGGTGGCATAGTTGCCACTGCTTTACATGTCAACAGCATGTTTGAACGTATTTGCAGCAGTAAATGTGGCTGTTTGGCCACTGACGTTGCCATAACAACACCTGAATTTAAATTTTAAGACAGATTTTTGCATGAAATTATAGTTCTTCTGAATTATATTCCTATTGACATCTAGTTTCTATGTGAACATTATGAGATGAACAGCCAGAGAGAATACATGAAAAACAGTCATCCATAGATCTCTTAATTTTGCTCTAAATGCACCAGATTGATGCTTTTAACTTCAATATTTAAAAAAAAATTCCCCTCCCACCGCACCCGCACCCCCAACTCTCACTGACTTCCCGCGTCCCTGAGCATAGGACAAAGAAGACCCCTTAAATTGTGGATCAGACCTGCATCACGATGCGGTTACACAATTTATGATTAACTTTCGTTAACATTGCATGTTACGGCATGTGTAATAGTAAAATGTACGCTTACGCCAACTCACAAACCGTACAAATAATACAAAACATGTTCTTTGTAGCATCCATGTTTTTTCCACTTTGAGACTTAACATTCATGAACACACCAAATACCGAAGAACAACTCACCAACCTGGAAAATGGGACTATCTGATGAGCATGTTAATGCAGCATGGCGTTGTCGGATGTATGTACCAATTTCCATTCTATTCAACACACTCTCACTCCATAATCGTCCAGGAGCGACGTTTGGTCAGGGTCCCGTGGCGTGCAGTTGTGACGGTCCTAGACTCCTTCAGCTTCATAAAGGGACGCAAATAGCTTTCAACTGATTGCAATGTATTCCCATCTGCGGCGGGATTTGACGCTCATGGAAGCACGGCATTCGTTTGTGTCGGCTGCCCTTAAAGCAGTGACCACCAACTGGCGGCCCGCGGGCCTCATCCGGCCCGCACGACGGGGGTGACTGTGGCGTTGGCGGAGTGGTTACTGCGTTCTTCCCCCACCCATTTTTTTTTTACAACGTCTTGTGAGTAAGGTGCAGTACCGGAGTCCAACAGAGAGGCAGCAGCTGCGGGACAGTAGACTGCGTACTGTGAAACCTTCCCTTCCTTGAAGAAGAAGAAGAAGTGATCCTTCGTTGTGAAGAGTCTGCTTTGTGCGCTCCGCACCACAGCAGCAGCCCCGCTGCGACAGAGTCCAACAGAGAGGCAGGAGCTGCGGGACAGTAGCCTCGAAGCAGGGTTGGGTTGTAACGGAATATATGTAACGGCGTTACGTAATCAGAATACAAAAATCAAGTAGGCTAACTGTATTCAGCTGGCGTTACATTTGAAAAACGAGTAATCTGATTACAGTTACTTTCGTAAACCTGAAGTGAATACATTTTGGAATACTTATTGGAATTATTGGTGGAAAAGTTTCCTCACAAAATGTAATATTCATTACTGGCAGAACTGTGTGCACACTGCACGGCGCTGCAGCATGTCTGTTGAGCGAGAGAGAGATGCAGCGTGTCTGTGACCCCTAGTTTCCACTGGGTCCGTCTGCGGCGCGTTACGGGCGCGTTGCGGCTGTGCCGCGGCGTCCGCAAGGATCGCGGCCACTCTAGTCAATGGGTGCTATTCCACCAGACGCGCCGCGTTACGGCTCAGAAGCGTCCCAGAAGCGTCCCAGAAGCGTCTCGCCGCTGGGCTCCGCTCGAAATAGGATTGAAGTCTATTTTTCGATGGGACGCTGATACGAGGAGTGAAGCAGGTAGGACCCAAACGCAGATAATACTGATAATACCTTTATTTCAAGGGCTCTTATCGAACATATCACATGGAAACACAAAACACTCCACGGTGAACTCAGTCACCAACAAAAGAAGCACCAACACTGAACACAGGAAGAGACAAGACTAAATACAGGGCGGGGTAATCACAAGACGAGAAACAGCCGGGCAGGGGAGGAGAAACACAAGGGCCACAGGTGAACACAATCAGATAACTAGACACACCAGGGAACTAACGACGGGAGGAAAAACACAGGGAAAAGGACCAGACAATAACCCAGGAGGAAAACATGACAGAGAGAACAGCAAAAACACCCAAACCTAGACATAGAAATGTGACATGACATGAGAATCGTGACAGAACCCCCTCCTCAAGGGACGGATTCTAGACGTCCCTAAACACCAAAACAAAAATCCAACAACGTCCAGCAGGGTGGGTGGAGGGGGTCCGGAGGACGGGCCTTGGCTGACAGCCCAGGGCAAGGCAGAGTTCGAAGAGGGGGTCTCGGGCGGACGGCCCGGGGGCAAGGCAGAGTTCGAGGAAGGGGTCTCGGGCGGACGGCCCGGGGGCAAGGCAGAGTTCAAAAAGGGGTTTTCGGGCAGACGGCCCGGGGGCAAGGCAGAGTTCGAGGAGGGGGTCTCGGGCGGACGGCCTGGGGGCAAGGCAGAGTTCGAGGAGGGGCGAAGACCGGACAGCTCCGGAGGCCGGGCAGGAGCCGGTGTCGACCGGACAGGATCCGGAGCCGGTGGAACAGGTGTCGGCAAGATTCCCCACGGAAGAGGACACAGGGCCGGCAGGAGAGCAGTCGGCGGAACCTCCAACGACACGGGACATGGAGTTGGCAGGACCCCCAACGGCACGGGACATGGAGTTGGCAGGACCCCCAGCGGAAGAGTAGTCGGCGGGACCTCCAACGGCACAGGACATAGAGTTGGCAGGACCCCCGGCAGGAGAGCAGTCGGCGGGACCTCCAACGGCACAGGACATAGAGTTGGCAGGACCCCCGGCAGGAGAGCAGTCGGCGGGACCTCCAACGGCACAGGACATAGGGTTGGCAGGACCCCCGGCAGGAGAGTAGTCGGCAGGGCCTCCAACGGCACAGGACATAGGACTGGCAGAACCCCCGGCAGAAGAGTAGTCGGCGGGACCTCCAACGGCACCGGACATAGGGCTGGCAGGACCCCCGGCAGAAGAGTAGTCGGCGGGGCCTCCAACGACACAGGACACAGGGTTGGCAGGACCCCCGGCAGAAGAGTAGTCGGCGGGGCCTCCAACGACACAGGACACAGGGTTGGCAGGACCCCCGGCAGGAGAGTAGTCGGCGGGGCCTCCAACGGCACAGGACATAGAGTTGGCAGGACCCCCAGCGGAACCTCCAACGACACTTGGGTAGGGACTTGAGTGGGAACTCGATCAGAGACTCGAGAGGTGACTCGAGAGGGAACTCGAGAGGTGACTTGAGAGGGGACTCGAGAGGGGACCTGAGAGGGAACTCGAGAGGTGACTTGAGAGGGGACTCGAGAAGAGATTTGAGAGGGGACCTGAGAGGGAACTCGAGAGGAGACTCGAGAGGGAACTCGAGAGGGGACTTGAGAGGGGACTCGAGAAGAGACTCGAGAGGGAACCTGAGAGGGAACTCGAGAGGAGACTCGAGAAGAGACTTGAGAGGGGACTCGATAGGGAACTCGAGAGAGGGCTTGAGAGGGAACTCGAGAGGAGACTCGAGAGGTGACTTGAGAGGGGACTCGAGAGGAAACTTGAGAGTTGACTGGAGAGGGGACTCGAGAGGGGACTCCAGAAGAGATTAGAGAGGGGACCTGAGAGGTGACTTGAGAGGGATCTCGAGAGGGAACTTGAGAGGGAACTCGAGAGGGGACTTGAGAGGGGACTCGATAGGGAACTCGAGAGAGGGCTTGAGAGGGAACTCGAGAGGAGACTCGAGAGGTGACTTGAGAGGGGACTCGGGTAGGAACTTGAGAGGAGACTTGAGAGAGGACTTGAGAGGGAACACGGGAGGATACTTGAGAGGGAACTCGAGAGGAGACTTGAGGGGGAACTCGAGAGGAGACTTGAGAAGGGACCCGAGAGAGGGCTTGCAAGGGAACTCGAGAGGTGACTTGAGAGTTGACTTGAGAGGTGACTTGAGAGGTGACTCGGGTAGGAACTTGAGAGGAGACTTGAGAGGAGACTCGAGAGGGGACTCGAGAGGGGACTCGAGAGGGGACTCGAGAGGTGACTTGAGAGGGGACTCGAGAAGAGACTCGAGAGGGGACCTGAGAGGGAACTCGAGAGGTGACTTGAGAGGGGACTCGAGAGGAGATTTGAGAGGGGACCTGAGAGGAGACTTGAGAGGGAACTCGAGAGGGGACTTGAGAGGGGACTCGAGAAGAGACTCGAGAGGGGACCTGAGAGGGGACTCGGGTAGGAACTTGAGAGGAGACTTGAGAGAGGACTTGAGAGGGAACACGGGAGGATACTTGAGAGGGAACTCGAGAGGAGGCTTGAGAGGGGACTCGAGAAGAGACTCGAGAGGTGACTTGAGAGGGGACTCGGATAGGAACTTGAGAGGAGACTTGAGAGAGGACTTGAGAGGGAACACGGGAGGATACTTGAGAGGGAACTCGAGAGGAGACTGGGGACGGTTGGTTCGCCAACAGAACACGAGGGGGACGAGGTGCTGGAGTCGGCCGGTACGCCGACAGGACTCTGGGAGCTGGCGTCGGCTGGGGAGCCAGCAGGAGACGAGGTGCTGGAGTCGGCCGGTACGCCGACAGGACTCGGGGAGCTGGCGTCGGCTGGAGAGCCAGCAGGAGACGAGGTGCTGGATTCGGCCGGTACACCGACAGGCCTCGGGGAGCCGGCGTTGGCCGGTACGCCGACAGGACTCGGGGAGCTGGCGTCGGCTGGAGAGCCAACAGGAGACGAGGTGCTGGAATCGGCCGGTACGCCGACAGGACTCGGGGAGCTGGCGTCGGCCGGTAAGCCAGTCCTGGAGCCGAAACTGGAGTCGGGACCATGGCTACTGGGGCCGGTACTGAAGCCGGAACCATGGCTGCTGGGGCCAGGACTGGGGCTGGAACCATGGATGTGTGGGCCGGTTCTGTAGCCGGAACCATGGCTGCTGGGGCCTGTACTGGAGCCCGAACCATGGCTGCTGGGCACGGAACCGGAACCCGGATCCATGGCTGTGTGGGATGGTACTGGAGCACGGAACCATGGCTGTGTGGGCCGGTACTGGAGCATGGAGCCATGGCTGCTGGGGCCTGTACTGGGGCTGGAGCCATGGCTCTTGGGGCTCGGGCTGCTAGCTTAGCCTTGCGACTCCTTCTCTTAGCAGCCGCCTGAATACTCCGTGGACCTCCATAAGCCAGCCGAGTTCCAGAATACGACTCCTGGACAGGAGCAGGAACTGGGGCAGAAGCATGGGTTGACTTCAGACGGAACCCAGCGAGGCGTATGGTACCAGGTTGGGAATTGGGAGACAGGGAGCTAGCATGCCTGGGGCTAGCAGGCCGGGAATCACACACCGGGAGGATCTTTGAAATCCAGCCAGGTAAGAACTTCACCAAACCTGGTTTCTCTCTAGCCATCTGGCGCGCCTCTGACAACACAGCCTCTCGCTGCTGAACTCCGGGTGCTCTCTTCCATCGATCCGAGCAGTTAGCCAAAAAAAAGGAAAAATTCAATAATTCCAGCTCAAACGGATCTGCTGGGCCCATTTCTAGGTTGGTGCTTTCTGATACGAGGAGTGAAGCAGGTAGGACCCAAACGCAGATAATACTGATAATACCTTTATTTCAAGGGCTCTTATCGAACATATCACATGGAAACACAAAACACTCCACGGTGAACTCAGTCACCAACAAAAGAAGCACCAACACTGAACACAGGAAGAGACAAGACTAAATACAGGGCGGGGTAATCACAAGACGAGAAACAGCCGGGCAGGGGAGGAGAAACACAAGGGCCACAGGTGAACACAATCAGATAACTAGACACACCAGGGAAAAAACACAGGGAAAAGGACCAGACAATAACCCAGGAGGAAAACATGACAGAGAGAACAGCAAAAACACCCAAACCTAGACATAGAAATGTGACATGACATGAGAATCGTGACAGACGCAGCCGTAAGGTAATGTCGGAACAGTGACAGCATCCGGCCCACCCCCCAAAACCGGTTCCTTCTCCTCCCCCCATCCCTCCTCTGTAGTCTTTCCAGTAGGAGAATAAAGGCCAGCGTTCTCCTTCGGTTTACAGGCACTGTGTGTAAATTATATAGAATAATTATGATGATGAATGCTTTTTATTTACCTCTAAAATACAGCAACCCATCTTTGATTCATGTTGTTTTTAACTGGACTATTACAATTATTATTAATTATGTCTGCAGTCTACAACACAACAAAATAGGAAATAACAACAATAAACACGATTTAAACAGACACAAAAATAAACCATTTAACTAAGTAGCCTACTTACTTTCTTGTAGAAGTACAAATGTCCAGGAAATATGCCCAAATCAACAAGAACTGCGAGCCGGCATGCACAACGCTCTGCTTCCGTAATGCTTCTGAAACGCGCCCGGTAGGGTATGACGCCGGAGGAGGCCGGACCAAAACCGTGGCGGAGCCGTAACGCGCCGCAGACGGACCCAGTGGAAACTAGGGGTGAGGCCCCGCCCCCGCACGCAGATGAGAGAGAGAGATCTCTTTTAAAATATATTGAAAGTTAGAAACGGAGATGGTTAGATAAAATGTGCAAGATAACGTTGATGTAGCATTTCTTTATTGTCGAAATGATGACATTTATAACGGGATCAAATCACAGTGAATGGCCTGCTGCTGCTGAATGCATGGGGCAAGTGACTGGAACAAGTTTTAAAAGTTATTACATCGTTTCAGATAATAATAATAATAAATAATAATGATAATTCATTCTATTTAGGGGCGCCTTTCAAAGCACCCAAGGACACCTTACAATTAATAACATATTTTAAGAAAAGGTTCACAGTAGGAGAATGCAGTCCGGGTGATGTTTTTTATGTGGGGTGCAGATGAGAGAGCTGTCCAGAATGACACCAAGATGTTGTGTTTGAGTTCTTGATAAGCCATTAAAACAGTAAAACAAGTGTCTCCTGCTCACCAAAACATACCCATCTGTTATGGAAAAAGAAAGTATTCCAAAGGTATTCTAAAAGTAACCTGAACACGTTACTTTTTTAAGACACATAACTGTATTCTGATTACTTTCAGAGCATGTATTCAGTACATTACATTTACAAAGTAACCCTCCCAACCCTGCCTAGAAGTGATCCTTCGTTAGCGTGAAGAGTCTGCTAAGCTTTATGCAGTACCTGTACCCCCCCCCCCCCCCCCCCCCCCGGCCCGCGATAGTGTCTATTGGATACATTTTGGCCCTTGGAAAAATGTAGTTGGTGATCCCTGCCTTAAAGGCAATGTGAGCGTCCATTCTCATTGGATAACGGAGAATTGTACACCCGGAAGTAAGTATTCCCCTTACTGTTGATTGATTTTACAGTGATATCTGCACTACACATCGACTAAAAAACACCAGATTATCCTTGTTAATTACACAACATTGATTGGTTTAAATTGTGTACAATGATTTTGTATTTTTCCCCTTCGATTCGGAGAAACAAATATTTTTCCGGAGTAAAGGATGGCAGAAGACACTACACTACCCAGAATCCCCAGCTATCGTTTAGGACTACACCATGTGCTCTGTTTGACAAACCCCGTTTTTTTTCACCATTCATTCCAATGGCTGGCGTCTATGTCACATGATATTCAAATTTCTCCCTCCAGAAAAAAAAAACATGGCCGAACTTCGTTTTATTCTCGGTGGAAAATGCCTATTTTAAAGTTAGTTTGGCCATTAAAATGCGTTTTGATGTCATTTGATGCGAGAAATATGAGTTGTTATTTCAGATTATGTGTGCATTGGATGTACATGATCTTTAGTTTGCTAGTTATTACGAAGATTACTTCAGGAAATTGCGTCCATAGAACGTTTTCATTGTTACCAAGGTGGTTGCTAGGGACGCTGCTAACGATATTATTTATGTTATGTTGTGTAACTGTTTAATGGTGTTATCTTTATTGCTACCGCCTTCCCCGTCAATGTATAGTTTTGGTCCACAGCGCAAACGTATTAGTAACAAAATCTGCATCTAAAGATACGTTATTTTCCCCTGTGCAATTCCAGTCTCACATCTCACATCACATCGTCATTAACAAATACCTAAAAAAATAAAATAATACTTTATTCCGAGTGTGCTTGCTTTTCTCTTTGAAAGTCATCACATAACGGCATTGTAATACACGGTTCGGCTGCATTAAATATTACATATCTGCCGTAGTTCTTTATTTATAGAGCCCTGATGAGAAGACTTCTAGACAAACATGAGGAACTGAAAACGTGACGTAGATCATAAATATATCAGCAATTAAACAACATCTTACATTTCTTTTCACACAATACGTCTCCTTGCAGTATCAACACTAATTCGGCTGACTTTTATATTTGATCCAGTTGGTAGATAGGCTGTATTTACACCATAAAGGTGCACAGCTGATATAAAGGGACACCTGGTGTTTAAAGCATGTTATTGAATTTCATTATTTTTATTATTAGATATTAATAGGATCCCTATAAAGTATATTCATTACTCGTTATTCTCTACTAATAGTTAATTAAAGACTGTATATAATGACAATTTTGCACATCCCTTTCAAGATTTTCTAAGGTGTATTGACATATCATATACACAAACGGTGTAGTTATGCATTGAATGAAAAACTTGGGTCGCAGCTTCCTCAATAGTGCATTACAAGACATCTATCAATATTTGTGCATACCTCCAGCAATGTTAACTATGTTGAAGCACTTATTTTAACTGATATTATACATATGTATTATACTCTTATAAGATGTATGTAGATATTTCATCTCAGGTCAAGTATTGAACAATCAATAAATAAAGAACACAGAATTGTTAAATATAAAACACAGAATTTTTGTGATTATAATAAATAGATTTAGAAATAAACACCACTGCATATTTACAACCGTTACACATGCTGATGTAACGCAAATGTTTCCAACTTGGGATCAATAAAGTATATCTTATCTTAAGCTGATTGATGGCTACTGCCATATTTGCTAAATGTGCCTCTGAACCTTGACAAGTGCATGTTTCAGGCTTATCAATTAATGTAATGTAATGTAATCAATTAACAACAGGGGTCACAAACATAAGACCAGCTGTTAAATAAAGCTCTTCTGACCTTAGCTGGCATGTGTGTATATATATTAATGCTGCCCATTATGGGGACAAGCAATTTTCACCCATTTATTAATTATATGTTTTAAATTTGAGTGTTTCCTATCCCCTAAACCTCCAGGGATGTACACAGTTTAATACTGGCAACTTCTTATTATGGGAAATACGAAAACGTATTTTAAAACTACAACTCCCAGTAGAGACGCGCCATAGAACATGTTGCGAAACACACAATAGCCAGCATGTGTAGTTCTGGGGACGGGATGGGGGAGGGGGGGACGCGGTGGACCCGTTCAAATCCAGTTTTGGACAGTCTGCGTGGTTCCATCCCATTTCAAAGTGCTGTTCGACGCTCGGCGTAACCCTCGGAGCACACTCTCCAATCACAGAGCTTGAGGACTATCACGGGGGTTGTCAAGCGAAGCGGAGAGAATACTTACTTCCCGGTGTAATATTCTCTAAAGCAAATGAGCAGCTCCGACCCTCGGTCCTGACGGACTCCAACTTGTGTTTATTAATCAAACAAATAAATAAACACAAGGATAATTATTTGTTATTGTTGAGTAAATGGAGAATTGCAGAGGGGAAAATAACGTAGGCTATCTAAGCCACAATTTTAGATGCGGATTTTGTTAAACTAATACGTTTGCGCTGTGGACCAACACTATACATTGACGGGGAAGGGGGTAGCAATAAAGATAACACCATTAAACAGTTACACAACATAACAGAAATAATATCGATAGCAGCGTCCCTAGCAACAAGTAACAAGTAGTTAATAATAATAAAAGACATTAAGAAAAAGGCATTTTAAACAGTCATTAAAAAGCAACACAATCTACCTGCATTGCATTACTCTAAACGTGTAATAACGTGCTTTAACCAGTAGGTGGTTTGGGTTAAAAAGCTGTCAAGTTTACAGTGTTAACAAAATAAAATATACTGCTGTTTCTGGTTTAGTTTACGACGGATATATTTAGTTATTGTTTTGATATTTGTAACACAAAAGCGATGGAAAAAACCCACACCAACACAGAAAAGATGGTCTTAACATGACCCAGCGGTCTAGTAGTTAATAAAAAACAATAATATCAAAACAAAATATTACTAACTTTATTGTGAAATTCAAACTGAACGGTAAAAGAATAGTTTCCGGTCTATTCTGAGCCCGATCTCTGTAGATAAATAAAAATAAAGAACTACGACAGATGTGTAATATATTTAATGCAGCCGAACCATTTATTACAATGCATTCATGTGATGACTTTCAAAGAGTAAAGCAAGCACTGCTGAATAAAGTATGATTTTATCTTTTTCGAAACGTTTTTTTTCATATGGAATGCAGTTGGAGGTCAACCAATCACAGAGCTTGAGAACTAATCACGGGGTTTGTCAAACGCAGCACATGGTGTAGTCCTAAACGATAGCTGGGGATTCTGGGTAGTGTAGTGTCTTCTGCCATCCTTTATTCCGAAAAAATATTTGTTTCTCCGAATCGAAGGGGAAAAATACAAAAGCATTGCACACAATTTAAACCAATCAATGTTGTGTAATTAACAAGGATAATCTGGTGTTTTTTAGTCGATGAGTAGTGCAGATATTACTGTAAAATCAATCGACAGTAAGGGGAATACTTACTTCCGGGTGTACAATTCTCCGTTATCCAATGGGAATGGACGCTCACATTGCCTTTAAGGGCAGCCGACACAAACGAATGCCGTGCTTCCATGAGTGTCAAATCCCGCCGCAGATGGGAATACATTGCAATCAGTTGAAAGCTATTTGCGTCCCTTTATGAAGCTGAAGGAGCCTAGGAGCGTCACAACTGCACGCCACGGGACCCTGACCAAGCGTCGCTCCTGGACGATTATGGAGTGAGAGTGTGTTGTTCTATTCAGTTTTTCAGGCAGTGAATAATAATCCAACTTCAACTTCGACTGCATGGCCACACAGAGTCCAACATTATTGTTAAGTTTGCCAATGTCTCGACCATCATCCGCCTGAACACTGACAGCGACGAAACCGCATACATAGAGGAGGCCAGAACCCTGAAATCCATCCAGCCAGTACAACAACCTCCATCCCAACATCATCAAAACCAAGGAGCTGATGGTTGAGGACAGGAAGCAGCAGAAAGAGGGACACGCCCCCTTCACCATCATCTGGACTACAGTGGAGGGAGACAGCAGCTTCATGACTTTTGAACTCCTGAGCTTAAAGTTTTATGTTACACACATCAGTTTATTCCACATATTGACATATTCATATATTATTAAAGGTCTCCTATTATACTGTTTTTCATCAATATGTTATGGGTCTCAGATATATATTCAAAACATGTCCCTGAAGTGTTTGGCTTGAAATACCAAACAGATCATGCATTGCAGCATCCCATAAACCCCTCTGTTTCAGCCCTGTTTCAAAAGTGCTGATTCTCTGTCTGTTACTTTAGATGAAAATAAGGAGCCCCTCCCCACGCCCCTCTGCAAGATATTTGGTTAGAAAAACCACAATGGTGCTCTAGGAGGAGATTCAGGTGATAAGGTGGGGAGGGTGTTACCTTGGTTGGTTATTGGCTAATGGTTAACAAGCCAAAAAATCGTTATGACATCATAAAGTGGCCAAAATCTGATCAGCTCATTTTCAGACAGGTTTTTATATAAATGCATCAGGACAAAAAGAGAGCGAATCTTTTTTCCTGACACTTTCAGAATGTCTTTACACAGAGGGGACACATGTTTATCTATAAAATACATGAAAAAGTGGATTTTGCATAATAGGTGACCTTTAAAGTAGACAGTATGTATTCTACTCAAGCAGCAAACTCTGGGGAAGAGCCGGGACCCCAATACGGAAGTGCCACACACTGCAGTTCATATATTGTCCGATAGGGACTGGCTGCAGAAAGGAGCAATTTCCATAGACCCCCATGTTAAAATGCCCAACTTTACAGCAGAAAAAAACATGTTTCTACCCATGGATGCAATAAATATTATTATGAATATAGTTAGGTTCCACCTTCATGATTATGGATCTGTGAGTGAATTGTTTTCTAACACGACCCTTTTATTTATATTAGGTCTTAAAGTTTTTGCATAAATTAGGGCGTGGTCACATTGAGTGACGGCTCTGTCAAGTGACTGCTGCTGCTAGCTTCTTGTCTCTCTGCTAGCTGCTCCGTGAAGCTACTGGGACTCTGCCTGCTCAGTTCATCCAGGGAACACAACTTGAAGCCGGCCGTAGTTGTTTGTTCTTCATGCTTATATATCGGACTATTGTGACTCGCTCTGCGGTTAAAACAGACGGTGCATGCATGCGGTAAGTGAAAATCGAGTACTTATTTATGTGTTAATGATTTTAATCGGCTATGTAATGAATGTTAAGGCTTGATTTAGTGTGTAAGCGAGTGGTAGCTACATCGGTGCTAACGATGCTAATCGTAGCCTACAAGTTAAAATCATAGACTGTATATATTATACAGGGTTGCCAACTCTCACGCATCTGGCGTGTGACACACGCTTTCACTCTCAATCTCACGCTGCCCAAACTATTCTCACGCCAAAACAAGAATACCGAAGACTAGAAACGGTTTTGGAAACTTTTGTCACGTAGTGATCGTCTTCTCAATAGAACATCTTTGATAATGTCTTCTGACCAATCAGAATCAAGATAACGGCGTTGTGTTGTTGCAGGAAGTCCCGACGGAGAATACTTTTGCTGTAGTACATCTCTATACATCGATACAACATTACGTGTTGATAGAAATCAACACGTAATGAAATAAGACCCCACGGTTTGATGATTGATAGGTGTGTGGGCTGTCTTTCATTTTGACACACAGAACAATGGGGGCTATCCACCCTTATCCACAATGTAAAGTAATTCACAGCCTCTTCCCTCTTCTCTCTGTGAGGAGCAGCAGGTTCAGCTTTCAGAACAAAGTAACAAAAAACTAAAATGGCATTCATTTTTTTAAATATGTCGTGTAGTAATAGATGTATTTATTTTTCTTCTCAAGAGACTACCAGAATGTGTATTTTACGTTAGTATTTAAAAAAATCTCCTGGGGCAGAATCCCCCCAGACCCCCCTGCAGGGGTTGGGTTTTCAGCATGTCAACTCTTTCACTTGTGGGGAAATTGCAGGATTGGCTCCAGGTCGCCCTTTTTATTTACAACATGACAAATGTGCCTTTTTATTTCATACAGTTCAATTTGGATTGAGGAAATAATCTAAACCTCACGCGTGGCATTTCACTGTCAAGGGGAGCGTGTATGTAATTACATTGCAAATACTGACTTGAGCCCCACCACTGTATGGGTTAGCCGGCCCTACCATAGATTATCCAACAAAAATACTCCGTGGCCGCCACTGCCGACCCGTATTGCGCATGCGCAGATCTAAGATCCAGTAGAAATGATTAAAAGTTTGCTGCTTATTGTTCTACTTGGCCAAAATAGAGTCAAAGAGTATGAGAGTGAGTGTGTTAATTAATATATTTGGCAGTTTGGAGTAAGTCTGTAAATTTGTTTGTGTGTGTGTGTTTCATGTATAGGCATCTCACGATAATTAATTTTGTTGGATACATTTTCCCGGAAATTATTGCAATAAACGATAATATTGTCGGCACCGTTGTATGACCATTTTAGACCACTGACATAATGATAATATATAATAATTAGGGCTGTCAAGTTAACGCGTTAATAACGCGTTAACGAAAAAAATAAATAACGCCACTAATTATTTTAACGCGATTAACGCATGTGTATTTTTTGTCCTCGGCCGCACCGTAGTTTCCGAGCGCACCGAGTTTAAAATACCATCTCAATCAATCAATCAATGTTTATTTATATAGCCCAATATCACAAATGTTACATTTGTCTCAGTGGACTGATATTGTACAAAATATCAGTATGACAATACGACACCCTCTGTCCTTAGACCCTCACATCGTACAAGGAAAAACTTCCGGAGAAAACCCACAGTTTTATCTACAAGCTGATGCTGACAGCCCCGCTCCTGCCGTCCGCTTGCTGCAGACCACACTTCCACGCTCACCGGCAGGCACCGACTGGCCATCGGGAGGACCGGGAGGGTGTGTGTGTATGTGTGGCGCGAGCGACCTTACAGTACGTGTATTGTTGTTGTTAGCATCTGGTGCTAGCTAGCTGCGCTACAACGCCGACAACTGCGCCGAGCACTTGACTTTATGCAGGAAGCCAGACAGTGAGACATTGTACAAAAAGTCAGCACACTCAGCACGGATAGTGCGCACAACATGATTGCAGCGTCCAGGCAGCTCCCGTTCGAGCATATGCCTTGAGTTGCACATAGCTCCAACGATCCATCACACACACACACACACACACACACACACACACACACACACACACACACACACACACACACACACACACACACACACACACACACACACACACACACACACACACACACACACACACACACACACACACACACACACACACACACACACACACACACACACACACACACACACACACACACACACACACACACACACACACACACACACACACACACACGTATTATTGTATGAGAGGTTCCAGGTTGAATTGAGGCGAATATTTGTAATGTTCAGAGGTTGTTGTGTTTAATATTCATGAGAATATTTGTCATTGTTCAAATGATAATAAACATTTGCATAAAGCATATTCGTCCACTCATATGTTGAAAAGAGTATTAAAAACTTGAAAAATATTCCTCTTAAGGTACATTTAGAACAGATAAAAAATGTGCGAATAATTTGCGATTAATCGCGATTAACTATGGACAATCATGCGATTAATCGCGATTAAACATTTTAATCGACTGACAGCCATAATAATAATAATTCAAGTACATCCTTTCAAACTCACATCCTCATGTAAATGGCAATTTATCAAGTTCATTTTTATTTATCATACGATAAGTCAACTAATTGCTTATCGCGACAGGCCTATGCACACAATAAAACAGTGGAAACAAACATGTGTTTGACTTTCATTAGTGAATGAAACTGTGTGCCCTTTATAGTCTGTGTCCAATATTGTGTATTTGTATATATTGTATATATATCCTATATATATGCTAAGGTCCCGCTACTGACACGATAGCAGTCATTTTGTGCGCATATGTGTAATCAAACCCATGATACCAAAATGTCACTCCAGCCAGGTACCCAAAGTTGGCAACCCTGATATATAAAGGTTAAAACGAAATAGACAAGTGTTAAGCATTAAGTGGGATAATACTGTAGAACAAACGGCTTCTGTTTGAGGTTGATAAAATAAGGTCATCCTTGTAACTTAAAGAGTCTGTGCAGAGTCTCAAACTGCCATCTTTTTTCCACACAAGTACGAGGGGAGAGGCATAATCACTTACTGACTTCCTGATGATCTCCTGTTCTTCCATTTCTGAAAGGACTTGTCGCAGTTTCTGGTAATGAGCTGCTGGCACCCGCCGGTAAGGGAGACGGAATGGTCTCTCATCAGTGAGCCTGATGCGGTGCATGAAGCCCTCTGCCTCACCGCAGTCCAGAGCATGTTTGGAGAAAATGTCATTGTACTTTTCAAGCAGCGCGACCAACCTCTCTTTTCCTCCTTGGCCAGCCTGGCACTGATCGATATCAACCTCAGTCAGTCCAACCTGTTGTAGTCGCTGCTTGAAATCTGTAGGTCTTGCCTTGCCATGACTTTCCTCCTCCTTAACGTTGTTGAGTTCGCTGGTACCTTGAAAAACCTCAAACTCTTCAACAGCTAGATAGGGGAACTGTAAGGATTTGCAGTACTCCCTCCTTCTGCTTCCCTTTTTGTTTGTTGTCTGTCTGTCTGTGTTTGTCTCACGGGCTGGGCGTGGCTGACCTACTTCTGGTTCCCGCCAATTCATCTCCGCAGCTGCTTCTCATTCATCCTGATCATCCACCATCCACACCTGCTTATTAACCCGGTCTCCTCATCCAGTCTTCACCAGTTCGTCGTCAAGATTACACTGGTAAACGTATTGCTTTCTAGCCTAGCACAACTCTGGAATCAGTTTCTTGTCTTACCCGTTTGTCTCTCTATTCAGAACCCATCATCACCTCCTCCGCTAGCCACGTCCAGCCACTTCCTCGTCGAATTCATCCGCTCTCCACGCAACCAGCTCCAGCCTGCTCGCTCCCCTCAGCTCTGAAACCCCTGCTCGCCACACTCCTGTCCGGTAGGACAAACTCTAACTCCTGCTCCAACCTACTCGCTCTCGGGAGCGTAAAGACACAGGCTCAACCCACCTTTCATCTGCCTGGCGATAATACCCCGCTCACTCCGGAGCCTCGGCTGAGGATCTCCATTCCCTCGCTTTTTTATCCCCTTTCCTGGACTATATTAACAACAGTTAGTATCCCCTGTCACGATTTGAAATTAAAACCTTTTGCTGCAAACTCCTGTTTTTCTGTCCGTGTTTGTATTGTGGGTTCAGTCCTGAAAAGCGATCACGGAGCTTAACAGGAACACGTCGGCCAGCTTGCTGTTTCTTTTCAGGGTGATAGGCTTGTCTGACACGTTCGTGACTTTCATTGGGATCCATCTGTCACCCCACAATGGTGTAATAACACGACCGATCATGATGTTACGAGGCATGCACTTGGATGAGGTGGGCTCAACTATTACTGTGCTGCCTGGAGACATGGGAGCGTTATTTGGCAACTTACCCCAAACAAGATGTTCTTTCTTAGCCAACAGCGTAACCGCATGCTGGAGTTTAATGGTCCCGATTCTGTCTGGAAGCTCCTCGCCTCTCCACCTGGATGAGTTTGCCATGAGATCAAGGAACTGTTCACACTCTGGGAGAAGATTGCCACTGGAAACCAGGCGCCAATAGTCACTGGTTATTTTCAGCTGATGCATGATAAATCTGATGACATTTGTGCCTATGATTAAGTCGTCTCGTTGGCCAGGCACAACAAGAACAGGTACGATACAGCTCTCCCCATACAGTTTCATTTCCACTTCGTACATACACTTGGGTTTGCTAAGTGTCCCTCCACAGCCTATTAGCACAATCTCTTGAGTCAAAGGAATGGATTCTGAGAGTATATTCTCACTCAACATCTTCTGCTCTGCCTGCTCGCTGAGAGTACAAGCCATGGAACCAGAGTCAAGCATCCCCTGCACCTGAAATGTGTTGTTAATGCTAACAGGGGTGTAAAACAACTCATCAAAAGGGCCCACTCTCTGTGTATTTTGCACTATTACCTTAGCATCGGCTGGTGCTGCCGCGCATGCTTTTATATAATGAGTTTCAATATCACCACTGTTGAGGGTTTCTTCTCTGTTTCCCACACATTCCCTCACTAAATGCGGGCCAGTTAGTTTAAAGGTTGAGAATTCTGTGGCGGGAAAGCCGGAGAACCTCGGCCAGCCTGACGGTTAGGACAGTTCTTCTTGATGTGGTTTGGCTCGAAGCATGCTAAGCAGAGGCGTTTCTGCCTGCAGTGTGCAAGGGTGGAATGATCTAGAGATTGGCAGACCCTGCAGGCTTTCTGTTGAAATGGATCAGAGGGGAGTGGTTTGTGTGTAACCTGGTTGTTCTGTGACAATGCTCTGTCAAATAAACTGACTAACATTTTCATACAGTCATCATTACAAGAGGGCTTGGATGCTGTGCTGTCCTCACCTTGCATAGATGGCTCCTGTGGGTGACATACTGTCTCTGGAACGTCAGGTGCGGAAACCTGGACATGAACTGTCACTGGTTTAACTCTCTTTGATTTGGAAAGCACCTGCTCTTTCATTTCAGTTTTGTAGCGATCAATATGCTCTTGGATTTCACTAGCTGTCCACTTATCTGGTGCCTTAAACTTGAAAACAGCAGCAAGGGTGGGATCTGGGCAGTATTTGACAAACATCATCACTACTTCCTGACAAGAATCCTCCATCTTCCGCCCTAGCCTCTTCAAGCCCTCCCCCGCTGCATCAACTGCCTTGTTTAGCCGAAGCCAGTACTCTACGGGGGACTCTCCTGCCACTGGAACTGTACTGTAGAAATCGGCCATGGGCATACATGAATAGGTCACATCACTAAAGTGTTGTCTGAGGATGTCATAGATCAATTGTGGGTTATCTTGAGGCTTCATGGATGGCCAGCTCCTCAGAGTTATCCTCACTATGTCTTTAGCCTTGCCCATTAACTTAGACATTATCTCAATGTGCTGTTCTCTCAGAGGTGTGACTCGTTTCCTGAAATACACTCCCATTAACTCTTCCCACTCACAGACTGTGTTCTTGTCAGATCCATCTCCTCTGAAGACTGGAGACTCTCACATCTGACTGCAACACTAACTTTGCACCAGTCAAGTTGAGGTAAGTGTGGTCACTGGATAACTGGCCAACACCGCTCTGAGCTGGTGTGGCTCCAACACCCCTTTCTTCACATTCCCCCCTTAACTGATCTTTTATAGTCTGTCCTACCTGCTGAGCAATGTGTGTTATTAGGTTATTTAAAGCTGCATCATTTTTATCTGGAAGGCTTGAATGTGAATCCTCCTCCCTCTGAGGAGATGCTACATGACCTGGTATGCGAGTAGAACAAAAAGCTGACAAATCTACATTAGCTGTACCTCTGACTTGGATAAAAGGGTACCCGCTGATGGGTTTCCCTCTTCCAAAACCGAAACTAAAACTGTCAGTTAGAACATTGTCCTCATCCATTTTACCAGTAACATATGTCATTTTTAACCCTGTATACCAAACTTCAAAATTCAGTATACAATAAAATACAGAAATGACAAATGTACTCTCTAAACAATGAATGTAAAACAATTACAGAGAGAAAAAAACAAAACAAAAAAACAGTTTCCTCTATGTAATTCCTTTTCTTCAATACATGAAAGTAAGTGTGCGGCGTGTAGCAACCTCTGGTGACCAAGCTGGTGTTGATCCACAGCCTCAGGAACGACGATGGAACAGTCTGAAGCACTGTGAATCCGGGTCACGGCACCACTGTTACCGGTCTGGTTTGACGCCACATGTGATCTCTGCGTTGTGTTGTGTGAATGCAAACGACTTCTTTCTTGCCAACCAGGATTTATTCTCTGTGCAAAACAGAATATAATAATTAAAGCAGGAAATGGCTTCATCAGCTTTCTAACTTCACACTTCTCCTCAGTGGGGCCTGAAGCTAATTCAGGAAAGTATACAGAGTTCTAAATAATACAATTAACAGAAATACATCTATCCATGGTGACAAACCGGCTTTTCTTTGTAAACCAATATACACAAATATAACCATTAATTTACACTTACATAACAAACAATACAATTTACAATTACAAAACACAAAAAGAATACCCACATACCTGTGCAAAACAGAATATAATAATTAAAGCAGGAAATGGCTTCATCAGCTTTCTAACTTCACACCTTCAGTGGAAGAAAACACCCACATGTTAGGTTAGCATATAGCTAAACTTTAGAAAGCTCCCAAACACTGTTTGAAGCGTTTGCACATTATATAAACTACAGTCACACACGGCAAAATATAGATATTAACTGCAAATAGGTTTGGCTTGTGTGAAGTTTAACATTAAACAATCTATTAACATATAAAATACAACATTTATGACACCACTCGTTCCACTTACTTCTCCTCAGTGGGGCCTGAAGCTAACTGAGGAAAGCAGCGCGAGTCTGCAGAAATGTGCCGGTGCCAAGAGTACCAAAATAAAACGTACTTTTCAAAATAAAAGCATCTAAAAAATAAAGTGACAGTGACAAGTTTTACAAATAAAGTATGGACAATGATTTTACTGAAATATAAACAAGTGAAGTTATACATCGGTTACATAAAGTCAAGGATCTAGAACTGGTACTTAGCTTTAATGATACAGTCTGGTTATTATGCTGTTTGGAGGAGGCCTCACAGGTAAGAGCACTAACTAGCTACCATCACATGTACCTTAGCTTGACTTAAATGTATTAAACGTGTAATTAAGCAGTGGCGAACCGTCAGGGCCTTCAAGGTATTCAGAGAATACCCTGGAACACTCAGATAAAACAAACAAAAAATCGCTTTAATTATATAAATAAAATGTATATAAAATTAATAAATGAGAATCGTATCTGTGTTGTTGATCTGTAATATTACAATGTTACGTTGATTTGTTTGTCCTTCTCGGACCATGCACTATGCATTTCAGTAGAAAAGAAAGCAACCAATCAGATCTTGTTCTGGGTCTCTGGGTAGAATATCCTTCAACCAAGGTATTCTACATCCTTGATCGAATGCCCTGGCCGTTGCACTGAATGAGAGCGTACGTTTGGACTGACAGTTTGATCAACCAACCATATATTGATTTGTAGCCAATGGGCGTATTCTTTCAGAGTTCCCCTCGGTTCCAGGGTATTCTAGAAGGCCCGCTAGTTA